>CM022705.1:65887172-66487172 GCA_012295165.1 Asparagus setaceus | reverse complement strand
AGATTATTACATGATACTAAATAATCTATACTTGGTAATGATAGAAAACTAACGTTTTACAAAAAATTATTCAATATTAATAATAGTACTATTAATTGTTAATGATAGTATAATACAAATTTATAAAATATTTTATAGTACTAAATTATTAAAGAGCATAATTAAAAAATTAAATTAGATAAATATTTATAGTATACGGACAATATAATTATTTTAATAGTATTACATGAACTAAGAATTATAATATTAAATAAGGTAAACTACAATAAACCCCCATGAACTTCGTAATTTTGCAAGAGACCCAATGAACTTTTGAAATCACACTAAACCCCTAATAACTTTTGTAGAAAGCCCCCAATATCTTTTAGATAAATTACACCAAACCCCCAATAAATTTCAAAATGCCTTTTTATGCTATTTTTTGGTTCTAATTAATAGGGGTTATCTGCAAATTCACAAGCTATTGGGGGTCTTCTTTGAAACGAGAAAATTCATTAGGGGTTTAGTGTAATTTGAAAGTTTATATGGGCTGAAAGTTCATAAGGGTTTAGTGTAATTTACCTTATTAAATAATTATAATGAGAAATAACTATTGCAATATGTTACGTGTATTAAGTGTAACTATCTAGGAATATCGAGGAAAAAGCTAGCAAATTTAATGCGGCTTAGTTAATTTAGAGTTAAGTTAACAACTTTCAAGTTGGATGTGCATATTTAAGTTAAGTTATAGAATTGACAGTTTTATTTAAGAACAATTTTAGATTTGGGGACTTATTTTACAAAAGTTAACACTGGCGATCATTACAAGTCATTATAAGTAAAATATTCATTTATAATAACTACATAGTAATAATTAATTCATATATTTCTTTTAAGCAATCTTATTATACAAATTTATTTATTAACACATAGTTTTACTATTCAATAAAAATTCAAAACTTAAAACATGTACATTCAGTGCAAAGCACGTACATTATACTAGTTTGTCCAAGTATATAATTAAATAACCTTTTTTATTTGATTCTTTTATATATACCAGAAGAGTATAAAAAGGGCTAATTTTAGAAACCCCCTCAATTATGTGGCTTGTCTCAAAAACCCCCTCAACTATTTATCTTTAGAAAACCACCTTTAAATTTGAGGGTGTTGTAGATAACCCCCTCAACTTTCAAAATATGACTAAACCTCCTTTAACTATGGGGTGTCTCACAAAACCCTCTTTATCTTTCTAGTTTTTTTAAATAACCCCCATAATATTATTAATTTGAAATATAAAATGACTAAAATACCTTTGGTTGAAAAAAATTCATGTGAGTTTAAAACCCAACCCAATCAAAATATTAGACTTCGGTTCAATGGGTTTTGATAAAGAAACTAATCTTTAAAAAATTAAATAATTATTTCAAACATTACAAGCATGATAAGTCGAAAATAAAAGAAGTGTAGTGTTTCAAAAAGATAGAAAAAAAAATTAGATTTGCACGTAAACCTAGCAATGAAAATGGAGGAATAAAAAGAGAGGCCAATAAAATGAAAGCTATTTTTAACCAAAAAAAAAAGTTAAAAGGAATACTATGGTAAAAAAAATTTAATATCTTGGGGATAATATGGTTATTTTAAATTATTTGTTTCTTTAGATTTATATTATATTAGTTTAGGGGGTTACGTGAG
Source organism: Asparagus setaceus (assembly GCA_012295165.1). Taxonomy (NCBI): domain Eukaryota; kingdom Viridiplantae; phylum Streptophyta; class Magnoliopsida; order Asparagales; family Asparagaceae; genus Asparagus; species Asparagus setaceus. Next base: position 66,485,501 of record CM022705.1, on the reverse strand, counting down.
AAAAGTTGAGGGAGGATAAATAATATTTTGAAAGATAAGGAGGGTTATCTACAACAACTCTATAATTGAGGGGGGTTTTCTAGAGTTAAAATAGTTGAGGGGGGTTTTCTGAGACAACCCCCATAATTGAGGGGAGTTTTCTAAAATTAACCCGGTATAAAAATTGGTTTTGGGGCTGTATATACATGACAGGTATTTAAAGAGTGCGTGAACAAGTGTTGTAGAGCAATGTGGATGAGAATTAAAGAATGACAGTATTAGTTCGTTGTCACCTGAGGCTTCATCTACAGAGGGAAACCAATGGAATCTCTGTTTGTCCCATACGAAATCTGTCAATTAGATTGCTAATTCTGACTCTTTTCAAGCCCATCTACGACTTTTGTTCAGTTTAATAATATTCTAATGTAACTAATATTTCATTCGATATAAATAACAAAATTGTGTAGTTAAAGAAAAGCGATTATGATTGAGATTGATGGTTTTACTATCTAATTGCACTAACGAGGATCCTAAAACTGATTAATTAGCCGCCCAGATGAAAAGATTTAAAGTCCTTGGATTGTGTTGTAATTCTTGTGAACTCAGATATTTACCCAAGTACTACGTTATGATCATTTGGTCAACTGAAAGGTCATTCGTAGTACCAACTGCTGATATAAAAAGGGTTACGTCACCAACCAACACTAGACAGGTCACCAGCACACTTTTTTTTAAAATAAAATAAAATTAAAATTATTTGGATAAAGTAGCGTGCATTAGCATACCAAACCATGTTTATAGCTAGTTTTATGGTGCAACCAACCGTACTATAGTTAGGAAAATATATCCTTGAGATATATATATGTCACTTTCCCCTGTTTTGTAGGATATTACATTGGATAGATGAGCTGCCCTCCTAAAACATTAGCCAGAACAACCTTTTCTTCTTAGTAAAACAAAGGAGAGTCGCTATGTGTCATGACAATTTGATAATATGGGACCAGTCTAGTATATTGCTTAATTTATTATGAATTTTATCAGGATTAATTACACACAAAAATTTTCTTTTATAAATTCATTTATAAGATCCTAAGGATTCAAACCCGTTAAAAACTATAAATTGATCAAACAATTAAAATGTGAGAAGATGCAATGTTGTATGAGGGATTTTTCTTTTGTGGCTTAAAACTCTAATATTACCATATGTACGTTAAGATAATTATGACCATTTATCATCATCTTTATGGTCGACAAATATTTTCCACGAGAAAACATGTGATTTGAACATTATGTGTCATCTCAGATCTAGCAATCATTTATGCTCTACTATCAATATGAGTCGTTAGCAACAAAGCGAAAAATCTAACCATAGATGATGGCTGAATCAAAAAAATTAAAACTAAGAAACAATTACAAAGACACATAATTTAATGAAGTTCAGCCGTCAATGTTAACATACATCCTTGGAGTACAACTAAAGCATGATTCCACAATTAATCAATGAATAGAAGAAACACTGTTTTCTTTTATGGCTCCTATGAAACTCTAATCTTTTAGGGTTAGATTGAGCTTGACATGGGAACAGTTGGGGTTAGGTTTCAATAAGGTTGACAAAAGGACTATTTAGTCTTCAGAGTCTTCACCCACTCCAACTCACTTGTGTCAGCAAGCTAAACTTCACTTCTTTTTGTCTTGCTTCAGTGCTGAATTAGTCTAAAAAATTCCCACAGTTCAAGGTTAATGATGATGATGATGCAAGAACTTGTGTAACTAATTCTCAAGCGTTAATGATTAGTGACCCTTGCTACCTACCGTAGATGCCTGGCTGATGAGACACATGCATACAATTATGTTGTTTTAAACACTTCGGCCATGTTTGAATTAGGGACTTGTTTTATCTGCGGACTAATTTAACTCGCTATAGTCCTGTTATATAATAATCCAAGAGACTATAACGAGTTAAGTTTTTAATAACTTATTTGCCTAAATTTGATATTAACACCTCTAATACCCATGTTATATTTGGAAACATGTCATTATAGAGGGCTATAAGACTATGAAATAACATTAAATATAAAAAATGTCTGCTATAAGACTATGATATAACAGTAAATATCAAAAATGTCCTTCTTCCTACCAAGAGTGAATTATAGCTTCTTGATGACGTAATAAGCAAAGTAATCTTGAGCACCGGTATCTATCTTTCTTCCAATTGTGTTAGATATAATTTATGATTAGTATTATAGTGAATTGATAGATTTTTTTTGGGATATTTGGATGAATTCATGTGCTCATATTCTACACTTATATTTAGCTTAAAGAATTAGCATCCACTTATACCGGAAGCTAAATAATGAAATGAAGCATTAGTATTTAAAAGAGCACACAGACATAGCTTAAAAAATGAAACCAGGAAAAGAATTATACATTTTTATGGTTGAATCTTGTGAAATAATCCTTACATGCCTTTGAGAGAGACGTACGTGAGAGGATTGAGAGAGAGAGAGAGAGAGAGAGAGAGAGAGAGAGAGAGAGACTAAACGAGTAACTAGGACCAAAACTGCATGAAGAAGTAAAAGACGTTGAGAAGAACGCAGGTGAGAGAAATAATTAGAGAGAAAACTCAATATTTTTTTGGAAAGTTAAGGGGTAATGTAGTCTTTTTAGATCTAATCCCAATAGGAGAATAATATTGGGACTATAATAGCACCCTTTCTCCCTCCATTGTTTAGTCTGATATCTCTGAACTATTTCATTTTAAGTACTAATTAGTCCAACCTAATCCTTTCTAAAATTTTAAACCAAACACCTCACTATTTAATTTAAAAAAATAAAAGATTATTACCTCTAAATAATACTCAATCCAAACATGCTCACGTACTATTTGCCTCCTAAATTCTTTTTGTTTATGCTTACTTCCTGTATTATTTTTAGTCCCCACATGCGATTAATTTATTGGTACTTATCCACAACTACTTGGGTCTCATTTTGCCCCATAACTATTAAATTTATCTCTATTTAGCTCTTGAACTATCACTTTCAGCACTTAATTATCACATTTATTTATTACTCTGTGGGTGGTTTATGGATTTATAAGAGGAAAATGATATTTCAGTGGATAACTTGGTACTGGAATTAAAAGATAAATAGAGGCGACTTTTATAGTTTAGGAGAGAAAGTGAAACCAAAAATATTTTATAGAGTAAATAAGTATAAAATTAAATGAAAGTCCAATCTTTCCATATCATATCATATCATACTCCTTATAAAAGTGTGAGTTTGAGAAAAACATTCCATTGTCAACATTATCCTTCACTCTTTTGTGTATTATATTGTTATCCAAATCTAACTTTTAAATCTAAATTGTGTAATTAAAATAACTTTCAAAATCTAAATCTAAATTATTTAATTAGAATTTGACCATATACCTTAGACTATTCCCACATGGTAAATAGAAAGGCTCAAAGGTTGATTTCTTTTTTATTAATCATGCACACGTAGGTTAAAGCGTGAATGTGAGAAAAATATTCCATGGCCAATATTATCCTTTACCTTTTGTATATTACATTGTTATCCTAATCTAACTACCAAATCTAAATTATGTAATTAGGATAACTTTCAAAATCTAAATCCAAATTATTTAATTAGAATTTGACCATATCCCTTAGATTATTCCCACAATGTAAATAGAAAGGTTCAAAGGCTAATTTTTTAAAACAAATCATGTACACGTAGGATTTAGTTATCGTGCTCCTTATAAAAGTGTGAGTTTGAAAAAATATTTTATGGTTGATATTACCCTTGACCCTTTTGTATATTATATTGTTATCCTAATTTAACTTTTAAAATCTAAATTTTGTAATTAGAATAACTTTTAAAATCTAAATCTAAACTGTTTACTTAGAATTTGACCATATCCCTTAGATTATTCCCACACTATAAATGGAAAGGTTCAAGGGTTGATATTTTTATTTAGTCATGCACACATAGGTTTTAGTTATCATACTCCTTATAAAGGTGTGTGTTTGAGTAAAATATTCCATAGCCAATATTACCCTTGACCCTTTTGTATATTATGTTGTTATCCTAATCCAACTTTCAAAATCTAAATTGTGTAATTAGTATAACTCTCAAAATATAAATCTAAATTATTTTATTAGACTTCGACCATATCTCTTAGATTATTCCCACATTGTAAATAGAAAGCTCCAAATGATGATTTTTTAGTTAGTCATTCACACATAAGTTTTAGTTATCATATCATATCATACTCCTTATAAAAGTGTGAGTTTGAGAAAAATATTCCACGTCCAATATTACCCTTGACTCTTTTATACATTATATTGTTATCAGAATCTAACTTTCAAAATCTAAATTGTGTAATTAGAATAACTTTCAAAATCTAAATCTAAATTGTTTAATAAGAGTCTAATCTAACTTTCAAAATCTAAATTGTGCAATTAGAATAACTTTCAAAATCAAAATCTAAATTATTTAATTAGAATTTGATCATATCCTTTAGATTATTCCCACACTGTAAATAGAAAGGCTCAAAGGTTGATTTTTTATTAATCATGCACATGTAGGTTAAAATGTGAGTTTGAGAAAAATATTCCATGGTCAATAGTACCCTTGACTCTTTTGTATATTAATTACATTGTTATCCTCATCTAACTTTCAAAATCTAAATTATGTAATTATAATAACTTTCAAAATCAAAATTTAAATTTTTAATTAGAATTTGACCATATCCCTTAGATTATTCCCACATTATAAATAGAAAACTTTGAAGGTTGATTTTTTATTAATCATGCACACATAGGTTTTAGTTAATAAATACTATTAATTTCTGCGTGAAGTGAAATTCGAAATACTAACTAATAATGCGTAGATTGAAAATTGAGATGAGTCCAACATTGAGGTAATAAAAGGATATTAATTCTCCTCCGAAAAAAAGGATATTAATTCCTAAACAATCCACTTAAAAATTCATAACTTTAACTTTAGACTTTGGTCCCAAATTAAATACTTTACTTTTCTCCAGAAGATTGTGCCTTAATTTTTAATCCTTTTCAAATCCCTCTAAATCTAAATTACACAAGAAATTTTACTGCTTGTCATAGGTTTCCTAAGAACCTTAGTTTTTTAATCCTTTTCAAATCCCTCTAAATAATATTTATTCACCGTTAACCCTTTTGACAATGTTATTCTAATCTAACTTTTAAAATCTAAATTGTATAATTAGAAAAACTTTCAAAATCTAAATCTAAATTATTTAATTGAATTTGACCATATCCCTTAGATTATTCTTACACCGTGTTGGTACCCCAAAAAGATTTTTATTAATCCCTATTCGAAAGTCAACATGAATTTAACCTCACGCCAAAATAAGCGAATTCAGGGCCGAAGGGGACCTCTCTGCTCTCACAAGTGTTCGGCTACTCACAGTGGTAGATGCATTAAAATAAGCCGGCGGGTTGCTTTCTGATGAAGCCAAGCGCTCACGGTAATGTCGGCAAAGCGCGGTCCCGATCAACCACCGCGTTGGACCTCTTTCTAGTCGTGCGCTATAGTAACCGACCCATACGCTTTCGTGCTTTCGGCCAGGGTGCTACGATTACCGGTAGGCCAGATCCTTAGTAGATCTCTGCTTTGCGGTTGGCCGACTCGGTACTTCTGATTCGGACAACTTGCTACAGTAATAGTGCTACAGTACTTCCTGCTGTAATGGTTGGCCTTGAGCCCCGCGCCAACAATAGGTCAACATCACAATTAATGGCGCTGTGCTGGCCACAGCCATTCCCCATACCTCACATCAAATCAATGGTGACTCTTTCCACACATAAGCTGACATGTGTAAAACTAATGCTAAAGTGACTAGCTTGCCCCTCACTCATCCCTGAAAAAGAGAGAAACTATTCTCAACGGGGGGTAAGCCATTTTTCTCCCCTTGCACTATGCACGCAAGAACAAATTACTGTTTATTTTCTTCTCCACTCAAGCTCACTTACTGACTTGATCGCCTGAGGTACAACGGGGAAACAAGCCCGCCCTCTCCGGTTTCTACATGCAGGTGAGGAAGAGAGCCGAGCTGAGCGGTGTTGGAAGCGGATCCGTCATCTTCAACCTCAAGCTAAGCTCACACCGAGATTAGTGATCGTGATTATATACATCAACACACTGCAAATAGAATGATTCAAAGGTTGATTTTTTTAAATTAATAATGCACACATAGGTTAATCTAAATCTAAACTGTTTAATTAGAATCGATCATATTCCTTAGATTATTCCCACATTGTAAATAGAAAGGTTCAAAGGTTGATTTTTTATTAATCGTGCACACATAGGTTAATCTAAATCTAAATTGTGTAATTAGAATAACTTTCAAAATCAAAATCTAAATCTAAACTGTTTAATTAGAATCGATCATATTCCTTAGATTATTCCCACACTCTAAATAGAAAGGTTCAAAGGTTGATTTTTTAATTAATAATGCACATGTAGGTTTTAGTTATCATACACACACACACACACCCACACCCACACCTTATAAAAGTGTGAGTTTGAGAAAAACATTCCCTAATCAATATTATTCTTGACCCTTTTGACTATTACACTATTATCCTAATCTAAATTTCAAAATCTAAATTGTGTAATTAGAATAACTTTCAAAATCTAATCTAAATATTTAATTAGAATTTGACTATATCCTTAGTTTATTCCCACACTTTTTTATTAATCATGCACATGTAGGTTAAAATGTGAGTTTGAGAAAAATATTCCATGGTCAATAGTACCCTTGACTCTTTTGTATATTACATTGTTATCCTCATCTAACTTTCAAAATCTAAATTATGTAATTAGAATAACTTTCAAAATCAAAATTTAAATTTTTAATTAGAATTTGACCATATCCCTAGATTATTCCCACATTATAAATAGAAAACTTTGAAGATTGATTTTTTATTAATCGTGCACACATAGGTTTTAGTTAATAAATACTATTAATTTCTGCGTGAAGTGAAATTCGAAATACTAACTAATAATGCGTAGATTGAAAATTGAGATGAGTCCAACATTGAGGTAGTAAAAGGATATTAATTCTCCTCCGAACAAAAAGGATATTAATTCCTAAACAATCCACTTAAAAATTCATAACTTTATCTTTAGACTTTGATCCCAAATTAAATACTTTACTTTTCTCCAGAAGATTGTGCCCCTTAATTTTTAATCCTTTTCAAATCCCTCTAAATCTAAATTACACAAGAAATTTAACTGCTTGTCATAGGTTTCCTAAGAACCTTAGTTTTTTAATCCTTTTCAAATCCCTCTAAATAATATTTATTCACCGTTAACCCTTTTGACATTGTTATTCTAATCTAACTTTTAAAATCTAAATTGTATAATTAGAAAAACTTTCAAAATCAAAATCTAAATTATTTAATTAGAATTTGACCATATCCCTTAGATTATTCCCACACTGTAAATAGAAAGGTTCAAAGGTTGATTTTTTAAATTAATAATGCACACATAGGTTAATCTAAATCTAAACTGTTTAATTAGAATTTGACCATATCCTTAGATTATTCCCACATTGTAAATAGAAAGGTTCAAAGGTTAATCATGCACATGTAGGTTTTAGTTATCATACTCCTTATAAAGGTGTGTGTTTGAGTAAAATATTCCATAGCCAATATTACCCTTGGCCTTTTTGTATATTATATTGTTATCATAATCTAACTTTCAAAATCTAAATTGTTTAATTAGAATCGATCATATTCCTTAGATTATTCCCACCTTTGTAAATAGAAAGGTTCAAGGTTGATTTTTTAATTAATAATGCACATGTAGGTTTTAGTTATCACACACACCACACCCACACCCACACCTTATAAAAGTGTGAGTTTGAGAAAAACACTCCTGATCAATATTATTCTTGACCCTTTTGACTATTACACTATTATCCTAATCTAAATTTCAAAATCTAAATTGTGTAATTAGAATAACTTTCAAAATCTAATCTAAATATTTAATTAGATTTTGACTATATCCCTAGTTTATATTCCCACACTTTTTTATTAGTCATGCACACGTAGGTTAAAGTATGAGTTTGAGAAAAATATTCCATGGTCAATATTACCCTTGGCCTTTTTGTATATTACATTGTTATCCTAATCTAACATTCAAATTCTAAATTGTGTAATTAGAATAACTTTCAAAATCTAAATCTAAATTATTTAATTAAAATTTGACCATAGAAAGGTTCAAGGTTAATCATGCACCGTAGGTTAAAGTATGAGTTTGAGAAAAATATTCCATGGTCAATATTACCCTTGGCCTTTTTGTATATTACATTGTTATCCTAATCTAACATTCAAATTCTAAATTGTGTAATTAGAATAACTTTCAAAATCTAAATCTAAATTATTTAATTAAAATTTGACCATAGAAAGGTTCAAAGGTTAATCATGCACACGTAGGTTTTAGTTATCATACTCCTTATAGAAGCGTGTTTTAGAAAAATAATCCATGATCAATATTAGTCTTAACCGTTTTGTATATTATATTGTTATCCTAATCTAACTTTCAAAATCTAAATTGTGTAATTAGAATAAATTTCAAAATCTACCTCTGAATTGTTTAATTAGAATTTGACTATATCCTTAAATTATTCCCACAATATAAAGAGAAAGGATCAACGGTTGATTTTTTTTACTAATCACGCACACGTAGGTTACTCAAAATATAAACTAATAATGCGCGGATTGGAAATTGAAATGAGTCCAACGTTGAGGTAGTAAAAGGATATTAATTCCTAAACAAACAACTTAAAAATTCATAAACTTTATCTTTAGACTTTGATCCCAAATTAAATACTTTACTTTTCTCCAGAAGATTCTACCCCTTACTTTTTAATCATTTTCAAATCCTCTAAGGGGCTGTTTGTTTCGCCTACCCCCAAAAAATTGAAAATTAAGACATCATGGAAATCACATTTCATTGTTTTCTATAGATTTCCTTAAAGTAGTTGTTTTTTGTTTGTTTCACATAGAAAACATGGGTGTAGAAATATACCCCCTATATTTCCTCAATTTCATTTGTTTGGTTGGGGAGTTACAATTTGGAAAAGAAAATAACAAATAAACAATTTCCTTTGCTTGGAGTTCGTGCACGAATATTTAATGGCTAAATATTGGATTTTCACCCAATTTCAGAGCTTTGTGCTCTGAAATTATACCCAACAAAAAGTCTATATAGCATGTGATTTCTAGCACCCATTTCCCAAATGCAAAGGTTGAAATAAACACCCCAAAAAGAAATGTATCAACATCAAAGCTGATGTGGACAACTCCTGATTTCCAAAATATATGATTTCTATGGGTTTTTTGCTGAACCAAACAGGCCCTAAATCTAAATTATACGAGAAATTTAACTGCTTGTCATAGGTTTCCTAAGAACCTTAATTTTTTAATCCTTTTCAAATCCCTCTAAATAATATTTGTTCACACTTGACCTTTTGTATATTAGATTGTTATTCTAATCTAACTTTCAAAAACTGAATCGTATAATTAGAATAACATTCAAAATCTAAATCTAAATTATTTAATTAGAAATTGATTGTCTTCCTTTGATTATTCCTACACTGTAAATAGAAAGGTTCAAAGGTTGATATTTTATTATTAATCATACACACACAGGTTTTAGTTATCGTAATTTTTATAAAAGTTGTAGGTCGTAAAAATTATCAAGACGACCAATATCCGCTAAACACTATCAATGAAGGTTACAAGTCGACGACTTTCACGACAACAAAGGAGAATCGAAGCTAATGTCTCGAGTACAAGGATTACAAGTTGACAATCCTTGTGAAAAGAGATCATAAGTATTGATCTCTTCAAAGCAAAATGCGGGCACATGGCCCGCGTTTCAATTCAAAATGCGGAGCACATGGCCCGCTTTCAATTCAAAATGCGGAGCACATGGCCCGCGTTTCAATTCAAAATGCGGAGCACATGGCCCGCTTTCAATTCAAAATGCGAGCACATGGCCCGCGTTTCAATTCAAAATGCGGAGCACATGGCCCGCGTTTCAATTCAAAACGCGGAGCACATGGCCCGCGTTTCAATTCAAAATGCGGAGCACATGGCCCGCGTTTCAATTCAAAATGCGGAGCACATGGCCAGCGTTTCAATTCAAAATGCGAGCACATGGCCCGCTTTCAATTCAAAATGCGGAGCACATGGCCCGCGTTTCAATTCAAAATGCGGAGCACATGGCCCGCGTTTCAATTCAAAATGCGAGCACATGGCCCGCGTTTCAATTCAAAATGCGGAGCACATGGCCCGCGTTTCAATTCAAAATGCGGAGCACATGGCCAGCGTTTCAATTCAAAATGCGGAGCACATGGCCCGCGTTTCAATTCAAAATGCGAGCACATGGCCCGCGTTTCAATTCAAAATGCGGAGCACATGGCCCGCGTTTCAATTCAAAATGCGGAGCACATGGCCCGCGTTTCAATTCAAAATGCGAGCACATGGCCCGCGTTTCAATTCAAAATGCGAGCACATGGCCCGCGTTTCAATTCAAAATGCGGAGCACATGGCCCGCGTTTCAATTCAAAATGCGGAGCACATGGCCCGCGTTTCAATTCAAAATGCGGAGCACATGGCCCGCGTTTCAATTCAAAATGCGGAGCACATGGCCCGCGTTTCAATTCAAAATGCGGAGCACATGGCCCGCGTTTCAATTCAAAATGCGGAGCACATGGCCCGCGTTTCAATTCAAAATGCGGAGCACATGGCCCGCGTTGAAGCTCAAACGAGGGCCTCCAACCCCGCCCTAGTTAAAATGTAGACGCGGAGGTTCATTCCCGCATTCTGTACTAAATCACGGTGAGGCTTGCTCCAAAACGCGAATCCGCTTTGACTCATTCAAACATGAGTTGAACGGTTCCTCAACCGCTTGAGAGATTTAAGGGGTGGTTACACCCACTAAACCCCATTATGGAGTAATTTTAGGGGGTGGTTACACCCCTTTAATCCATATAAATGGGGGGTTTTCACAGCTAAATGGGGGCAGGTTGAGAGAGTTTGGCCGGAGAACTAAAAAAAGGGAGAGAACAGTTTCTTCTGCGCAGCTGTGATCGACATGACGATCGGACCTTCATCCGTGGTCTGATCGGAGTGAAACTTGAAGGACAGCCTCAACACTCGTCGTTCCTAATTCTGAACGGTGGAGATTGATTTCTACCAGTTGGATTTGGAGATATTGAGGTTTTACCGAAGCCAATTGTGCAGAGAACGGTTTCTTCTGCGCAGTTGTGATCGGCGTGACGATCGGGCCTTCATCCGTGGTCTGATCGGAGTGAAACTTGGAGGTCAGCCTCAACACTCGTTGTTCCTAATTCGGAACGGTGGAGATTGATTTCTACCAGTTAGATTTGAAGATATTGAGGTTTTACCAAAAATCGATGTCTTTTCTTTTAAAGAAAGGATCAAACCTCCTTTGCTGGCATCAACTCTCGTAGAGAGTTCAACTCGATTACAGTTTTCAAACTTGCACGGCAAGTTCTTCTCCGCCATTCTTGGCTAAAAGGATTACTAATCCTTTTCTAAAATCAACTCTATCAAAGAGTTCTTAACTCGGCCAGAGTTCTAAACTTGCTCCTGCGAGTTATTTTTCAACCTCGTCCCACGAGTCAAGACGGTCGGATCGTCAACGGGATACAAGATTCAAGCTCCCACCGCCACCGTGAAGAACCCAGATTAAATAAAAGGAAAGATCTCCGTTGATCCTTCCTTCTTTTGTAAATCGGGCAACCGATCGAGGAATTTGTAATTTCTTTTTATCTAAGTCAGTTAGAGAGAGAGATTGCATTCGAGAGATTGTGTTCATTATTCTTCAAATAGAATAGATTCAATTTTACACTTTCTCAATTTTTCCTCGCGAACAAAAGATGGTGACTCCGCTGGGGACAATCTCTTTCACCGATGAAGAGGTGGTGGCGCAATCCGACGTCAAGCTCATTGGGACGACTGTTGAAACTCTGACCGTAGAGTTCGATCAAGCCAAGTTCGAGGAGGCACTCTCCTCCGGATCCCTTAGCCCCAAGGCTATGCGCAAGATCCACAAAGCCTCTAAGGAGACCAAAGTCCCTTCGGTTGCCGTGGCTAACCTAATCAGTAAAGATGGTGATGTCGCGCAAAAGCCTCAAATCAGGCGAAAAGGAGTGCTGCTCGCCGAAGAACACAGCCCCGAGATGGCCAATCGACCAACCAACGCGAATTTCGCGTTTGTGAGCCAAAACGCGATCCTGAGCTTCGCGTTTCTTTTACAGAACGCAAGCCTCGCGTTTATGTGCCCGAACACGAACCTCGCGTCCCCATTATAAAACGCAGGTCTCAACCCCGCGTTCAAATGTTCAAACGTGGACCTCGCGTTCAGCAGGGGGTTGCACGCGATCCTCGCGTCCCCAATCTAAAACGCGGGTTTCAACCCCGCGTTCAAGCATTCAAACTTGGACCTCGCGTCCCCAATCCAAAACGCGGGTCTCAACCTCGCGTTCAAGTGGTCAAACGCGATCCTCGCGTTCCAAATGCCAAATCATCGGCATGTCGATGTCGCCACATGCGCCAAGCCGCCGGTGTTTGACCGATTGACGAATGTCACTTGGTCCACCGAACAACGACATTCTCGCAGGAAGAAGACTTCAGAGGTCGAATACCTTGGAGTCACTTCCAATATGATCGGTATAGAGAGACCATCAATCTTTAACTCCGATGAGTCAGAGAAAAATCGGTCCCCTGGCTTGAAAGAAGCCTTGAATGACTCCGACGGAGTTTACCGACATACTCGGACTCGAACAGGGGTCATATCCCCCGTCAACTATCAAAAGTTGGCTAAAGAAATTGAGTCTGATGATGAGCATTCAGCCATCGCAGAATCTCAATCCTCTAGTTCTTTCGTGGAGCATGTGAGCGCTGTCTACACGACGGAGAATAATGAAGATTTCAAGAAGAGGCTTGAAGAGCATCAGGCTATGATGCAAGAAGCCTTGCGATCACAACAAGAGTCCATCGATCAACTTTAAGAAATGGTAGCCCAACTTATTGCAGATAGGGCTCAAGTTCACATCGCTAGCTCAACACCTCAGCCGGAATCATCACGGAGGAGGAGTCAATCCCTAAAATGGAAAGAAAAAGTGAATGAAGCTCCCGATCAAGAAGCTCATCACGTAGAATCTTCATTTGAAGAAGAGAATAGGGCCGAAAATGAGCATAGTCCTCAATCGGCAAAAATACGAGAACTGGAAGCCCGCCTCAATGCCATGGCTAATAGGTGCGAGCTCCAAGATCAGGGGGTTGTCAGACCGTATCCCGCAGAATGGGATACGATTCCTTATCCTCCAAAATGCAAAATCCCGACGCTACAAGCTTTCGACGGCACGGGATCACCGAACCAACACATCTACCATTTTATGTCACAGACTGGGAATGTGATGGTAAACGATGCCATAGCAGCTCGTTTGTTCATTGGCACCCTCAAGGGGGTTGCCTTTGAATGGTTCATGAAACTGCCTGCAGGATGTATCCAGAAATGGGCAGATTTAGAGAGACTCTTCCTGTCACGATTCTTTGAAGATGACACGGAAATCACTGTCACTTCTCTCCTTGCCATTAAGCAAAAGGAGGGAGAGCCTATCAAAGTCTTCGTCGAACGGTTCCGAAGCATGGCTCTTCGATACTCGACATGTATGACACAATCTTCTCTGATTGACATCTGTCGGCACAATTTACAAACCAATCTCCTAGCTCGAATGGGGGTTGTAAAATATCGTTCCTGGAAACAACTAGTCTCGAGTGAGAACGGTACGAAGCAATTATTGCTAGGATTGAAGCTGAAGAAGAGGAGACTGACTCCGAAGACCTAGCTATTGATGACCCAAATTTAAATCGCGAGGTCAAGACTCGGTTAGTATCAACCTAGAATAATTACTGGTGGGGGTTGATTATCCATTATTTTCAGTAGAATAATAAATTCTAAATATTGTCAAGTTAACAAAATACTTTTTGACAATGTAAGCACTTCAACGTGCAGCAGCACCACCAAAATCAACTTATCAATCCTCTCCAATAGGATGATAAGTCCACAAAGTTGCTCACATCGTAACACAATCCCGTCAGGTTAACAATGCACCTCTGACAACCAACTTATCAATTCTCTCCAATAGGATGATAAGTCCACAAATTTGCTCCAATCGCAACCTATCCTTGTCATGTTAACCTCACACCTCTGACAACCAACTTATCAATCCTCTCCAATAGGATGATAAATCCACAAAGTTGCTCCAATCGCAACGTATCCTTGCCATGTTAACCTCACACCTCTGACAATCAACTTATCAATCTTCTCCAATAGGATGATAAGCCCACAAAGTTACTCACATCGCAACGCAATCCCCACAAAGTTAAGATTAGCTCGTCTCGTTATTAGCAAGGCGACCTCTTCTGACCATCAACTTATCGACTCTCTTCAATAGAGCGATAAGTCCTCAAAGTTGCTCCGATCGCAATGTATCCTTGTCATGTTAACCTAACACCTCTGACAATCAACTTATCGACTTTCTTCAATAGAGCGATAAGTCCTCAAGGTTGTTATTAATAACATCACAATCCACGCCTCACACGTGTGGGGAATTTTATCCCGAATCCTAAGTAGGGGTAAGTCAACGCCTAACACACGTTGCCGGTTTAGTCTTCTACCGATCGAAGAAGACACCAGAATTTAAATCTGGGGAATTTTATCTCAAAACCTAAGCAGAGATAAGCCTGCATCTAATACATGCAGCCGGGTAGTCTATTCCCGTGAGAAAGACGAAGCCTATGTATTCAACATCGTAGCATTAAGCCTAAACGAGTTTTATTCTTTTAGCACAACGTCACATGCAGAACGGATTTAGATAATCTGCATGCTAGCCCGATTCAAACGGTAATCGGTAAAGGCTCATCAAGTCCGTTGATGGTGGGGGTTGGCGATAACCCTAAAGTCAGTAACTGGCGTTCTTGGAAGTTTAGTCTCTTGCCCGTAAAAGACGATAAAGTCTACGTATTCAACATCGTAGCACAACGTCACATGCGAGGCGAACTCCTCTAACATCAACTTATCCACACTCTTCAATAAGAGCGATAAGTCCTCAAAGTTGTTCAAATCATAACTAAATCACGACAAACAACTTATCTATCCTCATCAATAGGATGATAAGTCCTCAAATTTGATTAAATCACAATCAACTTATCAATCCTCCTCAACAGGATGATAGGTCCTCAAAGTTGCTCCGATCGCAACGTATCTTCATCAAGTCAACACTATACCTCTGATGATATAATCAACTTATCAATCCTCTCCATAGGATGATAAGTCCTCAAAGTTGTTCAAATCATAACTAAATCACGACAAACAACTTATCGATCCTCATCAATAGGATGATAAATCCACAAAGTTGTTCAAATTACAACACAATCCTATCAAAATCTGTACACATCCTCAGCAGAGTTTGATAACCAACTTATCAATCCTCTCCAATAGGATGATAAGTCCACAAAGTTGCTCCAATCGCAACGTATCCTTGTCATGTTAACCTCACACCTCTGACAATCAACTTATCAATCCTCCTCAATAGGATGATAAGCCCCAAGCCTTGTTCACATTACAAGCCTAAAGCCTTGTTTAAACCACAAGCCCAAAGCCTTGTTTAAACCACAAGCCCAAAGCCTTGTTCAAACCACAAACCCAAAGGCCTTGTTTAAACCACAAGCCTAAATCCTTGTTCAAACCACAAGCCCAAAGCCTTGTTAACACCATAAACCCAAAAGCCTTGTTTAAACCACAAGCCCAAATCCTTGTTCAAACCACAAGCCCAAAGCCTTGTTAACACCACAAGCCCAAAGCCTTGTTCACACCACAAGCCCAAAGCCTTGTTCACACCACAAGCCACGTAAGCCTTGTTCACATCACAGGCCTTAAACCTTGTTCAAATCACAGGTTTCATATTTTGTCCCCCGACAAAACCTAAACTTATTGACTCTCATCAATAGAGCGATAGGTCCTCAAAATCTTGTTCAAACCATAAATACCCAACTTTATCAAGTTAACTCCACACCTCTGATAAAATCAACTTATCGACTCTCTTCAATAGAGCGATAAGTCCTCAAAAATCATCATCAAGTTAAAAATTCCACCTCTGATGATAAAACCAATTTATCAACTCTTTACAATAGAGTGATAAGTCCCAAAAAGCTTGTTCAAACAACAAGTATGAAAGGCATGCCAAGTTAACACTATACTTTTGGCACCTTAAAGAAAAGTCTAAAAGACTTAGTTGGAAATGTGGGTTCATCCCCGCTTTTACTCATCAAACGCAAGGACCACCCCCGCTTCAACACAAACGGAGGGTCGCGCCGCTTTTAAACACGTAACGCGATGGCTAGCTCAGTGTTTCAACCTCAAGTCGCGAGGATCGGTCTCACGTAGCAAAGTTCATATGCCGCAATACTCCCCGCATTTTAAAAACGCCGGAGTTCACCCATGCAAGACGAATGATTAGCGTGGACAAAAGCAGAACACAACTTCTTTGAAGACAGAATGAGGAGCAATACCTTCTCAGGATCAAGCAAAAGAAGATATCCAAAGTATTCCGAAAGCTCGTCCTACCAACCGCGAACTTTCAAAACTTTGGAGGGGTTCAGAGGTCGTAAAAAAATTATCAAGACACTAATATCCGCGAAACACTATCAATGAAGGTTACAAGCTGACGACTTTCACGACAACAAAGGAGAATCAGAAGCTAATGTCTCCAGAGTACAAGGATTACAAGTTGACAATCCTTGTGAAAAGAGATCATAAGTATTGATCTCTTCAAAGCAAAATGCGGGCTCACTCGCATTTCAATTCAAAACGCGGACGCTTCGCTGCTTCAATTCAAAACGCGGAGCACATGGCCCGCTCAAGCCCAAAATGCGGAGCACATGGCCCGCTTTCAATTCAAAACGCGGAGCACATGGCCCGCTCAAGCCTAAAACGCTGGCACATGGCCCGCTCAAGCCTAAAACGCTGGCACATGGCCCGCTTTCAATTCAAAACGCGGAGCACATGGCCCGCTCAAGCCTAAAACGCTGGCACATGGCCCGCGCTCAAGCCCAAAATGCGGAGCACATGGCCCGCTTTCAATTCAAAACGCGGAGCACATGGCCCGCTCAAGCCTAAAACGCTGAGCACATGGCGCGTTTCAATTCAAAACGCGGAGCACATGGCCCGCGTTTCAATTCAAAACGCGGAGCACATGGCCCGCGTTGAAGCCCAAAGCGGAGCACATGGCGGCGTTTCAATTCAAAACGCGGAGCACATGGCCCGCGTTGAAGCCCAAAGCGGAGCACATGGCCCGCGTTGAAGCCCAAAGCGGAGCACATGGCCCGCGTTTCAATTCAAAACGCGGAGCACATGGCCCGCGTTGAAGCCCAAACGCAGAGCACATGGCCCGCGTTTCAATTCAAAACGCTGGAGCACATGGCCCGCGTTTCAATTCAAAACGCGGAGCACATGGCCCGCGTTTCAATTCAAAACGCGGAGCACATGGCCCGCGTTTCAATTCAAAACGCTGGAGCACATGGCCCGCGTTTCAATTCAAAACGCGGAGCACATGGCCCGCGTTTCAATTCAAAACGCGGAGCACATGGCCCGCGTTTCAATTCAAAACGCGGAGCACATGGCCCGCGTTTCAATTCAAAACGCGGAGCACATGGCCCGCGTTTCAATTCAAAACGCTGGAGCACATGGCCCGCGTTTCAATTCAAAACGCGGAGCACATGGCCCGCGTTTCAATTCAAAACGCGGAGCACATGGCCCGCGTTTCAATTCAAAACGCGGAGCACATGGCCCGCGTTTCAATTCAAAACGCGGAGCACATGGCCCGCGTTTCAATTCAAAACGCGGAGCACATGGCCCGCGTTTCAATTCAAAACGCGGAGCACATGGCCCGCGTTTCAATTCAAAACGCGGAGCACATGGCCCGCGTTTCAATTCAAAACGCTGGAGCACATGGCCCGCGTTTCAATTCAAAACGCGGAGCACATGGCCCGCGTTTCAATTCAAAACGCGGAGCACATGGCCCGCGTTTCAATTCAAAACGCGGAGCACATGGCCCGCGTTTCAATTCAAAACGCGGAGCACATGGC
The DNA here is from genome assembly GCA_012295165.1 of Asparagus setaceus. Taxonomy (NCBI): domain Eukaryota; kingdom Viridiplantae; phylum Streptophyta; class Magnoliopsida; order Asparagales; family Asparagaceae; genus Asparagus; species Asparagus setaceus. The sequence goes on along the minus strand of CM022705.1, from coordinate 66,467,292 downwards.
CCGCGTTTCAATTCAAAACGCTGGAGCACATGGCCCGCGTTTCAATTCAAAACGCGGAGCACATGGCCCGCGTTTCAATTCAAAACGCTGGAGCACATGGCCCGCGTTTCAATTCAAAACGCGGAGCACATGGCCCGCGTTTCAATTCAAAACGCGGAGCACATGGCCCGCGTTTCAATTCAAAACGCGGAGCACATGGCCCGCGTTTCAATTCAAAACGCTGGAGCACATGGCCCGCGTTTCAATTCAAAACGCGGAGCACATGGCCCGCGTTTCAATTCAAAACGCGGAGCACATGGCCCGCGTTTCAATTCAAAACGCGGAGCACATGGCCCGCGTTTCAATTCAAAACGCGGAGCACATGGCCCGCGTTTCAATTCAAAACGCGGAGCACATGGCCCGCGTTTCAATTCAAAACGCGGAGCACATGGCCCGCGTTTCAATTCAAAACGCTGGAGCACATGGCCCGCGTTTCAATTCAAAACGCGGAGCACATGGCCCGCGTTTCAATTCAAAACGCTGGAGCACATGGCCCGCTCAAGCCCAAAACGCTGGAGCACATGGCCCGCGTTTCAATTCAAAACGCTGGAGCACATGGCCCGCGTTTCAATTCAAAACGCGGAGCACATGGCCCGCGTTCGAAGCTCAAAACGAGGGCCTCCAACCCCGCGTCCTAGTTAAAATGTAGACGCGGAGGTTCATTCCCGCGTTCCTGCACTAAATGCAGACGCGAGGCTTGCTCCAAAACGCGAACTTCGCGTTTTGACTCATTCAAACATGAGTTGAACGGTTCCTCAACCGTTTGAGAGATTTAAGGGGGGTGGTTACACCCCACTAAACCCCCATTATGGAGTAATTTTAGGGGGTGGTTACACCCCTTTAATCCATATAAATGGGGGGTTTTCACAGCTAAATGGGGGCAGGTTGAGAGAGTTTGGCCGGAGAACTAAAAAAAGGGAGAGAACAGTTTCTTCTGCGCAGCTGTGATCGACATGACGATCGGACCTTCATCCGTGGTCTGATCGGAGTGAAACTTGAAGGACAGCCTCAACACTCGTCGTTCCTAATTCTGAACGGTGGAGATTGATTTCTACCAGTTGGATTTGGAGATATTGAGGTTTTACCGAAGCCAATTGTGCAGAGAACGGTTTCTTCTGCGCAGTTGTGATCGGCGTGACGATCGGGCCTTCATCCGTGGTCTGATCGAGTGAAACTTGGAGGTCAGCCTCAACACTCGTTGTTCCTAATTCGAACGGTGGAGATTGATTTCTACCAGTTAGATTTGAAGATATTGAGGTTTTACCAAAATCGATGTCTTTTCTTTTAAAGAAAGGATCAAACCTCCTTTGTCGGCATCAACTCTCAGAGAGTTCAACTCGACATAGCTTTCAAACTTGCACGGCAAGTTCTTCTCCGCCATTCTTGGCTAAAAGGATTACTAATCCTTTTCTAAAATCAACTCTATCAAAGAGTTCTTAACTTCGGCGAGTTCTAAACTTGCTCTGCGAGTTATTTTTCAACCTCGCCCCACGAAGTCAAGACGGTCGGATCGCCAACGGATACAAGATTCAAGCTCCCACCGCCACCGTGAAGAACCAGATTAAATAAAAGGAAAGATCTCCGTTGATCCTTCCTTCTTTTGTAAATCGGGCAACCGATCGAGGAATTTGTAATTTCTTTTTATCTAAGTCAGCTTAGAGAGAGATTGCATTCGAGAGATTGTGTTCATTATTCTTCAAATAGAATAGATTCAATTTTACACTTTCTCAATTTTTCCTCGCGAACAAAGTGTGAGTTTGAGAATAACATTCCAAGGTCAATATTACCTCGACCCTTTTAAATATTACATTGTTACCCTAATCTAATTTTCAATATATAAATTGTGCAATTAGAATAACTTTCAAAATCTAAATCTAAATTATTTAATTAGAATTTCACCATATCCTTTAGATTATATACACATTGTAAATAGAAAGGTTCAAATTTTGATTTTTTATTAACCATGCGCGTAGGTTAAAGTGTGAGTTCGAGAAAAATATTCTATGGTCAATATTACCCTTGACCCTTTTCTATATTACATTGTTATACTAATCTAACTTTCAAAATCTAAATTGTGTAATTAGAATAACTTTCAAAATCTAAATCTAAATTATTTAATTGAATTTGACGATATCTTCCGATATTGTAAATAGAAAGGTTCAAATTTTGAATTTTTTATTAATCATGCATACGTAGGTTTTAGTTAAGTGTGTTTAAGCAAAACATTCCATGGTCAATATTATTCTTAACCCTTTTGTATATCACATTGTTATCCTAATCTAACTTTCAAAATCTAAATTGTGCAATTAGAATGACTTTCAAAATCTAAATCTAAATTGTTTAATTAGAATTTGACCATATCCTTTAGATTATTCCCAAACTGTAAATAGAAAGGTTCAAATGTTGATTTTTTATTAATCATGCATAATGTAGGTTTTAGTTATTATATATATATTATCATACTCCTTTAAAAGCACGAGTTCGAAAAACTTTCCATGGTCAATATTGCCCTTCACTATTTTAAATATTTCATTTAAATCTTCATCTATCCTAATCATAATTATATTCTATCCTAATCCCACGTGAACTATCTATAGCTCAACAATTTAAAAAATAATATTAATAAAATATATAAACTAGCTTTATGGTATTAGTTTGTTAAGGTAAAGAAATTATAATGAGCTATCATACTCCTTTAAAAGCACGAGTTCGAACAAACTTTCCATGGTCAATATTACCCTTCACTATTTTAAATATTTCATTTAAATCTTCATCTATCCTAATCATAATTATATTCTATCCTAATCCCACGTGAACTATCTATAGCTCAACAATTTAAAAAATAATATTAATAAAATATATAAAACAACTTTACAGTTTAGTTTGTTAAGGTAAAGAAATTATAATGTAGCTAACATACTATAATACATGAAGAATTGTAAAAAAACCTAAAAAATTAAAATTGCACAAAATACCCTCAAAAGTTCAAAATTATAAAAAATATTCTAACGTTTCAAAACTTAAAATAACAACCATGAAATAAAAAACTAACAGCAGGCTGCAAAGAATTTAAAATTTACAGTTAACACCCTCAATGTCTCAAAATTATAGAAACACCCTCAAAAGTTCATATTACAAACAAGCACCACGAAATTCTAAAATTGCAAAACTTGCAAACAACATAGATGAATTCAAGAGATTACCATGATGCACCTACAAATTTTGACATTTCAAAACTTAAAACAACAAACATGAAATCAAGAAATTAACAAAGACCTCTGAAGAATTTAAAATTTGCAATTAACACCCTCATGTCTCAAAATTATAGAAACACCCTCAAAATTTTAAATTACAAAAAGCACCCTAAACTAAACTTTTAAAACTTGTAAACAACATATATGAATTCAAGGGATTACCATCGGGCACCTAAAATTAAAATTTGCTAAAATTAACCTCAAAGTTACAAAATTGCGTAAAAATTCATTCAAAAGTTAAAAATCGTAAAAACTCTAAATTTTCAAAATTTATAACCGATTACACATCAAATCTGGAAACTATTAGCAGACATTTGAAATCTAAAATTTTCAAAATATAACCCAAAGTTTTAATAATATGAAACATAGAAGTTACAACTACCAAACTTAAAAACAAAATTTTTTAAAAACACTCCCAAAGTTTTAAAATTACAAATCACACCCTCAAAAGTTCAAAACCACAAAAGGGCTGAAATTTCAAAACTTGGCAAAGAAAAGCGTAATTGTTTGGTATTCTTTCATTAAGATATATATATATATATATATATATATATATATATATATATATATATATATATATATATATATATATATATATATATATATATATATATATATATATAAAGAGCTCCTATGAACTTAAGTTCATAATGAATAGTGGTCTTGCACCAACACTAACACTCATCTTGCTTTGGGATCCGTGAAAGATATAAAGCCACTTTGAGATTTGTGCATCACAAATCTCAAGACAAATAGTGGATAAAAAGTTGGTGCACCATTATTCATTATGAACTTAAGTTCATAAGAACTTGTTCTCTCTCTCTCTCTCTCTCTATATATATATATATATATATATATATATATATATATATATATATATATATATATATATATATATATATATATATATATATATATATATATAATTTCCAATTTAGGGTTTACTATCCCTTTTAAATCTAAAAATAGTCTAAGTTGATCTTTGGTAATAAAAGCAATAAGAATTGATTAAAACATACGGTTAAGGAATAAAAATTTGAAAAATATATGATAGCTTAAAATTATCGTCACTATATAAATCAAAGTAACGCATATAATTTTACTAAGAAGTTATAGCAGCAAAAATACATAAGTAACATTAATTGATAGAAGATTAAATCCATAAAGCTGTTAAAGACTATAATCTAATAGCTTAGCATTAATTGATTATAATTTAGAAACAATAATCTCGATGTTAATAATATTTATAGGGTAAAAGAATACAAGGAATTGCATATGGAGAAACTATCGAATGTTCAGAGATATCCTTCAAAAGAATCAAGTTATTTCCATTTCAAATGGAAAAGTGAAGGAAATAAATTTAAAATTCAGAAAACTTCCATGAATCACTTGATGACATTAACATAAGGCATATCTATCAAAGAACACCGACCGAGTTCCATTGAAGAATAATTTAACAACTTTATCCCAATCAAAAAAATTCTCCATGGAAGATACAAGAAAAATTAGTATGTATTCATAAATTTCATACTTTGTTCTTCAAATACTAAAGAAATTAAATATTAATATTATAATCTAAGGCAAATTGGCAATGAAAAAGATATTTAGTTCAAATCGTTGTGGAAAATAATAGGGATAGAGCAAATGTAACATTATTGACATAACGAAACTTACTTGGATGCACATGAGAAGAATTTATTGTAGAGAAAAAGGTAACTCCTAATCTTATTTAAGTAATAAATTAGGAACACAAAAATTTCATATATATGAAATTAACATTGTAGAGAAAAATAAAAGTATGTTTTTCAAGAAGTTTGTGTTGAATATAGGAAATACATTCAACTTCTTTGTGAAGTTAAACGAGAAGATAAAAGATTAAGAAGCCGGGAAAGATAACAATACAAAAATCCAACTCCAGCTTGATGTCACAATTGATGTAGATAATGAAGACACTACTCTAAAATTGTCTAGGAAAAAGATAAAGGTAAAGAAGGATTGATCTCGCTCTCTCTCTCTCTCTCTATATATATATATATATATATATATATATATATATATATATATATATATATATATATATATATATATATATATATATATATATATATATATATATATATATATATATATATATATATATATATAGATATATATATATATATATATATATATATATATATATATATATATATATATATATATATATATATATATATATATATATATATATATATATATATATATATATATATATATATATATATATATATATATATATATATATATATATATATATATATATATATATATATATATATATATATATATATATATATATATATATATATATATATATATATATATATATATATATATATATATATATATATATATATATATATATATATATATATATATATATATATATATATATATATATATATATATATATATATATATATATATATATATATATATATATATATATATATATATATATATATATATATATATATATATATATATATATATATATATATATATATATATATATATATATATATATATATATATATATATATATATATATATATATATATATATATATATATATATATATATATATATATATATATATATATATATATATATATATATATATATATATATATATATATATATATATATATATATATATATATATATATATATATATATATATATATATATATATATATATATATATATATATATATATATATATATATATATATATATATATATATATATATATATATATATATATATATATATATATATATATATATATATATATATATATATATATATATATATATATATATATATATATATATATATATATATATATATATATATATATATATATATATATATATATATATATATATATATATATATATATATATATATATATATATATATATATATATATATATATATATATATATATATATATATATATATATATATATATATATATATATATATATATATATATATATATATATATATATATATATATATATATATATATATATATATATATATATATATATATATATATATATATATATATATATATATATATATATATATATATATATATATATATATATATATATATATATATATATATATATATATATATATATATATATATATATATATATATATATATATATATATATATATATATATATATATATATATATATATATATATATATATATATATATATATATATATATATATATATATATATATATATATATATATATATATATATATATATATATATATATATATATATATATATATATATATATATATATATATATATATATATATATATATATATATATATATATATATATATATATATATATATATATATATATATATATATATATATATATATATATATATATATATATATATATATATATATATATATATATATATATATATATATATATATATATAAGTAACATTAATTGATAGAAGATTAAATCCATAAAGCTGTTAAAGACTATAATCTAATAGCTTAGCATTAATTGATTATAATTTAGAAACAATAATCTCGATGTTAATAATATTTATAGGGTAAAAGAATACAAGGAATTGCATATGGAGAAACTATCGAATGTTCGAGATATCCTTCAAAAGAATCAAGTTATTTCCATTTCAAATGGAAAAGTGAAGGAAATAAATTTAAAATTCAAAACTTCCATGAATCACTTGATGACATTAACATAAGGCATATCTATCAAAGAACACCGACGAGTTCCATTGAAGAATAATTTAACAACTTTATCCCAATCAAAAAAATTCTCCATGGAAGATACAAGAAAAATTAGTATGTATTCATAAATTTCATACTTTGTTCTTCAAATACTAAAGAAATTAAATATTAATATTATAATCTAAGGCAAATTGGCAATGAAAAAGATATTTAGTTCAAATCGTTGTGGAAAATAATAGGGATAGAGCAAATGTAACATTATTGACATAACAGAAACTCTTGGATGCACATGAGAAGAATTTATTGTAGAGAAAAAGGTAACTCCTAATCTTATTTAAGTAATAAATTAGGAACACAAAAATTTCATATATATGAAATTAACATTGTAGAGAAAAATAAAAGTATGTTTTTCAAGAAGTTTGTGTTGAATATAGGAAATACATTCAACTTCTTTGTGAAGTTAAACGAGAAGATAAAAGATTAAGAAGCCCGGGAAAGATAACAATACAAAAATCCAACTCCAGCTTGATGTCACAATTGATGTAGATAATGAAGACACTACTCTAAAATTGTCTAGGAAAAAGATAAAGGTAAAGAAGGATTGATCTCAGCTCAATAAAAAATAAAATGAAGGAATAAAAGAAAATATTTTCTCAATATTTTATAGAATAGTTTAATTATTTTGAGTGAAATTAGGAATCTTTAGAAGGGATTTTCATGAACTTTTTAGTACTTTAATATGCTTATGTGGATGTTTTATCATATAAAAGTATACTAGAGTTAATATTAATCTTTAGTTTATAATTTTTATGAAGTCTATCAATGATTAGGAACAAACCTCATATTCTCTTTTGTATCATTTTAATATACTTTTAATCAATCATCTTGTCTTATTGGTTTTAAATATTCCACTTCCTTGTATAACACTATTTTAATGTTTTTCACTTTTGTAACACTGTACTTTCTCAAATAAAGCTTGGTTTCATATCGGTCCAAATAATATGAAAATTCAAATTGGCTTCAGATTATATTTATTTCCTATCAATTCAATTATCAATATGAAAATTTAAATTGGCGTAGCCCATTCAAACAAATATCAAAGAAAATAAATAATCGCAATGTTAAAGTTTAGAGACAAAAGTGAGCAAAAACTATTAAAGTGGAGCAGAACAAATTAAATACGCCAAAATGCTTAATCATGGTATTTAACCACGTGCATTGCACGTGTATAAAAACTAGTATATACATAAGTGTGAGTTTGATAAAACATTCTATGGTCAAAATTACCCTTGACCCTTTTGTATATTATATTGTTATCATAATCTAACTTTCAAAATCTAAATTTTGTAATTAGAATAACTTTCAAAACCTGAATCTAAATTATTTAATTAGAATTTGACCATATCCCTCATATTATTCCCACACTATAAATAGAAAGGTTCAAAGGTTGATTTTTTTATTAATCATACACACATAGGTTTTAGTTGTCATACTCCTTATAAAAGTGTGAGTTTGAGAAAACACCCTAAACTTTTTAAAATTACAAAAATGCCATCAAAATTCAAAAAGTTCACAAAAATAACCACTGGAATTTTGAACCCTCAATAATAGTGCGCTGAAAAATATAGAGATTAAAATAGACCCATAAGTAGTTTGTAATTTGCATAAAGCACCCTTAAAGCTTTAAAATTGCAAAAACTCTAAAAATTAAAATTTATTAAAAACAATGAGAATTTCAAACACTCAATAATAGTAGACTGAAAATATGGGAATAAACATAGACCCATAAATAATTTGTAATTTGCATAAAGCACCACGATAGTTCAAAATTGCAAAAAACCACAAAATTGAAAATTTACAAAAGACCCTGAGAATTTCAAACACTCAAAATTCATTATTTTTAAAAACCCTAAAGAACTTCAAACCTAACAGTACATTGAAGATATAGGAATTATAGATAGCCCATAAATAATTTGTAATTTGCAGAAAGTGCTTTGAAAGTAAAAAATGCAAAGAACCCTAAAAGTTAAAATTAACAAAAGACCCTGAGAATTTCAAAACTAATAATATATTGAAATATAGGAATATAAATAATTCCCCTAAACAATTTTTAATTTGTAGAAAATACTTTAAAATTCCAAACTTCTTCAAACTTTTCAAAATGTTAAACTATGGCAAATGCTTTAATCAAGGTTTAGAGATTTCAACTCAAAATAAATCTAATTGAGTTATAGTAAAAAAAACTTATAAATAAGTAATTATGATATTTAACCACATGCATTGCACGTGCACAAATACTAGATATTTAAAAATTATGACAATTATCAATAAACTACGTACTGTTGAGGATGTGGGCTCTAGTTAAAAAAAAAGTCAAAGTAGGAACTGAAGGGTTTGTTTTATATTTTTTGAAATACATTTTATTTTTAATCGATACATTATGGCTTAAGGAATCTAACAAATGCCAAGTCGGAAGTGGGCTGGGTTTGTTGCGGCTAATATAAGCCCAGAATAGGAATCGGGTCCATCTCCTTTTTGTGCTTTTAATTTCAAGACCTCGTTAATTTTCCAGAGTTTAATCCCCGAGATATTAGGGTTGGATTTCAGCGATCCATCTCAAGTCTTAAAACCGAGTGATTATACTCATGTAAAATTTTTTTAAAGAATACTCTCAGAACAATTTAACACAAACAATTTACTACATGTCAACTGCATTCATACTTTTATAACAATTGAGTGGATAATAGATAGGCAAGTAAGAAAAGAAATCCATGAAAATGTGATATAAATAAATTTCTTATCACGATAAGAAATAAATGGTGTTTATAACTTCATTGAAATAAATTTTTATTTCATTCTTATAACACTTATAGAGATATAATAGTTTCCAATGATGTGAATGAATTTAAAACAGAACAAGCAGAAATGATTATTTTTTCTTTTTTTTTTGGGTTGAGAAAAAGGCATGAGCTACAAAGATATTATAACAAGCATGATGTTAGCATCCATTTGTTGTTAAAAAAAAGAAAGGAAAAAAAAAAAATCGAAACTGGAGTTGCAAATAAACATACTAATCTGTTAAGATTCACCGCTTAGCAAGTCAAAAGTCGGCCCAATTAAGTTGATTCCAACTTCAAATGGGCCGGAACGAATCGCTGAGACTTAAGTCCATTCCTGGTCCAACGCTAAATTTGCCGAGAGACATTTAAATTGTTTTGAAGGAGAAAGCGAAGCAGGATTCGAGGGATGGAAACTAGGATGGAAACGAACCAAGTAATTAACAAATAATTTGTCAATTGTTCAAAAAACTATTTGGTCATATTTATTCCGGTAACTCATTTAACACGAAATAAATAATTTTTAGTAATCAAATTTATAAACGAATAGAATTTAACTAGATGTATATTCTTCGTTGCTTATCAAATATTAGTTTAGAATTTGCTCGCTATAATTTTTCCTATTACATGCATGACATTATTAAATCAATTTTCTAATAAAATATTCAAATTAAATATAGATACATCATAATTATTAAAAATTTAATTATAATTTTAAATATTATTTGATAATCAAATTCTTTATCAAAATGAATAAACTTTAATATTCGATAACTATTCATGAATATTTATCAAATACAGTATTCGAGTTTGAATTTGAAAAACTCTAGAAATAGATATTCAAATTTGGATTCAATTGAGAAAATTTAAACAAATACAAATATGAACACCTTAGTATTCAACTCGATTCAGTTCATTTCGGTAGTAAGCATGAATTTTGTTATGAGATTTATTATTTTTGGTTCCGTTATTATTTTTATAATATTATTTATAGTCGTATTATTAAATAAGAAATACAGTGGCATTAAAATGATTTTTTAACTCTTTACGAGGAAGTAAGTTTTTCCTTTGAATTTTTATGAAATGAAAACCTTGTCAATTTGGTGCCGCCTTCTTTATTGAAAACTACAAAATATTATAGGTAAGAAAATCATAGATAAACAAAATTCTTAAAAGTTGTACAAGGCTAAAACTCCTCAAGATGAGATTAAAACAACTATTAGGGTGTTTTGGAAATATGACATGATATCATAGAAAACACCGATTCCAACGTCCAATGCTGATCTCATATTCGTTAAATATGAAAACAATTATCTCGGTAAAGAGTTGTAACTTTTCATTGTGAGCAATTTTTTTTGCATGATGCATAAATAAAATAAAATAAAAAAATCACTGCATAAGAACCATGCCAAAAACCTTATTCGTTGGTGTTAAGAATTGTCAAAGGCGATATTGTTTATAATAATGGTAAAATAGTTTCGATCCGCATTATAATTAGGTGTTCTTTCTCCAGGAATCACCCTCTAACTTAGATCCTAATGTTACCACACTTAACTACCCGAGTTTCAAAAATCACTTGTATCTATTATGTCACTGAGATACAGCCTCCAATGTACTTTTCTTTCTAATTTATATGTTAATATTAATGAAATATTGATTATACTCTTTAACTGAAAACTATATGCGCAAGAAAATGTTAATATTATATGTTAATATTAATGAAATACCGATTATACTCTTTAACTGAATACTATAAGCGCAAGAAAATAATTTTTCTAACTTTTTCATTTTGTGGTTTTGGCATTTGCTAGTACGTCCCACATAAAGGATCACAATAAAACTTATTTTCTTTATCATAGTAACAAGTGTTATGCCCATGCCCTAATTCTGAATTGAATTGTACTAAAATTCTCTCTCTCGGTTGTTGCTCCTTCTATATTGTTTGCTATACACTCCACTTTTCTTATGAATAGAAGCATGCAAATTGTTTATAATATAAAAATCAACATGAAATTATTCATTAACTGCCCCCATATTATTCTGAACATAACATCTGAGATGAAAAGCAATTGTTTGAGTCTGAAATTTAGTATTACACAACTTTAGTTGGAACTTCTTTATTATAAAGGAGATACAAAATAAGGATGTGAATGATTTTTACTTCATAATTTGAAATTCAAAATTAGATGGCTTAACTACTGAATTCCTCTTTTAAAACATCTCTTTTATCTTAAAATATTTTAAACTTAAAAAGAAAAATAAGAAAAAGTTAGCTCACTTATTGAGCATGTGGATAGTTTTATTTTAAATTTTGAAATGCAAAATTAGGGAGGGCATGTGCTAGGTTTTGAGATGTATGACTAATAGTAAACCACAGATATTTTCTTATATATAAACGAGATATTTAAACCATTTCTTGTTCTATCTCTTCCCTTTTATATAGTTCAGTTTGTCCTTTAAAGTTCTTGCCCCTCTCAGAATAATAGATCATTGTTTCCTTTATTTATGATGTTTTTCACTTAATTCTCTTATCCATTTATGATTTTCAACCACATCTTAATTTAATAGCCAAGGTGCGTTGTAATTTTTATATCTTTTAGGTATTTGTTTGATTTTTAGATTTTTCAGGGGTTGTTTATAATTTTTAAATTTTAAAAAGGTTATATGTAGTTTTGAATATTTCAAGAGGTTGTTTGTAATTTTAGAATTTTAGGATCTTTTTCTAATTTTTGGCTTTTGGGGTTTATGTAATTTTTTAATTTTCGGGTTTTTACAATATCTTGATTTTTAGGGGTTGTCTGTAATTTTAGGAATTTAAAAGGGTTGTTTGTAACATTTGAATTTTTTTGTCTCAGTAGTTTGTAATTTTAGATATTTTAGGAAGCGATTTGTAGTTTTATGTTCTTGAGGGTTGTTTGTAATTTTATTTACAAACTTCCAAAAGGAATGATCTTAGTGGTATATATATTGGTCTTGAGGGTTAATTTTCATCGATATAAAACTATGGAGTAACGCCATTATGGAGGTTAAATGCAAAATTTCAAAATTTTCTCGGGTTTTCTTAAATTCCTATACTCAATGGGGGCTTAGTGAGAGTTTCAAATATCTTGGGTGTTTAATGCTATATGCCCAAAATTATTAAAAGTTTAGGGCAAATTAAATTAAAGAGGACTGCATGTTAATGTTTTAGAGGTAAGACAGGGAAAAAACAACAACAACCAAAGAAAGGAAGAATAATGGAAGAAAAATAATAATAAAAGAAATAAAAGGAAAAGAGAATCTAAAAATGATTATTATATTTTTATTTATGGATAACTATAATTTATTAGGATTAAATAAATATAGGATTAACTAAAACTATGGATTGAATGAGCTCAAATCCATGGAGTATTGTATGATTATTAGGCTTTTAGTTACGGATAGTTATAATTTGATTAGGATTATCATTATTAGAATTTTTAATTTTGGAAAGTGTTCACTTGATGAGGATTCTTTGGTGAAAATAGAATTAGTCGTTTATATATAAAGGAGGATATGACACGTATCACTGTTTTGGATGCTTGGGGGCATTGTTTTGTGCTTTTAGGAGAAATTCACCAATTTATTAAATATAAAGGAGGGATGCAATTGGTCTTAAGTTTTACAAACAATCATTATAATTTATTTTGTAATTTATTTGCCTTGATGACCATAACTATAAAAATTTTCATGCGAGATTAAACCATCAAACTACAACCTTTTGAATTGAAAATTGTATGAAAAAGTATACGAGTGGTTATATATTAACTGATTGACAGATTGGGGTGATTTTCTGAAACTCAAATAATTAAGAGCCTTGGAGTAAAAATATATGGAAAAAGTTATCTTAGAAATATATACATAATTTTTTAGAAAAAATAACATCTCAAAGGGGAGGAAAAGAAAAGGAAAAGTAAAGAAAGAAAAAAAAGAAACCAGGGGAAATTAAACCATAAACCATTAGAAAACACAAAACAGAGACAAGTTCTTTCGATCGAAGTCCTCAGTTCTAATTTCTAACCCCTCGAGATCCCTCATTTCCAATACCCTTCTCCATCGTCTAAAAATCCCACAAAACCACCCCTAAATTCTATGTAACTCAGCATTAACGAACTAAATCTCGAGATCTCAATTTGCTTCTCCCCAAAATGCTTCGATTGAGAGCTTTTCGCCCTTCGAGCGACAAGATCGTCAAGATCCAGCTCCATCCAACTCACCCATGGCTCGTCACCGCCGACGACTCCGATCACGTCTCGGTTTGGAACTGGGAGCATCGCCAGGTGTTTAGATCTGCCGAGATTTCGATTTGTTTTTTATTTTACTTGAAAATTTGAGATTTTTAGATGGAATTTTGGTTCGTTGTCCTTGATTTTCGCAGGTGATCTATGAATTGAAAGCAGGTGGAGTTGATGAGAGGCGGTTAGTGGGGGCGAAGCTCGAGAAGCTGGCCGAGGGAGAATCAGGTTGGTTCTTTGCTGATATCTAATTATTTTTTTAAATTGAAATGGATAATGTTGCTGAACTATAATATGTGGATCGATTGCAGTCAATTATACGAAGCCACCACAACATCTCATTAGTTAGACATTAGCTTACATAAATCATAAGTATCGAAGTACTTTGAAGTTAGCAGCTTTGGGGAAAACCACTCAAGTACTTAGTACTTCATAGAAACCCAGTAAGCTGTGTGAGGTCTTCATTGTGAGCTCAAAAAATCCTTTTATGCTTGTGGAATGCACTTTTCTAGAAAGTAACCTAAAAACACAAACACTGAAAAGACTACATGCTGAGGGAAATTATATTTCTAAGCAACTTAATCAGAAGCAACAAGCTTAGTTAATCTAGTAAAGCCAACAACAATCCGGCACAATATCTTTATAACCTTTTTCTCAAAAGCTTAAATATGGCGGAGGTAATGTCACATTATAGTACTGTCTCCAATCTTCTGACTTTCAACACTCAAGATGGTGAAGACTAGTCCAATCAACCCGAAATGGAAACTTTCCATTATATATTACCCCAGAAAATAGTCCTAGGGCTCTTCATTGGGTGTTCAAAGTCGGGTGCATAGCATCATTCTATTTGTTAAGAATTTCTCTTGCATCCTCTATCTCAAGAGTCTATTTGGTGATATGTAAAACTTTAGAGCATTAGCAGAATGCAAATTATCACATGATAAACAAGGAATTTCATGGATGATTGGACAACAATGGAGATTGATTTGGTGGAGTTCGACTTAGTTAAAGGATCTCCACCGAAAGAAAAAAAGAAAAGAAAAGAAAAGAAAAGAAATTGTAGCCTGTAGGCCACGAAGAGTTACAATATTTAATATGGAGCTAATGTCAATATGTGGTGGGTAAAGGTTCAATATTCAGTCCATGGGCCCTTTTTCGCATATTTGATGGTTTTGGCCCTTCCAGCTATGTCTCAACTTGAATTTTGGTTTTGGCATTTAGATTTGAAGTATGAGAAATGAGAAATGGGTCATGGTTTAAATTATGTACAATATATTATATTGATATGCATTATGCAGTTCTCTCCTCCCTCCATCATCTCCTTCTCGTCCTCGTAGCACTTGCTCTAATTACTCATGAGTTGTGAAGCCTTGCATCTTCACTCGAAGAATGTTACAGAAAGCGCTAGGCATTGGACCTACTCCTAAGGCCTAAGCACCTAAGACTAGGATGCCTAGGTGGGCCCTAGGATGATTTCTATTTTTGTTTAAGTGGTGGTGGAGGACATTTCGCTGAAGGTCCGAGGACGTATTGTTCATAATCGGTGGAAGAGGGCGGAGGAGGTCAGAGGATGTGGAGCCGGTGGTGGAGGAAATCATGATTAATACCTAAGCGGAGCAGTCCTCGTAAGTGGCCCATGCTCCCCTAGGTGCTTTCAAGACTTAGGCGGGCGGCCTAGGTACCGCCTAGGCGTAGGCGGGCTAGGTGCCCGCTTTTTAAAACATTGCACTCAAATACGTGCGATGCATATTTTGTTTCATGCATATTATGCTATATAGTTACCTGTCAATATACCATGACCCTTTCTGTTGTTTCTAGAATCTAAAATTTCTCATTGTGTTAGTCAATCTAGATTTTAAACTATTAAGCTTAGACATAATTTGTGTTAAAAAATTTTTCAATAATGATGTCTTTTAATATAAAAATATGTATTTGTGTTGATTAAGGGAGAGAGGCCTTTAAAGGGGCAGGTCCTGTTGCATAAAGAAATTATTGGATCTTGTTTGACACTAGCACTTGTACTTCTCATATAATGTTAGTATAAATCTCGCACATTTTCCTGAATGTGGATAGATGTCATCTTCCATGTTATCGAACATATTTTTAGATTGAGTTGAGATATTGATGGATATCATCTTCCGTTAAGAGTGGCATCCACTGGTAGATATCTTGTCATCCGTTGCCTACTTGTTTAATTATGCTATATTGCTTGCAGAGCCCAAAGGGAAACCAACGGAAGCCATCCGTGGAGGAAGGTAATGGATATTACGATTACGGCATCGTTATTTGTTATTCTTTTCTTTCACTTTTGATTGGCTTTGCAGAATCTCTATAACTGGAATCCTGTTATGGGTGAAATTTGGCTTCTTAGTGTGAAACAGGTTAGCTTTTATGATGATGATGTGCGATACTGGCAACATTGGCGCAATCGCTCAGCAGCAGCAGAAGGCCCATCTACACTGAGTCAACAATCTTCTGCTTTTGGCTCTCCGATCCCATCCACCAGGGGGAGGCATTTTCTTGTCATATGCTGTGAGAATAAAGCTATATTTTTGGATTTGGTGACAATGCGGGGGCGGGATGTACCTAAGCAGGAGCTTGACAACAGATCACTTCTTTGGTAAATCCAGAATTTCACTCACTTTGGCTTACTCAGGGTCAAAGTAACATATTTTCTTCATATGGTTGATGTTTTTACAGTCCATAATGAATTTTTGAGGTAGCATATAACTTAAACTTGCAAGTCTACTCGCATGCTTTATCATATAATAACACATCAATGTTCTTTTTGCTATATTATTATGAAATATGAACCTACGATCCACTTGGTTCATCTTAGTTAGTGTGTTACAAGATAAATTGTGCATCACAGTATCACGGTTATCAAAGATCTTGACTGATACATTTCTGAACTTAATTGTGCATCACAGTCTCATGGTTATGGGCTAATTTCTGAACCTATGATCCACTTGGTTCATCTTAGTTAGTGTGTTACAAGATAAATTGTGCATCACAGTATCATGGTTATCAAAGATCTTGACTGATACATTTCTGAACTTAATTTTCTTTTACAGTATGGAATTTCTCTCTAAAACTGCAGCTGGCGATAGCCCTCTTGTTGCTTTTGGTGGATCTGACGGCGTAATAAGAGTTCTCTCTATGATAACATGGAAGGTTTTGATGCCCACCCCAAGCTTTTAGTCATTGATAATACATATAAACATTTGACTGTATCAGTTGTGAATATTTTTGGCAGCTTGTTCGAAGGTATACTGGCGGTCATAAGGGATCAATCTCTTGCTTAAAAACATTCATGTCCTCTTCCGGTGAGGTAATGCTCTATCACAAGAAATTTGTTCTGTGACGGGAGTTCTTCATTTACAGTTTTAAAGCAGTGCATGCCAATATGTGTGCTAGCCACTCTTGCCCAAGGTTTAAGCTGGTGGGTTATGGGCTAATTACGAATATGAAGCGAGCTAAAGAAGTCCCTAGTAGATTTTTCATTGATAGCCCCTCCTTCGTCTCTCCTTCTTATGTTTCATTCACCCATTTCGATACATTAGAATCGTCTGTGTAGAACCGTGCAAAATGTCAGCTTATATCTTTTATTAAAGCTTTCCTAGTTCACCTGAGGCCAGTGATTTGGTTCTCTACTTTATGCTTCCCATGCAAAAGGATAGATAACAGTAAATGCATTTTTGTTTTGTGCAAAACATAAAACCTTAGGTAAGTTTCAGCTGATGTGCGGGTGTAAGGATAACTGATGTTGTATTTGGCGTGGAACTAGAAAGTTAAGCTGCTAAGAAGTATGCATATTTAATCATGATAAAACTAGTTTTCCGATGGGCCTACCACTAATGAAGATCTTATTTTTCATGCCTAGAAGTTAATAATCACTGAATATTCTTACCCAGTCAATCTTTAATCTAGCATCTCTTCATCGCAGGCTCTCTTGGTTTCTGGTGCTAGTGATGGGTTGCTTATAATCTGGAGTGCAGATCATATTCACGATTCACGTGAACTTGTTCCCAAACTTAGCTTAAAGGTAGTCACAACTTTGAGCTATTATTGTTTATAAGAGCCCTTAGTTGCATATTGACACTGTATTATGTTTGTTTGCTGGCTGTTAATCATAGTTTTTTGGGCTCAAAAGTAATCAATTTGAGTTCTTACTGTTAACACAAAGCAATATGCTCTTTTCTGCATTATAATGACAATGTTCTTGACTTTTCAAGGCACATGATGGAGGGGTGGTTGCTGTAGAGCTTTCAAGGGTGATGGGAGGTGCACCACAACTTATTACTATTGGTGCTGATAAAACCTTAGCTATCTGGGATACTATCTCATTTAAGGTGCCACACACACATCTTCCCCTTGTTTTGTGATTGCATGTTGCTTTTCAAATGCTTATGCATTTATCATTTATATTTACTCAGGAACTGAGACGTATAAAACCTGTTTCAAAACTTGCTTGTCATAGTGTGGCATCTTGGTGCCATCCTCGTGCTCCAAACCTTGATATTCTTACTTGTGTCAAAGACTCACATATCTGGTATGTATATCTTTCCTTGGCACATTACTTCTGCTCCTGTTTCAACATTCTAAATAACACAATTTAGTTCTAAAAAAGTTAAATCTTGATGTTCTACAACTTTTGATCAGGGCTATTGAGCATCCTACATATTCAGCTTTGACGAGGCCATTGTGTGAACTGTCGTCACTTGTTCCTCCACAAGTACTTGCAACTACCAAAAAACTTAGGGTATGCATATTGTTGGACAACTTTGTTCACATCCATATCTAGATTTTATAGTTTCCGTGAATTCCTTTGCTCTTGCTTGCTATTTTTACAGTTGATCGTTTATACAGATAACATCATGAATTACAGTTCCAAAGTGAATGTCAAAATACTCGTAACTTACTGATCATATCTCAAATGATAATCTAATGATTTGGACGTCCTGTACTACTAATGTTTTTGGAAAATGTGAATGACCATGCTTACTTAGGTTGAACATGTTCCTATAAGTATTGGTTTTATGCCTCGCAATTGGCTCCATCCTGGCCTGGGGAAATGGATTAGTCTTCATGAATCTACTACGAGGATCGAGCTGGAGTATTGGAGAATCTTGGTAGTAGTTAATGGCTGACAAATTTAAATCTATGTGGTCCCTAACTCATGGTCATGGTGCTTGCTTTGAAAACTATTGTTCGCGACCTCAAAGTCAACCAGATATGGTTATGACACTTGTTTTCTTGGTGTATAGAGCCCCCTCTTAACCTTTGGGAAGAAACATTAATTCTCTTATGGTCTTGTAGACTGGCACTAGTAAGAACTTGTTGCTTGGAGTTGCTTTATAAAATTATGACATAGCATTATTTGCACCTCTTGAAGAGTTCTGGTCTAGTGGAATATTAGGAGTTCATACAGAAAATCACGTTACCTAATGTAGCTGTTTTGTGGACTATCAACTCATCGACTTCTTGCAGCTGGGTGGGAACTCAGTGGTCATCAGGCACTGAGGTATTTCTTAAGCCAGCTAGCCTATAAAATTTGCGTCCTTTGCTAACAATTTACCGCCTTTGTATACACTTGACTTCACACTGAACATTTTGAACTGATCAAGGCAATGCAAGAATAATACAAGTAAAATGTCCTTTTATTTCTTGTTTAATTATTTCAACTGCTTATTTAATACATGCTTGTTAATCATACTGGGCACCATTTGTTAGTATTTATGCAGCGGTATCTATCTTGTAGGTCTACTGCATGGTCGCACATCCATTACAACCCCACCTTGTTGCCACTGGAACAAATATTGGTGTTATTCTGAGTGAGTTTGATCCAAAATCCCTTCCAGCTGTTGCTGCTCTACCAACACCACCAGGCAGCAGGGAGCATTCCGCTGTATATGTAGTAGAAAGGGAGCTTAAATTGTTAAATTTTCAGCTTTCTAACACAGCCAATCCAGCCCTTGGTTCTAGTGGCTCCTTATCTGAGGCAGGAAAATCAGATTCAGCTGAATCTTTGCTAGTTAAACAGGCTAAGAAGCATATTAGCACCCCTGCGCCACATGATTCATATTCAGTTCTCTCTGTGAGCAGTTCTGGAAAGTGAGTTACTAGTTTCTTATGCTAGATATTCCCATTTTTCACTTAACGGTTTCTGTCCATTTTTCATTTCATGGTTAGTTTTGCTTTCATCCCAAAAGAAGTAAAGTGGTGTCTCTGGTCTGAGATGTCCAGACAGTTAGTTATTTGCTTCTAATTCTTCAGTATATTGCTACTATAGGGTGGAATATTGTCTTTGGACTCTTATCATTAGGGGTGGAAACAAACGGAATTTGATCGAATACCTTTAAATTCGAATTTGAATTCGGTTTACTCCAGCGAATTCGAATTCGAATTCGTGTCGAATGGGTAGAAGGTGTTCAAATTCGATTTGATATATTAACTAGCTATTCGGTAATTATTCATGAATATTTGCTAGCACACTTGGTTGAGGCACTTGCTTCTTAAATCTGAGGTTATTGGTTGGAATCCTATGTTCGTATTTTATTTGTTTTATTTTCTTTTTACATGTTGCATAATTACTTAATGATTATTATGATGTCTTACTACTAAAATTATTAAATTCATATATTTATAAAATTATTAATTTATATATCTATCAATAGTAATATTAATAATATTATATAACATAAAAATTAGTATAATGCAATGATGTAGAAGCAGAAAAGCATCTCATTATAGATTTTAGATCTACATAAATTCATTTTCTATCAAACTTTTTAGCGACTTATAAATGTAATCTAAGCTAAAATTTGAATAAGAATTTATTTCTAATAAATATTTTGTTATGATATATGTCGACATGGTAAATATCTCAAGTGCAACTTTAAGCGATAAATATTATATGATAAATTAAACTTAGAGGAATAAAATGTAAAACATAAATGAATATTTAATAATCAACCAAATCGAATATACCTTTGGTTAAATTCTATTAAACATAAGCCGAATACTAAAAATATTCATTTACAATTAAATGAACTATCGTGATCGAATATGACCGAATATCCGACGAATAATAACCGAACAATTTATTAATTATTTGCTTCATTTCCACCTACTTATCATAAATCAGTCAATAAATTTCATTTTTTTGGTAAATGCGTACTTAGTAGGTATTACTTAGTAGGCATTACTCCAAAAGAACTCTTGAAGGAGGTATTTAAATTGCTTTTGATTCTTTTTCTTCCTCTTCCTTTTCCTTTGTGCATGTGCATGTCTCTATGTCTGTTGTTTGCCTATTTGCATGCCACTTATATATAAGCATCTGTGTGTCCGCTTGCATGTGTTTTACGTCTTTATCATTGTGATATTGTACAGAAGTTGTGTGCATGTGGCACGAGGTCTTTATTATCAAGATGAAGATATTCATGACCTTACAGCTCTTTGGTAGCGCATTATTTTGAGGCAAAACTCCAAGAACTCATAATTCTAATAAGGGTAAAATCGAAAATCATACTTGCACTGGAAGATAAGATAGGCTTACTTTTGACCGTAATCAGGCTTTAAAAGGAGTCACTTAAAATATAATGTTGCTTGGTTGAGTGGTATTATGTTAAAATTTTCCTTAGACTATCAATCATTTAACATCCCTTACTCACCGATTTTTCTAATTGGGACAATGGGTGACATTGAGCTATCGTATGAAATTCTCTCTGATTATACACGTGAAGAGTAGTTTGATAAAATCTTTGGAAGTCCAACCATTCACATCCATTAACATATTTTTAAACTTCTTGAAAATATATGTCGATATACTAACTTTATCAAATACTGTGCAATAATGATTTATAACTTTACCAATATCTTCTTTTATGTTTATCTATTTTATGTATGTTTGTACATGTGCACATATGTACATATACATAAGTATATCTTCCGAGGGATGAGTCTGAGACTTAATTGCTAAACTGAAGTTTTTGTCACTGTTATATGGCAGGTATGTCGCTATTGTGTGGCCCGATATTCCTTCATTTGCAGTGTACAGGGTTAGTGACTGGGTGGTTGTTGACTCAGGGACTGGAAGGCATTTTGCGTGGGACACTTGTCGTGATAGATATGCTTTGCTGGAGACAACATTGGCTCCAAGAATGCCCATTATCCTTAAAGGTGGTTCATCTAAGAAAGCGAAAGAAGCTGCTGCTGCTGCTGCTCAAGCGGCAGCTGCAGCAGCTAGTGCAGCTTCTTCTGCAACTGTGCAAGTCAGAATCTTACTGGATGATGGGACTTCACATGTTCTGACAAGGTCTATAGATGGTCGTAATGAACCGGTAAATGCTAAGTTGCTACTTTCAATATGGATCTTTCTATTGCCATGCCTTTATTTCTAATTCATCAACATTGCTTCTCTTCTATTCTTATAGCCCATGACTATGGGTGTTATATTTTTAACTCTCTAGCATCTAAGCTTTCTATATTGCATTGTGCTTCAAGTAATGAAAGGTTTTTGGCATCTTCATCTTTTATTGTTGTAGATCAACATATGAGTGTATCCATGTTAAGCTGGTGTACCAGCTTGCTTGATAATTTCATGGGTGTGCATGACTTGAACTTTTGAATTAATCAAGCATAAGCTGCCTTGTTATGTTCAGCATCTCGAGTTAAATGCTAGAGTTCGGTGGTGTTAATTAAGCTAGGTCAAGCTTGGTTTTGGCTTGTTTACATGAGACATGTCGATCAATCCCTTAAGCTTGTTTGGTGTTTGAAAAGCTAGTGTTAATTATTATCTATTTAATCAATATTCGTAACAAGAGGATAACAAACCTATGATACTTTTATCCAGATAAGGAGCCAGAAATTTCGTGCAGGTGAACACAATAGTACTAATGCACTTCTTGGGTAATGAAATTAACTTAGTTCGCAACTGCATATGGATGTTGGTTTAAACTCGAACTCGGTCTTGAAGTAGTTCTATCTATTATGGAGTTTAATATGAAAAATGTAAAATCCAACATATTACTGTCAATTGTTTGTATGGGAAAACAGAAATGCTATGACATGACTTCATCACTTGATTTATTAATGAGTATTCTATGAAATTTGAATAATGAACTAAACTTCTTGTAATATCATAAAGGATGGTTATGAAAATACTTAATGTTGGGTAGTATCCTAAATTTCATAATTACATCATTTTAGTTGTGGTTTATAAACGAGGAGATGCTCTTGCGGTAAGTTTCTTTGTTATTAATGAGAATTCAATTGGTATTCATTTTTTTCCCCAAACAAAGTAAGTGTTAAGCAATATATTATGGAGATCTATGATGTTATAGTTATATTAGGAATATATGGTTGAGAGATATTAGAGATGTGATTGAGAGAATAAGGGAATATGCTAAAAATATGTTTAGCATATTCCTAATAATATGTAACATGTATTTAATTCCTATTAGTATAAATATAAGAGATCAACAGAGCTCTAGAATAGAGTCGCTGGTTTCCCTCAGATATAATTTCAACATAGTATCAGAGCCATGCAAACGCTAGTCTCTACAAAATTCTAGATCCTCACAAAACCCTAGCCCCCTAATCCCTCACCATCAAACTCCTCCCTTGTCTTGTCACCTCCCTCTTTTCTGTACTACACAGTAAACAGTACCTCGGTGACTGTTCATGAACAGTGACGTTGTGTCTGTTCATTGAAAGGTGTGCAGTTACTGTACAGTGAACATGCTCGCCTCGTTTTCCTCTCTGTTGTTGATGGTCAAGAACGCTGTCATTGATTGTGATAGTCGTCCTCAATGTACATGCCCTCATCTTTGAAGTTGGATATTGATTTATTAGGGTTTGGATTTTCATTTTGATCTTTGAAATTGGATTTGAAGTTATGAAGTTTGTTATGTATTGGTTGGCTTGTTTAAGAATGGAAAGAAGGTGTTTGGCATTTGGTTAGTTTGAAAGGATGGTAAGGCGGTGCTAGGCTTAACATATTTTGTGATTGATACAACAAAAATTGTTTTGATGGTTTGGTTTGGGTTTTGGAGATGGTTTGGTAGAGATTGTTCTGTCAGTTTTGTTTTGGAGATTGGTGTAGAGAAGATTATTTTGTTGATTTATTTTGGAGATTGGTTTGGTGAAGATTATTCGCTCGACTTCATTTGTCTAATGGATTCCTAAAGAGGGATCATTCGTTTGGCACATCCCTAAAGAATGGTCATTTGTTTGTTAGATCCTTGAGAGGATCATTTGGTTGGTGGATCCATGAGAAGGATTATTTGTTTGTTAGATCATTGAGAGGATCATTTGTTTGGTGGATCCTGGCGATAATTATTTGTTTGGTGGATCCCTGGTGAGGATCATTTGATTGGTAAATCCCTATAGAGGATCATTTGTTTGGTGAATTCTGGAAGGGAGCTTTTGTTTGATAGAACCTAAGAGAGGATCAATTGATTTGAATTCCAATGGAAGATACGAAGATCAAGACTACTGCAAAGAGGTCACATATAGAATATTTTGATGGAACCGGAGAGAGGATCAATTGATTTGAATTCCAAGTGGAAGATGCGAAGATCAATACTACTGCAGAGAGGTCACATGCAGAATAGTTTGACTTTTTGAGCTTCGTCACAGATTAGAGTGTGCACTTTATTTGTAACAAGTTGGACATGTATGATATACATGCTCCAGCTTGAGGGGGAGTGTTAATGAATATATTATGGAGATCTATGATGCTATAGTTATATTAGGAATATATGGTTGAGAGATATTAGAGATGTGATTGAGAGAATAAAGGAATATGCTAAAAATATGTTTAGCATATTCCTAATAATATGTAACATGTATTTAATTCCTATTAGTATAAATATAAGAGATCAACAGAGCTCTAGAATTAGAGTCTCTGGTTTCCCTCAGAATTAATTTCAACAGTAAGCAGTCTCCACCATAACTGATAATGACACTCCTTAAAAAAAAATCCAACTTTTGAGAAGAAAGTGCATATTTTTAAAATATTATAGTGGAAGGATAGAGCAAATAAAACTAAGCATTTGATGCTTATAAATAGTAGCTTCTCTAGGCATAAAATGGTAATCCTTATTGGACTTCTCTTGGGTCATGGAGGCATGCCCTGGTAAGCCTGGCTCTGCCCTTGCATTTAGCTTGAAAGTAATGTGATATCGGAGCATCACTGAGTGTCCATACTCACCTCTGTCACAAAATTTCTGTCACATAACACCCACGACTCATATACTAATGCTGCGTTAACTAGGTCACTTATAGATCCTGTCTTCTCTTATAGCAGTAGTTCAGACTCATCTAGTTCTCACTATAATCTAGTCAAGTCCTTATTGTTTAAACTCCTGTTTTTCCCACCGAATCCCATTGTTATGAAGATTTAGATGTCATCGTCTAATTCTTGTTGTGATTCTTTCTATCATTCTGCACAATCTAGTGAATACTAAATCATCCTTGATCATTTCCATTGATAGTTGCCGCTGTCAAATGTGTCACTAATTGTTGGTATGATCTTATTCTACATTGTTGTTTTTCGTTCATCTTTACTGTTTCCTTCTGCACTTAAAAATGTTAGTCGTGTTAATCAGATTAAAGGAGTTAGATCAGCTTAACTGGGAGTGAGGGGTGTTGGTGATTAAAATTTTAATTTTTACCAAACATCTGTCTAAGGCTTACATTATCATGATTATGTTAGTTAGCATCCCCTACATAAATGACATTACGCTGCTTCTGATTTCAGCATTAATTGCATCAGCAATTGTATAATCTTTGCATCAATAGTTTTTCCCTTCTCATTTTGTTTGATTAGTGATGTGTATCTGATTTATCTACCTAATTTTGGCATGAAGGTTGTTGGATTGCATGGTGGTGCTTTGCTTGGTGTTGCATATCGGACATCTCGGAGGATTAGTCCTCTGGCTGCCACTGCTATTTCAAGTATTCAATCAATGCCATTGTCAGGCTTTGGCACTGGTGGTGTTTCATCGTTTGCTGATGAAAGGTCTTCTACAGAGGCGGCACCTCAAAATTTCCAGCTATACAGGTAGAAGTTTGTTCAACAAGCATCCTAGTTATTGAAGTTGAAGAAAATCAACCACTGTTTGCTCATAGTTGTTCCTTCATAGATTGATGAAGATCTTAGAACCTGTTTACTTATCGAGTTGAGCAAATTTTGCTGCATTTTGAGCGCCCTGACTATTCTATACTATATTTGCAACAACTGAAATATGCTAAAATACTCTCGTTTATCAAATTTTCTCAAAAATAAAATTTTAGATTCGTTACTAGTAGAAACTTCAGAAATATGAAACTACTATGTGGATGATTTTTAATTGTAAATACTATTCGTTCTGTTACACATTTTCTTTTTTGTTCAAATACTAGATTTGGTATAAGTTTATCATAATTTCTTACTTTTCTTTCTCATTCAGATAAACCATGGCATACTTTCAGCACTCAAGCACAATGTTTTAAAAAGCTAGCACCTAGCCTGCCTAGGCCTAGGTGGTACCTAGGCCACCTGCCTAGGTCTTGGGAGCGTCTAGGGGAGCATGCCGCTTACACGGTCTGCACCGCTTAGCTCTTGGTCGCGATTTCCTCCGCTGCAGCCTCCACGTCCTCTAGTCTCCTCTGAACACCTCTGGCCTGCTCCACTAACTATGAACCCCTCCTCCACCTTCTCTGACATTTCAAAAAACCTTCTTCACTATCACTTAAACAAAAAAGGAAAACCGCCTAGGCCCCACCTTGACTCCTGCCTAGGCTCTAGGCATCGGGTCCGGCCGCCTAGCGCTTTCTGTAACATTGGGCAAGCATTAGTTTAATCTGCTCTTTTTTTGGACAAGAGCTCAGATTTTCTCATAGCAGATTAGATTAAACTAAAACTACTTCAGCCTTAGCTTCCTATATGCTGTTCGATTAGCAAATCAATTTTTCTTTGGAAAATTTAATTTTTTAGTCAAAGTTATTTAATGTTCACAAAATATAACTGCAGTTCACCTTTAGTTTTACTTTTCTACAAGTCTTTTTTGAAACATGCAAGATATGTGTGGGAAGACTAGTATCTTATAATTTGCAATTGAGTTTCGTACTTACGCTGTTAACATTCAAATGTTGCAGTTGGGAAACTTTTCAACCTGTAAGCGGCCTTCTTTCCCAGCCTGAGTGGACTGCATGGGACCAAACTGTTGAGTATTGTGCCTTTGCATACCATCAATACATTGTCATATCCTCGCTGCGTCCGCAATATAGGTATCTTGGGGATGTTGCAATTCCATCTGCCACCAGTGGTGTTTGGCATCGCAGGCAGCTTTTCGTTGCTACACCGACTACTATTGAGTAAGTTTAATTACTTTATGAACCGTGTGTGAATATGGGATTGTATGGACAATGATCTGTCTAATGTTATAAAATAATCAACTATATGTACATGCGTTTAAATGCTCCCAAATTAAAGTTTATAAACATGCTTTTGAAACACTGAGATTCTTTATTGAAGATGATGAATTCTATTGTTTTCAGCAGACTTCTCAATTGCAGGATGAGACTTCATTATTTACGATTAAGGCATTAACACCACTTATATTATAGAGCCATGGTTTTAACGGGAGAAAAATATTACTTGATAAGGTGCCATAAGTCTCAAAAGAGTTGAGCTGAGCTGAGCTGAATAGGGCCGGTAAGAGTGAACGTAGCTCTGGTTTCATTTTAAATCTTCTTCGGCTGTCCAAAATTAATCTCTTGGAGTGAAATAACCTTTGATCTGCTCCTGGGAAAACATTTTTTTCGTAATCCCCTCTATCTCTATAGATCCCTACTTCATACCCCAACATGATCTGCTAACCTCAATCGAGAAAGATTGCAGATGATAAACAGGTCAGGAGTTTCGTAGCAATAAAATTTGTGACCGTTTTGAATGGGCCGCACTCAGGTGGATAGTTGCTGTTTAGTTGGAAAATGGTTACGACCTAAGATCTTCAATTTGGAATCATAGCAGGCTTAGCTTCTGTTGAAATCTCATATCTGATGCTCCCAGTTGAATGGATTCCTTATATGGTAGCCTTTGTTGGAAAGGAAACCAATGAGCATAGTTTGATTCAATTATTGATGAGCACGCCTATAGTGTAATCCTTTAGTTGGTAATGATTTGCTTTAAATGTTGTGAACTTGATAAGTGATGGATATGGAATTGATATTTCTTGAAGAAAAACCAGTAGTTTAAATCCTAATGCACCTGAACCGATTCCTACCAGGAGGTTATTAGGTTACTAACATTTTAACGCGTCATATCGGTTAAATATTGCTTGGCGCATGTAATGAGATTCATGAGTATCCAATGATTCTACTGCTTATATCTACTATTTAAACCATTGTTCGTTTGTCAGGTGTGTTTTTGTTGATGCTGGAGTTGCACCTATTGATCTTGAAACTAGAAGGAGAAAAGAAGAAATGAAAGCCAAGGAAGCTCAAAGCAGAGCAGTTGCTGAGCATGGGGAGTTAGCACTTATAGCGGTCGACACCCCACAAGTTTCTCAAACTGAAAGAGTCTCCTTAAGGCCTCCAATGTTGCAGGTAACTATGTTTGGCTTCCTGCAAGTTTTTATTCTTGTCAAAGTTCATTAACTACTTTTTTATTCTGGTAGCACTTATCAAGTCAGAGTGGGTTAGTATAAAATTTACATCTCCCTTGGGAGCTACTCTTAAATGAAGTTCCGTTAGTAGAATATGCATGGCCATCCTACAATGCTTTTTGAAAGATCTAGAGTCTAGGTATAGTCTGAAAAAAATTGTTTGTGATGGTACATACACTGAGGTTAAAGCTTTAGAACTGTGAACTGCAAAATTTCATTGCTTTCTTTGTCCAGTCAGTATACGCATTATCCTATGTATCAAGCATCTTTGAAGCAGTTTTATAATTTGTTATTGATCGAGAATTTGAGAAATAAAATGGTATTTGAGGCTCATGCCTTGACAGGAAATCCTAATTGAGGTGTTCACATGCATTTAGTTGCCAACTAAAAAATGGCAATGTTCATTGCTCGTTGTTAGTGATGTTTGGAGTTTATCATGTGTAGATTATTTCTGAGTATGCAATACATTCCACAGTGCCCAATGTGCTCAAGCAGGGATGAGAACAACTTTGACAATATTTAATGTTGAACCACATGCTTGTATTGGTTAATGATTTTATAATTTTTTTGTTGTTGTTGATTACTTCTTAATCTTTGAAGATGTTGTAGATCATAGCGTTGTTCTCTTGTAAGTATGCGGTACATTCCACTCTACAATTTTTCCATAATCAGTTCCAGGATGCTGCTCATGGAATGTCAAAGCAGTGATATGATGCATGTTTATGTTTAAGTAAATTTGTGACATTTGATTTTAACGTTCCTTCAGAAAGCTCAACTGAGTGCTTTGACACTTTTCCGATTCAGGTTGTGCGGCTAGCCTCCTTTCAGCACGCACCTTCAATACCACCGTTCATAGCATTGCCGAAACAGTCAAAAATAGATGGGGAGAATGTTGCTAGCCAGAAGGAGGCACATGAAAGAAAAGTCAGTGAAGTTGCTGTTGCAGGTGGAGGAGTGTCTGTTGCTGTTACCAGATTTCCTCCTGAACAGAAACGTCCTGTTGGACCTCTTGTTGTTGTTGGTGTCAGAGATGGTGTCCTTTGGCTCATTGACAGGTACCCAGATCATTATAGCGTCATACTGTTAGAATTACATCCACCAACCACATTGTTGTAACCTTGTTCCATAGACTGCTGTACTATTCGGTACTTTTCATGGCACATATGAAAATTCTCCAGCAATTGCTTATTGATTATGATTAGGTGTAGGGCAGGAGTTCTATATGAATCAGTACTAATAGATAGAACTCACAAGATCTCGCTTTTGTATGGCTTAATAAGGTGGCATTGTTCTTCAAAACTTCAATCTTACCTGACCCATATAGAATATGTTAGTTGTACATATTCATCAATAATTATATGACATAGTAGAGAAGCTATGCAATCAGCAAGTCTATGGTGACCAATTGTTTGAACATTTCTTATCTATGTTGTAATTGGCAAAATGAAAATCACTACATACCCACTAATGTTTTGGCATGTGCTACAAACATTTGTGAAAGAAGAACTTTGCATAGAACCTATCGTGAAATGTAATTCTTTTTATGATTATTGAATAATTGTAATTATTAAAAGAATCTTTTCTGAAGAAACTTTTTATTTAGTTATCTGCAAGAGCAACATAATATTTATAGTAGATTAATACATGTCTAAATTAAAGTATAGAAATGATTTATCAGAGATAAAATAACAAGTTAAACTTATTAAATGATTGTCTGGAAAATGATTATGCTGGGAGTTAAATTTATCCAAATTTGAGTATGCAGGATTTATCTAAAAGACTTGAGTAAAAATTAAGTTATGATAAAATTGATACTAATCCAAGCACAATATCTTCTTTCTAGTGTTTTTAGTGGTATATAAAAATCCACTTTGACCAAAATTGTAAGACAAAACCTTGTTAGTATATTCTACCTGTTTGTTAATTAGGAAGATTAGTTTAGTGCATGTTCCCACTATTTTCTTGGAAAGTTATTGATGAAATTGGTGCTAATCCAAGTGTTTATAGTAAAACTTATATTAGAAAGAAGTAATACATATATTATCATGAAAATTCCCATGGACCAATCTCATCTTTCTGAAATTTCTCATTGTAACTACTTAATAATAACATTTCCATTTGGAGAAAACAAGCCAATATGTTTTTCATTCCTTTTTGTATATATGTTATGTATATCCATGCATGCATGCATGCATACATGTATACATAAAGATACACACACACACATGCCCACACCCCACCCTCACCCGTGCACATGCACACAGCCACACATGCATGCACGGAGGAGTTATACAGGTCAAAGGACTTTTTTTTTCATTTATCATCCTTTTAATTTATCATTGTTTACTGCATTAAAGTGCTCTAGTATGCAGCAGTCAACTTTATTTCTAAGTTATAGGCATATAGATAGAACATAGCATGTCTTGGATACCTACTATTTTTGCCTTTTTGCAGTTAGTAATATTCTTTGCTGATGCTTGACATATAATTTTTGCAGGTACATGTGTGTGCATGCCTTGGCCCTCAGCCATCCTGGTATTCGCTGCCGCTGTCTTGCTGCTTATGGAGATGCTGTTAGTGCAGTAAAATGGTATGAAGAAAGTTTACTATAACTATTTCTACAGTGTATCTATTCTGCTGGGGCTAGCAGGATTGTTTAATGAACACCCTTGTGCTGACATGTATTATGACTACAGGGCTAGTAGACTTGGACGTGAGCACCATGATGACTTGGCTCAGTTCATGCTTGGAATGGGATATGCAACTGAAGCTCTTCATTTACCTGGGATATCTAAGAGGTTTATAGTAGATTATTTGCATTTGATATGCCTTTTCTTGCCATATTATCCCATATATTCGTGCATTAATAACTTTTAATCAAATAAAGATTTAGTAGCAAGTGGACCAGAGCATGGTATTAATTAGTACTATTGTTCCTCAGGTTGGAGTTTGACTTGGCCATGCAGAGTAATGACTTGAAAAGAGCTCTGCAATGCTTGTTGACAATGAGTAATAGCAGGGATGTTGTGCAAGAAAATGCCAGTACGGATATAACTGAGATTCTAAGTTTAACAGCTGCCAAAAAGGAAAATCTAGTTGATGCTGTACAAGGAATCATGAAATTTGCGAAGGAGTTTATGGATCTTATTGATGCTGCTGATGCCACCGGACAGTCCGACATTGCCCGTGAAGCTCTGAAGAGATTAGCTGCTGCTGGTTCTGTCAAAGGTGCATTGCATGGTAACATTTTGAAAGGGGTAGCACTGCGGCTTGCAAATCATGGGGAGCTTACACGATTATCAGTATGTATCTGCAATACTTACAATTATATGCAACCACTTTATAAAATCATAGTATCCTTATTTTAATATACTTTTGGACATAAAACGTAATTGTTAAGAAGCAGTATTTTATGGTCAGTTGTCGTCATATTTTAGAGATATAGCTTTCCACTGAGTTATAGTTGCATGTGCATCTTAAGATCTGTCGTAGTAACATATCATTCATACACAAACTCAGATGTTTAGCTGGAGACACTAACATTCTATGTGTTTCTTTGATGTGCAAGTATCTCATCTAGAAGTTACCAGCTGCCTTGGCATAGCACACACCCTTTCTACTTGCTGTCCATGACTCCATAATTCGAGAGCACATGTGGTCTCACCCTGCTTGGTGTCCATTACGCCATATCTCAACTTGAGAGTGGATATATCCTCACCAAACTCAACTTTAGGGACACAAACCCTCATTAAAACTCAAACTTGAGGAAAACGTAATCACAATTTTAGGGCATCTGCACAAACTTGAGGAGAACATAATCATCAAGTTTCCCTACTTGATGCCTATAAAGGTGATTACAATTTGACGGCATGTGCACCCTACCACAACTAAACACAAGGACACATACAAGTTTTAGGGCACATAACACCCTCATCCTATTAAGCTTTTGGATAGAAGGATTAGTTAGTTTGCCTAGATCTAACCAATTAAATGCCCTATACACCTGTTTTTGCAGGTTCCTTTGTTTATGATTTTTCCTTACATTATATTACTTTTCTATACTCCTTACATTCTATTTTTTTTTTCAAAGTAAATGTATTCTTGATACAATTTTATACACCACAATTATTCCCAAAATAATGTCATCCTTCTCTAACATTTATTGTTCTGTTGTTAGAAGATTATAAACTATAAACTCACGGCATATTTTTACTTTTTGTAGGGTCTGGTAAATAATTTGATTACAGCCGGCCATGGGCGTGAAGCAGCCTTTGCAGCTGCAATTTTGGGAGATAATGCACTGATGGAGAAGGCATGGCAGGACACTGGAATGCTTGCTGAGGCTGTACTCCATGCTCATGTAATTTACCAAACCTTGTATTTGACACGTATCATTTTGGCACTCTGCCAATGTCTAAACAGGATAATACATGTGCTCACTAATAGAAATTACCATGATCTGGAAAACAAGTTAGGTATCTGAAATGTTTATCCATTAGTTAATGAAACAGTTTTATTTTCTATCTTCTGCATTCAGTGGCAATTCAAAGCAGTTTTCCATTTATCAATTATATACTAATAAATTAATATTTCGCAAGATCAATTTAATGGACTTACATGATTCTACTTTATTAACTTAATGTCATTTGGAAGATATGAAGGTTACGTGTATAGCAGCCCAATTATATGTGCATACAAACATCATTTAAAAATGTATAGATGACGCATCTGGTAGCAGCTTGTGTATTACTGTATCAGAATGTGTGGGTTTTCAAATTAGTGCACTTACACACAGATATGAAATCATTTAAAGGTTTGAAATGACCTAGCAGTTAAAAGCTTACTCATCTCAAATAAATATTATTGTACTCTTATCCTTCATTTATCATGTTATGGTTGAAGGAAGACTTGCATGTTTGCCTACTCTCTCAATCTTAAACTTTTCCTTCAGGCCCACGGTCGCCCAACATTAAGAAACCTAGCCCAAGAATGGAACAAGATGCTACAAAAGGAGCTCGAACCTACATCCCATGCCAAGACCGATGCTGCTTCAGCATTCTTGGCTTCTCTGGAGGAGCCCAAGCTCACAACCCTAGCAGAAGCAGGAAAGAAGCCACCTATAGAAATCCTTCCTCCGGGTATGGCGTCCTTAACCGCTCCTCCCATTACAATCAAGAAGTCTCCTGCTGCGCAAGTCCCCACCTTGCCTCAGCCTGGGAAGCCATTGATGCTTGAAGCAGCTCCACCTGCTGCTGGTGAGCAACCAGCTGCTGCTGCTGCTGCTGCTGCTTCTGATCAGCAATCAGTTGCTACTGCTGGTGGTGGCGGTGGTGATGAGAAAGAGCCTAGTACATCAGCTGAAGCCCCAGCAAGCAGTCCAAATGCTGCACCAGAGAATAGTTTGGATGCTGAGCCAGCAAAGAGTTCAGATGCCGCTGAAGCCAGCAGTCCAAATGGTGCAGCAGCAAGCAGTCCTAATGGTGCAGCAGCAAGCAGTCCTGCTGCTGCACTTGAGGGCAGTTCGAGTGTCGGACCTGAAACCACTGAGTCGCTGCCGCCTGCTACAGAGCCTGCTGAGACTGTTATATGACCTATTTATACCCGAATGTTTCATTTTTGTAACTCTTGAGTCCATTGAGATATATCTTGTTTCGGTGTAAATTTTTGTTGTTTCCTGTATTTATTGAGCAGGTGATTGTATGACTTGGGTTCATTTTTCTTGACCATTGTATACTAGCGTTGCCACATATTCTTTATTTTGTATGTGTGATAAGAAGGAGAATTTTTTTAAAAAAGATATTTTTAAAAAAATAATAAGCAAAATCGACCGTTTTGCTAAATAATTAACAAAATCGATCTCTTTTTGGCCACTTCATCAAGGCTGGCGAAAAAGGGATCGATTTTGTAAAATATCGACTTTAAAATACTTAGACAAGTACTCCCGTGTCCTTAGTGGATGCTAATTATTTGTTTAAGTCCTAATATACATGGGACTACCAATGCCTTGTATTTCGCAGAACTTCCAGCAAATACACCTAGTCCCGTGCATATACTGGACATGCACGGCTTTGCTTCCAGTTTTTATGACAACTGTGCTCCTCCGAAAAGGTTTAAAAAGATTCTCGATGCATGCTTGAGCACATTTTCGGACCTGCGGCGTTAAAATTTCAAACAAAAATTCCCTCCATCGCAAATATATTAAAAAAGGGGTCACTTGTTGAGTACCTTGGGCCGCTTGTCGATGGCATAACTAAGAAGCGTCTGCAAAGGCAACTCCACCGAATTCCAATCCTCTAGATAGACAAGGAGAGACAGCATAACCCAATGACTTGATGAGAGATCTGACCATGCCGGTGGCCAAGCTAGAATCAGGATTGGGTCCTGATATCTTCAACAAGAATTCGGAGAGAAGAAATGCGGCATCGTTGGCCTTGGGCGGGGGCAACACCAAGGAATCACCAATGACAACCGAGAAGAGAAAGGCGATTGCAGCGATGGAATTGGGATCGGAGCCTCCATAGTCGCTGAAGGCTGTGATGGCGGCGGCGAAGTAG
Source organism: Asparagus setaceus (assembly GCA_012295165.1). NCBI lineage: Eukaryota > Viridiplantae > Streptophyta > Magnoliopsida > Asparagales > Asparagaceae > Asparagus > Asparagus setaceus. Next base: position 66,431,917 of record CM022705.1, on the reverse strand, counting down.
GTGGGAGGGGTGAGGGGGAGCCCTCCTCGAGGAGGATGGATCTCATGGAGGCGGCGGTGGCGATGGCCGCTATGAGGTGGCGATGCTGAGGGGCTTTCGATTTGGAGTAGCGAATCAGATTAACCTTAATTACACACCACTAAATACACGAGATTACTAGTCCCGTATATTTTAAAGACAATTTTTTGCAAAATCGACCTCTTTTTGGCCGGTATTGATGACATGGCTAAAAGTAGGTCGGTTTTACTTATTATTTTGTAAAACGGTTATTTTTGCTAATTATTTTTTAAAAAAAGTCTTTTTCAAAAAATTCTCCGTGATAAGAATGTTTTATTTTCAGCTAACAAATTCGATTCCATGTGGATCCAGGTAACTTTGCAAATGAGACTATGTTGTTGGCTCCAAAGCCCCAAACTCGATCATGCATGTGCGTTTGATACTGAAAGGATAGGCTCATTAGTGAGTGAGATGATCGAAGTCATTATTAGAATATAATGCAGACATGGATCACTTGCAAAGCGGGGAAGAAAAGGATTCATATTGCTGCTCAATAGAGTAGTTATTTATGGCGTACGGACACCGACGTAGTTCAAAATTCTAATAATACGTACACATAAAAAACAATGCTCACATGGAAAGGATCTTTGTATATGATACAAAATGACTTCATAATGAAAGTAATACGCGCTTCCTATGTTGTTACCCTGTTTTTGAATCCTATGGACTGGAGAAAATGTGTCCAATTGTTCTAAGAAGCCAGAAGGTAAATTAGATTGCCCAAGCACATGATTGAAACAAGTGAAAGATTATTCAAGGCATAACGTATGCGAGGGGAAAAGTAAACCCCTCTAGAGAGCTCTCCATTAGAGAGAAAGGAGAGAGTGAAAATTGTCCAGTACAAAATTCAAAGTTTGGTGATTACACAAACATAATATTCTGATTGCATCAATACAATATTATTGATTATATTGATACAATAATATTCCGACCGCACTTGATGTTGAATATTGATTGACTGTTTTATTTCAAGAATCATATCATGATTTCTTTATATACACCCAGGAATTTTTTCTCCATATCAGCTACTTCACATTTGAGTTGTGTAATTGCTATTTAAGAGCAAAAATCTTGTGAGAGTGAATGGGGGTAGTTTAGACAATTTAGTTGTCCCCAGTTGGTTGAGAAGAGAACATCATCCGTTCATGTGTGGAGTTTTAAGCAGATTTGTATCCGATGTTTATGGCTCATCATGTTGTGTCATTGCAATTATGTATTTGATAGAATCTCTATTAATCTTTTCGTGTCTTCTAGTATCTAATATATTTACATCAAAATATAAACTTTATTTTGGGAGGGTCTTGTCGCAAACAGTTAATATCAGCGCCAACTGTAATTATCAATGCATGAGAAACTGTTTAATAAAGTTTTAGCTCATTCACTTCGAATGAAACCGCCCTTGATTAAATGAGTAATTTACTCCTGGGTGTTGATTGCAATACAACAGGTCCACAACGGCACTTAATTAAAGAATTTTTTAAAATGAAACTGGGGACCAAATGCTACAGGTGTCACCGACACTGTTATTGTTTTTGTTCTCTTCTCTCTCTCTCCCTTCTCTCCTCATGATTCTTGATTACGGTTGGTGCTAAAGTGCCACTTTTGTTTGTTTTAGTAGTGACTTGTGTCCTCTCTTTTTCAAAGAGAAAATTGCGGGGCCCTTAAGTTATTGGTGTTAGGTGTGGATTCTTGTGTATATGAGGAAATTGATGGTCCAAAATAGTGTGCACTTTATCACATTCTCTTCATGATCATCCCTAAAAATAAGTACTCGGATGGTGGCTATTTCACTCGATTAGATAGAAGAGAAATTGCTTAATTAGAGCATGTTTGGCAAATAATTAAAGTGGCGTATAGTCACTTTGAGATGTGGTAAGTGACTTATTTTGGCTTATAACCCATCAAAAAATAAAGTAGGATATCCTAACTTATTTTTTTATGGATTATAAGCCACGAGGTTTGACCAAGTAAAAAACATATATACCCCTCATCATTTCATAAAATTCTAAGTCATGTTCTTTTTGGTGGATTACAAAACCTTGTCCTTTTTGCTCATTTTGACAGCAATGATGGATTATAATCTAACAATTTGCCAACACTACTATTGAAAATAAATAATAATCCACTAACTTTACTAAACACTATGGATTATAATCTATATGTGGATTATATTTCAAAGTTTGGCAAACATGCTCTTAATTATAATTGTCTCTATAAATTGCTTTGAATTAAAAGTAATATGAGAGCATTTCACTAAAGTTTGTGAAAAGTATGACGTTGAAATGAATGATGGACTTAAGAAATTATATTACATAACTTGTCAAAGGGACAATAAAGAGGATTTTGATCTAACTGGGAAGGAGGCCCCATTGGTTGATGACTCTTGCACGAAAACTTCTGCAGCTCATAAAATTACTTTGCAGATTGGGCCCCCCGATGACTAGCTGTTAAATTGTAGATTTCAGGATCTAGAAGACCTCGAGAGAAATAGAAGCTGCATTCAAAGGATTTTTTTAAATTTTAAATTTTTTTGATAGGATAACTTGCGAAAAATCTTTGATTACGTCATCAAATAACGAAAAACAATCCCATTGGTTTTAGTAAAATAAGCAAAAAGAGTTATTCTTCAAATCTTATAGATTTTGTGGACTACTAGTAATTTCCAAGATTTGAGGGACTAACAGAGAATTATTGAAGATGGAGGGACTAATATCAAAATAACCCAAGAGAAGAAAAGATTACCTTGCCAGGACAATAGAAGAGACGACGTATCCTTGTGGAAGCTGCAACTCCTAAAAAAAATTACGAGTTACAGAGTGGTTAATGCACTGTACAGAAGAGTCAGTTGGACTATTTTACTAATGAATCATTTACTTCAAGGTGTCAGTCCTTTAATTTTGTGTCTTTAGTTTGGTACTTTTGATTGTGCTAACCTTTTAAATTAAATTAACAAGTTATTTACCCTAATCTCTTGCGTAACGGCGTAACGTGCGGAGAGTGCCGACCTCCGCATGTGGTGAAAACTACATTCATGTGAAAGCGGAGACATGTCTTGCTACATGTAAGCTGACCCTTTGTCCTTTTGTCCTATTATAGAGATCCTTTGCTCATTGAGTTCATTTTCTGATTAAGAGAAGTGTGGAGAGATAATTTTCTCAACTATTTATTATGACATCTAAGGTTTAGATGATAAACACGTAAACCTAAATTTAGGAAGAAAAATTTTGAATTTCATAACAGTTGTGACAAGAAGAAGTTTTACGTTTTCTACTGCAGCTGGAAAATACAGAGATCATTTTCTTCATAATCGTCTATTGTGTAACTATATATTGTGGTTTCTCTTAAATGAAAAGTTAGAATGTGTTGTCGATTATATTAGTCTATCTAAATAATATCAGATGGTTTTGAGAAAATGCTACCTCTAACATTAAGCAGTGTTTTCCTTATTGTTGCGATTATGCAATTGAGAAATCACTTTCTAAGCATACATGTTTATCATTTTGTGTACAATTTTATATTTATCTTAATTAACTGGAACATGTGAATTTTTTAATTCTTGGAACTATAATATCAGTTATATTAGAAATAAATTACAACCATCTAAATATCATTAGTTGTGAATGAGAAAGTAATTTATCTGCGAGCCATCAAAATAATGAATTAGCAGGATTCTCTTCCTTATCAAAACCTAGTGGAATGCTACTACTTTTAATCATAGTTGTCAATTGTTTAGTGAATAGTTGCGACTCGTCATGAAAATCCTAAATGAGTTAAACAGTGTAGACTGATAATTAAATACTAGATTTAAAACAAATGACAATTAAAGTCTCTCATCTGCTAATTAATCAAAATTTTGACTACATTGGTCTCTCTTCTTTACATTAGTGGAAAACATACGTAAAGAGTCTCTCTCTCTCATCCATGGCAACCAAACCCAAGCACACGCACACCAATATCCCTCTCCTACCGAAAACCAAACTCCTCCTCCTCTTCCTCTTATGGCTCCTCCTCCTCCTCCTCCTCCACTTCACCTCAAAACCCACCCCTCGGCCCACCCCCCAAATTACCAAATGCCCCCCAAAAATCCACCCATTTTACATCTACCCCCTCCCCCCGAACTTCAACCAGGCCCTCCTCGCCAACTGCCGCTCCCTCAACATCTACACCGACATGTGCCCGCACGTGTCAAACCGCGGCCTCGGCCGACAACTCACCGACAAATGGTACGCCACCCACCAGTTCATCGCCGAGATGATCTTCCACGCACGTGCGGAGCAACACCCGTGCCGGGTCCTCGACCCCGCGCGCGCGAGGATGTTCTACGTCCCGTTCTATGCGGGGCTGTACGGTTCGAGTAGGTTCATGGAGAGGGAGTTTGGGGCCCGAGACGAGCTTGGAGTTGAGCTGGGGGAGTTTGTTTCTGGGGGGCAAAACTGGAGGAGGATGAACGGGAGGGATCACTTTATGGTCGTTGGGAGAACCGCGTGGGATTTTATGCGGCCTACTGATGACGTGGCTGCGGATTTTGGTGCTAATCGTTTGCTTCTATTGCCTCCGGTGAGTAGTATTCCCCTCATTAGACATTATTAGTGTTCTGAAAATTTCCTAAACTTATACTATTTTCACAATTTTATAGCATGAAATTAGTAAAAAGAAGTTAGTTTAGTTTGTTCATTAAAATATAGGTGTTTTTTGTTGATTTTTGTTGGCGGAGGGGCTTTTTTAGGAAATGGCGGAGGACTTAATTAGCTGTGCAGAACTCTGTTATAAATTTTACTAGTTTTGTATTTTGCTTGTCTAAGACTCTAAGTGTGCACAATTCCAGATAGATTCTCAAGTCAACGCCTCGAAGCTGGTCATTTGGCTTTAGTAGTAAACGATATCTTTTGTAAATTACAACTGGATTTACAAGTGATAAAATTTCTGTAAACACAAGAGTTTTTTTTTTTTTGCCCCCTCATTCTAGAAAAGATTAGTTCTGATCTGTTATGCACGTGTGTGATTTTAATACAATCTATAGGCTTTGTAGAAAACCGGAAAATTACAGAATTAAAAGTCTTTTTTAACAGAAAATGGTCTCTTAGTTAATACGAACTTAATTTGTTGAGCGAAATTTTGCTGCATGGTGTAATATGCAACAGGGTCGCAGTTAAATATTTGAACTGTTGGATAGGTTGGGCTGGACTGAAGTTTAGGCTTTATGTTCATCTTCAGTCCTAGAATTGGAATAAGGACCAAATAACCAGTTACTGTCTTATAATTATCTCATCGTTGCTTCACAGATAACGTTGCTTTGATGACCGTGAAAAATTTGTTATATGTATATATTGTGAATTCCCTATGTAGAAATTGATTGCTATTTGCTTTCATTAAATATTAGGTAAAAAACATGTCAATTTTAACCGTGGAGCGACAACCTTGGCACGGCCACAACCAATTCGGAATTCCCTACCCTTCCTATTTCCATCCGTACACTTCCGCCGACGTGGCAGAATGGCAAGACTCCGTTCGTCAATCCAACCGGACCCACCTCTACTCCTTCGTCGGAGGCCCACGTGTCAATGTGGAGAAAGCCGCAGTACGAAATGATATATTACATCAATGTGCTCAATCAAATCAATGCATCAGGGTTCAATGTGAACCAGGTTCAACTAACTGTCACGAGCCAGACCGGGTTTTAGAAGTCATGAAGAGGTCCAATTTTTGCATGCAACCGCCGGGAGATTCTTTCACTAGGCGATCGGTATTTGATTCCGTGCTCGCCGGATGCATACCCGTGTTTTTCTCAGAACATACGGCCTATACGCAGTACAAATGGTATTTTCCTGTTCGAAGGGAGGAGTGGTCGGTTTTTATTGAACCGGACCGGTGGGGTTCTATTGAGGAGGAATTGAACCGGATTGATAAGGAGAGAGTTGAGAAAATGAGAGAAAAGGTTATAGAGATGATCCCCTTGGTTACTTATGCGCATCCTAATGCTAGTTTTGGTGAATTAGGATTTGAGGATGCAGTGGATGTAGCTCTTATGGAGCTAACAAAGCACGTAAATACTTTGGCTTCAAATTAAGGCATAGCTTAGCATCGTGCTGAATTGGAAAGGGAAAGAATTGTTTTTTTTTTTTTGACAGTGATCACAATTAATTTGTTATTAGGGTTTAGTAAATAAATCAATAAATTTAAATAAATATGTTGGTTATATTTATTTCATTTTTTACCCTTCATTTGGCTCTCTTTTTTCTCGTCGTCAATTGTCTGCTTTTAAAAAAGTGATCTTCTAGTCTCATAAATATTTTACCCTTTAATTTCTATGTTGTAATAACTGATAAATTACACATCTCTGCTGGAAAAGTGAAAGAGGCATTTTCTAATTGTGTAAAAATTTGATGATGTTGTGTAGGCACCTAGTTGCATGCTTAAATGCATATATCCAATTTTAGGATTATAGTATAGCTGTATAGTAATTTATTAGGTTGTATGGATTGTCCTCTCCCTAAACGAACTCCTAATTAATGACAACAATAGAGGACAATATGAGTGAGAGAGGAAAGCAAAGAGTCAGGGTGGTATATAAGAAGGAACGTAATGATGTGTTGGGGTAATAGGGTTGGGCATGGGCCAGTTCGAACCGCGGGCCGAACTAGTCCAATCCGATTTGTGTCTAAACCCGGCCCGGCCCACACCTGGCCGGGCCCAACCCGGCCCATGTTGATGGCGGTTCATGGGCCGGGCTGGGTTTTGATCCAAACCCGGAACCAAAGAAGCAAACTCGGCCCACCGTAGGCCCTGCCCACCAATGGCCCGGCCCACCCCCACCCGACCTGAGTTTAATTACAAATATTTATTTCGTTTAGCAAAAAATAACTGGGCTTCAAGCAGTCAGGTATTCCTCCAAAGTCCGAATTGAGTATATCTTTGTTTTTGCGATATTTTTCTCATATATATATATATATATATATATATATATATATATATATATATATATATATATATATATATATATATATATATATATAGAGGCTCTATGAACTTAAGTTCATAATGAATAGTGGTGCACCAAATTTTCTAACCACTCATCTTGCTTTGGGATCCGTGAAAAATAAAAGCCCACTTTGAGATTTGTGCATCACAAATCTCAAGACAAGATGAGTGGATAAAAGCGTTGGTGCACCACTATTCATTATGAACTTAAGTTCATAGGAGCCTTCTCTCTCTCTCTATATATATATATATATATATATATATATATATATATATATATATATATATATATATATATATATATATATATATATATATATATATATATATATATATAGCAAATCTCTATTAACTTAAGTTTATAGGAATAGTCATCTGCAACTTTTTATCCATTGATGTTGCCTTGGGATCCATGAAGATATGAAGCCCATTTTGAGATTTGTGCATCTCTTGATGGCACAAATCTAAAGCATCGATGGATAAAAAATATATATTATATATATATATATATATATATATATATATATATATATATATATATATATATATATATATATATATATATATATATATATATATATATATATATATATATATATATATATATATATATATATATATATATATATATATATATATATATATATATGGTATGTTTAAGTAACAATCACTACTTTTGGTGCTTGGTAGTGAGGTATATATATATATATAGAAAAATGAGTATGCTTGGTACCAAACACTACTTTTGGTGCTTGGTAGTGAGGTGTATCAATCACATCCACTCACTCAAATAGGGATCACATGCGTGGGTTGGGGAGTGGATGTGATTGATACACCTCACTATCAAGTACCAAGTACCAAGCATACCCATTTTTCTCATATATATATATATATATATATATATATATATATATATATATATATATATATATATATATATATATATATATATAAAGAGTTTGAAATAGGAAAAATAAATTAAATATAATTTTACGATATGAATACAAAGTTAATATAGTTTATAAATGAAAAAAATAGAAAAAGGTCGAAAAACCCCATGGGTCAAACCACGACTTAGAGTAGAGCTTGGCTCACCGGCTCTAGCCAGTGGGTGGTAGGGCCGATCAGTCAGACAGGGATCGAGAGAGGCGACCCACTCTCCAGGCCAGCGGGCATGGGTTAGACTCCGTCGCCCGAACCCGTGGGCAGTGTCAGCATGAGCCGGCCTACCACCCGCAGTATATGCAATAGAGCAACAAAGTAAAAAATCTCGGAGGTGCCGTTAAGAGAGAATGATAAAGGAGAATGACTAATTAACTTAGTTAATCCTTCATAAGGGATTAAAATAATGTAATTTTATTTAGATTTGATAGTCAAAATAAAGAGTTAAATTTTTATACCTGGTAAATAAAGATGATCTAAGAAATATCCTAGTTAACCATCTCCCTATTTTATAAGTTGGTGTACTCTACTGAATTTTTCCTTTAATTAATGAAGATCCATCTTTCATAAGGAAAAAGAAAACAAGACAGTCCAACCACTGGTAATATTGCCGTTTATTTACTTCTATATATTTTAGGTTTATCCTTCAGTCTTCGTTATTAGGACAAATCCTATCATGATAAATTGTGGGGTGAAAATGAACTCAATACTGTTATTGGGTAGAGTGATAATCGCTTCATCTAGTGTACATTTCTCTGTCAATCTAAAGTAGTCAAATTTGAGCACATTCAGTTACACATAATTTGCATCCGAGCTATAAGATTTAAATTCTGATTCACATGGAAAAATTCTGCATACACTGGTGAGATTGAGGTTTTCTTTCACAACAATTATTACGACAATATAGATAATACCGTTAGGAACTAATGTTCTTTCAAACATTCAAGAAACAAAACACTTAAAACTGCTCTTCCTCACGCATGCCCGAATTTTGCAAGGGCATGGAATGAAAGGCGCCGTGTTTTCTCTCCAAATAAAGCCTCCTTCTGATGCTTAAATTAAACTGATGATTAAATGGGTACATGAAAACTGATAATAAGGTGAGACTCGTCTCCAGTTTGACTCTACAAGTAGATCTACTATAAACTAAGTAAACTTCCGGAGATATGGATTCCACTTTAATTCCCACCTTATACCCCATGATGAGTAGAAGAAGGTTCAAACCCTTGTTATCTAGTGGGGACTTTCTCAACTAACCAACTGAAAATAGTTTATGTGGCATTATATAATGTCTATTTAATATATTTTGATCAACACAATAGAATTAAATACTTACTTTACTATCCGGAACAGTTATTAAAAAGATAAAGATCTGGACAACAAATGAATAAAGGATGAGTGTGTTTGACAACTCTTTAAAACTGGGTCGAGTTTGAATGTGCTTTATTTTAGAACGTTTTGTTGATTGACAATAATTGGGTCAGAAACGGTCCGGATTGATTTAGTTAGTTTTGACCCACTTTTATGGACTTGGTCCACAACAAAGCTTTTTTTTTTCTTGAACAGATTTCACAACTAAACTAGTTCTCCAAAAGCAATTTAAAGATAAAATTTAAGCAACTATGGAAAGTGGAAGCAAGGGGATGGAGTTGTAGTCAAGTGAGACAACTAAAAATTTTCAGTCACTGTTAATAATAAGTTACCATTTCCATTCATGCATTAGTAAGTAACTGGATTCATGAGTCATCATGTGGAAAAGATCTTCCAAAACTTAGATCTAAGCTCATAGATTAATGCTCCATGATAACTTATCTTATTCCAAATTAACCATTAAACTAGTCTCCGGATAAAATCAAACAATTCGCATGGTCTTTTGGGCTACAGTAAAAAAGTATATATATATATATAATAATAATAAATCATATCGCAAGAAATCACACGGCCAGCGTTGGCCTATATAAAGAAACCAACAGTAGCACATACCTCCGCCTTCCGCTGATGAGCAAAGACCAAAACCAACGGCGCAGATCGACGAAGAAAAAATAATTAATCTCCTCTCTTCTCCTCCCCCATTTTTAACCTTCGAAAGGTATGAGCTTTTATTCTCGAATTGGGAACTTTTTCCCAAAACCCTAACGCTTACTTTCCCTAATGGAGCTAGGGCTAGGGTTTCATGGCGGATCTAGGCGGACCGAGCACGCCGGAGAGTGGACACTCCGGTGGAGGAGGCGGCGGCGGAGCGAGGGAGCAAGATCGGTTCTTGCCGATCGCTAACATTGGACGGATCATGAGGAAGGCGATCCCTGAGAATGGAAAGATCGCGAAGGAGGCGAAGGAATCGGTTCAGGAGTGCGTTTCTGAGTTCATCAGCTTCGTTACGAGCGAGTTAGTTCTTGATTCTTGTTATTTTGTTCTTTTGATTACTTTTGTGTTTTGTTTTGATTTGTTGAGGTTTTGTTAGGGCGAGCGATAAGTGTCAGAGAGAGAAGAGGAAGACGATTAATGGAGATGATCTGCTGTGGGCGATGGGGACGCTAGGGTTCGAGGAGTATATTGAGCCATTGAAGCTTTATTTGCAGCTGTATAGAGAGGTAAGGATCTTTTAGTTTCTTAGATGGTTGGATTGCTGTAAATATTGCAGTTAATTGACATTGCTTTCTTGGATGGCTTTTTCAATGAATTATTTTGGTGGATGCGGCTTCTCGTGGTGGTTTAGATGGAGGTATCATCTGATTATTTTGTCAATGCATTAGTGTAGCTGTTAAGTTGCTTTGATTCTACCTATTTTTAACTCAAATATTCCGTAATTGTGTTTTAAATAAAGGGTGACAGTAAGGGACCACGTACAGCTGATCAATTGGGAAAGAGAGATGGGGCTTTTAATGGAGATGCAGGAAGTTCGGTATGATTTCCCTCTCTTTCTAGTCTTGCTGCCTTTTTTAGTCTTTCTAGTTTTTGGTATTTACGCGGAAGAATGAAGTTTGAAACCATTGATGCTCTCTGAATTTGTAAATAGTTATGTGTTTATTTATTGCATTTTCCCTTTTTCTTTATAATGTAATTGTTGCTGACATTGTGAGGATAGACAACATTAAGAGTAGAAACTCTGATATCTATCACAAAGGATTTGTTAATTTAGTAGTTGTCTAGTTACAATCTAAAGTAACAAAAACTCATGGACCCAACTAAAGAATTGTGTTCATGTGCATATTGAATCTGAAATATCAAAGTTTTAGGCTCTGCACTAGTTATGTCTGTTACAATGCCCATGGTTATCCATAAAGAAGTCGATTCTGATAAGTGGTGTATATGAGTATGGAGCTATCAAGTAGTTTTCATGATTTTTTGGCCTATAGTACAGTTGTGCTATATGGGTAGTTAGCTGACTAGATTTTTGTGACATTCTTGAACATAGTATCAAGTGAATATCAAGCCTGACATCTATCAATTATAAGTCACTTCTAAATTTCTGGTGCTAATGGCTTGTAGAGAGGCAAATTTTTTTTTTCACAATTTAGATATTAAAGCGTCTGGTATAGGGATGGCCAACTGGACAAATCGAGTTAAATAGTCCCGTGTCTTGTACGAATTCAAAACAAGACGAATTAGGTTCGTCTCGTTCTAAATTTGTATGAGACGAATCGGTTAAGTTGGTCACGAATTGGGCCTTGGACCCAATTCATGACCCGTCTCGTGAAGAGACGAGATAGACTCGTCTCGTCACGAGACTAACGAATTGGACGCATTTTTTTACCTTTTTTCGATTTTTTTATTTTTTCCAATTATTTTGCTCTGCAAATTTTTTTCTCCAGACTAATATTATTTTATATTATTATTTTTATGATAATATTATTTTATATTTTATAATAATGAATACAAGTGTACCAATTACAAGAAATAAATGGAAGAAAATTTTCATTTCATAAAATAATAACATGTTCACTTCACATAATCATTCCAAAGATATTGGAGCAAAAAGAAAATTTTATTATAAATAGTTTTGAAACATTTTGCAACATTTTCTAAAAATGAGAGTGATAGACTAGATATCCTCAATAATTTAGTTTCTTCATCATCTCTGTGTTGTGCAAATGTTGAACTTGCTTCCTCGCTAATTGGCATTATCTTCTTCAAACTCTTTTTCAAAGAAAGATATTCCTTGCTTCTGTCTTTCTGCATCAAACCACTCCTTCAAGCTTACGGCCATCTCCAAATGTGCTGGTGTCATTGGCTCCTCTCATCCTAAGTACTCTACCACCTGCAGAAAAAGCACTCTCAGATGCAATTGGAGATGCTGGAGACGTTAATAAATCACGTGCCGTGATAGAACGCACAGGAGATTGCTTTCGTTGTGTTTTCCACCATCAAAGAATATCATAACTTTTCCAAAGTTCGTCATCATTGTCACCTCTGCATCAACTTCAGGACTGTTCAAATATAAAGTAAGTTCATTAAATCCACTTCACCTGATGAATTTTTCATTTTGGTATTTGCAGTCATTCAACTTCTCAAACTTCCACCACCTGTGCTTGAAGAAGTTGATGGCAGTACCATCTGAGCATCCACAGAATGAGGCGATAATTCAAAGCTATATAGTGAATACATTGTCTCTAACACTTTGATAATCTCAAAGAGTTTTGTATCAACATTATGACCGTATTGCATATTATCAAAAAAAGTGGTTATTAAATACTTTCGATTAGTAACTTTAGGATCCATTATTGTAGCTAGATAAAATAAGTTAGGCATCTTTTCAAAATATTTTTGAATTTTAGTTCCATTTGAGAAATAGCATTGAAAAGCTTAGCATGATCTCTATATGCAACAAACAAACTAGAAATTTCAATAAGCCGATAAAAAACTAAATTAATTGTAGGATAGTAAATTCCAGATGATACTTTTGTTGCAACCTCAAATTTTTTTCAAAAATTCACAAAAAAATCGCATAAACAGTCCACTCCTCAGTGATGTACATATGCAGACATTTTTCATGCATTCCAAAATATTGAATTACGTTTTTTTTATAAGGAATGCAGTCCTTAATCATGTAATAGCTAGTATTCCAACATGTAGACATATCTAGTTGAAGAAGCCTTTCTGTTAAACCAAATTGTTTAGCAAAATTCTTAAAGTTTCTTCATCTAGATGAACTACCCTTCATAAATGTAATTATTCCATGTAATTTACCAACATATTTATCTAATATTTTTAGCCCATCTTGCACACACAAATTGATTATATGACAAACACATCTTACATGAAAAAGTTTACCATCTAAAATTGGATTTAAAACCTGGATTAAATGTTCAATGGCGGCAGTATGTTCACTAGCATTATCAAAAGATATAGAAAATATTTTATTTTCAATTCCATAATTTTGACAAGCAGCTAAAATAGCATTAGAAATATTTGTAGCGGTGTGCTTTTGTTCAAAACTAGTAAAAGATATAGAGGGTGTTTGGGAGGGCTTAATTTTTTAAGCTTATAAGTTATGCTAGCTTTTAATGGCTTTTAGCTTTTATGATAAAAATGTTATAAAAATTATTTGGATAGAATAGTAATTTTTTTGGTCAAACCTAGCTTATTTAGGTGAGCTTATAAGCTAGTTTTTGAAAAGCTGGGGTATACCGGCTTTTCAAAATGAGACTTATAAGTTAACTTATTTGATATTTTACCAAACAGATAGATATGAAAAAGCTAGCTTAAAAGCTAGTTTGACCACAAAAAAAGCTCCCCCAAACACCCTCATAATACGTTTATGCAAATTCCAGTTTTCATCTATAAAATGAGCAGTAACACATAAATAATGAACCAAAGTCAAAGCCAAATATCAGAAGTTAAAGAAACTTTTCTAGCATCAGTTGTAAGCTAAGTTGCATGGAAACGGGTACGGGACACGGCAAAACTATAAAATGTAGGGTACGGGGACACACACACACACACACATATATATATATATATTGAATTAATAATGTACATGAGATCATTTTTTTCCATGTGTCATTAGAATTAAAATTCCGATCGCATTTTAAGTTTCTTTTATCATATTGATTATCATAAATTGGAAATTGCTCATGTTTTTTACTAGACATCCAAACGACCCTTTAACTATATAGTTTTGAACTTGGGTATGGACTGAAATGAACCTGACCCATATTTAACTGGTTTCAAGAAACGGATGTGAAGTGTAAGCTATACGTCCAAGAAGTGTTTGACAAGTGTTTTAAATTAACACATATATTGTATAATTGAGTACATGTTGTAATAAATGCATGCATATTTTCAAGAAGTGTCCATGAAATTTGGGTACGGGAAAGTGTCGGGTACGTGTCCGGTACGGGTACGGCTTCATTATAGAAGTACCCGGGTAACATAGGTTGTAAGCATTGCTTTTAGAACACTTCGGTGATCTACAAAACAAGATTCTATTTTTCTTGTAATTGTTTTGAAATCAGGAGCAAAAAGCGTCTGAATAAATTCTATCAAAGCATCATTTTCACAACTCCAAGAAAATTTCCCCCAAATAATAAATCTAGCTACAACATGCTTAGCAAATCTGGGTTTAGCACTCTAGTTGGTCAAAGTGCTAGATTCGGCTACAAGTGCTTGATTAGTAGCTAAACCATGATCTTTTGAATGATTTGATTAGCGGTGTTTACCTAGAACCTCGGTACCATAAGTACTTCCATGATCATTATTTTGTTTGCTATAGTTACATTGCGCTTTTCTTTTACCAGCTTTTTCTACTTGCGTAAAGTGTTGCCATACCCATGAAATTTTTGCTCTTTTTTAGGGTTGGTCGTAGGTTCGGGTGATTCATTCTGTGTTTCGGTAACTATTGTTTCGTGGGTTGGAACTTGTGCATTATGATCTTGTGGTGTATCAGGAAAAAAAAGGAAACTGTGTTTCTGTGTGCATGGGTGAGGATGAAGTTAATAGTTGTTGATAAGATGTATAAGGAGGTAAAGAAAGAGAAGGCCCCGCCCCACTACCACTAGCATATGAAGAAGTGGAGGGTGTTACCAATTTAATCTACCATATAACTAGAGGAAGAGTGGACCGGTGCAAATCCGGAAGAAAATTGGGTGTATGGTGCAAATCAGGTAGTGTATGGTGATGATGAACTACTGTCGGCGTTGGTGTAGGGTATAGAGGGGGAAGAAGTGTAAGCTCCCGATGAATTATCGGCGGCTCCGGAGAAACACCCGGGAGAAGAGTTGTGCTCCATAACTTGAGATGTTGTAAACATTAGAGGGAAAAAGTTGAGAATTGATATTGTACCAGAAATGAGAGTTTGAGTTGTGAAAAATGAAAGGGATTTCGGGGGGTATTTATAGGATTAGAGGTGGGAAGGAGAGACTTTAATTTTTTTATTTCAGTTGTACCCTAACTAATTTATTTTTCATTTTGGGTTGCCCGTCAATTAGCAGCATCTCACCGTTTTTTGAGCTGTTGGGGGCCTTTAAATTTTTTTTTCATTTTGGGCTGCCCATCAATTTTCCTTTCTAAGCAAATAAGGGCAAAATACATGTATAGAAGGGCGTTTAAAAAAATGGTCGGGGTGAATTTACCCCGACCCAACTCGTCTGTTAAACGAGACAGGTATAGACCCATCCCGTACTTGTCTGAACCCGCTTCATGCGGGTGCACGGGACGAATTTGAAACGACCCGCCTCATTGGCTAGCTCTAGTCTGGGAATCATTCTTCAATAGTCTAGAAGCATTTTGAAAAAGAGTGAAGATGATAACTTCCCGCCCTTTTATCTGCTTAAGGAGTTGATATGTTTAGTACTTGATTAACATGCTTGTTAGAAATTAGAATGTAAAACTATAACCCTCAATTCTTACCATAACTTCAGAGTTTTGGTCTAATGGTTAGAAGGATTCATTTTAAGATGGTATCAGAGCAATCCACGTTCAAATCTCACTGACCATGAATTTAAAAAGCGGATTTTCTAAAAATTGACACCACTATGTGAGTTCAGGTTTCGGCCCATAAAAAAAGGCGCTCAACCTACAGAAGCATATTAGAATTAATAAAAAATTATAACCCTCAACTCTCACCACGATTTCAGAGTTTTGGTCTAATAGTTAGTAGGACTTTAAGATGGTATTAGAGCAATCCAGATATATATCCTACTGGCCACATTTAAAGCAGATATTCTCAAAGTTGACACTGCTGTGTGAGTCTAGGTTTCGAACCATAAAAAAGGGCACTCAACTTGCGGGGGCATATTAGAATTAATATAAAACTATAACCCTCAACTCTCACCACCACTTCAGAGTTTTCATATAATGGTTAGAGGGACTTTAAGATCTTAAATTAAGTCCCTCTAACCATTACATCATAACGCCGAATTTGTGGTAATGGTTGAGAGTTATAATTTTATATTCTAACATGCCCCCGCAAGTTGAACGCCCTTTTATATGAGCTGAAACCTGGATTCACGTAGCGGTAACAATTTTAAAATCTACATTTAAATTTGTGGCCAGCAAGATTTGAACCTGGGTTGGCTCTGATACCATCTTAAAGTCCCTCTTAGTGAGAGTTTAGGGTTATTTACATTAATTCTAATAATGCTAATAGTTACAACTTCATGCATTTCATATGCTGAATCTAGTCACTTTATTTATATTATTTTTAAATTCCTTGAAATCATTCATATATTTGTTGCCTGCTAGAAGAACTGCTAGAAGAACTAGAGATAAAGGCACCTATCTGAACGTAAAGATGTTAAATGTTTTCCCTGTTGCAGATGTTCCATTGTAACATACACAATTCTATATTAAGAATGTAGCCTGAGTACATTTAATTGACAGATGGCTTATTTGGTGGTACAAACAATCCTTACTTATCTTGGATAGTTTTGTAATCAAGAATATTTTGGCAAAGAAGTAGGCTATGATATTTGACAAATCATTCTATTAAAAGTTTATATGTTTTCCATGATACTTTATTCATTACAGCAACTGCCTTAATTTACTTTAAAAGGAGAACATTCATGTTAGACCATTTCCAGAAAAATTACAAAACAGGTAATGAGTCATTATTTTACTTTTGAAGCTCTTCATTATATAAATACAAATAATCTTATATGTATATATACAACACGTATGCATCTGCATGCAGTCCGTCATAGTATATAGATTTTGGAGAATCGTCATGACCGATGTCCTGCGTTTATGTTGGAATGTGATATTTGCCTTCAAATAACAGTAAATATAATGTCTTGGATATTGAATATTCAAGTTTGCCATTTATTTATTCCTCAAGATTCTAATTATATAGCAGTTCGTTTAGTGAGTTGGTTTTGGTCTTATGAGCAGGCTTGTAAATAGCTATACTTGCGACAACTTTGCCATTAATTTATATCTCGAAATTCTAGTTATATAATTGTTAAACTTAATAAAAAATTAAAAGTTAACAACTGACAATTAAAGTTAACAAAAAAGTTTACAATTAACAAAAGACAAGAAAGGTAACAAAAAAAAAGCTAAAATTAATTGGAAACAGTTAAAATTAACAAAAAATTGCTCGATTTAACAAAAAACAATTGTTAACTTCAGCTGTTGGTCGTTAATTTAAGTTGTGTTTTGCTAACTTTAACTTTTTTGTTAACTTTTAGTTGATATTTGTTAACTTTAATTGCTATTTATTAACTAAGTTGCTTTTTGTTAACTTTGGTGTTTCTTTAACAAGAGCATTTTTGGTGGAGGAAATGACATTGGAAGGCGGCGGTCGAGGAAAGAAGAGGAGAGGAAGAGGAAGGGATGACGAGGGCGAATGTGGAGAGAGGAGGGAGAAGGTGGGGGCGGAGATAGACAAAAAGGATAGGAGTTAGGCCGAAAGCGGAGGTGGAGGTAGGAAGGAGGAGGAAAAGAGAGGAAGGAGAAGATGGAGCGGAGATCAAGGTGAAGAATGAGAAGAGGATGGAGGTGAAGGAGGAGGTAGAGAGGAGGAAGGCAAAGCCGCAAAGGTGAACCTGGAGGAGGAGTAGAAGAGAAGGGCGGAGGTGGGGGAGGGTTGAGGGTGGAGATGGAGAGGGGAGAGAGTAAGAGGTTCGAAGATGAGGGCATTTTATGGAGTAGCAAATAACAGAGAGTAGAGAGAGTTGAAGACGGTAAACTTTGGTCAGGGGGTTTCACCCTTGACTTTTTTCCAAAGGGGAGGAAGCTCTAAAGCTTTAATTCAAGGGGTTTCCCTTATAATAAATATGTTTTCATTGATTAAATTCCCTAAAATAACCAACAATTCAGCTTATTGATACTCAAATTAACCAACAATACTATTGTGATCGACCTCTCTAACAACGAAGCAATACTCTACTGCAGAGGAACCGAAGACCTATAGACTAACATGAGCAACTGCCTGCATGCAAGGGAGAGGAGAAAATTTTGCCCAAACTGAGTTTCGAGAAAAAGAAAGAAACAGGGCATGAGGTTGATGGGGGAAAGAAATCCAATAAGTAGATCTTGATTGTTGGTTATATTGATTTATTGGGTTGTTGATTGCAACTTTTTTCCAAAAGATTGGAATGGATATCGATTTGTTTGGATTGATGGATTTATCTCATAGTTTTTTATACAAATTGAGTTCTTAGTGAATTGTTAATTTTCAGGAAATACACACTAGTCTTAGCATAATATTGTCACGTCTCCTACACTAGAGCTTCCCCTTAGAATCAATCATCAATTAAAAACAGCACAGTCAGAATAAAAAATTATGCAAGATCAACTAACTAAATAATACGCAAGGACTAAATACATAGTTGAAACAATGAGAATTGTTAATTCTCATAACAAACTAATATCTCATGAAGATAAATTGATAAAAATTTTACCTAACAAATCTAATCAAGATTAAGTGCACAATCTTAAAGAATGCCTTAGTTTCAGATAACAAATTTAAAAAGGAAATAATCAAGTACATTTCACAGTAATGTATCCTTGTAAAAATGTAGTTGACGCTTTATTTTTTCATATTTGTTCACTGATACTACAGGCATTCCATTACATTGTGCATTTGCCTTAATTTGTTAAGTTTATTGTTTATTACTTTTTTTAAAAAATTCATGAGATATTAGTTTGTTATGAATTGGTAATTCTCATAGTTTTAAGTGGCATATTTTAGTTTGTTACAAATTATTGTTCTCATTGTTGTGTAATTTCTTCTTTTGTCCGTAACATTGTTAGTTGGTAATTTATTTTGGAGAAAGCTAATGGTGTAGGAATCCAAGGAAGAGTTTGTTAGTACATGATAACATTATGCTAAAGTTAGTGTGTGCAGTGTACTTAGTGAAAATGAAATTCAATAATCCATCAAGAACAAAATCTACAACAAGACTATGAGAAAGGTTCATCAATCAAAACAAACTTATGTTGACTCAAATCTTTGGAAAAAGATGCAACTGAGTAGATTTCCACCCAAAATCAAGATACCCAACAATCAAGATCTCTCATATTGGAGTTTTTCTATCATTTCATGCATCATATATCTCTTTCTCTGCTTTGGCAAAATTTTCCGTTCTCTTTCTTGATGCTCCTTGTTCTTCTTGATCACAGATATACTATTGGGATGTAACAATGAGGTATTGTTACACCTTTTTTTAACTTGTATCATTAACTCCTTTTTTTTTGTTTATAGAAACATCTTTTTGAACCTTATTTATTGCACATGGGTTTTGCTTCAGATGAAAGCGAACTTTCAGCATCAAGCTTCTTGTTATAGCCTAGATATGAGAAGCTATTCACTTTTAAGTTAGATTTACAGAGTCTAACTTAGGTTACTGCTTGCAGTTGCAAATTTAGGTTTAGTTGGCAGACTAGTGTTTAAGGTGTAATTTAGAGCTTCTATAACCACACATAGTTTAGAATATAGGGTGTTAGCTTTCTTTTCTTTGTCATTTAAAGCTGCTATTGGAAATCTGTTGCTGCATGTTTATCAGGTGGATGCAGTAACAAATTGCAAACAGAAAAACACGGTGGTGTTCTTGCTCCATTTTAGAGACGTAAGAAACCCAAAGTGAAGCCCCTCTTGTACTTTTGCTTTCGGTAGACACATTGTTTCTCCTGTTGTTGAGTGCCATATTTGGGCGTAAATGATGGCCGTCGTTTTGTGCATATTGATTCTCTTCCTGCGATTTGCTATTTCTAGTCTGATTGCACTCATGGATTATGGTTGCTGAAACGTTTGACTAGTGTGGTTGTACTGTTTTTTTTTTTTTTTTTTAAGCATTTATTGTTAAGTCAGGTTTATGGCTGTTTTAAGGCTTTTAAGAGGCTTATATAGCCAATCATCTGGAATATACTGCTCCTGACACGACATTTGGAGCAAACTGCTCAGGCATGAACTTTACCATGTTTGACAAAATTCCTTGCTATTTATGAAAAACGTCGTCTCTTAGCAATCCAAAGGTTACGTATCTTTTTAGAAGGTGCCTTTATATTTTAAAGATTCAGCGAACTCTATTTGCCCGTTGTTTTGGTTTTTGTAGACTACTTAGACTATTATTTCCTTCACATCTGACTATTTCACATCTATTCATCACAATTTATATTAGTTTGGTGTAATGTCTGTGCTTTCTATAAGGTGACTTGACGCCTATATTATTTCATTTTTGCAGTTCAATGGCATATAGAGATGGAAATATCGATCCCTGCAGGATATGCTCCTGCTGCCACTAGTTCTTCTCTTTGTGTATTTCTCTTTTATTTGTTTTAGTAAGATTTTCCCTTGGCAGTTGAAATTTGCATTCCTCCAGCTTGTAGTCCTTGGTGGTATATTGAAGTTTAACTGTAGAACATACTGGGGGTTGATGGATGAGGCTGACCGAGTTTTCATCAGTCTCTGGGTTTCTTTACTGACGGAACAGTGCATGAGATTAGGCTTTTACAGTTTGGGGAAAGAATGGGGGAAGTAGCTGCTGTGATTGAAATCTAACAGCAGTGTGTGTTGTATTTACTTTGAATTCAAGTGAAACAAAGGCGAGGTTTCAAGATATGAAATGGATTGTGTGCATGCTTGTACCTCGCGAAGGCTCTTTGGTTCAACAAAGAAAATAGGAAACCCTTGGAAAAGTCCTGACACCACCCATTTTAAAAAGAGGTTTTCTGCATATTTTTCATTTCTCTTGTTTGGAGGGGGGGAAAGGTTTCAAAACAAGCTATTTTTCCTAGGAAAAGTCCCAAAGCTCGAAAATGGTCTGGAAAAGTAGGAAATTTGACAAGTGTCTTTTCTTTAAAATCATATTTCTAGAAATGAACCAAATACATGTAGTTGTGATGTCCGAACTTGGGTTTTTAATCTTTTTTATCACGCACAGCCTTCATAAAATATTTATGCATGAGAAATTATGTGATTTGGGAAGCTTATGTAAGAGTCAACACAAGGTGGGCTTGATTGAAGTTTATGCTTTTAATTGGATATCAGAAATTTTGATGATTGTTTTGCCGATCATTATTAAGATGTAACCTATCGTAATTGTTTCTAGAACTAAAGAATGCAGAAAGGAGGAGTCCTTGAAATGTTATATATTGCTTTGAATATAACATTCGATCTGATTATATGTTTGTTTATCCTAGCTTAAATGGTATAAAGAATTCTTATCTTAGGTTCAAAGTTGTTAATTTGATTATTCATTTACGCAATTAGAAAATTCATTTCTGCAGTTACAAATATCCCTAGTATATTGTACCGGTTCCTATGTTATAATTAACAAAAGTCACAGTTCTTCTACCTGTTTGGTTGACCAAAAACATAGAAACCTATTTTAGGAAAACTTTTGCCAAAATAGTTTCTTTTTATTTTATTTTATTTTTATTTGGTTCGCATCTTGAACCTAAGAAAAGAGATGATGTGTCACCATCTTTTGAATTGGATGATGTGATTCATTTTTTAGGAAATTCATTTCACGGATTTTTTTGGGAAGGAAATGGATAGAAACCAATTATTATTGTTTAAATGGTTTTATTCTCCAATTTCTTTTTCTTTGGTTTTCAAGAAACCACCAAACAGTCAAAGGAATACGCCTAGAACAAAAAAATGGTGATGAGGTACTAAAAACTTATCGTACTTTAATGGGTGATTGTTTCTTTTTTCTAAGAGAGTTTCTTCTCCATTATGAATGCTTTCACGAGCCACCTTTTTATCATCTTTATTGATGACTTTTCTTAACAATAAATTTGATTATAATATGAAAAATCTAAGGTAATTTCAAACGAAAGTAACGTTTGAGTTGTCGTGTGTTGCACTCCGTTTTAACCCAGCCGTTCTGGACTGAGCCATCGCGGTAAGTAACAATAAGCGGTCGGTCAATTAATTGAACCTCTCTTCTTCTTCTTTTTCTCATTATGTGTCCTTGCCAATGCCAACATTTTAAAAACAAATTAGAAAATAAATGATTAGCAACAAGCTATTACAGAACGCCGAATTTGACCATAGCAATTATTCTATATATCAATCGCAATTATTCTATATATCAATCGCCTCACTGTCACCCTATTCTTTTTTTCTTTTTTTTTTTCCCTCCCGGTCAATCACTGTCACCCTATTCCTTAGTTATAAAATGAAAATGAAAATGAAAACTTTCCCAAGTTAATTATGTAGACTTGTTTCCCTTGCATTGACTATAGCTATACATGCCGCATAACATATAAGATGAACTTAACTAAGCTCATCCAAATTTTCTATTCATTTGCCCCCTAAACGCACATGTTCAAAATCAAGAGAAGAAAACAGGCCCAAATATTTCCTTTTGAGTTGAACACCAAATTGGTCATCTAGCTTTTCTTAACTTCTATTTGTCCATAAGAATTCAGAGCCCCAATATGTTGACCATCAACATTATTATTATTATTATTATTTTCCTTTTTTTTCGCTCTTTACCTCTCTCTGTTGTGTTAATAAATAAGGATTTGTCGACCGCAGATGCTTAAGCTCTGTCTCTTCATTCTTGAGTGATGTCGAGCAAAGAAATGAAGCCAGTGAAGGTGAAGATCATCGAGACCAGGTTCATCAAGACCGACGCCGGTCAGTTTCGGTCGGTGGTGCAGAGCCTCACCGGCAAGGAGTCAGTGGCTGCAGCGGCCGGCGAGGCGTCAAAGAGGCAAAGCGTGATGGGAGTGAGAAGTGAAGGGGTGAGAAAGAAGCAAGATGAGCTAGTCCACTCGCTGGACGATTGGTGTAATCTTTTGGAAGATTGAACTTGCTTGATTCATGCTGATATATGTTTAATGTTTATATTACTAATTTCGTGGGTTAAGTAACTTTTTACTAATATTTTTTGTTTAGAGATTACGTGGAAGTTATATTAATTCTAAAGAGTGGTGGGATGATGGGCAATGATCTTTGGATGGGTAAGTTATCTATTAATATATATATTTTTCATTGAGATATTGCATGTATATCTAGTATTTTGTTAGATGGATTCGGATCTTCTTTCCTATCAAAAAGTAGTGGAGAGATCACTCTTGGATCACAATCATTAATTTATTTAGTGGATGGTTATGATTTGACTTTGAGTGTAAATTAGGAAAATAGTGCAATTTATATAAAATGGTATGTGTTAGATATGGAATAAATTATAACCACTAACTATAAATAATGCAATTTATATAGTATGGTATGTGTTAGATATGGAATAAATTATAACCACTAATTATATAAATTAATGGTTATAATTAATGTAGTGGTCTCTTCACTATCTTTAGATAGTAGAGAGGATCCTAGTCTGCCTTTGCAAAATAAAGTATAAATATGTCACAAATATAGCATGCTCATAACCAATTTAAAACTCGGGAAACAAACAAACTATATGGTTCTGTAAAATAGCTCAAGCTTCTGTCGGTGAAGATATTAGAAATATAAGATTGTAACCTTCAATATTCATTACAAATCCGGAGTTTTGGTACAAGAAAAGAGAGTTGAGACGCTAACTATACAGCGTTTTTTTTTAAAATCTACAGAAGTAAGAAACATCCAAAATCATTAGCTTTGTCTTTTTATCACAATGCTCACATTGATAATTCTTGAAACAAAAATCTCAAAAAGATTTCATCCCACAGCTTTAGCGGGAGGAGGATCAAACCACCAGGTACAAAGACAAACAAATACAACAATCAAACCAAAAACAAATACTACAATCAAACCTAAACCTCCCTCCATAATGATTCAGCCAAAATTTATTCCTAACCCATCTATATAACTAACCAACAAACAATTATCTTTATTCCTAACCCATCTATATAACTAACCAAGAAACAATTATCTTAAAAACACTTATCATGCATAAATCACTAACCAATCAAAACCTTAACCATGTCTCAGGCCTGATAAAAGAAGGATTAATTACATTCCGATACATGAGATATGACGTAATTATACTAATAATTCTTGAGATTACGAATTGTAATTACATGGATGAGTCGATGACCTATTTTTCCATTTAATGCAAGCTAGGGTTATCTTTATCAATACAATAAATTAAAATTTGAAATCGGCTACATGAGTCCTATTTTTCCATTTAATGCAAGCTAGGGTTATCTTTATCATTAAAAGTTAATGATTATCATAACTTTCTTAATTCCTTCAGTCAAATTCCTTAGATAACTTTATCAACTCTCATACTTGTTGTATTTTATGATCTCCATTGCATATGGAAAGAACAACCTGAAGCGATTCTAATATTGTTTTATTCTCTATAAGAGCAATCTTTAACATTCTCTGAATACACTCATTTTTGTATCTTATCCTTATTATCTTTTACAAATTGATCATAACGTTATCATATCTGCTACACTCATTTTTTTTCATGTGTTGTTTCTTTAATAAAAGAAATCACAAGTTAAGCTTGTGTTGTTATTTGACGCATAATTTCTAAGCCTCGGTCTTGAGGAATACTCTTTCAAAGGGATCCAACGCCTAATTTAGGGTCATTAGCAAAAGCCCACCAACATATATTGCGCCGGATCCACAAATTCCAGACTTGCCTTCAACCATAGGGAAAAAAGTTTTAGGATACAATAAAAAAAGGGCCGGGGTTTGAGGGTGGATTAAAGAGGAAAATTAAAGGAAAAGAAAATATCCATCAACAAAAAAAGGAAAAGAAAATAAAAGAAAGATCACGGGACAGTGACTACAATGACTAGTATACATGGGGGGAAAAAAAGAAAAACAAAGGGCAAAAAAGAGGAAAATTAAAGGAAAAGAAAATAAAAGAAAGAACACTGGACAGTGACTACAATGACTAGTATCCAACAGTCCTAGGGAATTGTGAGGGTCTGGATGCTACGTTAGGTCCATCAAATCTCAAGCCCAACAGTACTGTTTATTCCTTGCTCTTCTTTCAATTTTTCTTTCTATTCTTGGCTGTCTGAAAAAAGTGCAAGGCCTTCTTTCTTCCCAATTGTCCATTTAACTCTGCAATATTAGGCCATAGCCCATAACAATGCTACGCTTTAATTGTGACATTATTACTGATCATTCGTCACTTTGTGGAGTGAAGATGCTACCCTATTCTATCATTGCACATGAGCTTTAGTTGCACGCTCTATAGTAGACATGTGTAGGATTACGTAATGCTAATTGTATTATATTTTTGTTATTATTTTGCTACTGCTATTAGAATGATAAAAACATTGAGAAATTATGGGTATTTTTGTCATTTTCTTTTTTATATGGTATTTTTGTCATTTAAGTGATTACAAATAGTAGGTAAAAAATTGACATTTTCGGTATTTTATTTTCTTCTTCTTTTGAATGGGCAACTTTGTGAGTGTTTGCCAAGGCAGAGGGTATCATATGAATGCTCTAGGACAACCAAAAAAAAAAAATTTTTTTGAGAGCACTCTATAAACAGATCATATATAGAAAGGAAGAGGAAATATAGTTATGCCGATCACAATTTAATTACATTGCAAAAATCTGGTTATGGCGTAAAATGAGCAATAAATACAACATAAAATTAGTGCAAACATGATACAAAAATCAGTAATTTATTTTAAATCAGTGATGTAGCAATATGAAATGGAGAATTTTTAAAAAAAGTCCATTTCTAAAAAATAATTAGCAAAATCGACTGTTTTATAAAATTATTAGCAAAATCGACCTCTTTTTTTAAAAAGAGGTCGACTTTACAAAAATTCAGCTTTAAAATACACGGGACTGGTAGTCCCGTCTATTTAGTTCTCATTAATTAAACATTAAGCATTTCAGCACAAAGTACACGAGACGACCATTCCAGATTAACCGTTATTAGCGACCACTAATCACACGGGACTATTAGTCCCATGTATTTTAAAGTCAATATTTTACAAAATTGATCAAAACAATATCGATTTTGCTAATGTTTTCATAAAAAAGTTGGTTTTGCTTATTATTTTTCAAAAATAATCTTTTTTAAAAAATTCTCCATATGAAATCAGTGCTAGCAGAAAAGGGATAAGTACCAAAACTGGCGCAGTAGAAATCAGTGCAAGCTGCACAAAGATTACTTGTCATCTTCTCCATTCTCCCTCTATGACCTCATACAGTAAACTTCAATATGATCTCACTGCTATCCTTGTGACTAATCTTTTTTTATTAAGGGAAATATATTTTAAAATAGAATCTTTCTCTTTTCAAGTTTAGATTATTTTCATTAGTTTTACCACTATAATGTTCTCATTTATTTATGTACATATCAAGAGAACAAAATCAGCCTGTTCTAGCAAAAGCTAGCGTCAAGAGGATAGTCTGTTTATTTCTTTTTGATAGATTGGATCATTTGTGGCTAGAAAGGATCAAGCTACATCAAAGCTTGATTGGTATATAACTTATAACTTCATCCAATACAATAAGGCAATAACATAGTGTTGTACCCCAAAAATTACTATGTATAATAGATATTGGGATCCTCTACTAATGCATAGTATTTCCTAATATTTGCTAATGCATCTCCACCTTTCACTTTGTGGGCTCCACCTTTCACTTTGTACTTGTCCACAAAATCAAAGGTGGAGATGCATTAGCATATATTAGGAAACACTATGCATTAGTAGAGGATCCCAATCCGTATAATAGAACCCCATAAGACAGTCACGTGTCATATTTAATTGGCCTACCTTCCTCAAATCTAAGAACCCGACCCGGGTATGAACATAGCCGACCAGTTTTTAGAGGTGCAGATCCGAGATGAAAGGCGTCTTCAGGTCAATCTCACGACCCGGACCCAAGAAGAAAAGCGCCTTCGGATCGGGACCTGCTCAAGGAGTAGGGAATTCCGAGACGAATGGCGTCATTCACTCTACTTCACTACGGAATGTCTCGAATGACGAATTGACCTATCAGCTTTATCGTGCTAAGCTACGCAGCCCAGTCGCCATCTCATTTAATGCGTGGCCAGGGTCATTATGACTCCCCGCCGAAGTCATAATGACTCCTCGAACGATGTCAGCACTTCAGCCACCCTGTCACTATTGCATTAAACGTGAGGATGACTTGCTTGCTCTGTGACCGACACGTATAAAGCACTATCTGATCAACAGCCCGCACCAACTCGGTCAAATTACCAAAAAGTCCTCTTTGGCTTCCTATAAATAGGGATGATTTCTTCTGCATGAAGGTACGGGCACTCTTAGCTATAGAATACTCAAAAACTAAATTCAATATTTACACCACTTAATCAGTAACTGACTCTAGCGTCAGAGGGCCCACGAAGAACCCAACTCCAATCGTCTAACGGTGTTACTCTGTGCAGGAATTTCTGTTTGAGGTTAATCAGCCATCAAAGAAGATAAAAGGACCCTAAACTTCTCTAAAACCACCATTATTCTCCTAATTAACTGATTGACATCAACACATAGTCATGATTTCCATTACATGACACGATTCATTACACGCACCTTAATCAAATAAATTGGCTCTCAAGCATCTCATTTAGTTATAACCGCAATGGTTGCTTTAATCACGCTAGATATCTAGTGAATAGAATATTTTAATGAACTCTCATTGCATTACTAAAACAAAGTCTAGTTCTTGACCACATCCAAGCTAAAGATTATATGCAAAAAAAACTTTAAAGGAGGCATCGTGTTATTATTACAATACCACCTTGTTCAAGCTGGTCACGCTGAGAGCTATTTCTCTTTGTTGTAAACACTAGAATAAGAAGCCTATCCTATAATTTTTTCTCCCACACCTCCTATCATTAGAGAGGATCTAGGGTAGGGTAAATTTTGGCCATCTTACCCTCAATGGGGTTATTGTATTGTATGAGTCCACTTTCATTGGCCCTTTTGTTTGCTTGAGAAGGAGATCATGGTATAAATAAGCACATCTTTTTGTAATCAGGACCTAATGAAAAACAACCAAGAATATAATTTTCAACAAATTATTTGTATAAAGGTATTCTCATATTATTCTTGTCACATGCTAACTAGGTAGTCAAAGCTAAATTTGATCAAACTGTAATTTATGCAATGTTGTACTAGTAATGTATTATTAGCAAAAGACATGTGGGATCATGTATTGTACGTATGCACACACATATATATATATATTGATAGGAAATCCACCTAGAACAAGCAAGGAATTTAAAATTTCAAACTTATTTCCTTACACCAAATCAAGTGCTATGCACTTAAAACAATACAGTAGATTTCAACATCTACCAACTTGCCTACTAGGTCTATGACATTACATTGATACATCATACACACAACAATTAATGAAAGAAAAGGTAGAGGAGAGAAAGAGGGAAAGAAACAAAAGGGGGAAGAGAACAAATCAACAAACATATGGTTAGGTGAGGGGAGCGAAGGGGGAGAACCGAACCGAACCGACACCACAAAACCAAAAAGTCCGCAAAAGATTGGGGGTCACGGGTCAAATTCTTTTCTCTGGCCCAATTTGCCACATTTTGTGGACTTGCACTGTGAGGGGTTGGTGTTTGTGGTGGCCCACTTTTGTCACTGACCACAATACATACCCTGCCGACAATGGCAGCAAGAAAGAGGGGAAAACTCCCTGGGGTCCTCTATGGAAAACTTTTGGCTATAAGTTATTATTATAAATTTGTAATACCATATCTTGATTGTATTCTTACATTCATTTTCTAATTAACTAATATCAATATAATTAGAATAGAGAATAATGGGTATGTTTGATTTTAAGCACAAAATTGATACGCAAATACAAGTTGGTATTATAATATCACTTGATTACCTATCCATTAAATGAGTGGATGAAAAGTGACAACATTACTAATAAACACCAATTTTAGTACTCAGTACCAAACATATCAATTATTCTCATTAAATATTGTACTAGTATAATCACCAACATTGCATCAATACAATCAAAACATATTTGTATAATTACCATTTACCAATATTGAATTCTATACTGAAACATGCGATGCATTCCTCTTCCTTTATATTTTTCTATA
Organism: Asparagus setaceus; assembly: GCA_012295165.1. Taxonomy (NCBI): domain Eukaryota; kingdom Viridiplantae; phylum Streptophyta; class Magnoliopsida; order Asparagales; family Asparagaceae; genus Asparagus; species Asparagus setaceus. The sequence goes on along the minus strand of CM022705.1, from coordinate 66,402,518 downwards.
GTGGATCATTTATAGGAAAGAAGACCTTTAGAAAACTTTTAGAAGAGAATCGCGTACGTCTGCTATTTACTTAACAAAGAAACTTCAATCTTAATTACATTTATTGAAAGTCATAGTTGTCGTTACGATTAGACTTTTTGTTACAACTTGAGTCTTTTCTATATAGTTGCATAAATAAACTACTTTTACAACAGTAAATTATCCTTTTAGAACAAGTAATGAGACATACTCAGGATAAGTTCCTTTTCGACCATGAAAGATTTAGCTTTGATTAGAGACTTTAATTAATTTGTGGGAGGTGTGCATTGTTTTGTTTTCTAGAGAGATGATTATATTGTTTGATTGATTGCTTTGTTTGTTTATGTGCTCAGCTTATTAGTGTTCGACAAATGGGCTGCTACTATTTGTCTTTAAAAAAAAAAGGGCTCCTACCATCTCACAGACTCACAGTTAGGTTTTTTGGAACTTTTTATCAGTCTTTATTTTTATTATTTATTTATTTATTTATTTTAAAGTTTAATTCTGAGACAACTCATTGCTTTGTTTTTCCTATGCCATTATTTGAATTTACTATTTTAAATCTGGCTCATGATTGGAAATGATTTGGTTTTTTGAAGAATAGAACTGGAGTTAGGTAGATTTTCGGTACATGGTTGGATTATTAGATAAGAGTCGCAAAACGCTAAAGCTTGGAAACATCTCTTCATCTTTATTATTATTATTATTATTATTATTAAGAAAAAGATGATATCTGTTGGTAGCGGACCGTAGAAGTCGAGAGAAACCACCACAAACGGAAAAGCCAAACACAATAAAAGAGTAAAGACACGAGATTTACGTGGTTGACAATTTGCTACGTCCGCGGGGGTAAGGAGGATTTTCACTAATAGAAAGAGAGAATACAAATTAGGATTACAAGTTCTCACAAAGAAACCCTAAAACAAACCTCTCAATCTCTCAAAGATCTCCTCTCCAAAATGCACCAAACTCTCTTTATACGCCTCAAAACGTTTGAAACTTACCCTAACAATCGGGTTAAGGGTTATTAATAGCCTCTAAACGAATCGGGTTTAAAACCAATTCCTAATTAGACCCGCTGACCTATTATTCGACTACAACTCATATTAGTCGACTAATGCATCAGAGATTAGTCGACTACAATACGATTAGTCGACTACAACTCATATTAGTCGACTACAACTCATATTAGTCGACTACAACTCATATTAGTCGACTACAACTCATATTAGTCGACTACAACTCATATTAGTCGACTACAACTCATATTAGTCGACTACAACTCATATTAGTCGACTACAACTCATATTAGTCGACTACAATGCCTAGTAGTCGACTCATGAACCCCAAAACCGTCTTGTGCATGTTTTGTGCATGTTCTACAATTCTCCACCTCGCACATCATTTGATTCACCTCAAATTTTGGACGAACACCGAAGAACACCAAGAACATCTAGAGAGATCACCATCACCAATCCAGCCAATCCAACAAGGCCACTACACCTGACGCCACGCATTCTCTCCGGGATCAAGCTCACCGTAGTTCACCTCAAATCATCTCCACCTTACCCATTACCAAGGGCCATGCCCTCTTGGGCAAATCAACAAGAGGCGATATGAAGCAAGTCTAAGCAATGCTTAAACTTACTACTGTGACCACCTTGGTTAACATGTCGCGGGATTCTCATTCGTGTGCACCTTCATGAGAGAAATATCACCTCCCTCTATGACATCCCGCACAAAATGATACCGACATCAATATGCTTGATGCGAGCATGATGAACCCGATTCTTCGCCAAGTGAATTGCACTCGATCGCCACACCACAAGTTCATGTTTTCTGCTCAATCCCCAAATCGCCTAGAAGACCCCACAACCACAATGCTTCCTTCACTCCCTCGCCATGGCCATGTACTCGGCCTCTGTAGTAGAAAGTGCCATCAGAGTCTGTAACATCGATCGCCAACTAACCGGAGCTCCATGTATCTTAAATACATAACCGAGTAGATCGCCGTCTATCTAGATCGCCGCATAATCGAGTCCACAAACCCGTCAATCGACATGTTTCTCCACCAAAACACGCACTGTGATCAACTGTACTCTTTAAGTACTGAGGACCCACTTCCTTTGCTTCCCGGTCGCCTTTCCGGATTCGCCATGAATCCATCGACCACACTAACCGCCAGGAAATATCTCGCGGTACACACCATTGCATACATTAAACGCCAACTGCACTAGCATAGGAACACGCTCCATGTCGCCTTCTCTTCCATTGTAGTGGGAGATTGATTACCGTAGTTCACCTCAAATCATCTCCACCTTACCCATTACCAAGGGCCATGCCCTCTTGGGCAAATCAACAAGAGGCGATATGAAGCAAGTCTAAGCAATGCTTAAACTTACTACTGTGACCACCTTGGTTAACATGTCCGGGATTCTCATTCGTGTGCACCTTCATGAGAGAAATATCACCTCCCTCTATGACATCCCGCACAAAATGATACCGACATCAATATGCTTGATACGAGCATGATGAACCCGATTCTTCGCCAAGTGAATTGCACTCGATCGCCACACCACAAGTTCATGTTTTCTGCTCAATCCCCAAATCGCCTAGAAGACCCCACAACCACAATGCTTCCTTCACTCCCTCGCCATGGCCATGTACTTTCGACCTCTGTAGTAGAAAGTGCCATCAGAGTCTGTAACATCGATCGCCAACTAACCGGAGCTCCATGTATCTTAAATACATAACCGTAGTAGATCGCCGTCTATCTAGATCGCCGCATAATCGAGTCCACAAACCCGTCAATCGACATGTTTCTCCACCAAAACACGCACTGTGATCAACTGTACTCTTTAAGTACTGAGGACCCACTTCCTTTGCTTCCCGGTCGCCTTTCCGGATTCGCCATGAATCCATCGACCACACTAACCGCTCGTGAAATATCCGGGCGTACACACCATTGCATACATTAAACGCCAACTGCACTAGCATAGGAACACGCTCCATGTCGCCTTCTCTTCCATTGTAGTGGGAGATTGATTACCGAAAGCCTAAAGTGTGGAGCCAATGGAGTCACCACCGACTTAGCACTTTGCATCCCGAACCTCGCGATCACGCTCTATGTAGCCCTTCGACTCAAGAACAATCGCCGATTCGCCTCTTCTAATCTCCATACCCGGTATTTTCGTAGCGGCACCCATGTCCTTCATCTCAACTCTTCACCAAGTTGAGATTTCAACCTATCTATCTCCACCACGCTCTTAGAAGCAATAAGCATGTCATCCACATACAAAGAAGATAGATAAAATTACCTCCACGAAGCTTCGAATGTAAACACAACAATCATGATCGCCGAAAACCCATGCTTCAAAGATGAAGGAGTCAAATCGCTTGTACCATCACGGGAGATTGCTTTAATCCATACGATGACTTCCTCAAACGACACACATGATTCTCCTTATCCTCAACCTTGTAGCCCTCAGGTTGATGCATGTAGATCTCTTCATCCAAGTCTCCGTGTAAGAAGGCTGTTTTAACATCGAGTTGATCCAGCTCAAAATCACCATGAGCAACAATACTCAATAGCACCCGAATAGAAGTATGTTTCACCACCGGAGAAAATATCTCATTGTAATCCACACCCTCTTTCTGTGCAAAACCCTTAGCCACTAGCCTCGCTTTGTATCTTACACCACCGAAGCTCAAAGATCTTCCTTTCTTTTATACACCCACTTACAACCAATAGCTTTTCTTCCTACGGGCAATGGGACCACCTCCCATGTTTGGTTCTTCCGAAGAGATTCCATCTCTTCCTCCATCGCAGCCAACCAACTCTCACTATCCTTGTCCCGAATAGCTTCCTTGAAGGAGACCGGCTCGTCCTCCTCCACCGAGAGTCGTATTCAACCATATTAGCACGCCCATAGTGCTTTAGGGGTTGATCAGCCCCGGCTTGATGCACCTTGTATGCTCGCTTTGGCCTAGTGGAAGCCAAATTATCCACATTTCTTTGTTGTTGTAGTGCTGTGTATTTTCTGCTGAACCTCCTCCCGCTCAAACTCATCATCTACGACTTCCCACTTGAGCACGATTAGAACCTAGTTGGTCTTTAGGTTCTATTTCAATAACACGAGACTTAGAGGTCTCATCGGTCATAACACCATCATCCTTGGGCGCCCTGCAATCATGGATTTCTCATCAAAGGTAACATCCTGTGACCACGAACTTTGAATCTTCCGTACACCAAAGGCGATAGCCTTTTACGCCTTTGCATATCCCAAGAATATTGCCTTCTTGGCCCTCGCGTCAAGCTTTCCCTCGTTGGCGTGATAGTAGGCGTACATCCGAAATTTCGAGCCTATCATAATCTGCATGCTCCCACGACCACACCCTATAGGGTGTATCACCATCAATGTCGAATGTGGTGAGCGGTTCACAATGTAACAAGTCAGAGCCACCGCCGCCCACCATTCGTTGCCCAATCACGCATAAGATCGCATACTCGCGCCTTTTCCGCGGTGTTCGGTTGATCTCTCCGCGACCCCATTCTGGCGTGGTGTAGACACTTGTCGGTGTCGAACAATTCCTCCCCGATCACGTAACTCCTTGAAAGCACCATCTCAGATACTCACTGCGCATCGATCGCCAGTTTTCAATTTCTTTTTCCGTCCTCGTTCTCAACCATTGTTCTCCACTTCTTGAATGTCTCAACACCTCATTCTTGTGCTTGAAAGTAAATCCAAGCATACCTAGAATAATCATCAATAAGCGAGACATAATACACGGAACCACCCTTGAAGTTGTCCGAGCCGGACCCCAAACGTCCGTGCACATAATCTAGTATCCCTCGCTCTTAGACTTGCTGTTCGAAACTTGACCTCGTGTGACTTTCCATACACACAATCCTCGCAAAAATCCATGCTAGGTTCCTTCGATTCTTCACAGACCCTCTTTACCAAGAACTAGACCCTTCTCGACATATGCCCAAGCCGCTTATGCCATAACCGTGTGTGCTCACATGGGTCTCCACCACTTCCTTCAGCTTCCAACCGCCGATCTCTGCCACCGCCGCATTCGAGAGAGATATAGATTACCGTGGCGAACACCCTTCATCACTACTAAGGAACCACGAACAACCTTCTTCACTCCGTTTTCGTCACAATCCACGCAACCACCGGAGTCCAAAGCACCAACTGAGATAAGATTCTTCCGCAAGTCGGGAACATGCCTCACATCCGCCAAGGTTCGAACCACTCCATCATGCATCTTGATTTTGATATTACCTAGCCCCACTGCTTTACAAGCATGGTTATTCCCCATCAATACAGTTCCCCATCAATGCCTCTGTAGGTAGTAAACCACTTCCTATTTGGACACATATGGTAAGAGCAACGAATCAAGTATCCACTTCGGAGATCTCCTCGCCACGTGGCGACATAGCACTTCTTCGCTCCCTTCCTCAAACGGCTCCTTTCTTTCCTTGCCTCTCTCCTCTCGGTCTTGTTGTTGTTCTTCTTTCCACCTACTCTCTTATTTGGACGGTCGACTTTGAAATGCCCAGCTTCACCGCGACTTGAAACATCCTTTTCCCGCAAGAGGTCTTGATTTAGATCTAGACTTTCCTCCCTTGCCTTTTCCTCGCTCATTGCTCCTTCCTCTTGCAAACAATCCTGCGCTTGTTCCTGTTACGCCGATGGCCATGTCACTAGTTGCGGTCTTAGAAGATCGTCGCTAGAAGTGCCGTTCTAGTCTCATCCATCTTGATTTTCTCCCACAAGCCTCGGTGTTTGCACGGTTCTCATAAGACTTGGCGAGAGCAGTAGTAGAAGCGCTGATCCTCGTCTCCTACTTTAACATCTATGTCTTTCAAATCGATATGATCCTATCAAACTTGTTGATGTGTTCCCGGATTGATGAGCCCTCCTCCATCTTGCAAGTATACAATTTGGATTTTAAGTAGATCCGGTTAGTTAGACTCTTCGTCATGAAGGTACCCTCTAACTTCTTCCACACCGCTACCGCTTCCTCTCCATCTACCAAGAAAGCTACATCTCTCTCGAGGCATAGGATAATCGGCCGTGCTTCGAGATCCAACTCCTCCCAATCCTCATCGGACATATCCTTGTTCTTCTTCTCCTTTCCATCCAAAGTCTTGTGCAATTTTTGCGAAATTAGAATGTTTTTCATCCGCATCCTCCAATAAGAAAAATCGTTCTTCCCATTGAACTTTTCAATCTCGAATTTTCCCACTTTGGTGATTCTTGGTTGGCGCCATCCTCTGTTTGTCTTCGTGAATCCGCTTCTCTCGGGAATCACCGAACAACCCTCAAATTAGAAATTACACCACTTCCAATCGAACAATAGCTCGATACCAATTGTTGGTAGCGGACAGCGAACCGTCGAGAGAAACCACCACAAACGGAAAAGCCAAACACAATAAAAGAGTAAAGACACGAGATTTACGTGGTTCGGCAATTTGCCTACGTCCACGGGGTAAGGAGGGGGGATTTTCACTAATAGAAAGAGAGAATACAAATTAGGATTACAAGTTCTCACAAAGAAACCCTAAAACAAACCTCTCAATCTCTCAAAAGATCTCCTCTCCAAAGATGCACCAAACTCTCTCGAGGTCGCTCCAAAACGTGCTTGAAACTTACCTAACAATCGGGTTAGAGGTTATTAATAGCCTCTAAGCGAATTGGGTTTAAAACCAATTCCTAATTAGACCCGCTGAATTTCCGCATTAGTCGACTACAACTCATATTAGTCGACTAATGCATCAGATTAGTCGACTACAACTCATATTAGTCGACTACAACTCATATTAGTCGACTACAACTCATATTAGTCGACTACAACTCATATTAGTCGACTACAACTCATATTAGTCGACTACAATGCCTAGTAGTCGACTACAACTCATATTAGTCGACTACAACTCATATTAGTCGACTACAACTCATATTAGTCGACTACAACTCATATTAGTCGACTACAATGCCTAGTAGTCGACTACAACTCATATTAGTCGACTACAACTCATATTAGTCGACTACAACTCATATTAGTCGACTACAACTCATATTAGTCGACTACAACTCATATTAGTCGACTACAACTCATATTAGTCGACTACAACTCATATTAGTCGACTACAACTCATATTAGTCGACTACAACTCATATTAGTCGACTACAACTCATATTAGTCGACTACAACTCATATTAGTCGACTACAACTCATATTAGTCGACTACAACTCATATTAGTCGACTACAACTCATATTAGTCGACTACAACTCATATTAGTCGACTACAACTCATATTAGTCGACTACAACTCATATTAGTCGACTACAACTCATATTAGTCGACTACAACTCATATTAGTCGACTACAACTCATATTAGTCGACTACAACTCATATTAGTCGACTACAACTCATATTAGTCGACTACAACTCATATTAGTCGACTACAACTCATATTAGTCGACTACAACTCATATTAGTCGACTACAACTCATATTAGTCGACTACAACTCATATTAGTCGACTACAACTCATATTAGTCGACTACAACTCATATTAGTCGACTACAACTCATATTAGTCGACTACAACTCATATTAGTCGACTACAACTCATATTAGTCGACTACAACTCATATTAGTCGACTACAACTCATATTAGTCGACTACAACTCATATTAGTCGACTACAACTCATATTAGTCGACTACAACTCATATTAGTCGACTACAACTCATATTAGTCGACTACAACTCATATTAGTCGACTACAACTCATATTAGTCGACTACAACTCATATTAGTCGACTACAACTCATATTAGTCGACTACAACTCATATTAGTCGACTACAACTCATATTAGTCGACTACAACTCATATTAGTCGACTACAACTCATATTAGTCGACTACAACTCATATTAGTCGACTACAACTCATATTAGTCGACTACAACTCATATTAGTCGACTACAACTCATATTAGTCGACTACAACTCATATTAGTCGACTACAACTCATATTAGTCGACTACAACTCATATTAGTCGACTACAACTCATATTAGTCGACTACAACTCATATTAGTCGACTACAACTCATATTAGTCGACTACAACTCATATTAGTCGACTACAACTCATATTAGTCGACTACAACTCATATTAGTCGACTACAACTCATATTAGTCGACTACAACTCATATTAGTCGACTACAACTCATATTAGTCGACTACAACTCATATTAGTCGACTACAACTCATATTAGTCGACTACAACTCATATTAGTCGACTACAACTCATATTAGTCGACTACAACTCATATTAGTCGACTACAACTCATATTAGTCGACTACAACTCATATTAGTCGACTACAACTCATATTAGTCGACTACAACTCATATTAGTCGACTACAACTCATATTAGTCGACTACAACTCATATTAGTCGACTACAACTCATATTAGTCGACTACAACTCATATTAGTCGACTACAACTCATATTAGTCGACTACAACTCATATTAGTCGACTACAACTCATATTAGTCGACTACAACTCATATTAGTCGACTACAACTCATATTAGTCGACTACAACTCATATTAGTCGACTACAACTCATATTAGTCGACTACAACTCATATTAGTCGACTACAACTCATATTATCAGGACTTCCAACTATTTCTACCTGCTTCAACATCTTCAGTAATTCCAAGTATTGGAACACTAAATGCCCAGTTAACTGTCTAGAAAATTGAATGTGCCATCTCCAACTTGTTCCACTTTGAATTTGTAGAGACTGGATAGAAGCCATTGGAAGCAAAACTAGCTGGAACAACTCTGAGAAGGAAGATGCTAAAGTGAAATCACTGATCCATTTATCCAGCCAAAAGTATGTGTTTTTCTCATCTCTCACTTGAACTTGTGAGTTTATAAGGAAGCAATCAGCAGATTTCACAAAATTTTTTTTTCCAAAAATGTGAGACGCTAGCTAAATTCTGAATAAAAAGAATCCTATCATCAGAGTAATACTTCCTATGTACAATATTTTTTCACAAAGCATTATTGTACTCCAACCATCTCTAGACCCATTTATTTAAAAAAGCTTTATTCATAATCTGATTAAGAACACCTAAACCACCCAGGTTTTTAAGTCTGCAGACATGTTCCCATTTCACTAGGCTAGTAGCTCCTAAACATTCCATAGAACCTGTCCACAAAAATCTTCTTCTAACTTTATCAATTCTCTTTTTTTCTTTTGGTCTTTGACCACTGGGTATCCCCACGGTGTTTCCACGTGGGACTAATCCCAGCTCGGGGTTCGTGGCTGCCCCTGGCCCGGGATGATATTTTTCATACAAGCACGGAGGTTCGAACACGAGACCTTTGGTCCCGCCTTGCCCCCGGCCTGTGCGTAGCGGGTGTTAGATTTAAATCTAATTAAATCTATTTGTGGGCACATATGTTACATTAATGTGTAGTGCTATCTCTCAGGCTAACCCACTAAAGTGATCAATCAAGTTGGATTAATGGGTATTTAAATAAATTATGGGCTAAATGTGCAGATACCAGGTTGTAATTACAATTTGATGAGGGGCCAAATTGTAAAAGTGCAACACCTATATATATGGGGTTATGGTCCCTAATCTAGGGTTAACATAAGAATTCTCATCTCTTTTACCCCATCTAAAAGAGATCTAAGGAAGAGAAGAACCCCTAAGATTAGAAGATCCATCAATCCACACAAGATCCAAATCATGGATTCGGTATTGCTTCGCACTTATGATGTTTATCTCTTTGGATTAATCATGTTTAAGATCCCGGATCTAACAAGTGGTATCGAGCCAAATTCGTGATTAACTCTTAGAGATTTTTGAGTTTCTATGATTTTTGGTGGATTTATGAATAAAGATCAAATCTTTTGGATTTTTGGGTTCTGATGAACAAGAATGTTTTTGGCCGATGAACAAGAAAGTCTTTCCTTTTCTGATGAACAAGAAAGGTTTGATCTCGGATGAACGGTAATTTATGTTGGATGAGCGATAAATGAAAAAATGTGACGGCATGATAAATTTTTTTAAATTGTGAGCAGTAGCTTTTCGATTTTTGGTTAAATTTTCTATGATTTTAGAAAATTAATATAAGGTTTGGATCCGGATTGAGTTTTAAGAGAAAAAAAAATTTGGTTTTGTGGCGGTGACCATCACGAATAAACCTAATGGGTTCAAAAGCCTGCGGCTTTGGCGGTTCGGATCTAAACCCTAAGGGGTTCTGTAGTTCGACGAGGTTCGAGGTTCATTTTGGCGAACCTCGCCTTTTGGCGAACCTCGCATTTAGGCGAACCTCGGTTCATTTTGGCAAACCTTGGTTCATTTTGGCGAACCTCGCCTTTTGGCGAACCTCGCACTTTGGCGAACCTCGTGTTCATTCAGTCGAACCTTGTGTTCACTTGGCGAACCTCATATTTTAGTGAACCTCGTGTTTGCTTCTGTCGAACTTCAGTTCAATTCCAGCGAACTTCGATTCGCTCAAGTCGAACCTCGCCGTTCGAACTCAAGTCGAACCTCGCCGTTCGAACTCAAGTCGAACCTCGCCGTTCGAACTCAAGTCGAACCTCGCCGTTCGAACTCAAGTCGAACCTCGCCAAGTCGAACCTCGCCGTTCGAACTCAAGTCGAACCTCGCCGTTCGAACTCAAGTCGAACCTCGCAGTTCGAACTCAAGTCGAACATCGCCGTTCGAACCCAAGTCGAACCTCGCCGTTCGAACTCAAGTCGAACCTCATGATTCGAACTCAATTAAATTCGGTGTTAATCAATTATTTCATTCAAGTATTATGACACTAAGGAATTAAGTTGGTCTCTCATTCTAAATGATTAATTGAAGCAAGATGTTGCCAAAGTAACCTCTCTTGTGTAGATTGTTCATGAAGGATGTTAGATGGTTGTGTGTATACTTTTTCGAGTAGATATTTAATCGGCCCAAAGGAAGATTAATATTTATTTAGGCTGTATCGCATCTGCGATGATAAGCATTGACAATTATAAGGTTTACATGTGGATAACAAATCAATCCAAAGATGGGTTTGTTGTTTGACATGTGTTATTGTCGATGTTTGATCATTGCAACAAGATATCACTAGGTTAATATTCTTGTCCAAAGACTTGATATTAATGTTGTACAAGATATCTTGGATGGGGATATGTCATTATTTGAATTTTATTGATTACTAATTACAGTTATTAATGTGAAATCTTTTGTTTATTTCAGCTAATGCATCTGTGCATCAATTTACGCTAATATCAACTCAATTCCCATGCTAAATGGGACAAATTTCAAGGTTTGGAAGAGAATATTTTAATTGTTCTTGGTGCATGGATCTAGACCTTGCATTAAGAAGCGAACAACCCCAACCTCTCATCGCGGAAGCACTCACGATGCAAAGAAGGAGTATGAGAGGTGGGGCGTTCAAATCGCATGAGTCTCATGATCATCAAGCGCGGCATTCAGGAAGCCTTTAGGGGCACAGAATCTGAAGGGATTACTAAAGCCAAAAATTTCCTTGCCGAAATTGAGAAGCGTTTTGCTAAAAACGATAAGGTAGAAACAAGCACGCTTTTAGCTCGCTTGATTTCAATGAAGTATAAGGGCAAAGGAAATATCCGGGAGTACATTATGGAAATGTCTCATATTGCTTCAAAACTTAAGGCACTAAAACTTCGATCTTTGTGACGAGTTACTAGTGCATCTGGTTCTTGTCTCTTCTGCATAATTTAATCAATTTAAGGTCAGTTATAACTGTCAAAAGGAGAAATGGACTCGAATGAGCTCATTTCATCTTGTGTGCAAGAAGACAGATTGAAGCAAGATAAGGCTGAAAGTGCTCATTTAGCTTATGCCCCTAAGGATAAGGGCAAGAAAAGAAAGGATGATAAAGAAGCTGCTAAGGGTCCAGTTCAGAAGAAACAACATAAGGATAATCAGGGTTGTTTCTTTTGTCATAAGGATGGACACGTAAAGAAGGATTGTACCAAATATCACGCTGGCGTGTCAAAAGAATGCGTTCCTTACTTTGGTGCGATTACGAGGTTAATTTAGTCTCGATACCTAGAAACACTTGGTGGTTAGATTCGGCTTCTACTACTCACATAAGTGTTTCTATGCGGGGTTACTGAGCTCAGAAAGCCAAGTGATGGTGAAAGACACATCTTTGTGGGCGATGGACAATCGGTAGATGTGGAAGCAATTGGGCACTTTAGGTTATTGTTAGGGCTGGTTCCTATTTGGATTTGAAAGATACTTTTGTAGTCCCGTCTTTTAGGCGAATTTGGTTTCTATTCCTTTATTGGACAAATCAGGTTATTATTGTTCATTTGGAAATAACCGGGCTAGCTTATCTTTAAATTCAAATATTGTGGGAACTGGTTTCTTGAGTACTTTGATAACCTATATTTGCTTGATCTGATTGCTTCTTATAATGAAACCCCGAATGTGGAATCACGTGGTACTAAGCGTAAATTAAATAAGGAAAATTCAAGATCATTATGGCACAAGCGCTTGGGTCATATCTCAAAAGGTAGAGTTGAGCGTCTTGTGTCCGATGGTATTTTGGATTCCCTTGATTTCTGAGACTTTGATGTATGCATTGGTATCAAGGGAAAAGCAGACTAAAGTTAAGAGATTAGGTTCCAACAGATCTTGAGGCGTCTTAGAATTGATACATACAGATATTTGTGGGCCATTCCCTCGGCATCACGGAATGGTCAACAATATTTTATATCATTCATAGGCGATTACTCACGTTATGGTACCTATATCTCATTAAAGAAAAATCGAGTCTCGGGCGTATTCAAAGCTTTTAAGGTGAAGTTGAGAACCAACTCAATAAAAGATTAAAACCGTTAGATCGATCGTGGTGGTGAGTACTATGGCGATATGATGGTTCGGTGAACAACGCCCGTGACCATTTGCTAGATACTTAGAGGAATTGGTATCGTCCCACATTACACCATGCCGGGATCACCTAGCATGAATGGTGTAGCCGAAAGACTAAACAGACTCTTAAGGATATGGTAAGAAGTATGATTGCTCATTCTTCTTTACGAGTCACTCTGGGAGAAGCACTAAAGACTGCGACTTACATTCTTAACAGAGTACCAAGTAAAGCGGTTGCTAAAACACCTTATGAGCTTTGGGCCGGCCGGTCTAAAGCACTACATATTTGGGGATGTCCAGTGAGGCAAGGCCTTATAGGCCAAATGAAAAAAATTGGACTCCAAAGCAGTTAGCGGCTACTTTATTGGGTATTACGAGCGATCCGAGGGCTATAAGTTTTATGATCCCACACTCGGGAATATTTTTGAGGCGGAACAGCAACATTCTTTGAGGATGTTGAGTTTGGGGAGAAATAAGGTTAGAGACAATGCCTTTGAGGAGGAATTGGCTTTAAATCCAATCCATACAGTCATTTCGACAATATTCAAGTACCTATACTGTTATTGTTCAAGAAATGAATTGAATCTCAAGAAGGCAATATTGAACAACTCCTGTTCGAAGAACAAACTCAACAACCTCAAGAACCGGTGCCATTAAGGAGATCCACGAGAGAAAGGAGAAATGCTATTCGGATGATTATATTGTATTTCTTCAAGAACATGAGGAAAGTAATGGAATGATGGAAGATGATCCAATCAACTTCCTTCAGGCCATGAAAAGTTCTAACTCTCAAAAGTGGATTGATGCCATGAATGAGGAGTACAAGTCTATGCAAGACAATAAGATTTGGGAACTTGTCCCATTGCCAGAAGGTGCAAAACCAATTGGTTGTAAATGGATATTTAAAACCAAGCCGGATGCAAATGGTAATGTGGAAAAGTATAAAGCACGCCTTGTAGCTAAAGGCTATACTCGAAGGAAGGCATTGACTATCTGAGACTTTCTCTCGGTTTCATCGAAAGACTCTTTCAGGACTATCATGGCACTTGTTGCTCATTTCAATCTTGAGTTACATCAAATGGATGTTAAGACTGCATTTCTCAATGGAGACATTGATGAGATGATCTATATGGTACAACCGAGAAAACTTTGTGTCGGAGACCCAAAGAATATGGTTTGTAAACTAAGGAAATCCATTTATAGACTCAAGCAAGCTCCTCGTCAATGGTACCACAAGTTTCAACAAATAATTATCTCGTTTGGTTTTGAGATGAATATTGTTGATGATTGTGTATATCAAAAATTGATGGGAGTAAGTATATTTTAAGTTACGTATGTGGATGACATTTTGCTTGCCACTAATGATATAGGCTTGTTGCGAAACCAAGAGATTTCTATCAAAGAATTTTGAGATGAAAGATCTTGGGGCCTCTTTATATTAGGAATCCGGATACATCGAGATCGTTCTCGAGGTATACTTGGATTATCTCAAAAGAGCTATATCGATAAAGTACTCAAAAGGTTTGGCATGCAAGATTGCGCACTGTGAAACCCTGTTGCTAAAGGAGATAAATTCAGTCTCAATCGATTGCCCTAAAAGTAATCTTGAAATTCGGAAATGCGAAGATTCCCTATGCTTCACCGTAGGAGTCTAATGTATGCTCGTGTATGTACGCGTCCGGATATTGCGTACATTGTTGGTATGTTAGGCGATACTTAAGCAACCCCGTATGGATCATTGGATAGCGATCAAAAGGGTTATGCAAGATCTTCAAAACAAAAGATTATATGCTCACATACGTGAAATCGATCGGTTGGAGGTCATTGGGTACTCGATTCGATTTTCTTTGGATGCCAAGATAGCGAAAGTCTACATCGGGCTACATTTATATGTTAGCGGGAGGAGCTATATCATGGAAAAGTGTCAAACAGACACTTGTAGCTTCCTCCACTATGGCGAGAATTTGTAGCTTGCTATGAGGCATCCAATCATGGAATATGGTTCGCGAAATTTTATCATCGGATGCACATTCGGAAAATATTGAAAGACCACTAAAGTTATTTTGTGACAATAAATCAGCGATAATGTATTCCAATAACAACAGAGCTCAACTAAGTCAAAACATATTGACATTAAGTTCCTAGTTGTGAAAGAAAGGGTACGAGTGGTCGGATATCCATAAAGCATATTGGGACAAACTCCATGATAGCCGATCCTCTTACTAAAGGATTACCACCCAAGGTCTTTCATGAGCACACCGCTCATATGGGTGTTGTAATATTTAAGGATATCATGTTTTAGTGGGAGTTGTGATTTTATTGCTTTATGAGAATTTCGAATAAATTTATGTTTGGTTATTTTACGTCGAATAAAGTATTAGGATTATACACTCGCTACATTATGGTTGAGGATGACCTCACTAAAGTTTAAGGTAGGACCAGTTGAAAATAGACATGCACAGATCACATTGCATGTAATTTTCATCTTTGCACATCCATGATTGATCTATGTCATTTGGTATTAGTATTTGTGACCATTGATGGGTTTAGTCACGATAAATGTGACGACGACGCTTTGATCCTATATTGATATAGTTGATGGACGAGATTGTTTGGAAATACCCTTATTAGTGATAGCAATTTTGAGCTCATAAGGTTATACACATTTAAGGAAACATATGGTGCCCAGTGGGAGATTGTTAGATTTAAATCTAATTAAATCTATTTGTGGGCACATATGTTACATTAATGTGTAGTGCTATCTCGAGCTAACCCACTAAAGTGATCAATCAAGTTGGGTTAATGGGTATTTAAATAAATTATGGGCTAAATGTGAGATACGGGTTGTAATTACAATTTGATGAGGGGCCAAATTGTAAAAGTGCAACACCTATATATATGGGGTTATGGTCCCTAATCTAGGGTTAACATAAGAATTCTCATCTCTTTTACCCCATCTAAAGAGATCTAAGGAAGAAAGAACCCTAAGATTAGAAGATCCATCAATCCACACAAGATCCAAATTATGGATTCGTGTATTGCTCAAGACTTATGATGTTTATCTCTTTGGATTAATCATGTTTAAGATCCTTCAGATCTAACAGCGGGGCCTTACACCGCTACGCCACCCTCCCGGGTCATCAATTCTCTCTATAACCCACATAGGAAAGAGGAAAAAGGATAGCCAAAATAAAGGCATTGAGCTCAAAAGTGAGCAAAGGAGAATCAACCTCCCTCCTCTAGACAAAGTTTTACTTTTCCAAGTTGATAATCTGTTCTCAATTTTATTTATAAGAGGGTACCAATCTCCTTTGTGAAGTCTATATTGGCTTTAAGGGAATTCCTAAATATGTATAGGAAAGGAATCACTCACACAATTCATCATCATAACTAACTGTTGTTGTAGGTTAGAATTCTGCTCAAGAGTAATCAGTACACTCTTAGAGAAATTGATTTGCAATCCAGATACCAGTTCATAACTATATAATAACAATTTCAAAACTGTCAACTGATCCCTGTTTGAATGGCAAAATATCAATGTGTAAGAAAAAGAGGTTAAAAAAGAAGATGATGAATTTCCATTATTTTGCTTTCAATATAACTAAAATACAGATATAGATCGTATAGACATATTCACCGTGATGAGCCAATGTCAACGTTATCAGCCAGTTTTGAGTGGACTAGATAAATCATAAGCGATACAACCAATATAATATTATGGTTAAATTTGACAAAGGTTAGGCAATATTTTTTAGGATTCAGTCCATACTTGACCTCTAAACTACTAAAATCATCATTTCTAACCTTCTGAGCTATTTTTAGGCTCTATATACCCTCTAAATTATTGACTGTGTTCCTTGGTTAACATCTGAACAATTTTTGGTCCCACGTTACCCCTAGACTATTAGATTCTTCTATCTAGCCTCTTAACTATCAAATTCATGTAATTACTACTTTTTATTTATTACTCTCTGAGTGTTTTAAATGAATTTATGAGGAAAAAATAATGGTTTAGAGTTAAGATAGCACAAGCCGTAACCAGACACAAATTTAATAGTTTAGAGGTCATGGTGAGATAAAAGTTACTTCATGAGAAAAACAAAAAACAAATCTAATAGTTTAATGGATGAGTAGGGACTGGAGGTTTGGAGCCCATTTTTTAAAAAACGTTATGGAGGCACAACTAGCACAACGATGGGCAAAAAGACGAAGGCAAAAAAAAAAACGCTTAACTTTGTAGTGTTTTGCAGAAAAACCCTCTAAAATCCATAAAGTAGACAAATTCTCTAATCTATATTTAATTTTTCAATATACCTCATCATCTATCTATTAAGTTAAACGAAATCCTCTAGATCTATGATAAAACCAACAAAAACTCATTGATCTGTCGTAGTTATTAAGATCCTTAGTTTTTAAAACAGTTTTAGGCTAAAATTATGCATGCAACAGTATTAAACTTTCCACATATCATGTTTAAATTCTACCAAAACTTTGTGGGGGCATAAATTCATTCTCTCACATGCACTACAAGTTTAGCCTAATGGTGTGTTTGGATGGAGGTGAACCAATGGAAGTTAAAGTGAAATTTTATTTTCACCTCGTTTGGGAGTTTTTGAGGGGTTAGAGGATGGAAGCGGTGTAAAATTTGCACTCATTTGTCTACCCTTAAATTTCGGCGGTAGAGGAAGTAATGGAAATAGGTGTAAAATTTCACAATGTAATAAGACAACAATACCCTTATCACACTAAAATCTATGGCCAAGATTCATTCTCATCCAATACATAATGGTATTTATGTAACTTTGACTAATATTCACTTTACTTCCATCCTCTAATATAGAACTCCCAAACAAGGTAAAATAAATTTACTTTCGCTATCGACTAAACTCCCAAACAACATTTTATCTTTTCACTTCTATTCCTTACCTTTCCTTTCCGTTATTTAACTTTCCGTCCTTCCTTAGTTAACTCCCAAACACAATATAAAGCTATAAACAACCTATAGATTTTAATAGTAATAAATTACATTTTTTAATAACTTGATAGATAAGAAGGATTCATGAAAAATTAAGTATGGACGGATGGGGTTTCTAGTAATTTACTCACTTTACAAATCATACAAGCCCTTGAATTAGTGAAAATAAGCTACACATATGTCAAGGATAAAAGAGTTGAGCTATCCTTGTTATAATCTACTTCAAAAAATTCCACAATTTTCCATTCTCACCATCTTTACCACTAAATCTCTCCAAAACCCCTCGAAAATCACTTCACCGATCGCCTCTAAATCTATTTCTTCCCAATTTACATCCTTCAAAACATAACCCCCAACCCAACCCAACAAATCGTAATACAAACCGGAATCTTCAAGCCTCGCTAGAATCTGGACCAACCAGACTTCGATGAAATTTGTGATTTTAAAGATCAAATAAGAAAAAGAAAAAAAAAACAAAATAGGTTGCTCATGAATTTCACAATACGTTCTTTACCAAATTCAAGGAATTCCTCTAATTTTAAAAATTAGAAAGGTTTTATGTAAAACATAAAAATCAGGGTCTTTTGTGTGTGTGTGTAATTTACCTTTTATTGGTGAACTTATCATATGAGGCCAGTTGGCGTGTGCTAGCATGTCAGAAGAGAAAATATAAGAGTCACACACCAGCTATAATGGCTTCTGCTCCACCACACAACACATGATATAAGAGAGATGATTTCCTTCCAAAAGACAAAGAAGCATTTAAAAAAGGGAAGGGGTTGTAAGCCCCTCAACATAAAGTTTCAAAGACCCTTCAAGGGTTCAAGACAGATTTTTATTGATTAAAATGAAGACTAACCCAAAGAACGGGCTAAGATTTCTATAACAAAGAGTAGCATTTTGGGACCCACGAAAGTTATATATATATATATATATATATATATATATATATATATATATATATATATATATATATATATATATATATATATATATATATATATATATATATATATATATATATATATATATATATATATATATATATATATATATATATATATATATATATATATATATATATATATATATATATATATATATATATATATATATATATATATATATATATATATATATATATATATATATATATATATATATATATATATATATATATATATATATATATATATATATATATATATATATATATATATATATATATATATATATATATATATATATATATATATATATATATATATATATATATATATATATATATATATATATATATATATATATATATATATATATATATATATATATATATATATATATATATATATATATATATATATATATATATATATATATATATATATATATATATATATATATATATATATATATATATATATATATATATATATATATATATATATATATATATATATATATATATTATTCTCTGAGTGTTTTAAATGAATTTATGAGGAAAAATAATGGTTTAGAGTTAAGATAGCACAAGCCGTAACCAGACACAAATTTAATAGTTTAGAGGTCATGGTGAGATAAAATTACTTCATGAGATAAACAAAAAAACAAATCTAATAGTTTAATGGATAAGTAGGGACTGGAGGTTTGGAGCCCATTTTTAAAAACGTAATGGAGGCACAACTAGCACAACGATGGGCAAGCAAAAAAAAACCCTCAACTTAGTAGCGTTTTGCAGAAAAACCCTCTAAAATCCATAAAGTAGACAAATTCTCTAATCTATATTTAATTTTTCAATATACCTCATCATCTATCTATTAAGTTAAACGAAATCCTCTAGATCTATGATAAAACCAACAAAAACTCATTGATCTGTCGTAGTTATTAAGATCCTTAGTTTTTTAAAACAGTTTTAGGCTAAAATTATGCATGCAACAGTATTAAACTTTCCACATATCATGTTTAAATTCTACCAAAACTTTGTGGGGGCATAAATTCATTCTCTCACATGCACTACAAGTTTAGCCTAATGGTGTGTTTGGATGGAGGTGAACCAATGGAAGTTAAAGTGAAATTTTATTTTCACCTCGTTTGGGAGTTTTTTTGAGGGGTTAGAGGATGGAAACGGGTGTAAAATTTGCACTCATTTGTCTACCCTTAAATTTCGGCGGTAGAGGAAGTAATGGAAATAGGTGTAAAATTTCACAATGTAATAAGACAACAATACCCTTATCACACTAAAATCTATGGCCAAGATTCATTCTCATCCAATACATAATGGTATTTATGTAACTTTGACTAATATTCACTTTACTTCCATCCTCTAATATAGAACTCCCAAACAAGGTAAAATAAATTTACTTTCGCTATCCTGACTAAACTCCCAAACAACATTTTATCTTTTCACTTCTATTCCTTACCTTTCCTTTCCGTTATTTAACTTTCCGTCCCTTCCCTTAGTTAACTCCCAAACACAGTATAAAGCTATAAACAACCTATAGATTTTAATAGTAATAAATTACATTTTTTTTAATAACTTGATAGATAAGAAGGATTCATGAAAAATTAAGTATGGACGGATGGGGTTTCTAGTAATTTACTCACTTTACAAATCATACAAGCCCTTGAATTAGTGAAAATAAGCTACACATATGTCAAGGATAAAAGAGTTGAGCTATCCTTGTTATAATCTACTTCAAAAAATTCCACAATTTTCCATTCTCACCATCTTTACCACTAAATCTCTCCAAAACCCCTCGAAAATCACTTCACCGATCGCCTCTAAATCTATTTCTTCCCAATTTACATCCTTCAAAACATAACCCCCAACCCAACCCAACCCAACAAATCGTAATACAAACCGGAATCTTCAAGCCTCGCTAGAATCTGGACCAACCAGACTTCGATGAAATTTGTGATTTTAAAGATCAAATAAGAAAAAGAAAAAAAAAACAAAATAGGTTGCTCATGAATTTCACAATACGTTCTTTACCAAATTCAAGGAATTCCTCTAATTTTAAAAAATTAGAAAGGTTTTATGTAAAACATAAAAAATCAGGGTCTTTTGTGTGTGTGTGTGTAATTTACCTTTTTATTGGTGAACTTATCATATGAGGCCAGTTGGCGTGTGCTAGCATGTCAGAAGAGAAAATATAAGAGTCACACACCAGCTATAATGGCTTCTGCTCCACCACACAACACATGATATAAGAGAGATGATTTCCTTCCAAAAGACAAAGAAGCATTTAAAAAAGGGAAGGGGTTGTAAGCCCCTCAACATAAAGTTTCAAAGACCCTTCAAGGGTTCAAGACAGATTTTTATTGATTAAAAATGAAGACTAACCCAAAGAACGGGCTAAGATTTCTATAACAAAGAGTAGCATTTTGGGACCCACGAAAGTTATATATATATGACACCAATATAGGCCAAGAAAGGGGCTAAATGCTGAAACAGAGGCATCAATGCTTTCCATTTATTGCCAGTTTTATAAAGCATACATAATATTGCAATTAGAATAGTAGTATGGCACAAGGAACAAAAATTATAATGCACCTTTGAGGTGATAATGATAGAACTACAGTGATGAATGTTTACAAAAATGGCAAAGCAGAGGCCCAACTAAAAGAATTTGAAGTTTTTATTCATAAGAATGATAGCATATATCAGTAGAACCAGCAGCAGCAGCAAAATCTCTCTCTCTCTCAATATAACTACAGAACTAAACTAAAATTACAAATTCAAGGCCAAGATGAGAATGATGAGTTGGGTATATAAGAAGACAAGGATACCTCCTAAAAGGGCTAAGGCTATTCAGGAAATGAGGTGCAAATGGTTGAAAATAGAGGCCATACTAGAACAAAAAGAAAAAGAAATAATAAGGCACAAGTGAAAAAATAAAATAAAAGGGAAATTGGGGAAAAGCTGGGCTCTCTCTCATCCAGGACATCCATCCAACCAATGGCTTCCAATGCTCTTTGTATATAGTATATATACATGTAATAAATCTCAACCAGCCATCTCTCTCCCTCTCTCAATATAACTACAGAACTAAACTAAAATTACAAATTCAAGGCCAAGATGAGAATGATGAGTTGGGTATATAAGAAGACAAGGATACCTCCTAAAAGGGCTAAGGCTATTCAGGAAATGAGGTGCAAATGGTTGAAAATAGAGGCCATACTAGAACAAAAAGAAAAAGAAATAATAAGGCACAAGTGAAAAAATAAAATAAAAGGGAAATTGGGGAAAAGCTGGGCTCTCTCATCTCCATCCCCTCTGGGTTTTGCTTCTCTGCTTTATAAATGGATTATTGTGCAGGCTGGTTTATGGTGGGAACTGACAATTCAATGAATTTTGGGGATGAAGAAGGGTTTTCGATTTGATCTAATTTTTTCACTTGTATTGAATGTATCCTCATTTAGAGACCATAGTGCCTCACCGAATATTCTAGAACTTGTTGGCTGGGGCAGATCATCTCCTTCACTCTCGTTCCATTCTTATAGATCTTGAATGTGGGCACAGTCCTCACGTTCTCTGCTGTGGCGACAGTCTGACTTTCGTTTATATCAACCTATTAATAAGAACACAAGGGTAAGTATAAATGCGTACAAAGTCTATAGAATGATTTATTTCAATGCACAACTTGGTTCATGTCATGAACTCACCTTAAGAAAATTGAGAGATGGGTATCTAGCACAAAGTGTATCGACAAATGGGCTTATTTTGGAACAATGCTGGCTTGATGCTGCCATGAAAAAAACAACCGAAACCCCTGAAGAAGATTGTAACTTAGTCATCAATCATGGACGAGTAGGCAGAAAAAATAAGTATCGAATGCACAGAACAGATGAAGAAAGAGTCAATGTGCATATAGGCTAATTATGAAATAATGTTGGCTTGATGCAGCCATGAACGAGATAAACTGAAACCCTGAACAAGATCGTAAATTTGGTCATCAATTGTGATCAATCGGATAAAAATAAGCACAAAATTCACTGAACAAATGGACATATAAAATCAGTGTGCATATAAAGCATTGATTTCCTAGTTGGGTACGCAAAGAATTTTGATAAAGTGTATACCAACCAAGATCATTTAGATAGTAATTGATGAACGATGAGAAACAAATATTAAATCAAAGACAATTTCAACCAGAGAAAAGTTACCTGTTAGAGATACTGCTGCTTGGAATTGCTCCACACCAGTGATTTCCTCAACCTCACCACCAAATTTCATATTAGAGACCTCCTCTCCTCGAGATGTCTTCAGTGCAACTTGAGTGAAATAAGGATTCAGCAACTTCCTTGTCATTTGGAAGCTCCTTTCTCAAAACCTCATAATCTCTCACTGCTTCAGCCCATCTCTCAAGCTAATCATCAGAAAGGGTACAGAATAAATCAGCCAAACAGTTATTTGAGAACTGAGAGGATATAAATAATAATAATAATAATAATAATAATAATAATAATAATAATAATAATAATAATAATAATAATAATAATAATAATAATAATAATAATAATAATAATAATAATAATAATAATAATAATAATAATAATAATAATAATAATAATAATAATAATAATAATAATAATAATAATAATAATAATAATAATAATAATAATAATAATAATAATAATAATAATAATAATAATAATAATAATAATAATAATAATAATAATAATAATAATAATAATAATAATAATAATAATAATAATAATAATAATAATAATAATAATAATAATAATAATAATAATAATAATAATAATAATAATAATAATAATAATAATAATAATAATAATAATAATAATAATAATAATAATAATAATAATTTGTGCGAATACGTGATGCACGTAAAGCACCTTGATTTTGATCAAAGATCGCCAGAGAAATATCAGCAGAAAAAAAAAAGTTAGATGGATGAGAAGTCCTATGCACTTAAATGAATTGTAGCCAGTTTTATAAAGCATACATAATATTGCAATTAGAATAGTAGTATGGCACAAGGAACAAAAAATTATAATGCACCTTTGAGGTGATAATGATAGAACTACAGTGATGAATGTTTACAAAAAATGGCAAAGCAGAGGCCCAACTAAAAGAATTTGAAGTTTTTTTATTCATAAGAATGATAGCATATATCAGTAGAACCAGCAGCAGCAGCAAATCTCTCTCTCTCTCTCTCTCTCTCTCTCTCTCTCTCTCTCTCTCTCTCTCAACTCTCTCTCTCATCCAGGACATCCATCCAACCAATGGCTTCCAATGCTCTTTGTATATAGTATATATACATGTAATAAATCTCAACCAGCCATCTCTCTCCCTCTCTCAATATAACTACAGAACTAAACTAAAATTACAAATTCAAGGCCAAGATGAGAATGATGAGTTGGGTATATAAGAAGACAAGGATACCTCCTAAAAAGGGCTAAGGCTATTCAGGAAATGAGGTGCAAATGGTTGAAAATAGAGGCCATACTAGAACAAAAAGAAAAAAGAAATAATAAGGCACAAGTGAAAAAATAAAATAAAAGGGGAAATTGGGGGGAAAAGCTGGGCTCTCTCTCATCTCCATCCCCTCTGGGTTTTTGCTTCTCTGCTTTATAAATGGATTATTGTGCAGGCTGGTTTATGGTGGGAACTGACAATTCAATGAATTTTGGGGATGAAGAAGGGTTTTCGATTTGATCTAATTTTTTCACTTGTATTGAATGTATCCTCATTTAGAGACCATAGTGCCTCACCGAATATTCTAGAACTTGTTGGCTGGGGCAGATCATCTCCTTCACTCTCGTTCCATTCTTATAGATCTTGAATGTGGGCACAGTCCTCACGTTCTCTGCTGTGGCGACAGTCTGACTTTCGTTTATATCAACCTATTAATAAGAACACAAGGGTAAGTATAAATGCGTACAAAGTCTATAGAATGATTTATTTCAATGCACAACTTGGTTCATGTCATGAACTCACCTTAAGAAAATTGAGAGATGGGTATCTAGCACAAAGTGTATCGACAAATGGGCTTATTTTGGAACAATGCTGGCTTGATGCTGCCATGAAAAAAACAACCGAAACCCCTGAAGAAGATTGTAACTTAGTCATCAATCATGGACGCAGTAGGCAGAAAAAACCATCAATCATGTACGCATTAGGCAGAAAAAAATAAGTATCGAATGCACAGAACAGATGAAGAAAGAGTCAATGTGCATATAGGCGAATTATGAAATAATGTTGGCTTGATGCAGCCATGAACGAGATAAACTGAAACCCCTGAACAAGATCGTAAATTTGGTCATCAATTGTGATCAATCGGATAAAAATAAGCACAAAATTCACTGAACAAATGGACATATAAAATCAGTGTGCATATAAGCGCATTGATTTCCTAGTTGGGTACGCAAAGAATTTTGATAAAGTGTATACCAACCAAGATCATTTAGATAGTAATTGATGAACGATGAGAAACAAATATTAAATCAAAGACAATTTCAACCAGAGAAAAGTTACCTGTTAGAGATACTGCTGCTTGGAATTGCTCCACACCAGTGATTTCCTCAACCTCACCACCAAATTTCATATTAGAGACCTCCTCTCCTCGAGATGTCTTCAGTGCAACTTGAGCGTGAAATAAGGATTCAGCAACTTCCTTGTCATTTGGAAGCTCCTTTCTCAAAACCTCATAATCTCTCACTGCTTCAGCCCATCTCTCAAGCTAATCATCAGAAAGGGTACAGAATAAATCAGCCAAACAGTTATTTGAGAACTGAGAGGATATAAATAATAATAATAATAATAATAATAATAAAGGAATACAGCTATTCACCTTGGCATAAGAGGCAGCACGTCTTGATAGAGCTTTGGAGTATCTAGGACGGATTCTGAGGGCTTCATTGCAATCCTCAATCGATCTCTCCCACTGGCCAAGCTTGGATCTGCAAACCGCTCTATTACAATAGAGCACTGGGTTCAAGGGATCATACTTGAGCCCTTCTCCATAAGCTGTTGAGGCCTCTGCAAAGTTCCCAGAACTGAAGAGTTCATACCCCTGGTTGCGAGCTCTGGCTACTGACTTCACAGTGTTAAACATCGATGTTACTTCTCCACTCCTTGAATCAATTTGCCTTGCCTTCTCTGCAGCTTCAACCGCTTTATCAAACCTGTGAAATTATTAAACCATTCACTTGTCATTTATCCGATACTCTTGGAGTTGAGCTCGGCAATTGTTAATAGTATATCAATGATGAGGATACTATAAATCCAACTTTAGAATTTGGATTTATAAATTGAAAATCCATGTCATTTGATATGATCTACTAAAACCCAACTGCTTAGAAATAAAATCTTGGATGATTTGACCATGTTTTAACCATGCATCTTAAGTTAAAATCAGAGTTTCGAAATTTACATAAAATTATATAATATGGATCCACGAATACAGGATTCAAGGTCAAAATCATTGGAAATTTTGGTTTCAGAGAGTTCGGGGATTACATCACATACCAACTGTAGGGATTTTCAATCTGAAAGTCCAAAATTTAACTTTGGATCTATAGTATCCACATATTGGATCCTATGAATATTAGTGTAGCTCAACACATACTCTTGAATAATACTCTATGGGATTTGAAACAATGATCTCACTCACCTTCCCATAGCCATTTCAACTTGGGCTCGAACAATGTACATATAGGAATCCGAACTCATACCGAAGAACATGGACTGAGAGCCAGATGGTGATGAACTCTCAATCTTGGATAGGCTTGATAGAGCTGATTCTGCTTCGTCCAGCTGGTGGAGCTTTAAAAGTGCTTCAGCTCTCGAGGCAATGAGCTGCAAGATGCAACTCAATTCAATACTATTTTCCAATTATCCCTCTATTAAATGATAGCTTCTAAAGCACAGAGTTTTGAAATTTTACCATAGCACAAGAGTCGGCTCCTGCCGCAATTGCAGCATCTGCTTCCCTTAGAGTACTCTTCCAATCCCCAATCTTCCTCAATTCACCACATCTTCCCAAATGCCTCTCTACTGATTGCAACTTCTGCAACTCGACAGGATCAGACTGCCCGACCAAAAAAAGATGTTTCTTCGCATTCTCAAGCTGCCCTAACCTGCGATCAAAGAGAATTTACACAATGCAGTATAGAAATATCATTGCATGTCGAAAGCCAAAACTGGTTTTGCAACGAGCTCCACTCTTAAATAGAACTTCAATGATTAAATTACATATATGATTCATAGTTATATGTCAATCTTGTTCAATCAACTAATAATCCCAAAACTGATATGCTTGCCTTTTGTTCATTCAAAGCAAGAACAAAATCAACAGACTGCAATAATAGTATCTATACTATACAACCCCCAAAAAGCCCTATGACCTAGACAAACTCCACCCTCACTCCAATACCAAAAGTACGACTATTGCCACAGTATCACCCACTCTCACATCAACACACTGACAAGATTCCCAACAATCAACAATCACAACAAACAAACACAATGCACGTCAAAATTTCAAGAGATCTACTACCCTAACAATCAAAGATCCAATCTTTTACCAAAATTTAAACAAAAACAGAGATTTAGGTACCACTGATCTCACCTCAAATGCAATGTAGCAAGCCGATGGTGGGCCCGGCTGTACCCGGAATCCAACCTCACCGCCTCCTCGCATTCCCTCACGGCCTCCGCCAACCGTCCAAGCCCGGTGAGAGCCGCCGCCCGATTATTCCTACAAGCTGCATTACCCGGGCAAATCTCCACGGCCAGGTCGAAAAATTTAAGGGCATCCCCAAAATGCCCTTTCTTATAGCACTCATTCCCCAATTTAGTCACCTCCTGAGGATCTCTAGGCCTCAATGCCTCCGCCGAGGGCCGTCCACTGCTCAAATTCGATATCCCCCCTCTCATTATACTCCCATGGCCGTAATTCCCCGTGCCCGAACCGAGGACATCGGACCGGGCAGCTGACCGTGCTAGCATTCCGGCCTTTCCGATCCTGCCCGAAGGGCAAATGTTGCCAGCTGGCAGCACATTGGTCGCCGGCGAGCTCGCCGTGCTATTATTAGTTCCAGTATAAACTAACGGCCCGGATCCAGACCTTCTGTGACCGGGTCTCGGGTTCGAACCCGGGCTGGAATCGCCCGAACCCGAGAGCTCGCCGGAGTGACTTTTGCGGCCGGCGCTGTTGGAATCGGATCTCCTGCAAGGGTTTTGGAGTTTGCCGAGGGATCCGGAGGAGCTGGAGCTGCTGCTGGCGGCGGGTCGAGAACGGAGAGGGGAAACTGGGGATCCGAGATCCGACGAGAGTTTGGAGTCGGGTTTGTTACCGTGGAGGATTAGAGATGAGTGGAAGCGATCGGAGAGGGGTTCATCGCCGCCGCCAAAACGCGACATTTTAGGAGAGTTCGGGCTAACGGGTTAACGGGTTTGGATTTGGATCTTGACCCAGTTGGGAGTTAGAGGTAATGGTTACTGGGTAGGGAGCAAAATGGGGCCTCTGGGGATGATGGGTAAGAGAGAGAAGAAGATGACATGAAGTCGAGAGAGAGAGAGAGAGAGAGAGGGAGGAGGGAGAAAATGGGAAGACGAGGATCTCGTGATTCAGAGAAAGGAAGAAGCAAGGAATGAATGTGGGTAGATTTGATGATGGATTGAGATCGAAAGATTGAGAGAGAGAGAGAGAGAGAGGGAAGAAAAGAAGAGGAGAGGAGAACAGGAAACCCAAAATAAAAAGGGAAAGGAGAGAGAGAGAGAGAGAGAGAGAAGATTTATTCAGTTTCCATTAATGCCCCTCTCTCTTCTCTCTCTACAGTCCCTACTCTTTCTTTGCTGCTTCACGAGAAAACCCAACGCTCTCTCCCTCTCTCTCCCCTCCATTTGTTCTCTCTCCCAGAGGTGGGCTCACCCGCGGCAGCATTTTAGCTTATTCTGCGCGCACCGTATTTTTACTAATAAATTTTTTTTTTTTTTGCTTTCTGAAATAATAATCCGTATTTTTATTTCGCGTTTTTCTATACACAAATTTATGGCAAGATTCCGTACTTTCGAGATTTCGCCCCTTACGCAAGCCCACAGCCAAAAGAAGATTTAAGGAAAGTCGAAAATGTCCATTATACCCTCCTCTCTTTCTCCCTAGCTCCCTTGAAGTCGAGAGCAAACAGTGAAAAGGATAGGGTAATAGCGAGAATTTTGTCGAAAAGAAGAGGGTATTCATAGTCATTCTGGGTGAAACATTGAGGGGTATTTTGGGGAATTCACGGTCCCTAGAGACAGGGGCAGCTGGCCATGTGCAGGTTGCCGTGCCAGCTGGCCCATTCAGGGAACCCTAAGCGCTCCATCGCGGTCCAGCTAAGCTGTTAACGGCGCCGTTACGGAAACCCAAGATTCGACGGAATATGCCGTCCTGCGGTGACGGGACCGCGGTTGAGCTGTTGAGGAAGCAAGGGGTTGACTGTTGGGATGGTGGGAAACTGGTGGTGGTTAACATCACCGGGTGGGTTCGGGTCACCTCCCGTCGTGTAGCGACGTCTGTCCCCGGTTAGGTTGGAATTAATGAAATAATAAATTTTTTTCCTCTTATATTAATTGTAATCTTGTCCATAATAGCCCCTAAATTAAATGTCTATTTATAGAGATACATTCATACATTTGTTTTGGAATAGTATAAATAGTATAATAGTTTGGTTCATTTAGTTTTGTCTTATGGCATGGATAAACAAAGAAATAAAAGTTATTTTCTTTTTAAAAATTTTAGTAAAGAGGAGACAAATCATTATTAATTTTGTTTTCGTCCAAAATTTTAAAGATGCAATATGCAAAATGAAACAAAATAGGAGAACAACCATGTGTATTTGTATACGTGCACCAAATACAAATTTCCGGGCTAATTAATTGGTGCTTATATGTGTGCTTTCCAAATTAAGCAAAACAAACAACTACATAGTTTGACAATGGAAGAGGATTTGGGCCCTCACTCGCCTTTTCCACTCGCCTTTTCTTTTTTTTCCTCAACTTGAAGCAGATCTTGACCATTCTCAGCTAGCGCATCATTAATATTTATTTGAATCTAACAAGGTTTTGAACTTATATTCATATTTGTTATATAGGAAAAAAAAATGAGATGTAAATAAACTTTCATATTTTGGATAGAGAATGCTGGGAAATCCTTCAATTGAGATGGTGATTATGACTGTTCATGACTAAGTCCGGAAAAAAGATTAATATAGAACAATGATAATATTTTACCATGTTGTATGAGTTCAAGGTTCATTTTTCGACAACTAAATCCTATTAATTATACCCACCACGAGTAGCGCAAATGGATTGATCAAGAGACGGTGATAATACTTTAACATCTCAATGCTGCTGATTCGATATTGTATTAAAAAAAATCCTTTTAAGCACCATGACTTCCAAGTTTCATCGACAAAAAAAAACCCCACATATAAAAAAATCCACTTATATAAACATTCTATTCCAGCTCATAAAATTGGAAAAGACGAAAGAGATCAAAGGTACAAAAACATATGAAGAATCTTGACATATTTTGCTCTTTTACAAATACAAGTCTCAATCTTTCCTCTTTCACAGATAATAATCGCTCAATATGGCAAACTCCTTTAAAATGGATCACCTTTCTTTGGTTAAAAAAGAAGGGTAAAGGACTGTGGTTTTAATTGGAAAATTCCAGCCTCACACTTTTCTGTAACATGTTTCTATATATGTTACTCTAATAAGAGAAAGAAAATTACAAATTTATTTTTTAAAACCGAAAGAAAATTACAAATTTATTTTTTAAAACCGAAAGAAAATTACAAATTTATTTTTTAAAACCGAAAGAAAATTACAATTTGTTAGTCGTGATTAATCACTTTAGAAATCAATAGTGAAGAGGTTAGGAATTTAGTAGATAATTCTTCTTTTATAAATTAAGTTGTAATATAACACATTCAACTCACCTAATCAGTTACTTCCAATTAATCACGTAAATCAATAGTTCAAATCATTTCGACATAGAACATTTTCCATTGATATAAAAGGCAGTAATGCACTCAACCAAATGTATATGCAAAGTTTAAATTTTGAAGAGGGATATACATGCAATTATGTAGCACGTTTTGGAAAAGGTAAATAAAACAAAATTGCCAAGTTTGGGAAGGAGCACCAATAAAATAAAATCCCTAGTTTCTTCTTACATAGAATTCAAACAATTCTCAACTTATTTAGCTATAGTACAACACAAATACAAGGAATATTCTTCAAGAAATCACATCACATCCTACATATGAACACCTAAGAGAAACAAAGTATCTAAAATTTACAAAAGGGATGAACTGAACTCTCCTATGTGTCTCATATGAATGTCCTCCACTGCTATGGCCAGATTCTTAGTGTAAAGAAAACATTTGCATCATTGAGATGCAAAGAGAGCAAAGACATTAGAAAATTAAGCTGTGAGATCTTGATTAAATGAGGAAATGAATTGCTTGTTATGAGGATTAATTCATTTATGTGACCAAGTCATGGAAGTCCTCAAGGATTTGGTCAAGTTCGAGAGACAAAATCAGAGGGAAACTTTATTTGGCCCATAAAGTTGACTGGCCCAGCCTGGCCCATTTTATGTAAGTATACCAATTTTCAATATTAAAATAATGTGTCCACTTAAATGTCACGAGCAAGAAAATTATAAGATGAATACTCCCACTTAAAAGTATTTTTTTTCAATATTTAATAATATAGTTCTATAGGTGTGAATAGGCCTCTTGAGTGAGCTTTTTTTTTTACTCTTCTAACGTTTATTCTATTTCTTGTAAAAATGTTCCAATTAACTAACACCCTCCAGAGAGTAAAAAAAAATTCACCCAGGGGTGGGTATCTGCACTTGGACAAAGAGTACAGAGGATCTATCCGCACCAATAAAACTATAAAAGATTCACCCACAATTGGGTGACGGTACAAATAGTCTATCTGCAATTGGTTGACGGTATAGCCAGTCTATCCGTAATTAACCCTACAATTTATCACCATAGTGTCACCTCAAGGATATACACAAGAATATATGACATGAGCATGGATTCGAAAGGGATGATCCTAGAGAACAATCACCATAACACACACACACACATATATATATATATTCTCTCATTCACAGAAATAGATAACTAAGTAGAGATGAACACAAAATCATATAATGTTATAATAAAACAATGCAATAAACACATCCAACTCTTTATAGGAGACAAATGAATCTGAACTATTGGTACCAACTAAAACAAGAGCAAATATTGATCATACATTTGTCATCATAGCCTTACGTCAAGGATACACACATGAATAGATGACATGGGCGCGGATATGTGATCCTAGAGAACAATCACCATAACACACACACACACACACATATATATATATATTCTCTCATTCACAGAAATAGATAACTAAGTAGAGATGAACACAAAATCATATAATGTTATAATAAAACAATGCAATAAACACATCCAACTCTTTATAGGAGACAAATGAATCTGAACTATTGGTACCAACTAAAACAAGAGCAAATATTGATCATACATTTGTCATCATAGCCTTACGTCAAGGATACACACATGAATAGATGACATGGGCGCGGATATGGTGGGCCCGGCTGTACCCGGAATCCAACCTCACCGCCTCCTCGCATTCCCTCACGGCCTCCGCCAACCGTCCAAGCCCGGTGAGAGCCGCCGCCCGATTATTCCTACAAGCTGCATTACCCGGGCAAATCTCCACGGCCAGGTCGAAAAATTTAAGGGCATCCCCAAAATGCCCTTTCTTATAGCACTCATTCCCCAATTTAGTCACCTCCTGAGGATCTCTAGGCCTCAATGCCTCCGCCGAGGGCCGTCCACTGCTCAAATTCGATATCCCCCCTCTCATTATACTCCCATGGCCGTAATTCCCCGTGCCCGAACCGAGGACATCGGACCGGGCAGCTGACCGTGCTAGCATTCCGGCCTTTCCGATCCTGCCCGAAGGGCAAATGTTGCCAGCTGGCAGCACATTGGTCGCCGGCGAGCTCGCCGTGCTATTATTAGTTCCAGTATAAACTAACGGCCCGGATCCAGACCTTCTGTGACCGGGTCTCGGGTTCGAACCCGGGCTGGAATCGCCCGAACCCGAGAGCTCGCCGGAGTGACTTTTGCGGCCGGCGCTGTTGGAATCGGATCTCCTGCAAGGGTTTTGGAGTTTGCCGAGGGATCCGGAGGAGCTGGAGCTGCTGCTGGCGGCGGGTCGAGAACGGAGAGGGGAAACTGGGGATCCAAGATCCGACGAGAGTTTGGAGTCGGGTTTGTTACCGTGGAGGATTAGAGATGAGTGGAAGCGATCGGAGAGGGGTTCATCGCCGCCGCCAAAACGCGACATTTTAGGAGAGTTCGGGCTAACGGGTTAACGGGTTTGGATTTGGATCTTGACCCAGTTGGGAGTTAGAGGTAATGGTTACTGGGTAGGGAGCAAAATGGGGCCTCTGGGGATGATGGGTAAGAGAGAGAAGAAGATGACATGAAGTCGAGAGAGAGAGAGAGAGAGAGGGAGGGAGGAGGGAGAAAATGGGAAGACGAGGATCTCGTGATTCAGAGAAAGGAAGAAGCAAGGAATGAATGTGGGTAGATTTGATGATGGATTGAGATCGAAAGATTGAGAGAGAGAGAGAGGGAAGAAAAGAAGAGGAGAGGAGAACAGGAAACCCAAAATAAAAGGAAAGGAGAGAGAGAGAGAGAGAAGATTTATTCAGTTTCCATTAATGCCCTCTCTCTCTCTCTCTACAGTCCCTACTCTTTCTTTGCTGCTTCACGAGAAAACCCAACGCTCTCCCTCTCCCTCCATTTGTTCTCTCTCCCAGAGGTGGGCTCACCCGCGGCAGCATTTTAGCTTATTCTGCACGCACCGTATTTTTACTAATAAATTTTTTTTGCTTTCTGAAATAATAATCCGTATTTTTATTTCGCGTTTTTCTATACACAAATTTATGGCAAGATTCCGTACTTTCGAGATTTCGCCCCTTACGCAAGCCCACAGCCAAAAGAAGATTTAAGGAAAGTCGAAAATGTCCATTATACCCTCCTCTCATTCTCCCTAGCTCCCTTGAAGTCGAGAGCAAACAGTGAAAAGGATAGGGTAATAGCGAAATTTTGTCGAAAAGAAGAGGGTATTCATAGTCATTCTGGGTGAAACATTGAGGGTATTTTGGGAATTCACGGTCCCTAGAGACAGGGCAGCTGGCCATGTGCAGGTTGCCGTGCCAGCTGGCCCATTCAGGGAACCCTAAGCGCTCCATCGCGGTCCAGCTAAGCTGTTAACGGCGCCGTTACGGAAACCCAAGATTCGACGGAATATGCCGTTCTGCGGTGACGGGACCGCGGTTGAGCTGTTGAGGAAGCAAGGGGTTGACTGTTGGGACGGTGGGAAACTGGTGGTGGTTAACATCACCGGGTGGGTTCAGGTCACCTCCGTCGTGTAGCGACGTCTGTCCCCGGTTAGGTTGGAATTAATGAAATAATAAATTTTTTCCTCTTATATTAATTGTAATCTTGTCCATAATAGCCCCTAAATTAAATGTCTATTTATAGAGATACATTCATACATTTGTTTTGGAATAGTATAAATAGTATAATAGTTTGGTTCATTTAGTTTTGTCTTATGGCATGGATAAACAAAGAAATAAAAGTTATTTTCTTTTTAAAAAATTTTAGTAAAGAGGAGACAAATCATTATTAATTTTGTTTTCGTCCAAAATTTTAAAGATGCAATATGCAAAATGAAACAAAATAGGAGAACAACCATGTGTATTTGTATACGTGCACCAAATACAAATTTCCGGGCTAATTAATTGGTGCTTATATGTGTGCTTTCCAAATTAAGCAAAACAAACAACTATAGTTTGACAATGGAAGAGGATTTGGGCCCTCACTCTTTTCCACTCGCCTTTTCTTTTTTCCTCAACTTGAAGCAGATCTTGACCATTCTCAGCTAGCGCATCATTAATATTTATTTGAATCTAACAAGGTTTTGAACTTATATTCATATTTGTTATATAGGAAAAAATGAGATGTAAATAAACTTTCATATTTTGGATAGAGAATGCTGGGAAATCCTTCAATTGAGATGGTGATTATGACTGTTCATGACTAAGTCCGGAAAAAGATTAATATAGAACAATGATAATATTTTACCATGTTGTATGAGTTCAAGGTTCATTTTTCGCAACTAAATCCTATTAATTATACCCACCAGTAAGCGCAAATGGATTGATCAAGAGACGGTGATAATACTTTAACATCTCAATGCTCTGATTCGATATTGTATTAAAAAATCCTTTTAAGCACCATGACTTCCAAGTTTCATCGACAAAAAACCCCACATATAAAAAATCCACTTATATAAACATTCTATTCCAGCTCATAAAATTGGAAAAGACGAAAGAGATCAAAGGTACAAAACATATGAAGAATCTTGACATATTTTGCTCTTTTACAAATACAAGTCTCAATCTTTCCTCTTTCACAGATAATAATCGCTCAATATGGCAAACTCCTTTAAAATGGATCACCTTTCTTTGGTTAAAAAAAGGGTAAAGGACTGTGGTTTTTAATTGGAAAATTCCAGCCTCACACTTTTCTGTAACATGTTTCTATATATGTTACTCTAATAAGAGAAAGAAAATTACAAATTTATTTTTTAAAACCGAAAGAAAATTACAATTTGTTAGTCGTGATTAATCACTTTAGAAATCAATAGTGAAGAGGTTAGGAATTTAGTAGATAATTCTTCTTTTATAAATTAAGTTGTAATATAACACATTCAACTCACCTAATCAGTTACTTCCAATTAATCACGTAAATCAATAGTTCAAATCGCTCGACATAGAACATTTTCCATTGATATAAAAGGCAGTAATGCACTCAACCAAATGTATATGCAAAGTTTAAAATTTGAAGAGGGATATACATGCAATTATGTAGCACGTTTTGGAAAAGGTAAATAAAACAAAATTGCCAAGTTTGGGAAGGAGCACCAATAAAATAAAATCCCTAGTTTCTTCTTACATAGAATTCAAACAATTCTCAACTTATTTAGCTATAGTACAACACAAATACAAGGAATATTCTTCAAGAAATCACATCACATCCTACATATGAACACCTAAGAGAAACAAAGTATCTAAAATTTACAAAAGGGATGAACTGAACTCTCCTATGTGTCTCATATGAATGTCCTCCACTGCTATGGCCAGATTCTTAGTGTAAAGAAAACATTTGCATCATTGAGATGCAAAGAGAGCAAAGACATTAGAAAATTAAGCTGTGAGATCTTGATTAAATGAGGAAATGAATTGCTTGTTATGAGGATTAATTCATTTATGTGACCAAGTCATGGAAGTCCTCAAGGATTTGGTCAAGTTCGAGAGACAAAATCAGAGGAAACTTTATTTGGCCCATAAAGTTGACTGGCCCAGCCTGCCCATTTTATGTAAGTATACCAATTTTCAATATTAAAATAATGTGTCCACTTAAATGTCACGAGCAAGAAAATTATAAGATGAATACTCCCACTTAAAAGTATTTTTTCAATATTTAATAATATAGTTCTATAGGTGTGAATAGGCCTCTTGAGTGAGCTTTTTTACTCTTCTAACGTTTATTCTATTTCTTGTAAAATGTTCCAATTAACTAACACCCTCCAGAGTAAAAAATTCACCCGGGTGGGTATCGCACTTGGACAAAGAGTGAGAGGATCTATCCACTAAATATAAAGATTCACCCACAATTGGGTGGCGGTACAAATAGTCTATCTGCAATTGGTTGTGGTATAGCCAGTCTATCCGTAATTAACCCTCACCGCCTCCTCGCATTCCCTCACGGCCTCCGCCAACCGTCCAAGCCCGGTGAGAGCCGCCGCCCGATTATTCCTACAAGCTGCATTACCCGGGCAAATCTCCACGGCCCGGTCGAAAATTTAAGGGCATCCCCAAAATGCCCTTTCTTATAGCACTCATTCCCCAATTTAGTCACCTCCTGAGGATCTCTAGGCCTCAATGCCTCCGCCGAGGGCCGTCCACTGCTCAAATTCGATATCCCCTCTCATTATACTCCCATGGCCGTAATTCCCCGTGCCCGAACCGAGGACATCGGACCGGGCAGCTGACCGTGCTAGCATTCCGGCCTTTCCGATCCTGCCCGAAGGGCAAATGTTGCCAGCTGGCAGCACATTGGTCGCCGGCGAGCTCGCCGTGCTATTAGTTCCAGTATAAACTAACGGCCCGGATCCAGACCTTCTGTGACCGGGTCTCGGGTTCGAACCCGGGCTGGAATCGCCCGAACCCGAGAGCTCGCCGGAGTGACTTTTGCGGCCGGCGCTGTTGGAATCGGATCTCCTGCAAGGGTTTTGGAGTTTGCCGAGGGATCCGGAGGAGCTGGAGCTGCTGCTGGCGGCGGGTCGAGAACGGAGAGGGGAAACTGGGGATCCGAGATCCGACGAGAGTTTGGAGTCGGGTTTGTTACCGTGGAGGATTAGAGATGAGTGGAAGCGATCGGAGAGGGGTTCATCGCCGCCGCCAAAACGCGACATTTTAGGAGAGTTCGGGCTAACGGGTTAACGGGTTTGGATTTGGATCTTGACCCAGTTGGGAGTTAGAGGTAATGGTTACTGGGTAGGGAGCAAAATGGGGCCTCTGGGGATGATGGGTAAGAGAGAGAAGAAGATGACATGAAGTCGAGAGAGAGAGAGAGAGAGAGGGAGGGAGGAGGGAGAAAATGGGAAGACGAGGATCTCGTGATTCAGAGAAAGGAAGAAGCAAGGAATGAATGTGGGTAGATTTGATGATGGATTGAGATCGAAAGATTGAGAGAGAGAGAGAGGGAAGAAAAGAAGAGGAGAGGAGAACAGGAAACCCAAAATAAAAAGGGAAAGGAGAGAGAGAGAGAGAGAGAGAGAGAGAAGATTTATTCAGTTTCCATTAATGCCCCTCTCTCTTCTCTCTCTACAGTCCCTACTCTTTCTTTGCTGCTTCACGAGAAAACCCAACGCTCTCCCTCTCCCTCCATTTGTTCTCTCCCAGAGGTGGGCTCACCCGCGGCAGCATTTTAGCTTATTCTGCGCGCACCGTATTTTTACTAATAAATTTTTTTTTTTTTTGCTTTCTGAAATAATAATCCGTATTTTTATTTCGCGTTTTTCTATACACAAATTTATGGCAAGATTCCGTACTTTCGAGATTTCGCCCCTTACGCAAGCCCACAGCCAAAAGAAGATTTAAGGAAAGTCGAAAATGTCCATTATACCCTCCTCTCATTCTCCCTAGCTCCCTTGAAGTCGAGAGCAAACAGTGAAAAGGATAGGGTAATAGCGAGAATTTTGTCGAAAAGAAGAGGGTATTCATAGTCATTCTGGGTGAAACATTGAGGGGTATTTTGGGGAATTCACGGTCCCTAGAGACAGGGGCAGCTGGCCATGTGCAGGTTGCCGTGCCAGCTGGCCCATTCAGGGAACCCTAAGCGCTCCATCGCGGTCCAGCTAAGCTGTTAACGGCGCCGTTACGGAAACCCAAGATTCGACGGAATATGCCGTTCTGCGGTGACGGGACCGCGGTTGAGCTGTTGAGGAAGCAAGGGGTTGACTGTTGGGACGGTGGGAAACTGGTGGTGGTTAACATCACCGGGTGGGTTCGGGTCACCTCCCGTCGTGTAGCGACGTCTGTCCCCGGTTAGGTTGGAATTAATGAAATAATAAATTTTTTTCCTCTTATATTAATTGTAATCTTGTCCATAATAGCCCCTAAATTAAATGTCTATTTATAGAGATACATTCATACATTTGTTTTGGAATAGTATAAATAGTATAATAGTTTGGTTCATTTAGTTTTGTCTTATGGCATGGATAAACAAAGAAATAAAAGTTATTTTCTTTTTAAAAATTTTAGTAAAGAGGAGACAAATCATTATTAATTTTGTTTTCGTCCAAAATTTTAAAGATGCAATATGCAAAATGAAACAAAATAGGAGAACAACCATGTGTATTTGTATACGTGCACCAAATACCAAATACAAATTTCCGGGCTAATTAATTGGTGCTTATATGTGTGCTTTCCAAATTAAGCAAAACAAACAACTGCATAGTTTGACAATGGAAGAGGATTTGGGCCCTCACTCGTCTTTTCCACTCGCCTTTTCTTTTTTTTCCTCAACTTGAAGCCGATCTTGACCATTCTCAGCTAGCGCATCATTAATATTTATTTGAATCTAACAAGGTTTTGAACTTATATTCATATTTGTTATATAGGAAAAAAATGAGATGTAAATAAACTTTCATATTTTGGATAGAGAATGCTGGGAAATCCTTCAATTGAGATGGTGATTATGACTGTTCATGACTAAGTCCGGAAAAAGATTAATATAGAACAATGATAATATTTTACCATGTTGTATGAGTTCAAGGTTCATTTTTCACAACTAAATCCTATTAATTATACCCACCACGAGTAGCGCAAATGGATTGATCAAGAGGCGGTGATAATACTTTAACATCTCAATGCTGCTGATTCGATATTGTATTAAAAAATCCTTTTAAGCACCATGACTTCCAAGTTTCATCGACAAAAAACCCACATATAAAAAATCCACTTATATAAACATTCTATTCCAGCTCATAAAATTGGAAAAGACGAAAGAGATCAAAGGTACAAAACATATGAAGAATCTTGACATATTTTGCTCTTTTACAAATACAAGTCTCAATCTTTCCTCTTTCACAGATAATAATCGCTCAATATGGCAAACTCCTTTAAAATGGATCACCTTTCTTTGGTTAAAAAAGAAGGGTAAAGGACTGTGGTTTTAATTGGAAAATTCCAGCCTCACACTTTTCTGTAACATGTTTCTATATATGTTACTCTAATAAGAGAAAGAAAATTACAAATTTATTTTTTAAAACCGAAAGAAAATTACAATTTGTTAGTCGTGATTAATCACTTTAGAAATCAATAGTGAAGAGGTTAGGAATTTAGTAGATAATTCTTCTTTTATAAATTAAGTTGTAATATAACACATTCAACTCACCTAATCAGTTACTTCCAATTAATCACGTAAATCAATAGTTCAAATCATTTCGACATAGAACATTTTCCATTGATATAAAAGGCAGTAATGCACTCAACCAAATGTATATGCAAAGTTTAAATTTTGAAGAGGGATATACATGCAATTATGTAGCACGTTTTGGAAAAGGTAAATAAAACAAAATTGCCAAGTTTGGGAAGGAGCACCAATAAAATAAAATCCCTAGTTTCTTCTTACATAGAATTCAAACAATTCTCAACTTA
The DNA here is from genome assembly GCA_012295165.1 of Asparagus setaceus. Lineage (NCBI taxonomy): Eukaryota > Viridiplantae > Streptophyta > Magnoliopsida > Asparagales > Asparagaceae > Asparagus > Asparagus setaceus. The sequence goes on along the minus strand of CM022705.1, from coordinate 66,362,212 downwards.
TTTAGCTATAGTACAACACAAATACAAGGAATATTCTTCAAGAAATCACATCACATCCTACATATGAACACCTAAGAGAAACAAAGTATCTAAAATTTACAAAAAGGGATGAACTGAACTCTCCTATGTGTCTCATATGAATGTCCTCCACTGCTATGGCCAGATTCTTAGTGTAAAGAAAACATTTGCATCATTGAGATGCAAAGAGAGCAAAGACATTAGAAAATTAAGCTGTGAGATCTTGATTAAATGAGGAAATGAATTGCTTGTTATGAGGATTAATTCATTTATGTGACCAAGTCATGGAAGTCCTCAAGGATTTGGTCAAGTTCGAGAGACAAAATCAGAGGGAAACTTTAGTTGGCCCATAAAGTTGACTGGCCCAGCCTGGCCCATTTTATGTAAGTATACCAATTTTCAATATTAAAATAATGTGTCCACTTAAATGTCACGAGCAAGAAAATTATAAGATGAATACTCCCACTTAAAAGTATTTTTTTTCAATATTTAATAATATAGTTCTATAGGTGTGAATAGGCCTCTTGAGTGAGCTTTTTTTTTACTCTTCTAACGTTTATTCTATTTCTTGTAAAAATGTTCCAATTAACTAACACCCTCCACAGAGTAAAAAAAAATTCACCCAGGGGTGGGTATCCGCACTTGGACAAAGAGTACAGAGGATCTATCCGCACCAATAAAACTATAAAAGATTCACCCACAATTGGGTGACGGTACAAATAGTCTATCTGCAATTGGTTGACGGTATAGCCAGTCTATCCGTAATTAACCCTACAATTTATCACCATAGTGTCACCTCAAGGATATACACAAGAATATATGACATGAGCATGGATTCGAAAGGGATGATCCTAGAGAACAATCACCATAACACACACACACACACACACACACACACACACACACACATATATATATATATATATATATATATATATATATATATATATATATATATATATATATATATTCTCTCATTCACAGAAATAGATAACTAAGTAGAGATGAACACAAAATCATATAATGTTATAATAAAACAATGCAATAAACACATCCAACTCTTTATAGGAGACAAATGAATCTGAACTATTGGTACCAACTAAAACAAGAGCAAATATTGATCATACATTTGTCATCATAGCCTTACGTCAAGGATACACACATGAATAGATGACATGGGCGCGGATATGTGATCCTAGAGAACAATAACCCATAAAAATTTGACACGATGATTGATCTCCCCATCCAAGGACCACCAATTTCAGAGCAAAATGATGGAATGAAGCAGACAATTTCAAGGTGATTCCAGCTAAGAATTTTGTGGGAGAAAGAACCACATTATGCCATACTTTATATAATTAAGATTGTTCAAACATGGAAATATTCACTGGTCATATTGTTAGGTCACTTGTATGAAAAAGCTTGCAATTTGTAGGAATGGGATGGTGCATTGTCACGGGATCCATAACCCTCCATCTATTTTATTTTGTTTTATTTTTTTCGGTTATATAATGTGGTATGGGTTCTTTTTTGATTGTGTTAGATTCAGTGGACCACACTGAAATTTCAATGATCCCATGGACCAAATGATGGTGGAGATATGCCATTATTCCTTTGATGCAATCATTCCGTCAAACTCCCTTGATTGTGACATGTATAATTTTTCATATGTTATACATTTTTTTCACTCATTTTTTGAGATAAACATGTAAGAAGCATGTGTTTACCTATTGTTCATAGAGTTCAGTTGATATATGGAAACAGTTTCATGTAATCCCACAACTAAAATATACTTCGGAAAACAGCGTCATCTTCATACTAAATTATTCTCTCTCTCTCTCTCTCTCTCTCTCTCTCTCTCAATATAAGTGAAGGGAGCTATATGACCTAGAGTAGGCACATGGGTGTATTGCGAAACATTTCGTTATATATATAATTACAATTTTCTATCCAAAAGAATGATTAGTTTCCTCGACTTGAAAAAAAGAAACGAGAGAGGAAATTATTTTGTTATTTTTCATCTGATGCTTTAATAGTGATCTCCTGCAATGCAAAAATAAAGAAATTAAATTTCATATATGGGCTTAAACAGACTTTTTGATGATTAATTCTTTCATAATTAGTCTATCAACATTGTTGTGATTAATGCTTTTGGATGCTATGAGCAAGACACGTCGGTTCATTATACATCGATAAACTTTAGTGTTTTTCTCATCATGATGGTTTTGACTACTATCTTTCATATTGTACGCGCTGTCATCATACCAATACTGCAATGAATGACGATTTAACCCCCTCTTCATCCTCATTTCTATGAAGATATGAGCATAGTCTGTTGAGAAAGTTATCAAATACCATTCCTGAGGATTTTATACTTGTAATATACTTTTGAATAGGGCTCCTAATCCATTAAATTTACCTCAAAAAAATTTTACTTCACAGTTGGCGCCTATGGTAGCTCTAGCTAATCACCGTCACATAACCCTCTGTTGTTTATTTCACTGATATATATTCCTAGTACAAAGTGGTAATCCTCATATTAAGGTACATGCTTTAATATTGTTTACCAAAAAAGTTATAAAAAAATAAAATAAAAACTAAACAAAGTACAAGCTTATTTATTGTGCTCACACATGATCAGTAAACAACTGCACACCGTTTTCTGGTGAAGGCGCAGTCGGTTTTAGGGTCAAGCGAGCATTTGTTTACTATTTATCGAGATGGACAAATCATCATCATTACGATTAATATTATAATTAGTAAACCTTGATTAGAAAACTAACCACTATTGGCTTTATATTTTTGACTCTAATCAGTTATCTCTAAAGCAATACCTCTTTTGTGTTGAGTAGTTAGCTACGCGTTTATTTTACTTAAAGAATATAATTATGTAGTCTTCCAGGTAATGATGATGTATTGCTTCTGTAAGCTTTACTAAATAAATAAAGAGCTTTAATTTTTTCCCCAGTATCATTGCATAATATTTTCGAAAATTAATTTCAAAATCCTATTAGTCGCTACATTAATTAGACTCTTATAACAAGTATAATATATATGCATCATCTTCTTCTATAAAAGATCCATACGAATTTCTACTCCAACAGTAATAAAGAATGATAAACTAATGCGCCTTCATATGATTTGTGAGGCGAATTGATAAATATATAATAGGATTTGAGAGAAAAATTTGCAAATATAAAAATTGAGGAATAGATACGTCAAAACGTATGAGTAAATATTTGAAATCTTGTAGACACTTACGTGTTTCTAGTAACTAGCTAGTCCATGAATCTTTTCTCTCCTGTAACCACTAAGGATCCTGTCGTAACAATCTTATAAAACAAGGCGATTTGAATCAAAGATAGAAAAGTTAAATTTTCCTAAATAATCTCTCAATCATCCATGATTGGTATAGATCATCTCTTTTTATGGGGAGTTATGATAGATCTACACTCGTCTGTAACTAGCTAGAAACGATACAAAATAGACCCACTCAATATTACAATTTATTCATAAAATTTTGATATCACAAACAAGTATATTTATTATAGGTTTGCGAAAAAGTTCAAGCTAGAGCTTTAATCTAACTAAAAAAGAAAAGAAATTAAAAAAAAACTTATTTAGCTTGAGTTCAAGGGAAAACACATCACATTGAAATAATATTTCACGAAAAACACCGGGCAAATTACACCGGGAAAAAATAAAACATAAGGATCTTATTTGCACGTCCATCATAAGCATGTGCTTAAGTTCTAATTATATACAACACAATCATGATTTGTCCAAATGACACGGTTATATCCATCTTAATTTATACCTTTTAGGGTCTATTTGGAAAACTACACAAAACTGGACCAGAATCAGTCCTCACCCATCCAGTTTTGAGTTAATCTGGGTCTATTTTGAACCAAGGGGAGGTGATTCAAAATAGAACCAATTTAATGGCCCTTTTTGACCTAGGAAAAACTAGACCAAGTCTGACCTAGTTTTTTCCAATAATTCTTCTCGAATTTGGATTAAGTGGATTAAGTTTAAACCTGGTCCAATTTTGAAAGATTGCCAAACAAACTCCTATATTTTAAAGTACTCCTAACTAGTACACCAAAACTCTAAAATTGTGGTGAAATTTGAGGGTTATACTTTTATATTCTAACATACTTCTGCAGGTTCATCGCCCTTTTCATGAATCGAAACCTGGATATCATCTTAAAGTCCCTCTAACCATTACACAACAACTCTAAAATTGTGGTGATAATTGCGTGTTAGTTTTATATTCTAACATGTATAAACAAGAGGAATAAATGAAAAAAAATTAACTAACTTTGCACAAAAATATTAATTCTCATTGTCGTCGTGGATTGAGAAATGTATGCACCATTGAAAAAGTAATTGACTGTATGACAGGATGTATGCTAGAAACTTTCTTCTATGTAGGCAATAAAAATTGCCTTAATCCCTGCACAGCAACTCGGAACAAGCAAAAGAGCTTAAGGGTCCATCTGAGTGAAGTCAGGCCCACCTGAGAAAAATCAGGCCCGCCCAAAGGTTAAGTTCACCTGAATGCTTGACTTTACAAAATAGACAAAAGTACCGATATCTCTTAAACCGGAAAGAATTTGACAAAATGACAGAGCAAACCAAACCCTTCAGTTGGTTTGGTTGGCTCCGTCTCGTCGAGATAGTCGATTTTCATATATAATTCGGCCCAATTCGACTTACGATTTGAAAGTTATGACCGTTCTTTGTAGCATGTTCGAGCTCGCCTACAAAGGAGCTTAGTCGCCTCAAGAGCAAGCTCGCATGAAGACTGAGCTCGCCTCGCATGCTTGAAGCTCGCTCAAGACAGGCAAGCTTGCCCGCAAGCTCGCTGAAGGGTTGAAGCTCAAGCTCGCTGAAGGCATGAGTTCGCTGAAGGCCAAGCTCGCTGAACCAAGCTCGCGACAACTCCAAGCTCACTGTATGATCTAGTCTTGCCTAAAGACCAAGAGCTCACGAGCTTGAGCTCGCCGAACTTGTGCTTGAGTCGCTTACACTGTAGCTCTATTTTTCATATGTTATACATTTTTTCACTCATTTTTGAGATAAACATATAAGAAGCATGTGTTTACCTATTGTTCATAGAGTTCAGTTGATATATGGAAACAGTTTCATGTAATCCGACAACTAAAATATACTTCGGAAAACAGCGTCGTCTTCATACTAAATTCTCTCTCTCTCTCTCTCTCTCAATATAAGTGAAGGGAGCTATATGACCTAGAGTAGGCACATGGGTGTATTGCGAAACATTTCGTTATATATATAATTACAATTTTCTATCCAAAAGAATGATTAGTTTCCTCGACTTGAAAAAGGAGAGAGGAAATTATTTTGTTATTTTTCATCTGATGCTTTAATAGTGATCTCCTGCAATGCAAAAATAAAGAAATTAAATTTCATATATGGGCTTAAACAGACTTTTGATGATTAATTCTTTCATAATTAGTCTATCAACATTGTTGTGATTAATGCTTTTGGATGCTATGAGCAAGACACGCCGGTTCATTATACATCGATAAACTTTAGTGTTTTTCTCATCATGATGGTTTTGACTACTATCTTTCATATGCTGTCATTTATCATCACCATCTGCAATGAATGACGATTTAACCCCTCTTCATCCTCATTTCTATGAAGATATGAGCATAGTCTGTTGAGAAAGTTATCAAATACCATTCCTGAGGATTTTATACTTGTAATATACTTTTGAATAGGGCTCCTAATCCATTAAATTTACCTCAAAAAAATTTTACTTCACAGTTGGCGCCTATGGTAGCTCTAGCTAATCACCGTCACATAACCCTCTGTTGTTTATTTCACTGATATATATTCCTAGTACAAAGTGGTAATCCTCATATTAAGGTACATGCTTTAATATTGTTTACCAAAAAAGTTATAAAAAAATAAAATAAAAACTAAACAAAGTACAAGCTTATTTATTGTGCTCACACATGATCAGTAAACAACTGCACACCGTTTTCTGGTGAAGGCGCAGTCGGTTTTAGGGTCAAGCGAGCATTTGTTTACTATTTATCGAGATGGACAAATCATCATCATTACGATTAATATTATAATTAGTAAACCTTGATTAGAAAACTAACCACTATTGGCTTTATATTTTTGACTCTAATCAGTTATCTCTAAAGCAATACCTATTTTGTGTTGAGTAGTTAGCTACGCGTTTATTTTACTTAAAGAATATAATTATGTAGTCTTCCAGGTAATGATGATGTATTGCTTCTGTAAGCTTTACTAAATAAATAAGGAGCTTTAATTTTTTCCCCAGTATCATTGCATAATATTTTCGAAAATTAATTTCAAAATCCTATTAGTCGCTACATTAATTAGACTCTTATAACAAGTATAATATATATGCATCATCTTCTTCTATAAAAGATCCATACGAATTTCTACTCCAACAGTAATAAAGAATGATAAACTAATGCGCCTTCATATGATTTGTGAGGCGAATTGATAAATATATAATAGGATTTGAGAGAAAAATTTGCAAATATAAAAATTGAGGAATAGATACGTCAAAACGTATGAGTAAATATTTGAAATCTTGTAGACACTTACGTGTTTCTAGTAACTAGCTAGTCCATGAATCTTTTCTCTCCTGTAACCACTAAGGATCCCGTCGTGAACAATCTTATAAAAACAAGGCGATTTGAATCAAAGATAGAAAAGTTAAATTTTCCTAAATAATCTCTCAATCATCCATGATTGGTATAGATCATCTCTTTTATGGGGAGTTATGATAGATCTACACTGCCTCAGAACTAGCTAGAAACGATACAAAATAGACCCACTCAATATTACAATTTATTCATAAAATTTTGATATCACAAACAAGTATATTTATTATAGGTTTGCAAAAAGTTCAAGCTAGAGCTTTAATCTAACTAAAAAGAAAAGAAATTAAAAAACTTATTTAGCTTGAGTTCAAGGGAAAACACATCACATTGAAATAATATTTCACGAAAACACCGGGCAAATTACACCGGGAAAAATAAAACATAAGAATCTTATTTGCACGCCCATCATAAGCATGTGCTTAAGTTCTAATTATATACAACACAATCATGATTTGTCCAAATGACACGGTTATATCCATCTTAATTTATACCTTTTAGGGTCTATTTGGAAAACTACACAAACCGACCGTAATCACTCACCCATCCAGCTTTGAGTTAACTGGTCTATTTTGAACCAAGGAGGTAATTCAAAATAGAACCAATTTAATGGCTTTTGACCTAGGAAAAACTAGACCAAGTCGACCTAGTTTTTCCAATAATTCTTCTCAATTTGGATTAAGTGGATTAAGTTTAAACCGGTCCAATTTTGAAAGATTGCCAAACAAACTCCTATATTTTAAAGTACTCCTAACTAGTACACCAAAACTCTAAAATTGTGGTGAAATTTGAGGGTTATACTTTTATATTCTAACATACTTCGCAGTTCATCGCCTTTTCATGAATCAAACCGGATATCATCTTAAAGTCCTCTAACCATTACACAACAACTCTAAAATTGTGGTGATAATTATGTTAGTTTTATATTCTAACATGTATAAACAAGAGGAATAAATGAAAAAAAATTAACTAACTTTGCACAAAAATATTAATTCTCATTGTCGTCGTGGATTGAGAAATGTATGCACCATTGAAAAAGTAATTGACTGTATGACAGGATGTATGCTAGAAACTTTCTTCTATGTAGGCAATAAAAATTGCCTTAATCCCTGCACAGCAACTCGGAACAAGCAAAAGAGCTTAAGGGTCCATCTGAGTGAAGTCAGGCCCACCTGAGAAAAATCAGGCCCGCCCAAAGGTTAAGTTCACCTGAATGCTTGACTTTACAAAATAGACAAAAGTACCGATATCTCTTAAACCAGAAAGAATTTGACAAAATGACCAGAGCAAACCAAACCCTTCAGGTTGGTTTGGTTGGCTCCGTCTCGTCGAGATAGTCGATTTTCATATATAATTCGTCCAATTCCGACTTACGATTTGAAAGTTATGACCTGTTCTTTGTAGCATGTTCTGGAGCTCGCCTACAAAGGAGCTTAGCTCGCCTCAAGAGCAAGCTCGCATGAAGACCTGGAGCTCGCCTGCATGCTTGAAGCTCGTCTGCACAGGGCAAGCTTGCCCGCAAGCTCGCCTGAAGGGTTGAAGCTCAAGCTCGCCTGAAGGCATGAGTTCGCCTGAAGGCCAAGCTCGCCTGAACCAAGCTCGCCTGACAACTCCAAGCTCGCCTGTATGATCTAGTCTTGCCTAAAGACCAAGAGCTCACGCTGTAGCTTGAGCTCGCCCGAACTTGTGCTTGAGCTCGCCTACACTGTAGCTCTAGCTCGCCATCAATGCTCGAGCTCGCCATCCATACCTAGCTTGCCTGCTTGGAAGCTCGCCTGAAGGCCTGAAGCTCGCCTGCAGACCCTTGGTTCGCCTGCATGCCAGAACCCGCCAAAGACCAAGCTCGCCCACATGCTTGAAGCTCGCCTGCATAAGGCAAGCTTGCCTGCAGACTTCCCAAGACCGCCCACTTGAAGCATGGGAGATGTCACATCCCATAGTGGTCACATCCCACAGAGGGCATGGTGCTTCTCACCCATTAGTAGTCACATCCCACAAGTCAAAGGGATGGCACCATAGAGAGTATGACTCTCCTCAACTGGGCATGGCCATATCCCACAAATCAAGGAAGTGACCATGCCTCTCCTTGCCTATTTATAAGCCACCATCTCCACATGAGAAGGGGGTCAGCATTTGTGAGAGGCTTGGTATGTTTCTAAGACTCTCAAGCTGAACGCTTGGTTTTAGCCTTCTTTAGGACTTGACCTTTTAAGAGGCTCTTGAGCTCTTTGCAAACTCTGGCATCGTAGCCCTATCCAAGCAAACTCGGATAGAACCGAACTCAATCACGCCGGAGCTTCTACTGTGTACTGAAGCTCGACCGCAACGTCGATCGGATCGTCAAAGGGAAGCAAACTCGGCTCGAGCATCGAAGGAGGCATCCTATCGTCACCGACGAACCCATGTTAAACAAGAAGGGCCTTCCCTTCGCTTCTGTTGTAAAAAGCGATTCTTGATTTGTAAACAAACAACTCGACCAATACAAATCCGAGAGGAGATTTTTACACCAAACATTCTACTACTTTTATCAACATTAATTTGTTGTGATCACCTAAAATGTGTGGGCTGATTTGAACACAATCAGCAAAATCTCCAAGGAATCAATAAAAATATTTTTATACTCCAACAAAAAATAATAACCCAGGAAGATCCTTAAACTGAGAAAAGATATTATAAGTAATTAAAGTATAGATATTATAATTCATAATTAAGGTATAGTCAGATGCAAGTGAATGAAGTACATGCATGTATGCAGTGATTTTGCCTCCTCTCACTTAGCAGGAGGCTTCTTAGGGTTCTGTGAAGTATCTTATGAAATTAATTTGTTATCACAAAGAGGAATATTATAATTAGTAAACCTTGATTAGAAAACTAACCACTATTGGCTTTATATTTTTGACTCTAATCAGTTATCTCTAAAGCAATACCTATTTTGTGTTGAGTAGTTAGCTACGCGTTTATTTTACTTAAAGAATATAATTATGTAGTCTTCCAGGTAATGATGATGTATTGCTTCTGTAAGCTTTACTAAATAAATAAGGAGCTTTAATTTTTTCCCCAGTATCATTGCATAATATTTTCGAAAATTAATTTCAAAATCCTATTAGTCGCTACATTAATTAGACTCTTATAACAAGTATAATATATATGCATCATCTTCTTCTATAAAAGATCCATACGAATTTCTACTCCAACAGTAATAAAGAATGATAAACTAATGCGCCTTCATATGATTTGTGAGGCGAATTGATAAATATATAATAGGATTTGAGAGAAAAATTTGCAAATATAAAAATTGAGGAATAGATACGTCAAAACGTATGAGTAAATATTTGAAATCTTGTAGACACTTACGTGTTTCTAGTAACTAGCTAGTCCATGAATCTTTCTCTCCTCAGAACCACTAAGGATCCCGTCGTGAACAATCTTATAAAACAAGGCGATTTGAATCAAAGATAGAAAAGTTAAATTTTCCTAAATAATCTCTCAATCATCCATGATTGGTATAGATCATCTCTTTTATGGGGAGTTATGATAGATCTACACTGCCTCAGAACTAGCTAGAAACGATACAAAATAGACCCACTCAATATTACAATTTATTCATAAAATTTTGATATCACAAACAAGTATATTTATTATAGGTTTGCAAAAAGTTCAAGCTAGAGCTTTAATCTAACAAAAGAAAAGAAATTAAAAAACTTATTTAGCTTGAGTTCAAGGGAAAACACATCACATTGAAATAATATTTCACGAAAACACCGGGCAAATTACACCGGGAAAAATAAAACATAAGAATCTTATTTGCACGCCCATCATAAGCATGTGCTTAAGTTCTAATTATATACAACACAATCATGATTTGTCCAAATGACACGGTTATATCCATCTTAATTTATACCTTTTAGGGTCTATGACTACACAAAACGGACCGTAATCACTCACCCATCCAGCTTTGAGTTAACTGGGTCTATTTTGAACCAAGGAGGTAATTCAAAATAGAACCAATTTAATGGCCCTTTTGACCTAGGAAAAACTAGACCAAGTCGACCTAGTTTTTCCAATAATTCTTCAATTTGGATTAAGTGGATTAAGTTTAAACCCGGTCCAATTTTGAAAGATTGCCAAACAAACTCCTATATTTTAAAGTACTCCTAACTAGTACACCAAAACTCTAAAATTGTGGTGAAATTTGAGGGTTATACTTTTATATTCTAACATACTTCTGCAGGTTCATCGCCCTTTTCATGAATCGAAACCTGGATATCATCTTAAAGTCCCTCTAACCATTACACAACAACTCTAAAATTGTGGTGATAATTATGTTAGTTTTATATTCTAACATGTATAAACAAGAGGAATAAATGAAAAAAATTAACTAACTTTGCACAAAAATATTAATTCTCATTGTCGCCGTGGATTGAGAAATGTATGCACCATTGAAAAGTAATTGACTGTGATGAGGATGTATGCTAGAAACTTTCTTCTATGTAGGCAATAAAATTGCCTTAATCCCTCCGCACAAGACTTCTGAACAAGCAAAAGAGCTTAAGGGTCCATCTGAAGTCAGCGCCCACCAGAAAAATCAGTTCAGCCAGCTGACAAAAAAAAGACAACCCGAGTCTCTTAAACCGAAAGAATTTGACAAAATGACGAGCAAACCAAACCCTTCAGGTTGGTTTGTTGTCTCGGCTCTCGTCGAGATAGTCGATTTTCATATATAATTGGTCCAATTGACTTACTTTTTGAAAGTTATGACCGTTCTTTGTAGCATGTTCGAGCTCGCCTACAAAGGAGCTTAGCTTCGCCTCAAGAGCAAGCTCGCATGAAGACTGAGGCTTCCTGCATGCTTGAAGCTCGCTCGCATAAGGCAAGCTTGCCCGCAAGCTCGCTGAAGGGTTGAAGCTCAAGCTCGCTGAAGGCATGAGTTCGCTGAAGGCCAAGCTCGCTGAACCAAGCTCGCTGACAACTCCAAGCTCACTGTATGATCTAGTCTTGCCTAAAGACCAAGAGCTCACGCCAGTAGCTTGAGCTCGCCCGAACTTGTGCTTGAGCTCGCCACATCAGTAGCTCTAGCTCGCCATCAATGCTCGAGCTCGCCATCCATACCTAGCTTGCTCGCTGGAAGCTCGCCGGAACTCTTGGTTCGCCTCGCATGCCGTAACCCGCCAAAGACCAAGCTCGCCCACATGCTTGAAGCTTCGCTGCATAAGGCAAGCTTGCCCGCAGACTTCCCAAGACCGCCCACTTGAAGCATGGGAGATGTCACATCCCATAGTGGTCACATCCCACGAGGGCATGGTGCTTCTCACCCATTAGTAGTCACATCCCACAAGTCAAAGGATGGCACCATAGAGAGTATGACTCTCCTCAACGGGCATGGCCATATCCCACAAATCAAGGAAGTGACCATGCCTCTCCTTGCCTATTTATAAGCCACCATCTCCACATGAGAAGGGGGTCAGCATTTGTGAGAGGCTTGGTATGTTTCTAAGACTCTCAAGCTGAACGCTTGGTTTTAGCCTTCTTTAGGACTTGACCTTTTAAGAGGCTCTTGAGCTCTTTGCAAACTCTGGCATCGTAGCCCTATCCAAGCAAACTCGGATAGAACCGAACTCAATCACGCCGGAGCTTCTACTGTGTACTGAAGCTCGACCGCAACGTCGATCGGATCGTCAAAGGGAAGCAAACTCGGCTCGAGCATCGAAGGAGGCATCCTATCGTCACCGACGAACCCATGTTAAACAAGAAGGGCCTTCCCTTCGCTTCAAGTAAAAGCGATTCTTGATTTGTAAACAAACAACTCGACCAATACAAATCCGAGAGGAGATTTTACACCAAACATTCTACTACTTTTATCAACATTAATTTGTTGTGATCACCTAAAATGTGTGGGCTGATTTGAACACAATCAGCAAAATCTCCAAGGAATCAATAAAAATATTTTTATACTCCAACAAAAATAATAACCCAGGAAGATCCTTAAACTGAGAAAAGATATTATAAGTAATTAAAGTATAGATATTATAATTCATAATTAAGGTATAGTCAGATGCAAGTGAATGAAGTACATGCATGTATGCAGTGATTTTGCCTCCTCTCACTTAGCAGGAGGCTTCTTAGGGTTCTGTGAAGTATCTTATGAAATTAATTTGTTATCACAAAGAGGAATATTTAAGAGTATAAATGTTGCTTAAAAGACTAATCCATGTTTGTTTGTTCAAGGGGATCACATCTTATTAGAGAGGTTCAGTGAACCAGACTCTACCCTTCATGTGTATTGGTCAGTAAGGGAGAGATAAAATATAATTATTTTGTAAAAATAAAGCTAACTTTTGTATCTTTATCTTAATCAGAAAAAATGCCCAAGGTCTCCATGTTACTTTGGCTGATCATAGTACTGTACTTAGTAATTACATAACTTGGGCACGCAATCATATTATGTACTTGGCACTACATGGGTGTATATGCACTTTATAAAAGTTGAAATCACCCAACAGAAAGTTGGATTAAAAATAACAAGGTGAGAACACAACCACAAGTTTGGAACTTGAAAACAATGATTAAGAAAAATGACTTTTATTCTTCCCGAAAAATGTAGAATGAGTACGGATGTTAGAATTTTTTAACTTAAAACCATAACTCAACCCATCGATATTCGAATATTTGTGATGAGCATCGATGTTATTTTATATAGTATAATAATATTTTTAATCTGCTTTTTAAATTTTTATATAATTTGAAACTGAATTATTTTGATATCATTTAAAATCTCTTACTAACCAAAAAAGAAAAAGAAAAATCCTCTTGAGTTTAGATTTCCATAAACAGTTATAATTTTATTTTTAAATATGTTTCTTCTTTAATGAAACGGGATTGTCTCAACCATCTCAGTTGTTTCCTATAAGAAAATTTAGAAAGATTTCTGAAACTTGTTTCCTATAAGAAAATTTAGAAAGATTTCTGAAAATAAATTTTCTTATATAAGGTGAATGAAACAAACAAGTGAGGATTGCAGGTGAATTTGAGATGGAAATTATGTGATAGAAAGCCATATGGCATGTCGTGTCAATGATGTTTTCTTGGTGTCCCTAGTCAACAGTAGTGGGTGAAAAGAACTTTCAACTTAAATATTTTCTAATAGGGTTTTAGATATTAGTCCCTTAATTCATAACTATTTTGTTATTAGTCCCTCAAATCTCATATTGCGAACAAGCAAAAGAGCTTAAGGGTCCATCGAGTGAAGTCAGCCCACTGAGAAAAATCGAGCCCTTGAGGTTAAGTTCACTGAATGCTTGACTTTACAAAATAGACAAAAGTAGATATCTCTTAAACCGGAAAGAATTTGACAAAATGACGAGCAAACCAAACCCTTCGGGTTGGTTTGGTTGGCTCCTCGTCGAGATAGTCGATTTTCATATATAATTCGTCCAATTCGACACGATTTGAAAGTTATGACCGTTCTTTGTAGCATGTTCTGGAGCTCGCCTACAAAGGAGCTTAGCTCGCCTCAAGAGCAAGCTCGCATGAAGACCTGGAGCTCGTCTGCATGCTTGAAGCTCGTCTGCACAGGGCAAGCTTGCCCGCAAGCTCGCCTGAAGGGTTGAAGCTCAAGCTCGCCTGAAGGCATGAGTTCGCTAAGGCTGGCTTCGCTGAACCAAGCTCGCCTGACAACTCCAAGCTCGCCTGTATGATCTAGTCTTGCCTAAAGACCAAGAGCTCACGCTGTAGCTTGAGCTCCCCCGAACTTGTGCTTGAGCTCGCCTACACTGTAGCTCTAGCTCGCCATCAATGCTCGAGCTCGCCATCCATACCTAGCTTGCTTGGAAGCTGCTTCTGGAGACCTTTGCAGTTGCAGCACGTAAGCCGCCAGAAGACTTCCTCGCTTATGCTTGAAGCTTCGCGCAAGGCAAGCTTGCTGGAACTTCCCAAGACCGCCCACTTGAAGCATGGGAGATGTCACATCCCATAGTGGTCACATCCGAGGGCATGGTGCTTCTCACCCATTAGTAGTCACATCCCACAAGTCAAAGGGATGGCACCATAGAGATATGACTCTCCTCAGGCATGGCCATATCCCACAAATCAAGGAAGTGACCATGCCTCTCCTTGCTGTTATAAGCCACCATCTCCACATGAGAAGGGGGCATTTGTGAGAGGCTTGGTATGTTTCTAAGACTCTCAAGTGACGCTTGGTTTTAGCCTTCTTTAGGACTTGACCTTTTAAGAGGCTCTTGAGCTCTTTGCAAACTCTCGTAGCCCTATCCAAGCAAACTCGGATAGAACCGAACTCAATCACGGAGAGCTTCATGTGTGCTGGCTTCGATAGCGTCGATCGGATCGTCAAAGGGAAGCAAACTCGGCTCGAGCATCGAGGCATCCTATCGTCACCGACGAACCCATGTTAAACAAGAAGGGCCTTCCTTCAGTATGCGATTCTTGATTTGTAAACAAACAACTCGACCAATACAAATCCGAGAGGAGATTTTTACACCAAACATTCTACTACTTTTATCAACATTAATTTGTTGTGATCACCTAAAATGTGTGGGCTGATTTGAACACAATCAGCAAAATCTCCAAGGAATCAATAAAAATATTTTTATACTCCAACAAAAATAATAACCCAGGAAGATCCTTAAACTGAGAAAAGATATTATAAGTAATTAAAGTATAGATATTATAATTCATAATTAAGGTATAGTCAGATGCAAGTGAATGAAGTACATGCATGTATGCAGTGATTTTGCCTCCTCTCACTTAGCAGGAGGCTTCTTAGGGTTCTGTGAAGTATCTTATGAAATTAATTTGTTATCACAAAGAGGAATATTTAAGAGTATAAATGTTGCTTAAAAGACTAATCCATGTTTGTTTGTTCAAGGGGATCACATCTTATTAGAGAGGTTCAGTGAACCAGACTCTACCCTTCATGTGTATTGGTCAGTAAGGGAGAGATAAAATATAATTATTTTGTAAAAATAAAGCTAACTTTTGTATCTTTATCTTAATCAGAAAAAATGCCCAAGGTCTCCATGTTACTTTGGCTGATCATAGTACTGTACTTAGTAATTACATAACTTGGGCACGCAATCATATTATGTACTTGGCACTACATGGGTGTATATGCACTTTATAAAAGTTGAAATCACCCAACAGAAAGTTGGATTAAAAATAACAAGGTGAGAACACAACCACAAGTTTGGAACTTGAAAACAATGATTAAGAAAAATGACTTTTATTCTTCCCGAAAAATGTAGAATGAGTACGGATGTTAGAATTTTTTAACTTAAAACCATAACTCAACCCATCGATATTCGAATATTTGTGATGAGCATCGATGTTATTTTATATAGTATAATAATATTTTTAATCTGCTTTTTAAATTTTTATATAATTTGAAACTGAATTATTTTGATATCATTTAAAATCTCTTACTAACCAAAAAAGAAAAAGAAAAATCCTCTTGAGTTTAGATTTCCATAAACAGTTATAATTTTATTTTTAAATATGTTTCTTCTTTAATGAAACGGGATTGTCTCAACCATCTCAGTTGTTTCCTATAAGAAAATTTAGAAAGATTTCTGAAACTTGTTTCCTATAAGAAAATTTAGAAAGATTTCTGAAAATAAATTTTCTTATATAAGGTGAATGAAACAAACAAGTGAGGATTGCAGGTGAATTTGAGATGGAAATTATGTGATAGAAAGCCATATGGCATGTCGTGTCAATGATGTTTTCTTGGTGTCCCTAGTCAACAGTAGTGGGTGAAAAGAACTTTCAACTTAAATATTTTCTAATAGGGTTTTAGATATTAGTCCCTTAATTCATAACTATTTTGTTATTAGTCCCTCAAATCTCATATTTCGATATTAGTCCCTTAAATTGCATGAAGTTGTTGATATTGGTCCCTGGTGTTAAAAATGCAACGGAATATTCCGTTAACTTCCACATAGTTAAGTAATGGACAGTTACGTCCCTCATAACAAAACTCAAACCCAAACCTGCACTTAATGAACCCGAACCCGTTGAAATCCAATCTCATATTCTTCTCTCCCCAACGGTGAAGTTTCTGGGAACCCATAAAAGAGCAGCGGCTCTTTCATTTGAGGTCTCTTTAAGATATGAATTCAAACCCAAGTGATGTGCTCATTGTCAGGCTATCGGAGGAAAATATGGAAGCAATTGTGGCCTATAGTATTGAAGGGAAGTTCAAAATCCTGATACAGTTACTGATCTCCATTTGACATGTTGCTAAACTATGTTATTATAAGAGGAAAAACAAAGAAGCTTTGGAGTCCTAAAGTGCTGCAGGAAGTTCAAATTTCCGCTATAGTTATTGGTGACCAAGCTTCTACAATTGCAAAAAATGCTGTTAGTAGGAACGAAGGCCAAGAGCAATGGAGGGCTGCGCAAAGAGTTCGTAAAGCTATACAGATTTCATTGGAGGCTCTACAAACCCCTCGTCATGAACATTGCTTTTCGGAACATAAAAGGCCTTAATGTACCTAATAAACAGCATGCGCGCGTTGAGTCTTTTCTATATCAGTATCATATTACTCGTATGGTTGATCAGTAATGTGATTAAAACCGAATATAGGCTTGGTGGAAATCCCATGGTGGAGCATGAAATTGGAGGTTTTAAGAGCTGCATTGATTTTTGTGAAGTCACATTCGATGTTTACAGACGGTGGGAGTAGAAGAGACATATATAGAGAGGGATAGGGGAACTTGAGTAAGTTGGGGGTTTAATGTGTGAGGATATTTAGGTAACAAACCATATGTTGCTAAGTCTAACCTAACAGGGTGGGTAATTTTCAACAAAAAAGTTAACAGAAGGACCAATATCAACAACTTAATGCAATTTGAGGGACTAATATTAAAATATGAAGATTTGAAGGATTAATATCAAAGTAGGTATGATTTATGGGACTAATATCGAATAACTCCTTTCTAATATTAAAAATGAACATTTAAATTGCAAAGCACTTTCCACCAAAAAGTGAAGCAAAGGTGAGTGATAGCGAACTCTCTCAGTTAATGCCGTCACCAAGTAGCTTGTGATTACTTTATTATTACCAAATATTGCCACAAACTAAGATATATCAAGCACAACATAAAAATTATATATCCATATCCACTGTTGCCTTCTCAAGGAACCCAATGTTTTTGTACTTGTCTCAAGAGTGTTCGTGCCCGCTATTAATTAACTCCCCAACAAACTACATTAATTCCTATTGCTTTGAGTACAAGCATGGTCAATAGATTCCATATTATAGAAGAATGATGCCATTTATCATCAATTATTGCTAGAGATTATATAATGGTCAAATTTATTGAATTTAATTGTTTTACTCTACCATATCTATCTATCTTCTATATCTATATCTATATCTATACTACATATAAAAGAGATTGCCTTGTCAAAACTTTTGATTTCCATTTTGCCCTTTTAAGTGTGATAATTCTCAAATATGTCATTAGTTGTAATTAATCATTCACTAATTATATATAACTTCCCATTAATTATGCATTTCCTTACTTTTTCAAAATCTTTGTTCTCACTATTATTTTATCGTTTATTTATGTTATTTAATTGAAAATTTGAAATTTATCCCTAATTTATCTTCACATAATATTTAATATTCTAGAAAAATTAAGAATAATAAAATTCATTAGGCTTATGCCTTATGCCATTGGGTTTCACCTCTTATGGAGGACTACCTATTAACCTTTTAAAAGTGTGATAATAGTATGAAAAATAATTCGTGTTTATTGTAATTGTAATAGTATTAATAGTATAATTATTTTAATAGTATTTTTAAATTAATAAATTACACTGTAATTTAATAATTATTATGACATGGAAATGATTAAGTGTCAATCCTCCCACGAGTCGACCGTGTCCCAAATGCTGTGCATCACCTGACTCGACCCTATGAAGGACGAGTTCAAGCGTCATCACTCGAGCCTTACCAAGAAGGAGTGGAAGGCGTCCTCACTTTCGGTCCGTAGTTAAGGACGGCTCTATGCCTCCTCATTTTGAGACCGGGTTGAACCTCCCGTCTAAGGTGGCGAATAAAAGTCTTTTATCGGCCCACTTAAAGCCGAGTCGAAGGAGGTCACTCGAACCCCTGTTAAACAAGAAGGGCCTTCCTTCAGTATGCGATTCTTGATTTGTAAACAAACAACTTCGACCAAATCAGAGGAGATTTTTACACCAAACATTCTACTACTTTTATCAACATTAATTTGTTGTGATCACCTAAAATGTGTGGGCTGATTTGAACACAATCAGCAAAATCTCCAAGGAATCAATAAAAATATTTTTATACTCCAACAAAAATAATAACCCAGGAAGATCCTTAAACTGAGAAAAGATATTATAAGTAATTAAAGTATAGATATTATAATTCATAATTAAGGTATAGTCAGATGCAAGTGAATGAAGTACATGCATGTATGCAGTGATTTTGCCTCCTCTCACTTAGCAGGAGGCTTCTTAGGGTTCTGTGAAGTATCTTATGAAATTAATTTGTTATCACAAAGAGGAATATTTAAGAGTATAAATGTTGCTTAAAAAGACTAATCCATGTTTGTTTGTTCAAGGGGATCACATCTTATTAGAGAGGTTCAGTGAACCAGACTCTACCCTTCATGTGTATTGGTCAGTAAGGGAGAGATAAAATATAATTATTTTGTAAAAATAAAGCTAACTTTTTGTATCTTTATCTTAATCAGAAAAAATGCCCAAGGTCTCCATGTTACTTTGGCTGATCATAGTACTGTACTTAGTAATTACATAACTTGGGCACGCAATCATATTATGTACTTGGCACTACATGGGTGTATATGCACTTTATAAAAAGTTGAAATCACCCAACAGAAAGTTGGATTAAAAATAACAAGGTGAGAACACAACCACAAGTTTGGAACTTGAAAACAATGATTAAGAAAAATGACTTTTATTCTTCCCGAAAAATGTAGAATGAGTACGGATGTTAGAATTTTTTAACTTAAAACCATAACTCAACCCATCGATATTCGAATATTTGTGATGAGCATCGATGTTATTTTATATAGTATAATAATATTTTTAATCTGCTTTTTAAATTTTTATATAATTTGAAACTGAATTATTTTGATATCATTTAAAATCTCTTACTAACCAAAAAAGAAAAAGAAAAATCCTCTTGAGTTTAGATTTCCATAAACAGTTATAATTTTATTTTTAAATATGTTTCTTCTTTAATGAAACGGGATTGTCTCAACCATCTCAGTTGTTTCCTATAAGAAAATTTAGAAAGATTTCTGAAACTTGTTTCCTATAAGAAAATTTAGAAAGATTTCTGAAAATAAATTTTCTTATATAAGGTGAATGAAACAAACAAGTGAGGATTGCAGGTGAATTTGAGATGGAAATTATGTGATAGAAAGCCATATGGCATGTCGTGTCAATGATGTTTTCTTGGTGTCCCTAGTCAACAGTAGTGGGTGAAAAGAACTTTCAACTTAAATATTTTCTAATAGGGGTTTTTAGATATTAGTCCCTTAATTCATAACTATTTTGTTATTAGTCCCTCAAATCTCATATTTCGATATTAGTCCCTTAAATTGCATGAAGTTGTTGATATTGGTCCCTGGTGTTAAAAATGCAACGGAATATTCCGTTAACTTCCACATAGTTAAGTAATGGACAGTTACGTCCCTCATAACAAAACTCAAACCCAAACCTGCACTTAATGAACCCGAACCCGTTGAAATCCAATCTCATATTCTTCTCTCCCCAACGGTGAAGTTTCTGGGAACCCATAAAAGAGCAGCGGCTCTTTCATTTGAGGTCTCTTTAAGATATGAATTCAAACCCAAGTGATGTGCTCATTGTCAGGCTATCGGAGGAAAATATGGAAGCAATTGTGGCCTATAGTATTGAAGGGAAGTTCAAAATCCTGATACAGTTACTGATCTCCATTTGACATGTTGCTAAACTATGTTATTATAAGAGGAAAAACAAAGAAGCTTTGGAGTCCTAAAGTGCTGCAGGAAGTTCAAATTTCCGCTATAGTTATTGGTGACCAAGCTTCTACAATTGCAAAAAATGCTGTTAGTAGGAACGAAGGCCAAGAGCAATGGAGGGCTGCGCAAAGAGTTCGTAAAGCTATACAGATTTCATTGGAGGCTCTACAAACCCCTCGTCATGAACATTGCTTTTCGGAACATAAAAGGCCTTAATGTACCTAATAAACAGCATGCGCGCGTTGAGTCTTTTCTATATCAGTATCATATTACTCGTATGGTTGATCAGTAATGTGATTAAAACCGAATATAGGCTTGGTGGAAATCCCATGGTGGAGCATGAAATTGGAGGTTTTAAGAGCTGCATTGATTTTTGTGAAGTCACATTCGATGTTTACAGACGGTGGGAGTAGAAGAGACATATATAGAGAGGGATAGGGGAACTTGAGTAAGTTGGGGGTTTAATGTGTGAGGATATTTAGGTAACAAACCATATGTTGCTAAGTCTAACCTAACAGGGTGGGTAATTTTCAACAAAAAGTTAACAGAAGGACCAATATCAACAACTTAATGCAATTTGAGGGACTAATATTAAAATATGAAGATTTGAAGGATTAATATCAAAGTAGGTATGATTTATGGGACTAATATCGAATAACTCCTTTCTAATATTACAAAAAAGGAACATTTAAATTGCAAAGCACTTTCCACCGAAAAAGTGAAGCAAAGGTGAGTGATAGCGAACTCTCTCAGTTAATGCCGTCACCAAGTAGCTTGTGATTACTTTATTATTACCAAATATTGCCACAAACAAAGACATATCAAGCACAACATAAAAAATTATATATCCATATCCACTTGTTGCCTTCTCAAGGAACCCAATGTTTTTGTACTTGTCTCAAGAGTGTTCGTGCCCGCTATTAATTAACTCCCCAACAAACTACATTAATTCCTATTGCTTTGAGTACAAGCATGGTCAATAGATTCCATATTATAGAAGAATGATGCCATTTATCATCAATTATTGCTAGAGATTATATAATGGTCAAATTTATTGAATTTAATTGTTTTACTCTACCATATCTATCTATCTTCTATATCTATATCTGTCTATATCTATACTACATATAAAAGAGGATTGCCTTGTCAAAACTTTTGATTTCCATTTTGCCCTTTTAAGTGTGATAATTCTCAAATATGTCATTAGTTGTAATTAATCATTCACTAATTATATATAACTTCCCATTAATTATGCATTTCCTTACTTTTTCAAAATCTTTGTTCTCACTATTATTTTATCGTTTATTTATGTTATTTAATTGAAAATTTGAAATTTATCCCTAATTTATCTTCACATAATATTTAATATTCTAGAAAAATTAAGAATAATAAAATTCATTAGGCTTATGCCTTATGCCATTGGGTTTCACCTCTTATGGAGGACTACCTATTAACCTTTTAAAAGTGTGATAATAGTATGAAAAATAATTCGTGTTTATTGTAATTGTAATAGTATTAATAGTATAATTATTTTAATAGTATTTTTAAATTAATAAATTACACTGTAATTTAATAATTATTATGACATGGAAATGATTAAGTGTCAATCCTCCCGAGTCGACACGTGTCCCAAATTAACTGTGCATCACCTCGACTCGACCCTATGAAGGACGAGTTCAAGAACGCCATCACTCGAGCCTTACCAAGAAGGAGTGGAAGGCGTCCTCACTTTCGGTCCGTAGTTAAGGACGGCTCTATGCCTCCTCATTTTGAGACCGGGTTGAACCTCCCGTCTAAGGTGGCGAATAAAAGTCTTTTATCGGCCCACTTAAAGCCGAGTCGAAGGAGGTCACTCGAACCCCTGACGGTGATTACCATCACATTAAATGCATAGTCGGTCATCATTGCTCTAACCGAAAATCTTAATGACTCATCGAACTCGGTCAACACCGACTTTGTCACCATATTAATCACAAATGTGACTCATATCATCCGCTGACCGTAAAGTGTTAGTAAAAGGCGATTGTTTGGACTCGGCCAAAGTTATAAAATTGTCCTCCCAAATCTGCTATAAATAGATGCCCTGCCTACTGCATGGAGGTACGTGATTTCGATCAAAAAAATGCACTACAACTGTACTCTCTCTCCTTCACTTAAGATCCATACTAACTTGATCGTCGGAGGAAACCCCGGAGAACTCAACTCCGACCCTCTTACGTGTTGTTTGTGTGCATGACCGAATCCTCTGCTCAAGAATCAACTATCAAAAGAAGATTGAAAAACCCTAAAACCCTACGTAATCCATACTAAACCCCCTTGTTTGATATATGACATCAATAATAATTATACAATTCAAGAAATTATTTAGTAATAGTGTAATAAACTAATTATTAAATTAATATGTAGTTACTAATAGTATTATAATTATGCTATGTATACTATTATTATATTTAAAAGAGAAGAGATTATTTAATATGTTATAATTATTTTAATAAATTATGAATAAATTATAATAATTATCTAAACTATAATAATTAATTATACATCTCTATACACAATTTTATAGTATAATTTATTTATTTAAACAAAATCGTAAATATTCAGAAGTTATATTGTTATACAAGTCATTTCACTATTTTAGGCCAACAAAAATTTAAGAAACATAAAACAAAACAATTATGCTCACGCATGCGTGCACTATACTAGTATTAAAAGAAGAGATAGATAAATAGGCATCAAGTCTATAAAAGCATCTTGTGTCTCGCAAATCAATGCGCTGCAATTTTAGAGCCCGAGAATCACTTGATCCAATATAGGTATTAATTAGAGATGATTAATCTCTGGATCCAAAGCTTGCAAACGGTGCATAGGCTAATTAAGAGCCTCCAAATTAAATATTTTCTAATAGGGTTTTAGATATTAGTCCCTTTCTTAAACTATTTTGTTATTAGTCCCTCAAATCTCATATTGCGATATTAGTCCCTTAAATTGCATGAAGTTGTTGATATTGGTCCCTGGTGTTAAAATGCAACGGAATATTCCGTTAACTTCCACATAGTTAAGTAATGGACAGTTACGTCCCTCATAACAAAACTCAAACCCAAACCTGCACTTAATGAACCCGAACCCGTTGAAATCCAATCTCATATTCTTCTCTCCCCAACGGTGAAGTTTCTGGAACCCATAAAAGAGCAGCTCTTTCATTTGAGGTCTCTTTAAGATATGAATTCAAACCCAAGTGATGTGCTCATTGTCAGGCTATCGGAGGAAAATATGGAAGCAATTGTGGCCTATAGTATTGAAGGGAAGTTCAAAATCCTGATACAGTTACTGATCTCCATTTGACATGTTGCTAAACTATGTTATTATAAGAGGAAAAACAAAGAAGCTTTGGAGTCCTAAAGTGCTGCAGGAAGTTCAAATTTCCGCTATAGTTATTGGTGACCAAGCTTCTACAATTGCAAAAAATGCTGTTAGTAGGAACGAAGGCCAAGAGCAATGGAGGGCTGCGCAAAGAGTTCGTAAAGCTATAGAGATTTCATTGGAGGCTCTACAAACCCCTCGTCATGAACATTGCTTTTCGGAACATAAAAGGCCTTAATGTACCTAATAAACAGCATGCGCGCGTTGAGTCTTTTCTATATCAGTATCATATTACTCGTGTGGTTGATCAGTAATGTGATTAAAACCGAATATAGGCTTGGTGGAAATCCCATGGTGGAGCATGAAATTGGAGGTTTTAAGAGCTGCATTGATTTTGTGAAGTCACATTCGATGTTTACAGACGGTGGGAGTAGAAGAGACATATATAGAGAGGATAGGGGAACTTGAGTAAGTTGGGGGTTTAATGTGTGAGGATATTTAGGTAACAAACCATATGTTGCTAAGTCTAACCTAACCAGGGTGGGTAATTTTCAACAAAAAAGTTAACAGAAGGACCAATATCAACAACTTAATGCAATTTGAGGGACTAATATTAAAATATGAAGATTTGAAGGATTAATATCAAAGTAGGTATGATTTATGGGACTAATATCGAATAACTCCTTTCTAATATTACAAAAAAAGGAACATTTAAATTGCAAAGCACTTTCCACCCAAAAAGTGAAGCAAAGGTGAGTGATAGCGAACTCTCTCAGTTAATGCCGTCACCAAGTAGCTTGTGATTACTTTATTATTACCAAATATTGCCACAAACTAAGATATATCAAGCACAACATAAAAAATTATATATCCATATCCACCTGTTGCCTTCTCAAGGAACCCAATGTTTTTGTACTTGTCTCAAGAGTGTTCGTGCCCGCTATTAATTAACTCCCCAACAAACTACATTAATTCCTATTGCTTTGAGTACAAGCATGGTCAATAGATTCCATATTATAGAAGAATGATGCCATTTATCATCAATTATTGCTAGAGATTATATAATGGTCAAATTTATTGAATTTAATTGTTTTACTCTACCATATCTATCTATCTTCTATATCTATATCTGTCTATATCTATACTACATATAAAAGAGGATTGCCTTGTCAAAACTTTTGATTTCCATTTTGCCCTTTTAAGTGTGATAATTCTCAAATATGTCATTAGTTGTAATTAATCATTCACTAATTATATATAACTTCCCATTAATTATGCATTTCCTTACTTTTTCAAAATCTTTGTTCTCACTATTATTTTATCGTTTATTTATGTTATTTAATTGAAAATTTGAAATTTATCCCTAATTTATCTTCACATAATATTTAATATTCTAGAAAAATTAAGAATAATAAAATTCATTAGGCTTATGCCTTATGCCATTGGGTTTCACCTCTTATGGAGGACTACCTATTAACCTTTTAAAAGTGTGATAATAGTATGAAAAATAATTCGTGTTTATTGTAATTGTAATAGTATTAATAGTATAATTATTTTAATAGTATTTTTAAATTAATAAATTACACCGTAATTTAATAATTATTATGACATGGAAATGATTAAGTGTCAATCCTCCCACGGGAGTCGACACGTGTCCCAAATTAACTGTGCATCACCTCGACTCGACCCTATGAAGGACGAGTTCAGTAAACGTCATCACTCGAGCCTTACCAAGAAGGGTCGAGTGGAAAGGCGTCCTCACTCGGTCCCCGTAGTTAAGGACGGCTCTATGCCTCCTCATTTTTCGAGACCGGGTTCAGAACCTCCCAGTCTAAGGTGGCCGAATAAAAAGGCGTCTTTTTATCGGCCCACTTGCAAAGCCGAGTCGAAAGGAGGTCACTCTCGAACCCCACGCTGACAGCTGATTACCATCACATTAAATGCATAGTCGGAGTCATCATTGCTCTAACCCCGAAAATCTTAATGACTCATCGAACCTGGTCAACACCTGACTTCCCCTGTCACCATCGTATTAATCACAAATGTGACTCATATCATCCGCGGCCTGTAAAGTGTTAGCCGAGTAAGCTGACTGTTTGGACTCGGCCAAAGTTATAAAATTGTCCTCCCAAATCTGCTATAAATAGGTGCCCTGCCTACTGCATGGAGGTACGTGATTTTGATCAAAAAAATGCACTACAACTGTACTCTCTCTCCTTCACTTAAGATCCATACTAACTTGATCGTCGGAGGAAACCCCGGAGAACTCAACTCCGACCCTCTTACGTGTTGTTTGTGTGCATGACCGAATCCTCTGCTCAAGAATCAACTATCAAAAGAAGATTGAAAACCCTAAAACCCTCGTAATCCATACTAAACCCCTTGTTTGATATATGACATCAATAATAATTATACAATTCAGAAATTATTTAGTAATAGTGTAATAAACTAATTATTAAATTAATATGTAGTTACTAATAGTATTATAATTATGCTATGTATACTATTATTATATTTAAAAGAGAAGAGATTATTTAATATGTTATAATTATTTTAATAAATTATGAATAAATTATAATAATTATCTAAACTATAATAATTAATTATACATCTCTATACACAATTTTATAGTATAATTTATTTATTTAAACAAAATCGTAAATATTCAGAAGTTATATTGTTATACAAGTCATTTCACTATTTTAGGTCAACAAAAAAAATTTAAGAAACATAAAACAAAACAATTATGCTCACGTGCGCAGCACGTGCACTATACTAGTATTAAAAAGAAGAGATAGATAAATAGGCATCAAGTCTATAAAAGCATCTTGTGTCTCGCAAATCAATGCGCTGCAATTTTAGAGCCCGAGAATCACTTGATCCAATATAGGTATTAATTAGAGATGATTAATCTCTGGATCCAAAGCTTGCAAACGGTGCATAGGCTAATTAAGAGCCTCCAAATTATATGGACTAAAAGTTAAGTATGTATGCGGTGAGCACCAATTTTGCTACTTAAGAATCGGATTTTTTCTTTAAGAAATGAATCTATACTACTTATTATTATTATTATTATTACTACTTATAAAAGAGAATATGGGTGTCAAAACTTTTGACTTCCTATTTTAGCCCTCTTAATATTTATAATACTTAAGTTTGAGAATTCCCAATTCACTTAATTAATAATCCATTATCCCTCAATCACTAGCATTAATTCAATGCATAAATCCTTTATTAGAATTTTAATGCATAAGTTTTTAATTATGAAAGCCAATGCATAAGTTACTCAATTCAATTAACCACAATCCATTGTGATTATCTTTTGAACTTCTGATGTAAAGACCAACATTCACTATCCTCAAATTTGTAGACTTAAATGCAATTGCCCTTTCAACTACTTTCGCTGATCATTACTCCATTCATTCAAACATTGAAGACTTAATTACTTAACCTCCATTATTTATTCAATGCAAAAGTTCTAACGGATCGCTCATTTAAATTTTTTTCCCATATATTATAACTGTATGAAATTGGAAATATATACTCTTCAATTCTTTGGATGGTCCCCAAAAAATATATTTTCTAACATGGGTTTGATTTTTGTCTCTTTGTAGGTCAATTGCTCTCCTCAAAATCATGATCGATCTCATAGCAACAAGATCATTCCATAGAACTTACAGCTCCACTGGAGATCTAATTTGTATCTCATTTCAATTTTCAAAATATTTTATATAATTCCTCTTTATCCATTCATATTTTATTTTATTCCTTCACATTTTGCTCCTTCATATTTTAGTTGATTTCATATTTTCATTGTTAGGGTCTGAAACAATTTCATTCTAAGTTATGCATGACCATCGGTAAGATTTTTCCCACTTTTATTTTCTTCTTTTACAATTATTTTTAAATTTGTATGTTAGTTGTATAAAATTGAGTGTATATAAATTTGATGGTTATATATACACATAGACATATATAAATTAGATAATATGATTATTATACTGCAAATAAAAATATATATTGATAAATAATAATATCATATATATAAATAATAATTCATAAAAATATTTTAAAATAATATTAAAAAAATTATAAATAGAATATAAAAATTAATTTATATAATTAAACATATTAATATTATATTTATTTTAAGGTGCATGAACCCTTCAAGTCAAACTAATATTGTTGATGGCACACTTCTCTCCCCAACGGTGAAGTTTCTGGAACCCATAAAAGAGCAGCTCTTTCATTTGAGGTCTCTTTAAGATATGAATTCAAACCCAAGTGATGTGCTCATTGTCAGGCTATCGGAGGAAAATATGGAAGCAATTGTGGCCTATAGTATTGAAGGGAAGTTCAAAATCCTGATACAGTTACTGATCTCCATTTGACATGTTGCTAAACTATGTTATTATAAGAGGAAAAACAAAGAAGCTTTGGAGTCCTAAAGTGCTGCAGGAAGTTCAAATTTCCGCTATAGTTATTGGTGACCAAGCTTCTACAATTGCAAAAAATGCTGTTAGTAGGAACGAAGGCCAAGAGCAATGGAGGGCTGCGCAAAGAGTTCGTAAAGCTATACAGATTTCATTGGAGGCTCTACAAACCCCTCGTCATGAACATTGCTTTTCGGAACATAAAAGGCCTTAATGTACCTAATAAACAGCATGCGCGCGTTGAGTCTTTTCTATATCAGTATCATATTACTCGTATGGTTGATCAGTAATGTGATTAAAACCGAATATAGGCTTGGTGGAAATCCCATGGTGGAGCATGAAATTGGAGGTTTTAAGAGCTGCATTGATTTTTGTGAAGTCACATTCGATGTTTACAGACGGTGGGAGTAGAAGAGACATATATAGAGAGGATAGGGGAACTTGAGTAAGTTGGGGTTTAATGTGTGAGGATATTTAGGTAACAAACCATATGTTGCTAAGTCTAACCTAACCAGGGTGGGTAATTTTCAACAAAAAGTTTTAGAAGGACCAATATCAACAACTTAATGCAATTTGAGGGACTAATATTAAAATATGAAGATTTGAAGGATTAATATCAAAGTAGGTATGATTTATGGGACTAATATCGAATAACTCCTTTCTAATATTACAAAAAGGAACATTTAAATTGCAAAGCACTTTCCACCCAAAAAGTGAAGCAAAGGTGAGTGATAGCGAACTCTCTCAGTTAATGCCGTCACCAAGTAGCTTGTGATTACTTTATTATTACCAAATATTGCCACAAACTAAGATATATCAAGCACAACATAAAAATTATATATCCATATCCACCTGTTGCCTTCTCAAGGAACCCAATGTTTTTGTACTTGTCTCAAGAGTGTTCGTGCCCGCTATTAATTAACTCCCCAACAAACTACATTAATTCCTATTGCTTTGAGTACAAGCATGGTCAATAGATTCCATATTATAGAAGAATGATGCCATTTATCATCAATTATTGCTAGAGATTATATAATGGTCAAATTTATTGAATTTAATTGTTTTACTCTACCATATCTATCTATCTTCTATATCTATATCTGTCTATATCTATACTACATATAAAAGATTGCCTTGTCAAAACTTTTGACTTCCTATTTTAGCCCTCTTAATATTTATAATTCTTAAGTTTGAGAATTCCCCAATTCACTTAATTAATAATCCATTATCCCTCAATCACTAGCATTAATTCAATGCATAAATCCTTTATTAGAATTTTAATGCATAAGTTTTAATTATGAAAGCCAATGCATAAGTTACTCAATTCAATTAACCACAATCCATTGTGATTATCTTTTGAACTTCTGATGTAAAGACCAACATTCACTATCCTCAAATTTGTAGACTTAAATGCAATTGCCCTTTCAACTACTTTCTGATCATTACTCCATTCATTCAAACATTGAAGACTTAATTACTTAACCTCCATTATTTATTCAATGCAAAAGTTCTAAAGGATCGCTCATTTTAAAATTTTTTCATATATTATAACTGTATGAAATTGGAAATATATACTCTTCAATTCTTTGGATGCCCCCAAAAAAATTTCTAACATGGGTTTGATTTTTGTCTCTTTGTAGGTCAATTGCTCTTCTCAAAATCATGATCGATCTCATAGCAACAAGATCATTCCATAGAACTTACAGCTCCACTGGAGATCTAATTTGTATCTCATTTCAATTTTCAAAATATTTTATATAATTCCTCTTTATCCATTCATATTTTATTTTATTCCTTCACATTTTGCTCCTTCATATTTTAGTTGATTTCATATTTTCGATTGTTAGGGTCTGAAACAATTTCATTCTAAGTTATGCATGACCATCGGTAAGATTTTTCCCACTTTTATTTTCTTCTTTTACAATTATTTTTAAATTTGTATGTTAGTTGTATAAAATTGAGTGTATATAAATTTGATGGTTATATATACACATAGACATATATAAATTAGATAATATGATTATTATACTGCAAATAAAAATATATATTGATAAATAATAATATCATATATATAAATAATAATTCATAAAAATATTTTAAAATAATATTAAAAAATTATAAATAGAATATAAAAATTAATTTATATAATTAAACATATTAATATTATATTTATTTTAAGGTGCATGAACCCTTCAAGTCAAACTAATATTGTTGATGGCACAAAAGATAGAAGATTTATCCTATTTTTTAATCTTTGATAGAAAAAGTTTGTATATCAACAATGCAAATGTCTCTCTGTAATTGTTGGACATTAAAATTTTATCTCTCTTGTAGAGAAATAATGTAAGTGGAATAGTATAGCTATCACTATATTTTTAATTTAAAATATTATTGAACTTGAGGATTAATGGGCATTGCAAATCAAACTTGGGCTTTTTCTGGATTTCCTAACAGAACAAGTTCCATCTCAAAAGTATTAAAATTTTGGGAAAATTGTGTCAGAGGCCAAAAGCAAAAACTTCATTAATGATAGACTCCAACTTTCCCATGTGTTTGACCCTCATGATTACTTACGATTTATTATTATTCCATTCCATTCCTATTCCTCACCCTGTCCATTCCTTTCCATCTTCCTCTCCTCACTTTCCTTCCATCTCCACCCCCTCCCTCTGTCCTCCTCCCTCCCTTCCATCTCCTTCTTCCTCCTCCTCCTCTCCTCCTCTCTCTCCTTCTTCCTCCTCTCCTCCTCCATGCTTCCTTCTTCTTCCTCATCCTCTCTCTCCTCCTCTAACCATCCTATTCTCCTCCTCCTCCTCCATCCACCATTCTCAAAATCTGCTGACCCCAGTCCCTTCTCCTTCACCGTCCATTGTGAGAGTACTCAGGTGAAACCTCACATCCTCCTCCGTCACTCATGATCTCCTCTCAGGTACGTCCCGCTTCAGCCCTTCTCCATGCCCATGCAGTCAGCCTTCACGTCCTCCTCCTCCATCACATCACCGGCACTACTCTGCGTGTCTCCTCCACACGCCTCCACCATGCTCCTCCCTCCCGCGGTAGTAAACAACCACTACTTCTTCCGTCACATATGGAATATTAAGCCACAAGTGGCCTCCTCTCCCCTCAGATTCCTCCCTACTCCTCTTCCTCCTCGCCTCCATGAGTTCTAGCACCAAGGAAGATGGGACGGTCTTTGGAGGAGTAGAAGGGCTTCGAGCCAAATTAGACTTAACATGATGAAATAGAACTAACATGAGCGAGAATAGACTTAACAGCGGTGAAATAGAACTAACATAGGCGAGAATAGAATTAACATGAAGTTGAATAGAATTATACCTTAGAATAGAATTAACATGAAGTTGAATAGAATTAACATGCAACTTGAATAGAATTAACATGAAGTGAGATTGAATTAACATGAAGTGGAATAGAATAACATACGGTAAAATAGAATTAACATGCGGTGAAACTAACATGAACCAATTATTCTTGTTAAATTCAATTTGATTCATGTTAAGTCTAATTAATTCAATTAAAAGCATGAAATATACTTATCTCCTCCATATTCTTGCATGTTCCCCCAAGATATTTCAAATTTCAACAAGGAGTTCTTAATTACAAGGTTCCACCCTCTTTTTTAATATCAAGAACGCTAATTATATGATAGAGAAAGATACAAAACCCAAAATACTTATCTCCTTCTTCTTTCCTTCCATCCGCTTCTCCTCTCCCTCCTCTCATAACCCATCTTTCTTCCTCCCTCTTCCTCTCCTCCTCATAACTCATCTCCTTCTCCTCTTATAATCCATTTTATTTTTCTGAAGCCTCCATCTTTCCATCTAACACTTATCCTATTATTTTGTCTTAAAAGATTTTATCGTCATTATGGAGCCAAGCCATGCTCAGATATTCCTCCGATGCTAAGACTACTCTCGTGTCTCCTCCACCGCCTCCCTCCACATGTCCTCCACTTAGTAAACAACCACTACTTCTTCACGCATATATGGAATATTATTACACCGTCAAAGCACTCCATCTCCTCAATTCCCTCCCTATCCTCCAGCCCGCCAAAGTTCTAGCACACCTAAAGTCCTGACAGCTTTGGAGGAGTAAGAAGGAGCTCAGTCAAATTAGACTTAACACGCAGTGAAATAGAACTAACATGAAGCAATAGACTTAACACTAAAGTTGAAATAGAACCAATAAGCGGAATAGAATTAACATGAAGTTGAATAGAATTAATATTAAACCAATAGAATTAACATGGTTGAATAATTAACATGCAACCGAATAGAATTAACATGAAGTGAGATTGAATTAACATGAAGTGGAATAGAATTAACATACAAGAAAATAGAATTAACATGCTGAAACTAACATGAACCTCAAGATTCTTGTTAAATTCAATTTGATTCATGTTAAGTCTAATTTAATTCAATTAAAACGCCAAAATGCCTTATCTCCTCCATATTCTGCATGTTAAGTCTAAAAACAAGTCGAATGACTAAACATGAACCATGTTAAGTCTATTTCAACTTATTTTTAAGTCTAATTTCATGTTAAATTCAATTTATTTGTTAAGTCTAATTTAATTCATTAAAATAAAATAAAAAATAAGTTGAAATAGACTTAACATGAAACATGTTAAGTCTATTTCAACTTATTTTTAAGTCTAATTTCATGTTAAATTCAATTTAATTCATAAGTCTAATTTAATTCAATTAAAAAATAAAACAAAAAATAAGTTGAAAATAGATTCATGTTAAGTCTCATTCGACTTGTTTTAGACTTAACATGCAAGAATATGGAGGAGATAAGGGCATTTTGGCGCTTTTAATTGAATTAAATTAACTTAACATGAATCAAATTGAATTTAACAAGAATAATGAGGTTCATGTTAGTTTCATCAGAAAGTTAATTCTATTTCATCACATGTTATTCTATTCCACTTCATGTTATTCAATCTCACTTCATGTTAATTTGTTTCGGCCGCATGTTAATTCTATTCAACTCATGTTAATTCTATTTTCAAAGTTAAAATAGAATTAACATGCAACCAATAGAATTAACATGAAGTGAGATTGAATTACGAAGTGGAATAGAATTAACATGCAAGAAATAGAATTAACTCGCAGTGAAACTAACATGAACCTCAAGATTATTCTTGTTAAATTCAATTTGATTCATGTTAAGTCTAATTTAATTCAATTAAAAACACCAAAATGCCCTTATCCTCCATATTCTTGCATGTTAAGTCTAAAACAAGTCTAATGAGACTTAACATGAATCTATTTTCAACTTATTTTTGTTTTTATTTTTAATTGAATTAAATTACTTAACATGAATTAAATTGAATTAACATGAAATTAGACTTAAAAATAAGTTGAAATAGACTTAACATGTTTCATGTTAAGTCTATTTTCAACTTATTTTTAAGTCTAATTTCATGTTAAATTCAATTTAATTCATGTTAAGTCTATTTTCAACTTATTTTTAAGTCTAATTTCATGTTAAATTCAATTTGATTCATGTTAAGTCTATTTTCAACTTATTTTTGTTTTTATTTTTAATTGAATTAATTAGACTTAACATGAAACATGTTAAGTCTATTTTCAACTTATTTTTAAGTCTAATTTCATGTTAAATTCAATTTATTTCATGTTAAGTCTATTTTCAACTTATTTTTAAGTCTAATTTCATGTTAAATTCAATTTGATTCATGTTAAGTCTATTTTCAACTTATTTTTTATTTTATTTTTAATTGAATTAAATTAGACTTAACATGAATCAAATTGAATTTAACATGAAATTAGACTTAAAAATAAGTTGAAATAGACTTAACATGAATCAAATTGAATTTAACATGAAATTAGACTTAAAAATAAGTTGAAATAGACTTAACATGAAACATGTTAAGTCTATTTTCAACTTATTTTTAAGTCTAATTTCATGTTAAATTCAATTTATTTCATGTTAAGTCTAAAACAAGTCTAATGAGACTTAACATGAATTAAATTGAATTTAACATGAAATTAGACTTAAAAATAAGTTGAAATAGACTTAACATGTTTC
Source organism: Asparagus setaceus (assembly GCA_012295165.1). Taxonomy (NCBI): domain Eukaryota; kingdom Viridiplantae; phylum Streptophyta; class Magnoliopsida; order Asparagales; family Asparagaceae; genus Asparagus; species Asparagus setaceus. Next base: position 66,327,642 of record CM022705.1, on the reverse strand, counting down.
ATGTTAAGTCTATTTTCAACTTATTTTTGTTTTTATTTTTAATTGAATTAATTAGACTTAACATGAATCTATTTTCAACTTATTTTTAAGTCTAATTTCATGTTAAATTCAATTTAATTCATGTTAAGTCTAAAACAAGTCTAATGAGACTTAACATGAATTAAATTGAATTTAACATGAAATTAGACTTAAAAATAAGTTGAAATAGACTTAACATGAAATAAATTGAATTTAACATGAAATTAGACTTAAAAATAAGTTGAAATAGACTTAACATGAAATAAATTGAATTTAACATGAAATTAGACTTAAAAATAAGTTGAAATAGACTTAACATGAAATAAATTGAATTTAACATGAAATTAGACTTAAAAATAAGTTGAAAATAGATTCATGTTAAGTCTAAAACAAGTCTAATGAGACTTAACATGAATCAAATTGAATTTAACATGAAATTAGACTTAAAAATAAGTTGAAATAGACTTAACATGAAATAAATTGAATTTAACATGAAATTAGACTTAAAAATAAGTTGAAATAGACTTAACATGTTTCATGTTAAGTCTAATTTAATTCAATTAAAAATAAAAACAAAAAATAAGTTGAAATAGACTTAACATGTTTCATGTTAAGTCTAAAACAAGTCTAATGAGACTTAACATGAATCAAATTGAATTTAACATGAAATTAGACTTAAAAATAAGTTGAAATAGACTTAACATGTTTCATGTTAAGTCTAATTTAATTCAATTAAAAATAAAAACAAAAAATAAGTTGAAATAGACTTAACATGTTTCATGTTAAGTCTAAAACAAGTCTAATGAGACTTAACATGAATCAAATTGAATTTAACATGAAATTAGACTTAAAAATAAGTTGAAATAGACTTAACATGAAATAAATTGAATTTAACATGAAATTAGACTTAAAAATAAGTTGAAATAGACTTAACATGTTTCATGTTAAGTCTAAAACAAGTCTAATGAGACTTAACATGAATCTATTTTCAACTTATTTTTAAGTCTAATTTCATGTTAAATTCAATTTAATTCATGTTAAGTCTATTTTCAACTTATTTTTAAGTCTAATTTCATGTTAAATTCAATTTATTTCATGTTAAGTCTATTTTCAACTTATTTTTTATTTTATTTTTAATTGAATTAAATTAGACTTAACATGAATCTATTTTCAACTTATTTTTTATTTTATTTTTAATTGAATTAAATTAGACTTAACATGAATCTATTTTCAACTTATTTTTTATTTTATTTTTAATTGAATTAAATTAGACTTAACATGAATCAAATTGAATTTAACATGAAATTAGACTTAAAAATAAGTTGAAAATAGATTCATGTTAAGTCTATTTTCAACTTATTTTTAAGTCTAATTTCATGTTAAATTCAATTTGATTCATGTTAAGTCTAAAACAAGTCTAATGAGACTTAACATGAATCAAATTGAATTTAACATGAAATTAGACTTAAAAATAAGTTGAAATAGACTTAACATGAATCTATTTTCAACTTATTTTTAAGTCTAATTTCATGTTAAATTCAATTTATTTCATGTTAAGTCTATTTTCAACTTATTTTTTATTTTATTTTTAATTGAATTAAATTAGACTTAACATGAAATAAATTGAATTTAACATGAAATTAGACTTAAAATAAGTTGAAATAGACTTAACATGTTTCATGTTAAGTCTATTTTCAACTTATTTTTATTTTATTTTTAATTGAATTATTAGTTTGTGATAAATTGAATTTAACATGAAATTAGACTTAAAATAAGTTGAAATAGACTTAACATGGTTCATGTTTAGTCTCATTCGACTTGTTTAACAACTGCAAAGAATATGGAGGAGATAAGGGCTTTTGGCGTTTTAATTGAATAAATTAGACTTAACATGAATCAAATTGAATTTAACAAGAATCTTGAGGTTCATGTTAGTTTCCTTTACATGTTAATTCTATTCAACTTCATGTTAATTCTATTCAACTTCATGTTAATTCTATTCAACTTCATGTTAATTCTATTCAACTTCATGTTAATTCTATTCAACTTCATGTTAATTCTATTCGGTTGCATGTTAATTCTATTCAACTTCATGTTAATTCTATTCAACTTCATGTTAATTCTATTCAACTTCATGTTAATTCTATTCGCTTCATGTTAGTTCTATTTCCTTTGCGTGTTAAGTCTAATTTGGGCTCGACTCCTTCTTACTCCTCCAGCTTTGTCGAACTTCAGGTGGTGCTTGAACAGCAGACGGAGGCGAGGAGGAAGAGGAGTAGGGAGGGAATCTGAGGGGGAGATGGAGTGCTTTTAGGCGGTGTAATAATATTCCATATGTAATGAAGAAGTAGTGGTTGTTTACGTGGAGGAGGAAAATGCGTAATGAAGGCGGTGGAGAACACGAAATAGTGCGGTGATGGTGATGGAGGAGGAGGAGAACTGCACCGAGGCAAGATGGAGAAGGGCTAGGCATGGACGACGAGAGAGATGGCATGATGGAGGAGGATGTAGAGATTTAATGGAGTATTTACAGGTGATGGTGAAGGAGAAGGGGATGGGGGCTGCAGTACTTTTGAGGGGGCCGGTGATGGAGAGGAGGAGAGGAAGAAGGAGATGGGTTATGAGAGGAGGAGAGGAGAGGAGATGAGAGGAGGAAGAAGGAGATAAGGTATTTTGGGTTTTGTATCTTCTCTCCATCTTAGTGGCAATGCAATTATTAAAAGGTGGCTTTAATCTGGTATGAGGCTTTGCTTAATGAGACGGAAAAATTTTCCGATTTCTTTGACTAAAAATTTTAAAAATTAAAGAATAAATACCAAAATATCACATTTATTACTATTAGTTACAAAGTTTTGATTTCCATTTTGATAAAGAAGATATTACTAATTATTTCACAAGTTTGCCCCTGTGCAAAGCACGTGCACAATACTAGTTTTGTTAAATATAAAGAATCGTATAATTATATGTAAATACGTAGCCTGCTATATTTGTCAATAACTACAACAATTACTTATAAGCAAGTACATATATTTTATTTGCTAGGGTAGAAGGAAAATTTTAGAAGTAAAAAAGTCAGCGCACCTCTTGATTGGATGGTCTAATGAAAGTCAAAATGCTACTGTAGAAACACTATATAATTTTATCAAATGGAAGTAAAAAGCATCTGAAATCACAATAATTTAACACTATAAACCTATCAAAGGACTTCAAATTTTAAGCAATCATATATGGTAGCTTAAGCCCATGGCTCTTGTTATGCAATCATTTCCTATAAATGGACTACTTTGATGCATTTTAAAAATTTCTAGTGCGTTTACTCCTACAATGTACTTCATTAAAAGTAAAGTTCTATAAAAAAATAATAATAAAGAGAAAGAGAGTTGTTAGTTGGTAAGTCTACATGTTATTTATGCAGACAATATAAAACAATATTTTTCAATTAATATAACATTAGCAGCAATAAAAACTTTAAAAATGCATAGCATAACTTGGAGTATTTTTGAAAGACACAGATTGTTAATTAGGTAAAGGTACCTCCAAGGGAAAAGATTAGCCTTAATTATAGGAGTGATCATTGTTGTAGAAATGATAGCCTATAGAATTAAAAAGGGCTAAAGTTAAGAATCTAGAAGCATATAGTGGGGAGGGGGGGGAGAGAGATTAAGGACCGCATCTTTAGTTATAATAATCATATTGATTATACATGTCAAATACATCATCTGCAAGTCAAGAATTAAGTCTCGAACCAAAGAAACCGAAGATAAATATTCAAAACTAAGGGATCCTCCTCTCTCACAACTTTATCATCAAATCCATCCATCAAAACAGCCAAAAGAGCATAGTTGCGGCTTGCTCCTATAGTTCCCCACATAAATGTCAATCTCAATCTCAATAATCATCCAATCACTTTTGAGAGGCCATATAATTAATTTATTTTTAAGAATATTGATTAAGTAAAGATGGAGACTACTGTACATTCACTTGCCACACATCTCTAGGCACAAGACCTTGCAGCCGCAGTGCCCTGGGAGCAGGGATAACGGATGAAATTGGATGTTCTTTTTATTTTTTATGGAAGAAATTGTGGATGTTTTTTTTTTCCTTGGTTAATTGCATATATATATATATATATATATATATATATATATATATATATATATATATATATGGGCCGGTTCCAATGAGAACCCAAATAAATGTGAGAACTAAGAACCCAATATCAACCATCCATCATACAAAATTAAAGGCTGAGATTCTTCAAAAAATAAGGTGGTAGAATTGTAATTAAATAGACATCGGAAACTGAAATAAGGGTAAAAGGGTAAGTTAGTTTTGATTTGAGATATTTAAGAAGGAGAGAGAAACTATAATCACGGAAACCGTCAATCAATTAGAACACAGATTTATGTAATTAATTAAAAAAGATTAGATTAAGAAAGGTAAGAAGATAAGTTAGTTTCGATTTGAGATATTTAAGGAGGAGAGAGAAACTAAGATATGTCATGATTCTGTGCACCCCACAAACTTTGTCTAAAATACGATATTAAAAAAATACAAATTTGGTTACGGAATCGCATATTATAACTTACGTAATCATGTAATCATTGTTATAGAATCACCTAGTATAAAAAATGTAATCTCTTTTATCAACTTACGAATCGCATATTGAAACTTACGTAATCATGTTTTTATTGTTACGAATCTCTAAGTTTACAATACGTAATCTTTTTATCAACTTACGAATCATGTATTTATTGTTACAGAATCATGTATTTATTGTTACACAATTTTTGATCGCTTTTCAAAATCAATAATTTTGCTTTGTTCGTTTTAATTTATAACAAACATGTGTTATTTCGTAATCAATTTCGTCTAATTTGTAACTTTTTATTGTATTTTTTCGATTTGTCGCGTAATCAATTTGATTTAGATCCTTTTATTTTTGAATTTTTCTTTTCTTTTACAAACCTATTATCTATTACGAAACTCTTATTATACATTCTGAGAATCTCCTATAACAAGTTCTGAGAATCTCCTATTATGCATTCTGAGAATCTCCTATAACAAGTTCTGAGAATCTCCTATAACAAGTTACGAATCTCCTATTATGCATTCTGAGAATCTCCTATTATGCATTCTGAGAATCTCCTATAACAAGTTCTGAGAATCTCCTATAACAAGTTCTGAGAATCTCCTATAACAAGTTACGAATCTCCTATTATGCATTCTGAGAATCTACTTGAATTGTTTGATTTTGTGTTACGTAATCACCTATAAGAAGTTACGAATCTCCTATTATCTGTTATAGAATCTATTTGAATTGTTATAGAATCTCTTGAATTGTTACGAATCTCCTAATAACTTTCGGATAATAAGAGATTCTCAGAATGATAATAGGTGATTCGTAACATAAAATCGAAAAGAATTCAAGTAGATCATGTAAAAGATAATAGGAGATTCTCAGAACTTGTTATAGGAGATTCTCAGAACTTGTTATAGGAGATTCTCAGAACTTGTTATAGGAGATTCTCAGAATGTATAATAGGAGATTCTCAGAATGTATAATAGGTCTGTAAAAGAAAAAAAATTCAAAGACAAAATGATCTAAATCAAATTGATTACGTGCGGACAAACCAGAAAAAAAATTATAAAAATTACAGATTAGACAAAAATGATTCTGAAATAACGCATGTTTGATACAAATTAAAATCGAAAAAAGAAGAAGATTAGTCGAAATAGAACTAAGGTTTTGGGATGAACAATGCTCTCGGATGAACAGTACCGCGAAGATGAACAGTGCTCTAGGGGTGAACAATAACGCAATCAAGAATAGAATAAATATAACACATGTTTGATACAAATTAAAATCAAAAAAAGAAGAAGATTAGTCGAAATAGAACTAGGGTTTTGGGATGAACAACGCTCTCAGATGAACAGTACCGCGAAGATGAACAGTGCTCTCGGTACGAACAGTAACGCAATCAAGAATAGAATAAAGAAGAAATAAATTGAAACGTAATCAAGAAGAATTGCGGTTAATTAGGCAAGAAAAAACTGCCTACAATGTAACTGTTTATGAAACGAAAATGACAAACATGCCCTTATTTTGAAATTTAATAGAGATTAATCACAACCATTGATTGGTTAAAAATCTAATGGTAATGATTGAGTTCTCAGTTCTCAAATTTATAAGGGGTTCTCATTTGATCCGGCCCTATATATATATATATATATATATATATATATATATATATATATATATATATATATATATATATATATATATATATATATATATATATATATATATATATATATATATATATATATATATATATATATATATATATATATGAGTCTTACTCTATATATATATATATCCACTTAAGTGGATAATAAATATCATCCTCCCAACTTTTTAACCACACATCTTCCTTTAGATTTGTCTTTATCAAGCTTGCACAAATCTCAGAATAGGTATCATATCTTCTGGATCTCAGCATTATCTGAATGAAAGTTAGGAGGATGGATTTCACTATCCACTTAAGTGGATTAAAGTTATTCTCTCTCTCTCTCTCTCTCTCTATATATATATATATATATATATATATATATATATATATATATATATATATATATATATATATATATATATATATATATATATATATATATGAGTCTTACTCTATATATAGAGCAAGGCTCCTATAAACTTAAGTTGATAGGGAATAGTCATCCACCAACTTTTTAACCATTGATGTTGCCTTGGGATCCGTGAAAGATATAAAGCCCATATTTGAGATTTGTGTGCATCTTGATTTCACCTATCCCAAGACAACATCAATGGATATAAAAGTTGGTGAACACTATCTCTTATCAACTTAAGTTTATAATATATATATATATATATATATATATATATATATATATATATATATATATATATATAGAGAGAGAGAGAGAAGGCTCTGAACTTAAGTTCATAATGAATAGTGAATGCACCCATTTTTATCCATTCATTAACTGCTGAGATTTGTGATGTATGAAATCTCAAGTGGCTTTATATCTCACGGATCCCAAAGCAAGATGAGTGGTTAGAAAGTTGGTGCCTATCATCTGGCTTTAAGTTAAATAGAAGCCTTTCTATATATATATATATATATATATATATATATATATATATATATATATATATATATATATATATATATATATAGAGAGAGAGAGAGAGAGAGAGAGAGAGAGAGAGAGAGAGAGAGAGAGAGAGAGAGAGAGAGAGATATATATATATATATATATATATATATATATATGAGCCTTACTCTATATATAGAGGCAAGAATTTCCTATAACTTTAAGTTGATAGGGAATAGTCATCCTGACTTTTTTGACCATTGATGTTGCCTTGGGATCCGTGAAAGATATAAAGCCCATATTTGAGATTTGTGTGCATCTTGATTTCACCTATCCCAAGACAACATCAATGGATATAAAAGTTGGTGAACACTATCTCTTATCAACTTAAGTTTATAAGCTATATAATATATATATATATATATATATATATATATATATATATATATATATATATATATATATAGAGAGAGAGAGAGAGAGAGAGGCAAGGCTCATGAACTAAGTTCATAATGAATAGTGGTGCACCAAACTTTTATCACTTTCATCTTGCCTGAATTTGTGATGTGAAATCTCAAAATTGTGCTATATCTTTCACGGTCAGCTTAAGATGAGTGGTTAGAAAAGTTGGTGCCCCTTGTCTGACTTAAGTTAAATAAAACTGCTACTATATATATATATATATATATATATATATATATATATATATATATATATATATATATATATATATATATATATATATAAGAGAGAGAGAGAGAGAGAGTGAGAGAGAGAATGGAAAAACTTTGTGAGTTTAAAGGCTTGGTAGTGATGTGGACATTTGGTCCTTTTGATCTAGCTTTAAAAAAATCTTTCTCCTCTTTTTCTCTCCTCTCTATTCTCACTTCGAAATTAATGGAGCCGGATTTAATACCTCCTTCTGAGATTATTTAAAGGCTTTTAGTACCAAATTCTCCATATTCCTCATATATATATATATATATATATATATATATATATATATATATATATATATATATATATATATATATATATATATATATATATATATATATATATATATATATATATATATATATATATATATATATATATATATATATATATATATATATATATATATATATATATATATATATATATATATATATATATATATCAGAATTGAGAGACAAAGAGCCCATTTCGGTAAGGGCAGATACAGAGATGAAAATGATATATATGTAATGTAGTTGTATTTTGTGCCCAATAGTCAGTGATAATAGAGTTGTAGCATAACTAGCTAAATTGTACGTATATATAAATTCGTTGTATAACAGGAACTTGTGACAGTTGGAGAGAAGGAGGTCCCTCAGATGTATACATAATTTCTATGCTTTCTGCCAATGTCTCCATACTCTTTCATAAGTGCAAGTCTACTTGGTTTTAAATAAAAAGTAAAATATTATCCATGCAGCAAGTGTTTTATGCCCTCGAACATGGAGGGCTCTTGTTTTCATAGACATGATTCGTCAACTTGTTGGTATGATGTAAGTCTTGGGACTCACTGAGTTACATTATTTTATTTGGTTTAAACTTATTGCCAAAATACTAGTTACGGTTGCCCTTGAGTCCACGAGTTGTTTCATTTAAACCAATTCATATGATTGTAAGCTTACAAAATGTGACCAATACACGGTTTACATTAACTTCGGTAAAAATTTTCATAAGAATCCTATAACTACGGAGATCAAGAGATGTAAGCATTCGAAATTGAAGCCTTGATTATGGATGTGAATTATGCTTGTAATGAAAGATCTATGTCTTATTGAGATAAAATTTTGGGATCCATGTGACCCTAATTGGTTAATTGTACCCAAGATTTACACATCATTTGCTAACATTTATGTTATCCCTTCCACAAACTGCTGCCAAAGTGAGTGATAACTCAATTTAGTTAATGTAGATACCAACTGCTTCTGATTAAATTTTTATTATTACCACACAATGTTACAAACTATAAGATAATGTAATTTTATCTATCACCAGTTGTTCCCATCTCAAGAACAATTAATTCCTATTGCTTCAGAGACAAGGATGGTCTCTAGATTCCATACTAAACAATCATATCATTAATCATCAATATATTACTAGATTTAGTAATTAATTGAGCTTAGGAAAGGGTCAGTGCACAAATTAATCCAATGTATTGTGTTACTCATATAGAGTAGAACAAAATAATGACCTTCAAATCTTTGAGACATCTATTGTCTCCAGTGTCTAGCATTTGTCAACAATATTGTTTTTATAATTTATTCAACCTTACAATAAGTTTCCTTTTATGGATATTTACTGTTATTACTTGAATTTGATGGATTTGAACTGTCGGAGATTCTATGCATATATACAACACTCTAATTAATCTAAAATATTATCTAATTACTAACTATTAATTAGAGTAGTGAGTTTTTGGATCCAAAGCTTATAGAATTTTGTGTCTCTGAGGATACGGCCCTTCACCGAAGCTTAGAGCTATAATCAGTGTACTAGATTTCTGATACGTGTCATGAATATGAAAAATATGTATCCGAGTATATATCCTTATCAATATCCGTTAAGATACAAATATTGGTACTAAATATCTATATTCAATAGAACATGCATAAGTATTTGCAGTGAAATATATGGATTCAGATCCAAAATATCCGAATGCATGTTGATAATATACTTGCAATAGTTTTGTCCATGAAATTAATGAATTTGTAAGGTTAATTTTGATGATCTACCGATCTAACCTTAGTTTTTCAGGTCCGTTGAACAAATTAAAATAACTTTCTTGTTTCATACAATTTATAGTTTTATCAACCTTATCCATTTGTCTCATATTCATTTTGTACCGTATATATTCGAGTATGGTTTATATAAGAACCGATCACATGCTTTCTTGTTTCATACAATTTATAGTTTTATCAATCTTATCCATTTTTCTCATATTCTGGCCTGTATATATGATGACGTAACGTTGCACGCGCAACTGCCCCAGCCCCATGGGCGGCAAATGAGGCAGTATCAGGCCCAAATAATTTGAGGCTTAGGCTGTCGCGATGCTGCTAAGATCCTTAGTCTTTGTTAAAAGGAAGAAATTTTCCCATGAGATAAAGAGAATGCATGAGAAATTATCACGTGGACCACATCCAAAGTATATGTGGTATTTGAGAGATAAATTCTGGGATCGATGCAAAATATGAGAATTTTAAAATATAAATGTAATGATATATAAGGGTTCTCTTTTCCCCGATGGACCATTTTACATATACAAATTCATTGATAATTTGTGTTGATGGTGTAAATCACACACAATTAATTATATTGTTGAGGAGATTAGGGACCGCTTCTCCGGATATCCGGTTTAGAGATAAAACTATTCTTCCCTACACGTGATAAAGCTCATAAGAGGGCGAGGTTGATGTCCCTGGTTCCTCCTCGACGATCAAGAAAATGCTTAAGTGAAGGATAAAATGAACTGTTGGAGTTCTTGAGTTCATTAATTGATCAAATGAGAAAATTGCTTGAATCTTGCTTACCTTAGTATTGGGAATAGTTTTATCTTTATAGCAAGAATGGGGTAATTCGTTAACTTCAGCCAGATCGAAGCTACCGAAGTCACCGGCTTTACAAGTTGGGGATTTTAGTCTCCCCGCCTACATCATCTTTATCTTCGCCAACCAACAATCAACAAGATAGAAAACAACCACAATCAAGAAGAAAGAACACCAAGAGTTACGGTTTGGTCGACCAACTTTGACCCACGCTCACAGGCAACAATACAGAAATCCACTAATGATCGGGAGAATTATAAGAGGAACCACTCAACTCGCCTCTCAATCTCTCAACCTCACATACATAATCAACTCTTATATCCTCTTCAAAACCCACTCCTTACAATCTTTTGAACGGACAAAATCGCAAACCCTCTCTCAATATTGTAATCTTTTGCACGCACAAGACTATGAAACCCTCGCTCTTCACAATATTCTTGAATCGGGCCACACCCTCTGCTAACCCTAGATTACAAGAACATTGGCTCTCTCCTTCTTGGTTTTCCTCCAACAATAGAAGATTATATATAGGAAACCAAAACCCTATCTCTAGCCTAACTTCCTAATTAGAATATGATTCAAACTCCAATCATGATGAGACCCAATCTCCTATTATCTGTTATAGAATCTATTTGAATTGTTATAGAATCTCCTGATTGTTGCAATCTCCTAATAACTTTCGATAATAAGAGATTCAGAATGCATAATAGGTGATTCGTAACATAAAATCGAAAGAATTCAAGTAGATCATGTAAAAGAGAATAGGAGATTCTCAGAACTTATTATAGAAGATTCTCAGAATGATAATAGGAGATTCTCAGAACTTGTTATAGGAGATTCGTAATGTGATAATAGGAGCTCGTAATGGATAATAGGTCCTAGAAAAGAAAAAATTCAAAGACAAAATGATCTAAATCAAATTGATTACGCAAGGACAAACCGAAAAAAAATTATAAAAATTACAGATTAGACAAAAATGATTCTGAAATAACGCATGTTTGATACAAATTAAAATCGAAAAAAGAAGAAGATTAGTCGAAATAGAACTAAGGTTTTGGGATGAACAATGCTCTGATGAACAAGATGCCAAGATGAACAAAGGCTCTAGGGTGAACAATAACGCAATCAAGAATAGAATAAATATAACACATGTTTGATACAAATTAAAATCAAAAAAAGAAGAAGATTAGTCGAAATAGAACTAGGGTTTTGGGATGAACAACGCTCTCAGATGAACAGTACCGCGAAGATGAACAAAGGTTCTGACGAACAAGAACGCAATCAAGAATAGAATAAAGAAGAAATAAAAACGTAATCAAGAAGAATTATGTTAATTAGGCAAGAAAAAGCGCCTACAATGTAACCTGTTTATGAAACGAAAATGACAAACATGCCCTTATGTTAACTTTTGAAATTTAATAGAGATTAATCACAACCATTGATTGGTTAAAAATCTAATGGTAATGATTGAGTTCTCAATTCTCAAATTTATAGGGGTTCTCATTTGATCCTGCCCCTATATATATATATATATATATATATATATATATATATATATATATATATATATATATATATATATATATATATATATATATATATATATATATATATATATATATATATATATATATATATATATATAGGTTGAAAGTATAATCCACTTAAGGGATAATAACATCATCCTCCCAACTTTAACCACACATCTTTCCTTTAGATTTGTGCTAATGTCTCACAAATCTCAAAAGATGCTCTCATATCTTTCATGGATCTCAAGCATATCTAATGGACAAAAAGTTAGGAGGATGGATTTCCTTATCCACTTGTGGATTAAAGTTATCTCTCTCTCTCTCTCTCTCTCTCTATATATATATATATATATATATATATATATATATATATATATATATATATATATATATATATATATATATATATATATATATATATATATGAGTCTTAATTTATATATATAGAAATAGTGCCTTATAAACTTAAGTTGATAAGGACATCCACCAATTTTTAACCATTGTGATGCCTCGATCCGTGAAAGATATAAAGCCCATATTTGAGATTTGTGGCATCTTGATTTCACCATCCCAAGACAACATCAATGGATATAAAAGTCAGAACACTATCTCTTATCAACTTAAGTTTATAGAAGCCTTGTAATATATATATATATATATATATATATATATATATATATATATATATATATATATATATATATAGAGATATGTTTGATAACTTAAGTCAGGAAGGATAAGCACTAACTTTCTAACCACTCATCTGCTTGGGATCCGTGAAAGATATAAAGCCTACTTTGAGATTTGTGCATCACAAATCTCAAGACAAGATAAGTGATAAAAAAGTTATATAAGACCACTATTCATACTTAACTTAAGCTCATGTGAGCTCGCTTCATATATATATATATATATATATATGATTATATATCGAATTGAGAGACAAAGAGCCCATTTCGGTAAGGGCAGATACAGAGATGAAAATGATATATATGTAATGTAGTTGTATTTTGTGCCCAATAGTCAGTGATATTAGAGTTGTAGCATAACTAGCTAAATTGTACATATATATAAATTCGTTGTATAACAGGAACTTGTGACAGTTGGAGAAGGGAGGTCCCCTCAGATGTATACATAATTTCTATGCTTTCTGCCAATGTCTCCATACTCTTTCATAAGTGCAAGTCTACTTGGTTTTAAATAAAAAGTATTATCCATGCAGCAAGTGTTTTATGCCCTCGAACATGGAGGGCTCTTGTTTTCATAGACATGATTCGTCAACTTGTTGGTATGATGCAAGTCTTGGGACTCACTGAGTTACATTATTTTATTTGGTTTAAACTTATTGCCAAAATACTAGTTACGGTTGCCCTTGAGTCCACGAGTTGTTTCATTTAAACCAATTCATATGATTGTAAGCTTACAAAATGTGACCAATACACACGGTTTACATTAACTTCGGTAAAATTTTCATAAGAATCCTATAACTACGGAGATCAAGAGATGTAAGCATTCGAAATTGAAGCCTTGATTATGGATGTGAATTATGCTTGTAATGAAAGATCTATGTCTTATTGAGATAAAATTTTGGGATCCATGTGACCCTAATTGGTTAATTGTACCCAAGATTTACACATCATTTGCTAACATTTATGTTATCCCTTCCACAAACTGCTGCCAAAGTGAGTGATAACTCCAATTTAGTTAATGTAGATACCAACTGCTTCTGATTAAATTTTTATTATTACCACACAATGTTACAAACTATAAGATAATGTAATTTTATCTATCACCAGTTGTTCCCATCTCAAGAACAATTAATTCCTATTGCTTCAGAGACAAGGATGGTCTCTAGATTCCATACTAAACAATCATATCATTAATCATCAATATATTACTAGATTTAGTAATTAATTGAGCTTAGGAAAGGGTCAGTGCACAAATTAATCCAATGTATTGTGTTACTCATATAGAGTAGAACAAAATAATGACCTTCAAATCTTTGAGACATCTATTGTCTCCAGTGTCTAGCATTTGTCAACAATATTGTTTTTATAATTTATTCAACCTACACAATAAGTTTCCTTTATGGATATTTACTGTTATTACTTGAATTTGATGGATTTGAACTGTCGGAGATTCTATGCATATATACAACACTCTAATTAATCTAAAATATTATCTAATTACTAACTATTAATTAGAGTAGTGAGTTTTTTTGGATCCAAAGCTTATAGAATTTTGTGTCTCTGAGGATACGGCCCCTTCACCGAAGCTTAGAGCTATAATCAGTGTACTAGATTTCTGATACGTGTCATGAATATGAAAAATATGTATCCGAGTATATATCCTTATCAATATCCGTTAAGATACAAATATTGGTACTAAATATCTATATTCAATAGAACATGCATAAGTATTTGCAGTGAAATATATGGATTCAGATCCAAAATATCCAATGCATGTTGATAATATACTTGCAATAGTTTTGTCCATGAAATTAATGAATTTGTAAGGTTAATTTTGATGATCTACCGATCTAACCTTAGTTTTCAGGTCCGTTGAACAAATTAAAATAACTTTCTTGTTTCATACAATTTATAGTTTTATCAACCTTATCCATTTGTCTCATATTCATTTTGTACCGTATATATTCGAGTATGGTTTATATCGAACCGATCACATGCTTTCTTGTTTCATACAATTTATAGTTTTATCAATCTTATCCATTTTTCTCATATTCATTTTGTATCGTATATATTTGGTTTATATCGAATCGGTTGCATGCGCAACCGTTCTCGAGCCCTTCGATGGGCAAATTAGGAGGCAAAATTGTAACCCCTACCAAAAAAATAATTTGAGGGCTTAGAACCGCTTGTCGATGCACCAGCTTTATAAGATCGGTAGTCTCTATGTTAAAGAGAAGAATTTTCTCCCTTATGAGATAAAAGAGAGAAATGCATGAGAAATTATCACGTGGACCACATCCAAAGTATATGTGGTATTTGAGAGATAAATTCTGGGATCGATGCAAAATATGAGAATTTTAAAATATAAATGTAATGATATATAAGGGTTCTCTTTTCCTGGATGGACCATTTTACATATACAAATTCATTGATAATTTGTGTTGATGGTGTAAATCACACAATAATTAATTATATTGTTGAGGAGATTAGGGACCGCTCACTTCTCCAGATATCCGGTTTAGAGATAAAACTATTCTTCCCTACACAGATAAAGCTCATAAGAGGGCGAGGTTGATGTCCCCGGTTGTTCCTCCGACGATCAAGTCAGCAAAATGCTTAAGTGAAGGATAAAATGAACTGTTGGAGTTCTTGAGTTCAGTTAATTGATCGAAATGCAGAGAAAATTGCTTGAATCTTGCTTACCTTAGTATTGGGAATAGTTTTATCTTTTATAGCAAGAATGTGGGGGTAATTCGTTAACTTCAGCCAGATCGAAGCTACCGAGTCACCGGCTTTACAAGTTGGGGATTTTAGTCTCCCCGCCTACTACGATCTTCGCAACTTCGAAGCCAACCAACAATCAACAAGATAGAAAACAACCACAATCAAGAAGAAAGAACACCAAGAGTTACGGTTTGGTCGACCAACTTTGACCCACGCTCACGAGGCAACAATACGAGAAATCCACTCACGATCGGGAGAATTATAAGAGGAACCACTCAACTCGCCTCTCAATCTCTCAACCTCACATACATAATCAACTCTTATATCCTCTTCAAAACCCACTCCTTACAATCTTTTGAACGGACAAAGATCGAAACCCTCTCTCAATATTGTAATCTTTTGCACGACAAGACTATGAAACCCTCGCCTCTTCACAATATTCTTGAATCGGGCCACACCCTCTGCTAACCCTAGATTACAAGAACATTGGCTCTCTCCTTCTTGGTTTTCCTCCAACAATAGAAGATTATATATAGGAAACCAAAACCCTATCTCTAGCCTAACTTCCTAATTAGAATATGATTCAAACTCCTAATCATGATGAGACCCAATCTCCTAATCATGATAGACCTCTAACCATATCTAATTCTTATAAAGCTATACAAAGAATCAAAGACAAAATCCCAACAATCTCCACCTTGGATTTGATTCTCAAACTCCCTTGAAGATATATCATCACCGCCTTGAAACTTTGCCTCTCCCGCTAGCATCTTCTATTCTTTTGCACTTCAAATCGGCGCCGACTCTAATCGTAACACCCGTATCCAACCGATGCCCCGTGACCCTCACCGCCCCGCCTCACCGCGGACGCTTCCACCTCTCTTGTGCATCCGAGCCCGACAATAGCCTCCTCCCGCTTATTGTCCTTGTGCTCCACCGCATCGCCGTCTCAAACTATTTCTGCACCTTTCCTACTCCACACTACGAGCCGGATGCCTCTATCCCATCCATCGCTGGCTTGGACTGAATATGAGCGCCATCGCCTTACACCTCTCGTAGTCTAATGCCACTATCTCCATATCCATGTGTGTCACTCTGCCGTCTGCCATAGCTCCACCTAACTCGACACTATCCTCCTCAGTCTACACACAAATCAACTCTTGCTCCAATGATGACTAAAAATTATATTCTCGACAACTTTATTGCTAGAATCATGTTTGATTCTCTATACCGGTCTCATCCGTCACTTACTCTTTTGCCCTATCGCCATCGACTGCTCTCACCATCACCGTTAGAACTTTTCTCCATCTTCTGTCTAATTTGAGCATAATCTGAAAAATCAAACACTTCCATCGCGTTTAGAGCACTCCAAAACCTACAAATCGACTCCTAGATCGTCATGTTCCGCCCTCAATTCACCGATCTACACTCAATCAATCTCAGCCGTTGATCTGAATTTAAAATAAATTCAAACACAACTCCAAAGTAACTAAACACCCGATCCGTGTTCCCTCTCTTCTCTCTTCTGTCTCGATCCTTAGCAGTAACCCTTTAACTCTCTGTTTAGCCTTCATCCACTACAGGGATTCGTGATTCTCTTCACTTTAATAAAAGAACATTGAAATTGATCCCACGTCCTCCAACTTATTCCTATTAGAAATAGGCCCTCAAATCCCTTATTGATTAGGATTCTCACCTTCCCCTTTTCACGCCTCAAATAAATTCCCACTGTTCGCGAGAAACACAGAGCCTCTTGTCGGCAGCAAGTCGGTCGCCGACCATCCTCCGCCGGTGATCGCCGCTTTATTTTTTTCTTTCTTTTCTTCAGATTTTGACCCCGATCTTCGACTCACACGACAACGATCTCTATCTTGTAAACTCACTCCCGAATCCATCACCATCACTCATACCACTTGTTGGGGATTTTAGTCTCCCCTACTACGATCTTCGAACTCGAGCCAACCAACAATCAACAAGATAGAAAACAACCACAATCAAGAAGAAAGAACACCAAGAGTTACGGTTTGGTCGACCAACTTTGACCCACGCTCACGAGGCAACAATACGAGAAATCCACTACGTATCGTGGAGAATTATAAGAGGAACCACTCAACTCGCTCTCAATCTCTCAACCTCACATACATAATCAACTCTTATATCCTCTTCAAAACCCACTCCTTACAATCTTTTGAACGGACAAAGATCGAAACCCTCTCTCAATATTGTAATCTTTTGCACAGACAAGACTATGAAACCCTCGCCTCTTCACAATATTCTTGAATCAGCCACACCCTCTGCTAACCCTAGATTACAAGAACATTGGCTCTCCTTCTTGGTTTTTCCTCCAACAATAGAAGATTATATATGGGAAACCAAAACCCTATCTCTAGCCTAACTTCCTAATTAGAATATGATTCAAACTCCTAATCATGATGAGACCCAATCTCCTAATCATGATAGACCTCTAACCATATCTAATTCTTATAAAGCTATACAAAGAATCAAAGACACAATCCCAACATGGTGTGTCACCGTTGAGTGGATAGAGGTCACTTCGATCAAGCATGGTCGGCCGAGTCGATTCGCCTTTATGTGTGGTTCGTTGTCAGAGGAGAGAGCCACTTCTGTATTTAATGCGAAGGACTGAGGCATGGGGCCGACATGGTATGATGTGTCATAAAGATCTTCGGATGGAGAATTAATGCTCATCATGCATTTAATGTGATGCTTGGGATCAGGAAAGATATAAAGCCCATATTTGAGATTTGTGTAAATCTTGATTTCACCTATCCCAAAGACAACATCAATGATATAAAGTTGGTGAACACTATTCTTATCAACTTAAGTTTATAGTTTCTCAGAATATATATATATATATATATATATATATATATATATATATATATATATATATATATATATATATATATATATGATTATATATCAGAATTGAGAGACAAAGAGCCCATTTCGGTAAGGGCAGATACAGAGATGAAAATGATATATATGTAATGTAGTTGTATTTTTGTGCCCAATAGTCAGTGATATTAGAGTTGTAGCATAACTAGCTAAATTGTACATATATATAAATTCGTTGTATAACAGGAACTTGTGACAGTTGGAGAGAAGGGAGGTCCCCTCAGATGTATACATAATTTCTATGCTTTCTGCCAATGTCTCCATACTCTTTCATAAGTGCAAGTCTACTTGGTTTTAAATAAAAAAGTAAAGTATTATCCATGCAGCAAGTGTTTTTATGCCCTCGAACATGGAGGGCTCTTGTTTTCATAGACATGATTCGTCAACTTGTTGGTATGATGCAAGTCTTGGGACTCACTGAGTTACATTATTTTATTTGGTTTAAACTTATTGCCAAAATACTAGTTACGGTTGCCCTTGAGTCCACGAGTTGTTTCATTTAAACCAATTCATATGATTGTAAGCTTACAAAATGTGACCAATACACACGGTTTACATTAACTTCGGTAAAATTTTCATAAGAATCCTATAACTACGGAGATCAAGAGATGTAAGCATTCGAAATTGAAGCCTTGATTATGGATGTGAATTATGCTTGTAATGAAAGATCTATGTCTTATTGAGATAAAATTTTGGGATCCATGTGACCCTAATTGGTTAATTGTACCCAAGATTTACACATCATTTGCTAACATTTATGTTATCCCTTCCACAAACTGCTGCCAAAGTGAGTGATAACTCCAATTTAGTTAATGTAGATACCAACTGCTTCTGATTAAATTTTTATTATTACCACACAATGTTACAAACTATAAGATAATGTAATTTTATCTATCACCAGTTGTTCCCATCTCAAGAACAATTAATTCCTATTGCTTCAGAGACAAGGATGGTCTCTAGATTCCATACTAAACAATCATATCATTAATCATCAATATATTACTAGATTTAGTAATTAATTGAGCTTAGGAAAGGGTCAGTGCACAAATTAATCCAATGTATTGTGTTACTCATATAGAGTAGAACAAAATAATGACCTTCAAATCTTTGAGACATCTATTGTCTCCAGTGTCTAGCATTTGTCAACAATATTGTTTTTATAATTTATTCAACCTTACACAATAAGTTTCCTTTTATGGATATTTACTGTTATTACTTGAATTTGATGGATTTGAACTGTCGGAGATTCTATGCATATATACAACACTCTAATTAATCTAAAATATTATCTAATTACTAACTATTAATTAGAGTAGTGAGTTTTTGGATCCAAAGCTTATAGAATTTTGTGTCTCTGAGGATACGGCCCTTCACCGAAGCTTAGAGCTATAATCAGTGTACTAGATTTCTGATACGTGTCATGAATATGAAAAATATGTATCCGAGTATATATCCTTATCAATATCCGTTAAGATACAAATATTGGTACTAAATATCTATATTCAATAGAACATGCATAAGTATTTGCAGTGAAATATATGGATTCAGATCCAAAATATCCGAATGCATGTTGATAATATACTTGCAATAGTTTTGTCCATGAAATTAATGAATTTGTAAGGTTAATTTTGATGATCTACCGATCTAACCTTAGTTTTTCAGGTCCGTTGAACAAATTAAAATAACTTTCTTGTTTCATACAATTTATAGTTTTATCAACCTTATCCATTTGTCTCATATTCATTTTGTACCGTATATATTCGAGTATGGTTTATATCGAACCGATCACATGCTTTCTTGTTTCATACAATTTATAGTTTTATCAACCTTATCCATTTGTCTCATATTCATTTTGTACCGTATATATTCGAGTATGGTTTATATCGAACCGATCACATGCTTTCTTGTTTCATACAATTTATAGTTTTATCAACCTTATCCATTTGTCTCATATTCATTTTGTACCGTATATATTCGAGTATGGTTTATATCGAACCGATCACATGCTTTCTTGTTTCATACAATTTATAGTTTTATCAACCTTATCCATTTGTCTCATATTCATTTTGTACCGTATATATTCGAGTATGGTTTATATCGAACCGATCACATGCTTTCTTGTTTCATACAATTTATAGTTTTATCAACCTTATCCATTTGTCTCATATTCATTTTGTACCGTATATATTCGAGTATGGTTTATATCGAACCGATCACATGCTTTCTTGTTTCATACAATTTATAGTTTTATCAATCTTATCCATTTTTCTCATATTCATTTTGTACCGTATATATTCGAGTATGGTTTATATCGAACCGATCACATGCTTTTTGTTTCATACAATTTATAGTTTTATCAACCTTATCCATTTGTCTCATATTCATTTTGTACCGTATATATTCGAGTATGGTTTATATCAGAACCGATCACATGCTTTCTTGTTTCATACAATTTATAGTTTTATCAATCTTATCCATTTTTCTCATATTCATTTTGTACCGTATATATTCGAGTATGGTTTATATCGAACCGGTTGCATGCAACCGCTCTCGAGCCCTTCGATGGGCAAATTAGGAGGCAAAATTGTAACCCCCCGCCCAAAAAAATAATTTGAGGGCTTAGAACCAGTTGTCGCATGCGACCAGTTTTGATAAGATCGGTAGTCTCTATGTTAAAAGAGAAGAATTTTCTCCCTTATGAGATAAAAGAGAGAAATGCATGAGAAATTATCACGTGGACCACATCCAAAGTATATGTGGTATTTGAGAGATAAATTCTGGGATCGATGCAAAATATGAGAATTTTAAAATATAAATGTAATGATATATAAGGGTTCTCTTTTCCCGATGGACCATTTTTACATATACAAATTCATTGATAATTTGTGTTGATGGTGTAAATCACATACAATTAATTATATTGTTGAGGAGATTAGGGACCGCCACTTCTCCGGATATCCCATAGAGATAAAACTATTCTTCCTACGGATAAAGCTCATAAGAGGGATGAGGTTGATCCCCTGTTCCTCCGACGATCAAGTCAGCAAAATGCTTAAGTGAAGGATAAAATGAACTGTTGGAGTTCTTGAGTTCAGTTAATTGATCGAAATGCAGAGAAAATTGCTTGAATCTTGCTTACCTTAGTATTGGGAATAGTTTTATCTTTTATAGCAAGAATGTGGGGGTAATTCGTTAACTTCGGCCGAGACTGAGCTAGCGGCTGAGTCAGCCCTGGCTTTACAGTGTTGGGGATTTTAGTCTCCCCGCCTACTACGATCTTCGCAACTCGAGCCAACCAACAATCAACAAGATAGAAAACAACCACAATCAAGAAGAAAGAACACCAAGAGTTACGTGGTTTGGTCGACCAACTTTGACCTACGTTCACGAGGCAACAATACGAGAAATCCACTACGTATCAGGGAGAATTATAAGAGGAACCACTCAACTCTCGTCTCTCAATCTCTCAACCTCACATACATAATCAACTCTTATATCCTCTTCAAAACCCACTCCTTACAATCTTTTGAACGGACAAAGACTGCGAAACCCTCTCTCAATATTGTAATCTTTTGCACAGACAAGACTATGAAACCCTCGCCTCTTCACAATATTCTTGAATCAGGCCACACCCTCTGCTAACCCTAGATTACAAGAACATTGGCTCTCTCCTTCTTGGTTTTTCCTCCAACAATAGAAGATTATATATAGGGAAACCAAAACCCTATCTCTAGCCTAACTTCCTAATTAGAATATGATTCAAACTCCTAATCATGATGAGACCCAATCTCCTAATCATGATAGACCTCTAACCATATCTAATTCTTATAAAGCTATACAAAGAATCAAAGACAAAATCCCAACAATCTCCACCTTGGATTTGATTCTCAAACTCCCTTGAAGATATATCATCACCGTCTTGAAACTTTGCCTCTCCCGCTAGCATCTTCTATTCTTTTGCACTTCAAATCGAAGCGCCCGCACTCCTAATCAGAACACCCGTACTCCAACCGGGATGCCCCGTGACCCTCACCGCCCCGCCTCACCGCGGACGCCTCCACCTCTCTTGTGCGCATCCGAGCCTGACAATAGCCTCCTCCCGCTTATTGTCCTTGTGCTCCACCTGCATCGCTCGTCTCAAACTATTTCAGTGCACCTTTCCTACTCCACACTACGAGCCGGATGCCTCTATCCCATCCATCGCTTGGCTTGGACTGAATATGAGCGCTCATCGTCTTACACCTCTCGTAGTCTAATGCCACTATCTCCATATCCATGTGTGTCACTCGGTCGTGCCTGCTTGCGAGCTCCACCTAACCTGACACTATCCTCCTCGAGTCTACACACAAATCAACTCTTGCTCCAGCGATGACTCCGAAAAATTATATTCTGACAACTTTATTGCTAGAATCATGTTTGATTCTCTATACCAGTCTCATCCGTCACTTACTCTTTTGCCCTATCTGCCATCAGATCTGTCTCACCATCACCGTTAGAACTTTTCTCCATCTTCTGTCTAATTTGAGCATAATCTGAAAAATCAAACACTTCCATCGCGTTTAGAGCACTCCAAAACCTACAAATCGACTCCTAGATCGTCATGTTCCGCCCTCAATTCACTGATCTACACTCCAATCAATCTCAGCCGTTGATCTGAATTTAAAAATAAATTCAAACACAACTCCAAAAGTAACTAAACACCCGATCCGTGTTCCCTCTCTCTTCTCTCTTCTGTCTCGATCCTTGTGCAGTAACCCCTTTAACTCTCTGTTTAGCCTTCATCCACTACAGGGATTCGTGATTCTCTTCACTTTAATAAAAGAACATTGAAATTGATCCCACGTCCTCCAACTTATTCCTATTAGAAATAGGCCCTCAAATCCCTTATTGATTAGGATTCTCACCTTCCCCTTTTCACGCCTCAAATAAATTCCCACTGTTCGCGAGAAACACAGAGCCTCTTGTCGGCAGCCAAGTCGGTCGCCGACCATCCTCCGCCGGTGATCGCCGCTTTATTTTTCTTCTTTTTCTTCATCTTGATTCTTGCACCCCGATCTTCGATCTCACACGACAACGATCTCTATCTTGTAAACTCACTCCGAATCCATCACCATCACTGATACCACTTGTTGGGGATTTTAGTCTCCCCGCCTACTACGATCTTCGCAACTCGAAGCCAACCAACAATCAACAAGATAGAAAACAACCACAATCAAGAAGAAAGAACACCAAGAGTTACGTGGTTTGGTCGACCAACTTTGACCCACGCTCACGAGGCAACAATACGAGAAATCCACTCACGATCGTGAGAATTATAAGAGGAACCACTCAACTCGCCTCTCAATCTCTCAACCTCACATACATAATCAACTCTTATATCCTCTTCAAAACCCACTTACAATCTTTTGAACGGACAAAGACTGCGAAACCCTCTCTCAATATTGTAATCTTTTGCACAGACAAGACTATGAAACCTCGCTTTCACAATATTCTTGAATCGGGCCACACCCTCTGCTAACCCTAGATTACAAGAACATTGGCTCTCCTTCTTGGTTTTTCCTCCAACAATAGAAGATTATATATAGGAAACCAAAACCCTATCTCTAGCCTAACTTCCTAATTAGAATATGATTCAAACTCCTAATCATGATGAGACCCAATCTCCTAATCATGATAGACCTCTAACCATATCTAATTCTTATAAAGCTATACAAAGAATCAAAGACAAAATCCCAACAATCTCCACCTTGGATTTGATTCTCAAACTCCCTTGAAGATATATCATCACCGTCTTGAAACTTTGCCTCTCCCGCTAGCATCTTCTATTCTTTTGCACTTCAAATCGAAGCGCCCGCACTCCTAATCGTAACACCCGTATCCAACCGATGCCCCGTGACCTCACCGCCCCGCCTCACCGCGGACGCTTCCACCTCTCTTGTGCGCATCCGAGCCCGACAATAGCCTCCTCCCGCTTATTGTCCTTGTGCTCCACCGCATCGCCGTCTCAAACTATTTCTGCACCTTTCCTACTCCACACTACGAGCCGGATGCCTCTATCCCATCCATCGCTGGCTTGGATGAATATGAGCCATCGCCTTACACCTCTCGTAGTCTAATGCCACTATCTCCATATCCATGTGTGTCACTTTGGCCGCCTGCCATGCAGCTCCACCTAACCTCGACACTATCCTCCTCGAAGTCTACACACAAATCAACTCTTGCTCCAGCGATGACTAAAAATTATATTCTGACAACTTTATTGCTAGAATCATGTTTGATTCTCTATACCAGCCTCATCCGTCACTTACTCTTTTGCCCTATCGCCATCGATCGTCTCACCATCACCGTTAGAACTTTTCTCCATCTTCTGTCTAATTTGAGCATAATCTGAAAAATCAAACACTTCCATCGCGTTTAGAGCACTCCAAAACCTACAAATCGACTCTAGATCGTCATGTTCGCCCTCAATTCACTGATCTACACTCCAATCAATCTCAGCCGTTGATCTGAATTTAAAATAAATTCAAACACAACTCCAAAAGTAACTAAACACCCGATCCGTGTTCCTCTCTCTCTCTTCTGTCTCGATCCTTGTGCAGTAACCCCTTTAACTCTCTGTTTAGCCTTCATCCACTACAGGGATTCGTGATTCTCTTCACTTTAATAAAAGAACATTGAAATTGATCCCACGTCCTCCAACTTATTCCTATTAGAAATAGGCCCTCAAATCCCTTATTGATTAGGATTCTCACCTTCCCCTTTTCACGCCTCAAATAAATTCCCACTGTTCGCGAGAAACACAGAGCCTCTTGTCGGCAGCCAAGTCGGTCGCCGACCATCCTCCGCCGGTGATCGCCGCTTTATTTTTCTTCTTTTTCTTCATCTTGATTCTTGCACCCCCGATCTTCGATCTCACACGACAACGATCTCTATCTTGTAAACTCACTCCCGAATCCATCACCATCACTCTGATACCACTTGTTGGGGATTTTAGTCTCCCCGCCTACTACGATCTTCGCAACTCGGAAGCCAACCAACAATCAACAAGATAGAAAACAACCACAATCAAGAAGAAAGAACACCAAGAATTACGTGGTTCGATCGACCAACTTCGACCTACGTCCATGAGGCAACAATACGAGAAATTCACTATGTATCAGAGAGAACTACAAGAGGAACCACTCAACTCTCGTCTCTCAATCTCTCAACCTCACATATATAATCAACTCTTATATCCCTTCCACAAACTGCTGCCAAAGTGAGTGATAACTCCAATTTAGTTAATGTAGATACCAACTGCTTCTGATTAAATTTTTATTATTACCACACAATGTTACAAACTATAAGATAATGTAATTTTATCTATCACCAGTTGTTCCCATCTCAAGAACAATTAATTCCTATTGCTTCAGAGACAAGGATGGTCTCTAGATTCCATACTAAACAATCATATCATTAATCATCAATATATTACTAGATTTAGTAATTAATTGAGCTTAGGAAAGGGTCAGTGCACAAATTAATCCAATGTATTGTGTTACTCATATAGAGTAGAACAAAATAATGACCTTCAAATCTTTGAGACATCTATTGTCTCCAGTGTCTAGCATTTGTCAACAATATTGTTTTTATAATTTATTCAACCTTACACAATAAGTTTCCTTTTATGGATATTTACTGTTATTACTTGAATTTGATGGATTTGAACTGTCGGAGATTCTATGCATATATACAACACTCTAATTAATCTAAAATATTATCTAATTACTAACTATTAATTAGAGTAGTGAGTTTTTGGATCCAAAGCTTATAGAATTTTGTGTCTCTGAGGATACGGCCCTTCACCGAAGCTTAGAGCTATAATCAGTGTACTAGATTTCTGATACGTGTCATGAATATGAAAAATATGTATCCGAGTATATATCCTTATCAATATCCGTTAAGATACAAATATTGGTACTAAATATCTATATTCAATAGAACATGCATAAGTATTTGCAGTGAAATATATGGATTCAGATCCAAAATATCCGAATGCATGTTGATAATATACTTGCAATAGTTTTGTCCATGAAATTAATGAATTTGTAAGGTTAATTTTGATGATCTACCGATCTAACCTTAGTTTTTCAGGTCCGTTGAACAAATTAAAATAACTTTCTTGTTTCATACAATTTATAGTTTTATCAACCTTATCCATTTGTCTCATATTCATTTTGTACCGTATATATTCGAGTATGGTTTATATCGAACCGATCACATGCTTTCTTGTTTCATACAATTTATAGTTTTATCAATCTTATCCATTTTTCTCATATTCATTTTGTACCGTATATATTCGAGTATGGTTTATATCGAACCGGTTGCATGCGTACCGGTTCAGCCCTTCGATGGGCAAATTAGGAGGCAAAATTGTAACCCAAAAAATAATTTGAGGGCTTAGAACCGGTTATTATGCGACCAGGTTTTGATAAGATCGGTAGTCTCTATGTTAAAAGAGAAGAATTTTCTCCTTATGAGATAAAAGAGAGAAATGCATGAGAAATTATCACGTGGACCACATCCAAAGTATATGTGGTATTTGAGAGATAAATTCTGGGATCGATGCAAAATATGAGAATTTTAAAATATAAATGTAATGATATATAAGGGTTCTCTTTTCCCTGGATGGACCATTTTTACATATACAAATTCATTGATAATTTGTGTTGATGGTGTAAATCACACAGTCAATTAATTATATTGTTGAGGAGATTAGGGACCGCTCACTTCTCCAGATATCCGGTTTAGAGATAAAACTATTCTTCCCTACACAGATAAAGCTCATAAGAGGGCGAGGTTGATGTCCCCGGTTGTTCCTCCGACGATCAAGTCAGCAAAATGCTTAAGTGAAGGATAAAATGAACTGTTGGAGTTCTTGAGTTCAGTTAATTGATCGAAATGCAGAGAAAATTGCTTGAATCTTGCTTACCTTAGTATTGGGAATAGTTTTATCTTTTATAGCAAGAATGTGGGGGTAATTCGTTAACCCGGTAGAAGCTAGCGGTCGTCACCGGCTTTACAAGTGTTGGGGATTTTAGTCTCCCGCCTACTACGATCTTCGCCTTCGAGCCAACCAACAATCAACAAGATAGAAAACAACCACAATCAAGAAGAAAGAACACCAAGAGTTACGTGGTTTGGTCGACCAACTTTGACCTACGTTCACGAGGCAACAATACGAGAAATCCACTACGTATCAGGGAGAATTATAAGAGGAACCACTCAACTCTCGTCTCTCAATCTCTCAACCTCACATACATAATCAACTCTTATATCCTCTTCAAAACC
This sequence comes from Asparagus setaceus, assembly GCA_012295165.1. NCBI lineage: Eukaryota > Viridiplantae > Streptophyta > Magnoliopsida > Asparagales > Asparagaceae > Asparagus > Asparagus setaceus. The sequence continues at coordinate 66,299,718 of CM022705.1, read as the reverse complement.
CACTCCTTACAATCTTTTGAACGGACAAAGACTTAAACCCTCTCTCAATATTGTAATCTTTGCACGGACAAAGACTACTGAAACCTCGCCTCTTCACAATATTCTTGAATCGGGCCACACCCTCTGCTAACCCTAGATTACAAGAACATTGGCTCTCTCCTTCTTGGTTTTCCTCTAACAATAGAAGATTATATATAGGAAATCAAAACCCTATCTCTAGCCTAACTTCCTAATTAGAATATGATTCAAACTCCTAATCATGATGAGACCCAATCTCCTAATCATGATAGACCTCTAACCATATCTAATTCTTATAAAGCTATACAAAGAATCAAAGACAAAATCCCAACAATCTCCACCTTGGATTTGATTCTCAAACTCCCTTGAAGATATATCATCACCGTCTTGAAACTTTGCCTCTCCCGCTAGCATCTTCTATTCTTTTGCACTTCAAATCGAAGCGCCCGCACTCCTAATCAGAACACCCGTACTCCAACCGGGATGCCCCGTGACCCTCACCGTCCTGCCTCACCGTGACGCCTCCACCTCTCTTGTGCGCATCCGAGCCTGACAATAGCCTCCTCCCGCTTATTGTCCTTGTGCTCCACCTGCATCGCTCGTCTCAAACTATTTCTGCACCTTTCCTACTCCACACTACGGCCGGATGCCTCTATCCCATCCATCGCTTGGCTTGGACTGAATATGAGCGCTCATCGTCTTACACCTCTCGTAGTCTAATGCCACTATCTCCATATCCATGTGTGTCACTCGGTCGTGCCTGCTTGCGAGCTCCACCTAACCTGACACTATCCTCCTCGAGTCTACACACAAATCAACTCTTGCTCCAGCGATGACTCCGAAAAATTATATTCTGACAACTTTATTGCTAGAATCATGTTTGATTCTCTATACCAGTCTCATCCGTCGCTTACTCTTTTGCCCTATCTGCCATCAGATCTGTCTCACCATCACCGTTAGAACTTTTCTCCATCTTCTGTCTAATTTGAGCATAATCTGAAAAATCAAACACTTCCATCGCGTTTAGAGCACTCCAAAACCTACAAATCGACTCCTAGATCGTCATGTTCCGCCCTCAATTCACTGATCTACACTCCAATCAATCTCAGCCGTTGATCTGAATTTAAAAATAAATTCAAACACAACTCCAAAAGTAACTAAACACCCGATCCGTGTTCCTCTCTCTCTCTCTCTCTCTCTCTCTCTCTCTCTCTCTCTCTCTCTCTCTCTCTCTCTCTCTCTCTCTCTCTCTCTCTCTCTCTCTCTCTCTCTCTATATATATATATCAGAATTGAGAGACAAAGAGCCCATTTCGGTAAGGGCAGATACAGAGATGAAAATGATATATATGTAATGTAGTTGTATTTTTGTGCCCAATAGTCAGTGATAATAGAGTTGTAGCATAACTAGCTAAATTGTACGTATATATAAATTCGTTGTATAACAGGAACTTGTGACAGTTGGAGAGAAGGGAGGTCCCCTCAGATGTATACATAATTTCTATGCTTTCTGCCAATGTCTCCATACTCTTTCATAAGTGCAAGTCTACTTGGTTTTAAATAAAAAAGTAAAATATTATCCATGCAGCAAGTGTTTTTATGCCCTCGAACATGGAGGGCTCTTGTTTTCATAGACATGATTCGTCAACTTGTTGGTATGATGTAAGTCTTGGGACTCACTGAGTTACATTATTTTATTTGGTTTAAACTTATTGCCAAAATACTAGTTACGGTTGCCCTTGAGTCCACGAGTTGTTTCATTTAAACCAATTCATATGATTGTAAGCTTACAAAATGTGACCAATACACACGGTTTACATTAACTTCGGTAAAAATTTTCATAAGAATCCTATAACTACGGAGATCAAGAGATGTAAGCATTCGAAATTGAAGCCTTGATTATGGATGTGAATTATGCTTGTAATGAAAGATCTATGTCTTATTGAGATAAAATTTTGGGATCCATGTGACCCTAATTGGTTAATTGTACCCAAGATTTACACATCATTTGCTAACATTTATGTTATCCCTTCCACAAACTGCTGCCAAAGTGAGTGATAACTCCAATTTAGTTAATGTAGATACCAACTGCTTCTGATTAAATTTTTATTATTACCACACAATGTTACAAACTATAAGATAATGTAATTTTATCTATCACCAGTTGTTCCCATCTCAAGAACAATTAATTCCTATTGCTTCAGAGACAAGGATGGTCTCTAGATTCCATACTAAACAATCATATCATTAATCATCAATATATTACTAGATTTAGTAATTAATTGAGCTTAGGAAAGGGTCAGTGCACAAATTAATCCAATGTATTGTGTTACTCATATAGAGTAGAACAAAATAATGACCTTCAAATCTTTGAGACATCTATTGTCTCCAGTGTCTAGCATTTGTCAACAATATTGTTTTATAATTTATTCAACCTTACACAATAAGTTTCCTTTTATGGATATTTACTGTTATTACTTGAATTTGATGGATTTGAACTGTCGGAGATTCTATGCATATATACAACACTCTAATTAATCTAAAATATTATCTAATTACTAACTATTAATTAGAGTAGTGAGTTTTGGATCCAAAGCTTATAGAATTTTGTGTCTCTGAGGATACGGCCCTTCACCGAAGCTTAGAGCTATAATCAGTGTACTAGATTTCTGATACGTGTCATGAATATGAAAATATGTATCCGAGTATATATCCTTATCAATATCCGTTAAGATACAAATATTGGTACTAAATATCTATATTCAATAGAACATGCATAAGTATTTGCAGTGAAATATATGGATTCGTATCCAAAATATCTGAATGCATGTTGATAATATACTTGCAATAGTTTTGTCCATGAAATTAATGAATTTGTAAGGTTAATTTTGATGATCTACCGATCTAACCTTAGTTTTCAGGTCCGTTGAACAAATTAAAATAACTTTCTTGTTTCATACAATTTATAGTTTTATCAACCTTATCCATTTGTCTCATATTCATTTTGTACCGTATATATTGGTATGGTTTATATAAGAACCGATCACATGCTTTCTTGTTTCATACAATTTATAGTTTTATCAACCTTATCCATTTGTCTCATATTCATTTTGTACCGTATATATTGGTATGGTTTATATAAGAACCGATCACATGCTTTCTTGTTTCATACAATTTATAGTTTTATCAACCTTATCCATTTGTCTCATATTCATTTTGTACCGTATATATTGGTATGGTTTATATAAGAACCGATCACATGCTTTCTTGTTTCATACAATTTATAGTTTTATCAACCTTATCCATTTGTCTCATATTCATTTTGTACCGTATATATTGGTATGGTTTATATAAGAACCGATCACATGCTTTCTTGTTTCATACAATTTATAGTTTTATCAACCTTATCCATTTGTCTCATATTCATTTTGTACCGTATATATTGGTATGGTTTATATAAGAACCGATCACATGCTTTCTTGTTTCATACAATTTATAGTTTTATCAACCTTATCTAATTCTCATAAAGCTATACAAAGAATCAAAGACACAATCCCAACATACGTGTCACCGTTGAGTGGATAGAGGTCACTTCGATCAAGCATGGGTTGTGGTGATGGTCGCTTTACAGGTGTGTCGGTTCTTTGTATGGAGAGAGCCCGATTATTTAATGCTGAAGTGGTTGGAAGCATAGGCGTAGCATGATGCGATGTGTCATAAAGATCTTCGGGGATGGAGAATTAATGCTCCAGATCATGCATTTAATGTGATGCGGACGAGTTGTCAGTGAGGGCTCCACATGACGGTCGCCCTTCCTCTTGTCTCGCCAAGTGCCGAGCAACATCGCCTTTCGAGTCGACCATTGGGAGATATTGCCGGCATGTACCGCATTTCGTGTCGGCTTCACAAGATGTCGTCCAAGGAAATGTTCGGGAGGTCCGCTCGCCGAGTCGGCCTATTAAGAGGGTCGACATGTACCGCCTTTTGTGTCGACTTCGTGAGATGTCGACCAATCGAGTAGGCTATGCTGAGGGAGGTCGGCCCTTCCAAGATGTTGGCTTGATCAATGCTTAATACGAGATACTTGTCTGCTACTGATTGGGGATTAAGGTCTGGTGATAAAAACACCATAACAATTTGATTGTTAGAATTGAAGAGAGATGGCAAAAGCAATGGCCTGCATCCAAATAGGACCAAAGAGATATTGAAACCATTATTTCACACAAAACCCAATCCACCCCTTTCTCCAAGAAGCCCATAACCATGTGGATGGGGCCCAACACGTTGTAAATCAGAATGTCCCCTGTCCTCTCATCCTAGATTAGTGTAATAAAACATTATCAAAATATCAATACATATGTTTGTTGCTGGCAATAGTTTTGTCCATGAAATTAATGAATTTGTAAGGTTAATTTTGATGATCTACCGATCTAACCTTAGTTTTCAGGTCCGTTGAACAAATTAAAATAACTTTCTTGTTTCATACAATTTATAGTTTTATCAACCTTATCCATTTGTCTCATATTCATTTTGTACCGTATATATTGGTATGGTTTATATAAGAACCGATCACATGCTTTCTTGTTTCATACAATTTATAGTTTTATCAATCTTATCCATTTTTCTCATATTCATTTTGTACCGTATATATTTGGTTTATATCGAGCTGGTTGCATGCGGCAACCGGTTCTGAGCCCTTCGATGGGCAAATTAGGAGGCAAAATTGTAACCCCCCGCCCAAAAAAATAATTTGAGGGCTTAGAACCGGTTATGCATGCACCGGTTTTATAAGATCGGTAGTCTCTATGTTAAAAGAGAAGAATTTTATCCCTTATGAGATAAAAGAGAGAAATGCATGAGAAATTATCACGTGGACCACATCCAAAGTTGTTGATGTATATAATGCTTACGGTCACTAACCTCGAGTGAGTTTAGCTTTAGGTTGAAGATGCAGGATCGCTCACTCCCCAAGATACCTAGCTCGAGTTGGGTGTTTCTTCCCCCCTGCAGTAGAAGCTCGTGAGAGGGCGGGCTTAGCTCCCGTTGTACCTCATGCGATCAAGTCGGTGTTTTGAGCTAAGAGTGGAGAAAATGAGCAGTAAGTTCTTAATTGAAGAGTGCGGGAGGAGAGAAAAATGGCTTACCCCAAGCGTTCTTCTCTTTTAGGAATGAGAGAGGCAAGTTGGTCATTCAACATTAGTTTACATGTCATGAGTGGAAGGGTCACCATTGATTTGATGTGGGGTATGGGAAATGGTTGCCAAAAAGCCATTAATTGGCATATGCCATTAGGTGTGATGTTGACTTTGTTGGTAGCGGGGCTCAAGGCAATGATAGCAGGAGAATCTTGTAGCGTCATTCTTGAAAACAAGGGTAAGAAGTGCGCAGCGAAGTCGACTGTAGCGGAAGACGGAAAGACGCCTTCAGCGTCGGCTAGCTCTTAGCATCCAGAACAAGATGGCGGTCCGGTCGAACCGCTAATAGCGGCCGGTCGATGACCTCTCTTGTAGCGGGAGACGACGAAGATGCTGGCGTCGGCAAACCTTGAGCATCCCAACTATGTGACCGGTCGGTATTTCATGTGGCAATGATCGACCCTCTTAGTGGAGACGCCGAAAACGCCTTCAGCGTCGGCTAAAGCTGCTAATAGTATCAAACCTTTGTAGCGGTAAAGTCGGCCTACTTATGCGGAGACGACCGAAGACGCCTTCGGCGTGCCAAGCTTCTTATGCATCCAAACCATGCTTGTGCGGTCGAACAACTGTAGCGGCCATTGCCTTATTAGCAGACGATACGAAGATGCCTTCGCGTCGGCCAAACAGCATGCATCCAGATACTTTGTATGATGGGTCGAACTCTTGTAGCGCCGGTGGAATGTATGCTTGAAACGACCGATAAGAAGGCGAACACTTATTTGTGAAATGAGGACGCGTTGGTCGGCGTTCTTGTAACAATCGGTCCTCTTGTAACCTTAGAGGTCAATATGAGGCAAGCTTTATGAAATGCCAGGCACTGCGAAGCGAGAGATCCCCTCGACCCGAGTTCCCTTACTTTGGCTGAGATTGGGTTCGTGTCGATTTTCATACAGGTTAATAAAAATCTTTTGGGGTACCAACAAAAGTATATGTGGTATTTGAGAGATAAATTCTGGGATCGATGCAAAATATGAGAATTTTAAAATATAAATGTAATGATATATAAGGGTTCTCTTTTCCTGGATGGACCATTTTACATATACAAATTCATTGATAATTTGTGTTGATGGTGTAAATCACACAAATCAATTAATTATATTGTTGAGGAGATTAGGGACCGCTCACTTCTCGGATATCCGGTTTAGAGATAAAACTATTCTTCCCTACAGATAAAGCTCATAAGAGGCGAGGTTGATGTCCCGGTTGTTCCTCAAACGATCAAGTCGACAAAATGCTTAAGTGAAGGATAAAATGAACTGTTGGAGTTCTTGAGTTCAGTTAATTGATCGAAATCAGAGAAAATTGCTTGAATCTTGCTTACCTTAGTATTGGGAATAGTTTTATCTTTTATAGCAAGAATGTGGGGTAATTCGTTAACTTCACGAGATCGAAGCTAGCTACCGAGTCACCGGCTTTACAGTGTTGGGGATTTTAGTCTCCCCGCCTACTACGATCTTCGCAACTCGGAAGCCAACCAACAATCAACAAGATAGAAAACAACCACAATCAAGAAGAAAGAACACCAAGAGTTACGTGGTTTGGTCGACCAACTTTGACCCACGTTCCGCGAGGCAACAATACGAGAAATCCACTCGTGTCGGAGAATTATAAGAGGAACCACTCAACTCTCGTCTCTCAATCTCTCAACCTCACATACATAATCAACTCTTATATCCTCTTCAAAACCCACTCCTTACAATCTTTTGAACGGACAAAGACTGCGAAACCCTCTCTCAATATTGTAATCTTTTGCACAGACAAGACTATGAAACCCTCGCCTCTTCACAATATTCTTGAATCAGGCCACACCCTCTGCTAACCCTAGATTACAAGAACATTGGCTCTCTCCTTCTTGGTTTCCTCCAACAATAGAAGATTATATATGGGAAACCAAAACCCTATCTCTAGCCTAACTTCCTAATTAGAATATGATTCAAACTCCTAATCATGATGAGACCCAATCTCCTAATCATGATAGACCTCTAACCATATCTAATTCTTATAAAGCTATACAAAGAATCAAAGACAAAATCCCAACAATCTCCACCTTGGATTTGATTCTCAAACTCCCTTGAAGATATATCATCACCATCTTAAAACTTTGCCTCTCTCGCTAGCATCTTCTATTCTTTTGCACTTCAAATCGAAGCGCCCGCACTCCTAATCAGAACACCCGTGCTCCAACCGGGATGCCCGTGACCCTCACCGTCCTGCCTCACCGTGGCGCCTCCACCTCTCTTGTGCGCATCCGGGCGACAATAGCCTCCTCCCGCTTATTGTCCTTGTGCTCCACCTGCATTTCGTCTCAAACTATTTCTGCACCTTTCCTACTCCACACTCTGTTGGGATGCCTCTATCCCATCCATCGCTTGGCTTGGACTGAATATGGCTCATCGTCTTACACCTCTCGTAGTCTAATGCCACTATCTCCATATCCATGTGTGTCACTTTCGTGCCGTGCGCGCAGAGCTCCACCTAACGACACTATCCTCCTCGAGTCTACACACAAATCAACTCTTGCTCCAGCGATGACTCAGAAAAATTATATTCTGACAACTTTATTGCTAGAATCATGTTTGATTCTCTATACCAGTCTCATCCGTCACTTACTCTTTTGCCCTATCTGCCATCAGATCTGTCTCACCATCACCGTTAGAACTTTTCTCCATCTTCTGTCTAATTTGAGCATAATCTGAAAAATCAAACACTTCCATCGCGTTTAGAGCACTCCAAAACCTACAAATCGACTCCGGATCGTCATGTTCCGCCCTCAATTCACTGATCTACACTCCAATCAATCTCAGCCGTTGATCTGAATTTAAAAATAAATTCAAACACAACTCCAAAAGTAACTAAACACCCGATCCGTGTTCCCTCTCTCTTCTCTCTTCTGTCTCGATCCTTGTGCAGTAACCCCTTTAACTCTCTGTTTAGCCTTCATCCACTACAGGGATTCGTGATTCTCTTCACTTTAATAAAAGAACATTGAAATTGATCCCACGTCCTCCAACTTATTCCTATTAGAAATAGGCCCTCAAATCCCTTATTGATTAGGATTCTCACCTTCCCCTTTTCACGCCTCAAATAAATTCCCACTGTTCGCGAGAAACACAGAGCCTCTTGTCGGCAGCCAAGTCGGTCGCCGACCATCCTCCGCCGGTGATCGCCGCCTTTATTTTTCTTCTTTTTCTTCATCTTGATTCTTGCACCCCCGATCTTCGATCTCACACGACAACGATCTCTATCTTGTAAACTCACTCCCGAATCCATCACCATCACTCTGATACCACTTGTTGGGGATTTTAGTCTCCCCGCCTACTACGATCTTCGCAACTCGGAAGCCAACCAACAATCAACAAGATAGAAAACAACCACAATCAAGAAGAAAGAACACCAAGAATTACGTGGTTTGGTCGACCAACTTTGACCCACGTTCCGCGAGGCAACAATACGAGAAATTCACTATGTATCAGAGAGAACTACAAGAGGAACCACTCAACTCTCGTCTCTCAATCTCTCAACCTCACATATATAATCAACTCTTATATCCTCTCCAAAACCCACTCCTTATAATTTTTTGAACGGACAAAGACTGCGAAACCCTCTCCCAATGTTGTAATCTTTTGCACGGACAAAGACTACGAAACCCTCGCCTCTCGCACAATATTCTTGAATCAGGCTACGCCCTCTGCTAACCCTAGATTACAAGAACATTGGCTCTCTCCTTCTTGGTTTTCCTCTAACAATAGAAGATTATATATAGGGAAATCAAAACCCTATCTCTAGCCTAACTTCCTGATTAGAATATGATTCAAACTCCTAATCATGATGAGACCCAATCTCCTAATCATGATAGACCTCTAACCATATCTAATTCTCATAAAGCTATACAAAGAATCAAAGACACAATCCCAACATACAGGTGTCAGCTGTTGAGTGGATAGAGGTCACTTCGATCAAGCATGGGTCGGCGGCTGAGTCAGATTCGCCTTTACAGGTGTCGGTTGCTGTATGGAGAGAGCCACTTCGGTATTTAATGCGAAGTGACTGGAGGCATGGGGCGCCGACATGGTACGATGTGTCATAAAGATCTTCGGGGATGGAGAATTAATGCTCCAGATCATGCATTTAATGTGATGCGGACGAGTTGTCAGTGAGGGCTCCACATGACGGTCGCCCTTCCTCTTGTCTCGCCAAGTGCCGAGCAACATCGCCTTTCGAGTCGACCATTGGGAGATATTGCCGGCATGTACCGCATTTCGTGTCGGCTTCACAAGATGTCGTCCAAGGAAATGTTCGGGAGGTCCGCTCGCCGAGTCGGCCTATTAAGAGGGTCGACATGTACCGCCTTTTGTGTCGACTTCGTGAGATGTCGACCAATCGAGTAGGCTATCTTTGAGGGAGGTCGGCCCTTCCAAGATGTTGGCTTGATCAATGCTTAATACGAGATACTTGTCTGCTACTGATTGGGGATTAAGGTCTGGTGATAAAAACACCATAACAATTTGATTGTTAGAATTGAAGAGAGATGGCAAAAGCAATGGCCTGCATCCAAATAGGACCAAAGAGATATTGAAACCATTATATCACACAAAACCCAATCCACCCCTTTCTCCAAGAAGCCCATAACCATGTGGATGGGGCCCAACACGTTGTAAATCAGAATGTCCCCTGTCCTCTCATCCTAGATTAGTGTAATAAAACATTATCAAAATATCAATACATATGTTTGTTGCTGGCAAAGATGAGCTTTGCTTGAATCAGAGTGACATAATCAAAATCAGCAAATTGCTTTTAAGGTTTTTAGCATTTTGATAGGACATGTGGGTTGCCCTGGGGGCACGTGAAATTGGCTGACCGAGCACGTGCCTCACATGCTGGTGGGGTTTGAGAAAAGAAAGACAAGGGGAGGAAAAAACTGCGAAGTTATCTGCATGTCAGATGAAATATAACGGTCACTAGAACATGATGATTGATGACCTCTCATTTTCACAGAGAATAATGTAGATTGCAACTATCATCTGTTTTCTTGTATAAAGAAGCGAAAAAGGAACCCTTCAATTTTCTTTTCTTCTGATTTTTTTTCTTCTTTTTATAGTGGAGAAAGAAAAGATAGTTAAATTGGCTGGCTTTTGTTTTTTTGGTCAGTCACCATTGGTACAGTTATGTGCAGGGGAGTCATGATTTCTATCCGCTCTCAGTCCTTTTCATTGTCATTTTAAGTACAGGGGCTTGATCATGTGCATTGCTGTTCTCTCTTCACTTTGAAAATGAATGGAGCTTTTCTCCATTATAACTTCTGTGAATTTGACTCTGCAGTTTTTTGCACTCCAACTAAGGTCACGCAGTTTCAAGGTAGTTGGCGCAAAGGAATAGGATCTCTGAGAAATGCTGTGTGTTTCTTGATTCTCCTGTTCATTTCAAAATTCAATGATTCAACTAAGCAAAAGCCTTCTTCTTCTAGTTAGTAGATAAATTCATCAACCTAGAAGCCTGAAACTAACTACATGATTCATATGTGCCAGTTGAAAAAACTATGTCGCAAGCAAAAGAGATATTATCCCTATTTGTTGTTTGTTGTAATTATAAAAATGATCCATTTTTCATGAAAACAATTTATGACCAAATTAACTATAAGTAATTAAAAAAAACACTTATTATGCCCCACAATTAGAGAAAGACACAACTATAGAGAAAACTATAATTGTGTCATCAATCTTATCAGCAAAGCCATGGCCTGGACCCCAATTATAGAGAATCTCCTAGCAAAACTACAATAGTGTCAAGTGGAAAATATAGAGGACAAGGATGTCATCAATCTTGTTAGCAAAGCAATGGAGATAATGTGACACAGTTTAACAGCTTGCTACCATGACACAGTTTTAGCCTTCCAAATTCATAAACTCAAATTAATCTGCCTAAGCATGGTGGGAGCATCCTCTTAGTTCATTCAAATATTTCTTCATAAAGGCAGACTATATAGATCATCATTTTTAAGACCCTGCAGCAAAAACCAGAAATATAAGTTTGAGAATCACCAAATATACTTTACATTAGAACTTGTAAGACAATCAAATTCATTAATTTCATCCTGACCGTTTTAGTAGATCTAGTACAAAAAAAAGTTTGCATTGTTAATGTATCTAAAAGAACTTACATTTATGCTGGCCTTGATACACTTAGAACTTGAATATTATATTTTGCAGTGATGAACCGATAATCCAACCTATATATAACCCTGTAACTTCCATTTCTGTAGAGGAATGCCCAGCCTAGATACTATACACTAGAAGACCAATCTACATTACTAAATTTCCTTTTCGTCTCCAATGAGCCCAGCAAGATGCTACGCCCAAAATGTAAAAGAAGATATACACATCTTTGCCATGAGCACTCCGACAGAATAGCTTGTACATGGACTTCACAGCAATATGATCATGGAGCGTGCTGTGAAGGAAAAATCAACAATCTCCATGATCCTTAGCCAAGGACATGTTACATGATGGTCTTCCATCTAATGATTTCCTTAGAGCAATTTCTTTGAATGCAGATGTTAAATGGAGGTTCTTATCAAAGTAAATCCAAACGGGGAGGTTGCTCTGTTGATACTTTGGTATGGCTAGACCTGGATGCTTGGTTTCTACCCCTTTCTTTTCCAGTACTAGCCATGCCTCTACCGATCACCAGCTCTTTTAGCATTGTTGTCTGTATTTGTGTACCCCATGCTCATTAATGAGTTCGAATTTGCGCCACTTGATGAATGTATTAAATTAGCACCAATTGCTTTGTTGGTACCATAAACTGAGCTACCTTCGTATGAATTTGATAGTCCATTTGGATTATTGTTGCTTACGAAGCCTAAGCCATTCGTGCTGCTGGCTGAAATACTTGGTTTGGGAGGCCAATTAGCAAAAGGATCTACATCGTCAAAACTACCTTCAGAAAGCCCCCCAGAGTTCTGCTTCTGTTTCTCATTAGTATTCAATTGGGAGGTTAAAGTAGTGGAAGAAATTGGAGGCAGCCACTCAATGTTGACTGGTGTAAATGATGAAGATTGGTGGCTAACTGTTGATGAGGCGGTAACTGTAGAAGGCTGTGAAATTGGCATTGGTCGAATGGGTTGTGGATTGGGTTCTAAAGGAACAGATGGGGTTGTTGTTCCTTTCATTATTGAGAGCCCCAACCTTCATCCCATGTTGTGCTGCTCTTTGATGAAGAAACAGGTATGGTTGCCTTCTGATTTGCTTCAGATGGAAGCCCGTTACTCATTGAAGTCGAGACTCTAACCACAGGAGGATTGGCATCAGTCACAGTCAAGCCTCGTTTATCTTCAATCTTCCCGCAAGAAGAAATAAGCACAAAGCTGAGATAACCTTTTAACTCGGACACATGAAAGCAAAGATTGTGTCAAAACATAAAATACCTCAACATATCCCTCGCAGAAAGCATCTACTTTGCGAATTGCTGAATGGTTAATTGTTGTGCAGTAAGCAGAGGGCAAAGGAGGGGAAGGACATGCTCTGCAGCAAATTCTATGCCACACTGAAGAACTGTAACCAAAAGTGAGCTGTTATTGACTATAAATGACTAACAACAAATATGAAAATCCATATGAACTAATGTAAGCACAAAGGGAAAAAAATCTTTAAGGTGAATCAGAGAAAGAAATCAATAACATTGAACCTCAGACATATAAGAAAGGGAAGAAAAGAAAACCTGTTTAAAAATTGCATTTGAAACTCCCAGGGTGCACATAAGAGCAGGTGCAGAGTGATCGACAGCAGTACAACGATGCAATGTTTGCAAGATGTCCAATATAGCATGTTTGTCGAGCGATGGAACCAAATCACCTAAGCAGCGAAGAGCATTCACTCACACCTGGTTGAAGTGTGCAAAATATTGAGTATAAAAACACTACTCTTTGTACATTTTAATTATAACAGATGGAGATGAGAAGGGAGGTTAGGAGGGAGCAAGCAGGTAACAGTAGAATCTTATTTTTCTCAGTTAAACAGAAACATAAACAGTAGGAATGTCAATAACAAGAAATATATTTACGCTTCAAAAGATAAATATCTTGCTAACCATAATAAATAAAGCACACATACCGCAGCAACTGTTGTCCTAAGAGCTAAGCTATGAACACGAGGCAAGAGACCATATGAATCACTTGCATGTCAAGTTGTCTTGCAAGGGTGACGGTTCTTCAAGAAACCTCATCTTGCATACGAGCATCAATATCATCATAAGCTTGAACAAGCAATGGAAGGACTTGTGAAATAAGGTCCTGATGACTAGCCTAGTGAAAAAAAGGAAAGTGGGAATGTGATCAGGAACAGTACAATAAACATTTAAAGGTTACAAGTCCCTATCATACGTTAAAGAGTTGGTTAGCTCATGAGACTAATAAGAATGACTGTGATTAAAACGTAGAGCATTGGGAACATAAAACAAAATAAATAAAAAAAAGAATAAAAAAATACTATTACATGAAACTGATGAAAAGTTTAACTAAACACGTGTAGCCGTGATGCTTTATCTGCTTGACAAGACCAACCAAAACATCGACCAGTATTTGACACTGAAATTGTCATGTTATATCTGCTGGACAAAAACCAACCAAGTTATGTTACCTGGGTACTCTATCTGATTGTTGTACCCGTACCCGACAAGTACCCATACCCAAACTCCTTGCATATATGCATACATTTATTCGGGCATCTACTCAATTATACAATACATGTTTCAATTTAAAACACTTAGTCATACATTTTTTGGACATATATCCTACACTTCACTTCCGCTTCTTGAAACTCGTTGGACATAGGTTAGGTTCCGAGCTATGATTTTAGAGGGTCGTTTGGATGTCTAGTTCAAAAACTACCGCTTTCAGTTTACAATCCATATATAAAAGAAACATAAAAATATTATAGAAAAGTTATAGGGATTTTAGTTCTCATAACACGTGAATGAAAACACTATTGATCTAATGTAAATTATTAATTCCAATATATAAACGTATATGTGTCTACAAATATTTATATACCCGTGTCCCTGTACCCTACCTTTTACAAATCTGCCGTGTTCAGTACCCGTACCCATGCAACATAGCAACCAACATATAAACCCGTATGTGACACTGAAAATGTGATGCTGTATCTGCTGAACAGAAAGCCAACATATATACCTGTATATGTCACTTCTTTAGAATATTACACGGTCAGCAATGTCACTTTAATCAAAAAACCAGGAGCTAATCAGTAAGTCACCAAGGTTTCATATTAGATATATATGATCAAAATAAAACTTATAAGAGATGCTGACTCTCGTGTCATGCACCTGTGATATCCAAAGCACTTGGTCTAGAAGCCTCATCCATGGATAACATTCTTTGCAAGTCTCCAACGCCTCGAAGGAATTATAGAGAAAGCCTCACTTGACAAGTATGTCAATGTATTCATATACTGCAGGACCAAAAAGAACAAAATGAAATGAGAGGTCACTCAGCACTATGTAAACATCCATCACAACAAAATAACAAATAACATAATCTACCAATTACATGTGAGGTCAAATATGCAACTTATATTTATGTTTATGATTAATAGTTATAAAACAAACATTAAATGCAAATGCAAGAAAGTAAGATGCATCAGCAAAGATTTTGCATTACCTCACTCAATTAAGTAATCCATCCATTACAAAAATGTATCTATTAACTATGAAAGTTACAGGTTATCAACATTGAAAAAAGCACAATATAGTGACTGTATTTCCCGAAGCAACTACCCACAGATTCCATGAAAAAGAAAACATTACACGCAAGTTCTGCCTGCTATCAGATGCTTATGTATAGGTAAGAGCCTTTAAAGATGAAACATATGAATCGGAGCAAATTATAGAGACCATGTATGTATGAACAATAATATCACAGGCTATCATCTCCTTACAAAGTAAAGGATAGTACTATTCAGATAAAAGTATAAAGAATTGAAACTCACCATCTTTACATTGTTATGACAATCCAGAAGGGGCTTGCGAGTGATCAGATGGTACGTGAGACAACCAAAACTAAATATGTCAGAAGAACATCCAGCAGTGAGTGCTTTATTTCGTACCAGTTCAGGTGCAGTGTAATTTAATGATGGCTGAAGGGGTAAAATAGCATCCTCAACATCATACTCCTGGAAAGATACAAAGTAATCATTAACCATTTGATTATTTATCTTCTTTTTTCCTCCTCTTTTTTGCAGCCAACAGTTAGGTGTTCAAGTACTCGGCATTACCAAGAGTGACAGGTTTACTTCTATCATGTCAGGACTTTTCCAACATGTCTAGTTGTGCAATTTTGAAGCAAAATTATAGAGCACAAGAAATAATAAGTGAGACATGAAAATACTAACTGGATAATTAAATGGTTGCATGGAAGTTGAACCAGTTGATGCCTGGTCAACAGAGGTAGCAAATCCGAAACCGCCTAGCTTCCAAGCTCCAGTAGAAGTCCTAAAGACTGCCTAACATTATAAGGGGTACACAATTAATAGGTCAAAGATGAAATATCCTACTTCAGACTGCTTTCAAGATCAGAAAACATAAATGGGTTGGTCGATACTGCAATTGCTAAAAAAAAAAATAGCCCAGATATTATCTTCATAAATCTAAAAGAAAAGAATAAAAGTAAGCTTGTAGTTTACCTTAACACAAACCTTGAAGGTACCTAATCTAGATCTGACCTAAGGCTCAATCAAAACCTAGGCAAAATGTATAGTATCTAAATTAACTGATAGATCCAAGGCCACTACAGGAAGCATTTGGGTTAAGCTCATAAAAGATTCATGCTCCAATAACATTATAACTCGGGATAGTTGCTCCACCACTTTATGTTTCAGTTATTTATATTCATAATTCAAATTGATAATCCTATGGAATCCTGTTAATCATTAATATATTGTGCTGACTCGATAATTGAGTATGACTACATGGGAATTTGCATATTCTGTTAAAAGCTTGCATCTCAAAGATTTTAAGAATGACGAACTTCAATGCAGAACAGTGAACTAGCCCTCAAATAACAACAAAACTTGCGAAACAGAATGAAGAGAAGGAAAATGACAAAATGTGTGTACTGTCACCAGGCTATAGGAACAAGTACTCAATATAGTCAAGGAACCCATGTAAAACAGGTGAAGCATGTTTATTGGATAAGAGATATAACCTCGGGCTATAGCTCGATGAATGAGATGCATTATTATGAAGAAAGTCTAAGGTTTCTGCATATCTGGAGAAGCCCATGTTTGACTTCCAACAACCCCATTTCCTGCAAAGTATAACAAAAATGACATCACCAAGTAAAGTAATGAGAAAAGCTTGATATGTTATAATCAGGAAATCACAGACAAAAAGTAACATGTGTGTATGATTGTGTTCATGTAGGTGTGAAGACCTTCAACAGTACAGAGTATGAACTTACTGTTACAAGATTGCAGTGCACAACTAATACCAAAAGCAAATGCAAAGTTTATACACAGCAAAAGATCTTCTGGAAGTGCTTAACAAAGTAAATCCAAACGGGAGGTTGCTCTGTTGATACTTTGGTATGGCTAGACCTGGATGCTTGGTTTCTACCCTTCTTTTCCAGTACTAGCCATGCCTCTACCGATCACCAGCTCTTTTAGCATTGTTGTCTGTATTTGTGTACCCCATGCTCATTAATGAGTTCAATTTGCCACTTGATGAATGTATTAAATTAGCACCAATTGCTTTGTTGGTACCATAAACTGAGCTACCTTCGTATGAATTTGATAGTCCATTTGGATTATTGTTGCTTACGAAGCCTAAGCCATTCGTGCTGCTGGCTGAAATACTTGGTTTGGGAGGCCAATTAGCAAAAGGATCTACATCGTCAAAACTACCTTCAGAAAGCCCCCCAGAGTTCTGCTTCTGTTTCTCATTAGTATTCAATTGGGAGGTTAAAGTAGTGGAAGAAATTGGAGGCAGCCACTCAATGTTGACTGGTGTAAATGATGAAGATTGGTGGCTAACTGTTGATGAGGCGGTAACTGTAGAAGGCTGTGAAATTGGCATTGGTCGAATGGGTTGTGGATTGGGTTCTAAAGGAACAGATGGGGTTGTTGTTCCTTTCATTATTGAGAGCCCCAACCTTCATCCCATGTTGTGCTGCTCTTTGATGAAGAAACAGGTATGGTTGCCTTCTGATTTGCTTCAGATGGAAGCCGTTACTCATTGAAGTCGAGACTCTAACCACAGGAGGATTGGCATCAGTCACAGTCAAGCCTCGTTTATCTTCAATCTTCCAAGAAGAAATAAGCACAAAGCTGAGATAACCTTTTAACTCGGACACATGAAAGCAAAGATTGTGTCAAAACATAAAATACCTCAACATATCCCTCGCAGAAAGCATCTACTTTGCAATGCTGAATGGTTAATTGTTGTGCAGTAAGCAGAGGGCAAAGGAGGGAAGGACATGCTCTGCAGCAAATTCTATGCCACACTGAAGAACTGTAACCAAAAGTGAGCTGTTATTGACTATAAATGACTAACAACAAATATGAAAATCCATATGAACTAATGTAAGCACAAAGGGAAAAAAATCTTTAAGGTGAATCAGAGAAAGAAATCAATAACATTGAACCTCAGACATATAAGAAAGGGAAGAAAAGAAAACCTGTTTAAAAATTGCATTTGAAACTCCCAGGGTGCACATAAGAGCAGGTGCAGAGTGATCGACAGCAGTACAACGATGCAATGTTTGCAAGATGTCCAATATAGCATGTTTGTCGAGCGATGGAACCAAATCACCTAA
Source organism: Asparagus setaceus (assembly GCA_012295165.1). Classification (NCBI taxonomy): domain Eukaryota; kingdom Viridiplantae; phylum Streptophyta; class Magnoliopsida; order Asparagales; family Asparagaceae; genus Asparagus; species Asparagus setaceus. Next base: position 66,281,683 of record CM022705.1, on the reverse strand, counting down.
GCAGCGAAGAGCATTCACTCACACCTGGTTGAAGTGTGCAAAATATTGAGTATAAAAACACTACTCTTTGTACATTTTAATTATAACAGATGGAGATGAGAAGGGAGGTTAGGAGGAGCAAGCAGGTAACAGTAGAATCTTATTTTTCTCAGTTAAACAGAAACATAAACAGTAGGAATGTCAATAACAAGAAATATATTTACGCTTCAAAAGATAAATATCTTGCTAACCATAATAAATAAAGCACACATACATAGCAACTGTTGTCCTAAGAGCTAAGCTATGAACACGAGGCAAGAGACCATATGAATCACTTGCATGTCAAGTTGTCTTGCAAGGGTGGCGGTTCTTCAAGAAACCTCATCTTGCATCTGAGCATCAATATCATCATAAGCTTGAACAAGCAATGGAAGGACTTGTGAAATAAGGTCCTGATGACTAGCCTAGTGAAAAAAGGAAAGTGGGAATGTGATCAGGAACAGTACAATAAACATTTAAAGGTTACAAGTCCCTATCATACGTTAAAGAGTTGGTTAGCTCATGAGACTAATAAGAATGACTGTGATTAAAACGTAGAGCATTGGGAACATAAAACAAAATAAATAAAAAAGAATAAAAAATACTATTACATGAAACTGATGAAAAGTTTAACTAAACACGTGTAGCGTGATGCTTTATCTGCTTGACAAGACCAACCAAAACATCGACCAGTATTTGACACTGAAATTGTCATGTTATATCTGCTGGACAAAACCAACCAAGTTATGTTACCTGGGTACTCTATCTGATTGTTGTACCCATTACCGACAAGTACCCATACCCAAACTCCTTGCATATATGCATACATTTATTCGGCATCTACTCAATTATACAATACATGTTTCAATTTAAAACACTTAGTCATACATTTTTGGACATATATCCTACACTTCACTTCCGCTTCTTGAAACTCGTTGGACATAGGTTAGGTTCCGAGCTATGATTTTAGAGGGTCGTTTGGATGTCTAGTTCAAAAACTACCGCTTTTCCAGTTTACAATCCATATATAAAAGAAACATAAAAATATTATAGAAAAGTTATAGGGATTTTAGTTCTCATAACACGTGAATGAAAACACTATTGATCTAATGTAAATTATTAATTCCAATATATAAACGTATATGTGTCTACAAATATTTATATACCCGTGTCCCTGTACCCTACCTTTTACAAATCTGCCGTGTTCAAATCTGCCGTGTTCAGTACCCGTACCCATGCAACATAGCAACCAACATATAAACCCGTATGTGACACTGAAAATGTGATGCTGTATCTGCTGAACAGAAAGCCAACATATATACCTGTATATGTCACTTCTTTAGAATATTACACGGTCAGCAATGTCACTTTAATCAAAAAACCAGGAGCTAATCAGTAAGTCACCAAGGTTTCATATTAGATATATATGATCAAAATAAAACTTATAAGAGATGCTGACTCTCGTGTCATGCACCTGTGATATCAAAGCACTTGGTCTAGAAGCCTCATCCATGGATAACATTCTTTGCAAGTCTCCAACGCCTCGAAGGAATTATAGAGAAAGCCTCACTTGACAAGTATGTCAATGTATTCATATACTGCAGGACCAAAAGAACAAAATGAAATGAGAGGTCACTCAGCACTATGTAAACATCCATCACAACAAAATAACAAATAACATAATCTACCAATTACATGTGAGGTCAAATATGCAACTTATATTTATGTTTATGATTAATAGTTATAAAACAAACATTAAATGCAAATGCAAGAAAGTAAGATGCATCAGCAAAGATACTTTACATTAGAACTTGTTAGACAATCAAATTCATTAATTTCATCCTGACCGATTTAGTAGATCTAGTACAAAAAAAGTTTGCATTGTTAATGTATCTAAAAGAACTTACATTTATGCTGGCCTTGATACACTTAGAACTTGAATATTATATTTTGCAGTGATGAACCGATAATCCAACCTATATATAACCCTGTAACTTCCATTTCTGTAGAGGAATGCCCAGCCTAGATACTATACACTAGAAGACCAATCTACATTACTAAATTTCCTTTTCGTCTCCAATGAGCCCAGCAAGATGCTACGCCCAAAATGTAAAAGAAGATATACACATCTTTGCCATGAGCACTCCGACAGAATAGCTTGTACATGGACTTCACAGCAATATGATCATGGAGCGTGCTGTGAAGGAAAAATCAACAATCTCCATGATCCTTAGCCAAGGACATGTTACATGATGGTCTTCCATCTAATGATTTCCTTAGAGCAATTTCTTTGAATGCAGATGTTAAATGGAGGTTCTTATCAAAGTAAATCCAAACGGGGAGGTTGCTCTGTTGATACTTTGGTATGGCTAGACCTGGATGCTTGGTTTCTACCCTTCTTTTCCAGTACTAGCCATGCCTCTACCGATCACCAGCTCTTTTAGCATTGTTGTCTGTATTTGTGTACCCCATGCTCATTAATGAGTTCGAATTTGCGCCACTTGATGAATGTATTAAATTAGCACCAATTGCTTTGTTGGTACCATAAACTGAGCTACCTTCGTATGAATTTGATAGTCCATTTGGATTATTGTTGCTTACGAAGCCTAAGCCATTCGTGCTGCTGGCTGAAATACTTGGTTTGGGAGGCCAATTAGCAAAAGGATCTACATCGTCAAAACTACCTTCAGAAAGCCCCCCAGAGTTCTGCTTCTGTTTCTCATTAGTATTCAATTGGGAGGTTAAAGTAGTGGAAGAAATTGGAGGCAGCCACTCAATGTTGACTGGTGTAAATGATGAAGATTGGTGGCTAACTGTTGATGAGGCGGTAACTGTAGAAGGCTGTGAAATTGGCATTGGTCGAATGGGTTGTGGATTGGGTTCTAAAGGAACAGATGGGGTTGTTGTTCCTTTCATTATTGAGAGCCCCAACCTTCATCCCATGTTGTGCTGCTCTTTGATGAAGAAACAGGTATGGTTGCCTTCTGATTTGCTTCAGATGGAAGCCCGTTACTCATTGAAGTCGAGACTCTAACCACAGGAGGATTGGCATCAGTCACAGTCAAGCCTCGTTTATCTTCAATCTTCCCAAGAAGAAATAAGCACAAAGCTGAGATAACCTTTTAACTCGGACACATGAAAGCAAAGATTGTGTCAAAACATAAAATACCTCAACATATCCCTCGCAGAAAGCATCTACTTTGCGTAATTGCTGAATGGTTAATTGTTGTGCAGTAAGCAGAGGGCAAAGGAGGGAAGGACATGCTCTGCAGCAAATTCTATGCCACACTGAAGAACTGTAACCAAAAGTGAGCTGTTATTGACTATAAATGACTAACAACAAATATGAAAATCCATATGAACTAATGTAAGCACAAAGGGAAAAAATCTTTAAGGTGAATCAGAGAAAGAAATCAATAACATTGAACCTCAGACATATAAGAAAGGGAAGAAAAGAAAACCTGTTTAAAAATTGCATTTGAAACTCCCAGGGTGCACATAAGAGCAGGTGCAGAGTGATCGACAGCAGTACAACGATGCAATGTTTGCAAGATGTCCAATATAGCATGTTTGTCGGCGATGGAACCAAATCACCTAAGCAGCGAAGAGCATTCACTCACACCTGGTTGAAGTGTGCAAAATATTGAGTATAAAACACTACTCTTTGTACATTTTAATTATAACAGATGGAGATGAGAAGGGAGGTTAGGAGGAGCAAGCAGGTAACAGTAGAATCTTATTTTTCTCAGTTAAACAGAAACATAAACAGTAGGAATGTCAATAACAAGAAATATATTTACGCTTCAAAAGATAAATATCTTGCTAACCATAATAAATAAAGCACACATACCGCAGCAACTGTTGTCCTAAGAGCTAAGCTATGAACACGAGGCAAGAGACCATATGAATCACTTGCATGTCAAGTTGTCTTGCAAGGGTGACGGTTCTTCAAGAAACCTCATCTTGCATAATGAGCATCAATATCATCATAAGCTTGAACAAGCAATGGAAGGACTTGTGAAATAAGGTCCTGATGACTAGCCTAGTGAAAAAAGGAAAGTGGGAATGTGATCAGGAACAGTACAATAAACATTTAAAGGTTACAAGTCCCTATCATACGTTAAAGAGTTGGTTAGCTCATGAGACTAATAAGAATGACTGTGATTAAAACGTAGAGCATTGGGAACATAAAACAAAATAAATAAAAAAAAGAATAAAAAAATACTATTACATGAAACTGATGAAAAGTTTAACTAAACACGTGTAGCCGTGATGCTTTATCTGCTTGACAAGACCAACCAAAACATCGACCAGTATTTGACACTGAAATTGTCATGTTATATCTGCTGGACAAAACCAACCAAGTTATGTTACCTGGGTACTCTATCTGATTGTTGTACCCGATTCCCGACAAACCCATACCCAAACTCCTTGCATATATGCATACATTTATTCGGCATCTACTCAATTATACAATACATGTTTCAATTTAAAACACTTAGTCATACATTTTTGGACATATATCCTACACTTCACTTCCGCTTCTTGAAACTCGTTGGACATAGGTTAGGTTCGAGCTATGATTTTAGAGGGTCGTTTGGATGTCTAGTTCAAAACTACCGCTTCCAGTTTACAATCCATATATAAAAGAAACATAAAAATATTATAGAAAAGTTATAGGGATTTTAGTTCTCATAACACGTGAATGAAAACACTATTGATCTAATGTAAATTATTAATTCCAATATATAAACGTATATGTGTCTACAAATATTTATATACCCGTGTCCCTGTACCCTACCTTTTACAAATCTGCCGTGTTCAAATGCCGTGTTCAGTACCGTACCCATGCAACATAGCAACCAACATATAAACCCGTATGTGACACTGAAAATGTGATGCTGTATCTGCTGAACAGAAAGCCAACATATATACCTGTATATGTCACTTCTTTAGAATATTACACGGTCAGCAATGTCACTTTAATCAAAAAACCAGGAGCTAATCAGTAAGTCACCAAGGTTTCATATTAGATATATATGATCAAAATAAAACTTATAAGAGATGCTGACTCTCGTGTCATGCACCTGTGATATCCAAAGCACTTGGTCTAGAAGCCTCATCCATGGATAACATTCTTTGCAAGTCTCCAACCGCCTCCGAAGGAATTATAGAGAAAGCCTCACTTGACAAGTATGTCAATGTATTCATATACTGCAGGACCAAAAAGAACAAAATGAAATGAGAGGTCACTCAGCACTATGTAAACATCCATCACAACAAAATAACAAATAACATAATCTACCAATTACATGTGAGGTCAAATATGCAACTTATATTTATGTTTATGATTAATAGTTATAAAACAAACATTAAATGCAAATGCAAGAAAGTAAGATGCATCAGCAAAGATTTTGCATTACCTCACTCAATTAAGTAATCCATCCATTACAAAAATGTATCTATTAACTATGAAAGTTACAGGTTATCAACATTGAAAAAGCACAATATAGTGACTGTATTTCCGAAGCAACTACCCACAGATTCCATGAAAAGAAAACATTACACGCAAGTTCTGCCTGCTATCAGATGCTTATGTATAGGTAAGAGCCTTTAAAGATGAAACATATGAATCGGAGCAAATTATAGAGACCATGTATGTATGAACAATAATATCACAGGCTATCATCTCCTTACAAAGTAAAGGATAGTACTATTCAGATAAAAGTATAAAGAATTGAAACTCACCATCTTTACATTGTTATGACAATCCAGAAGGGGCTTATGAAAGTGATCAGATGGCACGTGAGACAACCAAAACTAAATATGTCAGAAGAACATCCAGCAGTGAGTGCTTTATTTCACCAGTTCAGGTGCAGTGTAATTTAATGATGGCTGAAGGGGTAAAATAGCATCCTCAACATCATACTCCTGGAAAGATACAAAGTAATCATTAACCATTTGATTATTTATCTTTTTTCCTCCTCTTTTGCAGCCAACAGTTAGGTGTTCAAGTACTCGGCATTACCAAGAGTGACAGGTTTACTTCTATCATGTCAGGACTTTTCCAACATGTCTAGTTGTGCAATTTTGAAGCAAAATTATAGAGCACAAGAAATAATAAGTGAGACATGAAAATACTAACTGGATAATTAAATGGTTGCATGGAAGTTGAACCAGTTGATGCCTGGTCAACAGAGGTAGCAAATCCAAACCGCCTAGCTTCCAAGCTCCAGTAGAAGTCCTAAAGACTGCCTAACATTATAAGGTACACAATTAATAGGTCAAAGATGAAATATCCTACTTCAGACTGCTTTCAAGATCAGAAAACATAAATGGGTTGGTCGATACTGCAATTGCTAAAAAAAAATAGCCCAGATATACTTAATGAAATTTAAGGAGCTTTTGGATACCATGGTGTTTCAGGTGTTTCCATGGTGTTTTTGTTGGACCACAACATCCAAAACCAAAAAGATCACACTTATTTCAAAATAGTAAAAGGTGTTTTGAGTTTAAAGAGTGTTAATATAATATGTAATATATATTATGTGTTATATAATATAATATAATATAATATATTATTAATATATTACATTGTAATATATTATATTATAGTTTCTTAATATATCAATGCTATGTTTACACTATTAATTAATAATACTTTACACTATTAATTAATAATACTATATTATAATTAATATAATATAATAATAATATTTTAAATACAATTATATATTATATTAACAAAATAAAATATATTAATAAAAATCTATTAATAAAATAAAAAGATGGATAGGAACTATATTATTTTGTGACAAGCCATATAAAAGGACAATAAAAAGAGCATACTAGAATTTGCTAAAAGCTTCATATGCTGAAATTTTTACTAAAAACTTTAGATCAATTTTGCGTAACTATATTGTTTTATGAGAAGCCATATAAAAGGACATATCATCCAACTTACGTTGACATCGGCCATGTCGTGGATATACCCAAACATTGCCAAAAGCGGTAAAGAACATTAAGACCATATCATAGAAATCGTTATAAAAGGATAAATCAGTCTATATACTGACTATATTAGGGATATTTAAAACAATGCTTATGCCACCATGTCAAGAACATGATCTCCACTATGACCTGTTTTCAACAATAAGAAAAGGAGAAGAAAAAGGGCCAAAAACTTAATTTGAGTAGGAGCTATGTCACCTTGTTCATCTCAGATTTGTACACCAGATTTGCACTTTTCTAATCAATAAGCAGGCCTTTGCATATGATGATGACACAGCCGACTCTTCAATATGAACTATACCAACAATAGCCGTTTCTTTATCTGTTCTAGTGAATGCATTTGTAAATTATTAACATCATTTGGGGCCTGATCGGAAACTATGGTAACTGACATTACACAGTTTCTCTTTTTTTTATTTTTTATTATCAGTTCTAGTGAATTCAATTTGTAAGTTGTTAACATCATATGAGAACTCAGTCAATTTTCCAAATCCTTCTTCTATCAACCCTCCAACTACCCTATCACCATTTAGCCCGCACCAACAATCCAATGAAATATGAGGTAGTACCTTTCGGCTAAATTTATTCAAATTTAGATGCCTAGTTTAGTCGAAATTTGTACACTACTCCTCAAACAAAACGTAGTCTCAATCACAATATGTGCTACCAGCCCAACATGTTGTGCACAATTCAACCATTATATAATCGCTCTCTTTGATGCCGGTATCGACGTTCAATGTATAAAACTCACACATCAATTGAAAATTCAACAGAGTTAAAACAAGGAGAAAAATCACAATACCATCCCCTTGAGCTCTTTAGGAACCTTCTCAACATTCTCCAAATCCCCAACGCGTTCGCCAGCAACGCAAACAGCGGCTCCGTCACCATCGCCATCTCACTTTTCTCCTCCATCGCCTGCACAACATGCACAACCCCTGCCGAATCCTCACCAACCTCGCCGCATCAGCCCTAACTAACCACATCAAAGAACTCGTCTTCCGCCGCCTTCGAGAGCCCAGCTCGAACCCTAGCCTCCGATAACGCCATTTTGTCGAGGATCCAGACGCAGACGGGTGGGTATTAGGTCGACGGGGCCGAGGCGCGTGGGCGGGCCGAGTACAGGCGTTATCCGAGGCCCGGCCCACCGAAAAGGAAAGTGGGAATGTGATCAGGAACAGTACAATAAACATTTAAAGGTTACAAGTCCCTATCATACGTTAAAGAGTTGGTTAGCTCATGAGACTAATAAGAATGACTGTGATTAAAACGTAGAGCATTGGGAACATAAAACAAAATAAATAAAAAAAAGAATAAAAAATACTATTACATGAAACTGATGAAAAGTTTAACTAAACACGCCGTGATGCTTTATCTGCTTGACAAGACCAACCAAAACATCGACCAGTATTTGACACTGAAATTGTCATGTTATATCTGCTGGACAAAAACCAACCAAGTTATGTTACCTGGGTACTCTATCTGATTGTTGTACCCGTACCCGACAAGTACCCATACCCAAACTCCTTGCATATATGCATACATTTATTCGGGCATCTACTCAATTATACAATACATGTTTCAATTTAAAACACTTAGTCATACATTTTTTGGACATATATCCTACACTTCACTTCCGCTTCTTGAAACTCGTTGGACATAGGTTAGGTTCCGAGCTATGATTTTAGAGGGTCGTTTGGATGTCTAGTTCAAAAACTACCGCTTTTCCAGTTTACAATCCATATATAAAAGAAACATAAAAATATTATAGAAAAGTTATAGGGATTTTAGTTCTCATAACACGTGAATGAAAACACTATTGATCTAATGTAAATTATTAATTCCAATATATAAACGATATGTGTCTACAAATATTTATATACCCGTGTCCCTGTACCCTACCTTTTACAAATCTGTTCAAATCGGTGTTCAGTACCGCACCCATGCAACATAGCAACCAACATATAAACCCGTATGTGACACTGAAAATGTGATGCTGTATCTGCTGAACAGAAAGCCAACATATATACCTGTATATGTCACTTCTTTAGAATATTACACGGTCAGCAATGTCACTTTAATCAAAAACCAGGAGCTAATCAGTAAGTCACCAAGGTTTCATATTAGATATATATGATCAAAATAAAACTTATAAGAGATGCTGACTCTGGTCATGCACCTGTGATATCCAAAGCACTTGGTCTAGAAGCCTCATCCATGGATAACATTCTTTGCAAGTCTCCAACCCTCAAGGAATTATAGAGAAAGCCTCACTTGACAAGTATGTCAATGTATTCATATACTGCAGGACCAAAAGAACAAAATGAAATGAGAGGTCACTCAGCACTATGTAAACATCCATCACAACAAAATAACAAATAACATAATCTACCAATTACATGTGAGGTCAAATATGCAACTTATATTTATGTTTATGATTAATAGTTATAAAACAAACATTAAATGCAAATGCAAGAAAGTAAGATGCATCAGCAAAGATTTTGCATTACCTCACTCAATTAAGTAATCCATCCATTACAAAATGTATCTATTAACTATGAAAGTTACAGGTTATCAACATTGAAAAAGCACAATATAGTGACTGTATTTCCGAAGCAACTACCCACAGATTCCATGAAAAGAAAACATTACACGCAAGTTCTGCCTGCTATCAGATGCTTATGTATAGGTAAGAGCCTTTAAAGATGAAACATATGAATCGGAGCAAATTATAGAGACCATGTATGTATGAACAATAATATCACAGGCTATCATCTCCTTACAAAGTAAAGGATAGTACTATTCAGATAAAAGTATAAAGAATTGAAACTCACCATCTTTACATTGTTATGACAATCCAGAAGGGGCTTATGAAAGTGATCAGATGGCACGCGGAGACAACCAAAACTAAATATGTCAGAAGAACATCCAGCAGTGAGTGCTTTATTTTCACCAGTTCAGGTGCAGTGTAATTTAATGATGGCTGAAGGTAAAATAGCATCCTCAACATCATACTCCTGGAAAGATACAAAGTAATCATTAACCATTTGATTATTTATCTTTTTCCTCCTCTTTTGCAGCCAACAGTTAGGTGTTCAAGTACCGGCATTACCAAGAGTGACAGGTTTACTTCTATCATGTCAGGACTTTTCCACATGTCTAGTTGTGCAATTTTGAAGCAAAATTATAGAGCACAAGAAATAATAAGTGAGACATGAAAATACTAACTGGATAATTAAATGGTTGCATGGAAGTTGAACCAGTTGATGCCTGGTCAACAGAGGTAGCAACCAAACCGCCTAGCTTCCAAGCTCCAGTAGAAGTCCTAAAGACTGCCTAACATTATAAGGGTACACAATTAATAGGTCAAAGATGAAATATCCTACTTCAGACTGCTTTCAAGATCAGAAAACATAAATGGGTTGGTCGATACTGCAATTGCTAAAAAAATAGCCCAGATATTATCTTCATAAATCTAAAAGAAAAGAATAAAAGTAAGCTTGTAGTTTACCTTAACACAAACCTTGAAGGTACCTAATCTAGATCTGACCTAAGGCTCAATCAAAACCTAGGCAAAATGTATAGTATCTAAATTAACTGATAGATCCAAGGCCACTACAGGAAGCATTTGGGTTAAGCTCATAAAAGATTCATGCTCCAATAACATTATAACTCGATAGTTGCTCCACCACTTTATGTTTCAGTTATTTATATTCATAATTCAAATTGATAATCCTATGGAATCCTGTTAATCATTAATATATTATGCTGACTCGATAATTGAGTATGACTACATGGGAATTTGCATATTCTGTTAAAAGCTTGCATCTCAAAGATTTTAAGAATGACGAACTTCAATGCAGAACAGTGAACTAGCCCTCAAATAACAACAAAACTTAGAAACAGAATGAAGAGAAGGAAAATGACAAAATGTGTGTACTGTCACCAGGCTATAGGAACAAGTACTCAATATAGTCAAGGAACCCATGTAAAACAGGCTAAGCATGTTTATTGGATAAGAGATATAACCTCGAGCTATAGCTCGATGAATGAGATGCATTATTATGAAGAAAGTCTAAGGTTTCTGCATATCTGGAGAAGCCCATGTTTGACTTCCAACAACCCCATTTCCTGCAAAGTATAACAAAAATGACATCACCAAGTAAAGTAATGAGAAAAGCTTGATATGTTATAATCAGGAAATCACAGACAAAAAGTAACATGTGTGTATGATTGTGTTCATGTAGGTGTGAAGACCTTCAACAGTACAGAGTATGAACTTACTGTTACAAGATTGCAGTGCACAACTAATACCAAAAGCAAATGCAAAGTTTATACACAGCAAAAGATCTTCTGGAAGTGCTTAACTAAAAATTCTCGGTGAGAACACAATGAGACAGCAACTAAGCACTTATGCCCAAGGTTTTAAATATTGGATATCAGGGAAATATTGACGACCAAAATCCATATTAGATTGCGGATAGCAAGGAAATATTGGGGATATTTAGTAAATATCGGAGTGTCATATCGGATGATGTGCATATATAATATAATGTCCTAAAATGTAATCCAGACATACTTAATGAAATTTAAGGGAGCTTTTGGATACCATGGTGTTTCAGGTGTTTCCATGGTGTTTTTGTTGGACCACAACATCCAAAACCAAAAAGATCACACTTATTTCAAAATAGTAAAAGGTGTTTTGAGTTTAAAGAGTGTTAATATAATATGTAATATATATTATGTGTTATATAATATAATATAATATAATATATTATTAATATATTACATTGTAATATATTATATTATAGTTTCTTAATATATCAATGCTATGTTTACACTATTAATTAATAATACTTTACACTATTAATTAATAATACTATATTATAATTAATATAATATAATAATAATATTTTAAATACAATTATATATTATATTAACAAAATAAAATATATTAATAAAAATCTATTAATAAAATAAAAAGATGGATAGGAACTATATTATTTTGTGACAAGCCATATAAAAGGACAATAAAAAGAGCATACTAGAATTTGCTAAAAGCTTCATATGCTGAAATTTTTACTAAAACTTTAGATCAATTTTGCGTAACTATATTGTTTTGCGAGAAGCCATATAAAAGGACATATCATCCAACTTACGTTGACATATCGGCCATGTCGGGATATACCGCCAAACATTGCCAAAAAGCGGTAAAGAACATTAAGACCATATCGCTTTATAGAAATCGTTATAAAAGGATAAATCAGTCTATATACTGACTATATTAGGGATATTTAAAACAATGCTTATGCCACCATGTCAAGAACATGATCTCCACTATGACCTGTTTTCAACAATAAGAAAAGGAGAAGAAAAAGGGCCAAAAACTTAATTTGAGTAGGAGCTATGTCACCTTGTTCATCTCAGATTTGTACACCAGATTTGCACTTTTCTAATCAATAAGGGGCTTATGAAAGTGATCAGATGGCACGCGGAGACAACCAAAACTAAATATGTCAGAAGAACATCCAGCAGTGAGTGCTTTATTTTCACCAGTTCAGGTGCAGTGTAATTTAATGATGGCTGAAGGGGTAAAATAGCATCCTCAACATCATACTCCTGGAAAGATACAAAGTAATCATTAACCATTTGATTATTTATCTTCTTTTTCCTCCTCTTTTGCAGCCAACAGTTAGGTGTTCAAGTACTCGGCATTACCAAGAGTGACAGGTTTACTTCTATCATGTCAGGACTTTTCCACATGTCTAGTTGTGCAATTTTGAAGCAAAATTATAGAGCACAAGAAATAATAAGTGAGACATGAAAATACTAACTGGATAATTAAATGGTTGCATGGAAGTTGAACCAGTTGATGCCTGGTCAACAGAGGTAGCAACCAAACCGCCTAGCTTCCAAGCTCCAGTAGAAGTCCTAAAGACTGCCTAACATTATAAGGGGTACACAATTAATAGGTCAAAGATGAAATATCCTACTTCAGACTGCTTTCAAGATCAGAAAACATAAATGGGTTGGTCGATACTGCAATTGCTAAAAAAATAGCCCAGATATTATCTTCATAAATCTAAAAGAAAAGAATAAAAGTAAGCTTGTAGTTTACCTTAACACAAACCTTGAAGGTACCTAATCTAGATCTGACCTAAGGCTCAATCAAAACCTAGGCAAAATGTATAGTATCTAAATTAACTGATAGATCCAAGGCCACTACAGGAAGCATTTGGGTTAAGCTCATAAAAGATTCATGCTCCAATAACATTATAACTCGGGATAGTTGCTCCACCACTTTATGTTTCAGTTATTTATATTCATAATTCAAATTGATAATCCTATGGAATCCTGTTAATCATTAATATATTGCTGACTCGATAATTGAGTATGACTACATGGGAATTTGCATATTCTGTTAAAAGCTTGCATCTCAAAGATTTTAAGAATGACGAACTTCAATGCAGAACAGTGAACTAGCCCTCAAATAACAACAAAACTTATAAACAGAATGAAGAGAAGGAAAATGACAAAATGTGTGTACTGTCACCAGGCTATAGGAACAAGTACTCAATATAGTCAAGGAACCCATGTAAAACAGGCTAAGCATGTTTATTGGATAAGAGATATAACCTCGAGCTATAGCTCGATGAATGAGATGCATTATTATGAAGAAAGTCTAAGGTTTCTGCATATCTGGAGAAGCCCATGTTTGACTTCCAACAACCCCATTTCCTGCAAAGTATAACAAAAATGACATCACCAAGTAAAGTAATGAGAAAAGCTTGATATGTTATAATCAGGAAATCACAGACAAAAAGTAACATGTGTGTATGATTGTGTTCATGTAGGAAGACCTTCAACAGTACAGAGTATGAACTTACTGTTACAAGATTGCAGTGCACAACTAATACCAAAAGCAAATGCAAAGTTTATACACAGCAAAAGATCTTCTGGAAGTGCTTAACTAAAAATTCTCGGTGAGAACACAATGAGACAGCAACTAAGCACTTATGCCCAAGGTTTTAAATATTGGATATCAGGGAAATATTGACACCAAAATCCATATTAGATTATGGATAGCAAGGAAATATTGGGGATATTTAGTAATATCGGAGTGTCATATCGGATGATGTGCATATATAATATAATGTCCTAAAATGTAATCCAGACATACTTAATGAAATTTAAGGGAGCTTTTGGATACCATGGTGTTTCAGGTGTTTCCATGGTGTTTTTGTTGGACCACAACATCCAAAACCAAAAAGATCACACTTATTTCAAAATAGTAAAAGGTGTTTTGAGTTTAAAGAGTGTTAATATAATATGTAATATATATTATGTGTTATATAATATAATATAATATAATATATTATTAATATATTACATTGTAATATATTATATTATAGTTTCTTAATATATCAATGCTATGTTTACACTATTAATTAATAATACTTTACACTATTAATTAATAATACTATATTATAATTAATATAATATAATAATAATATTTTAAATACAATTATATATTATATTAACAAAATAAAATATATTAATAAAAATCTATTAATAAAATAAAAAGATGGATAGGAACTATATTATTTTGTGACAAGCCATATAAAAGGACAATAAAAAGAGCATACTAGAATTTGCTAAAAGCTTCATATGCTGAAATTTTTACTAAAAACTTTAGATCAATTTTGCAGAACTATATTGTTTTGCGAGAAGCCATATAAAAGGACATATCATCCAACTTACGTTGACATATCGGCCATGTCAGGGATATACCGCCCAAACATTGCCAAAAAGCGGTAAAGAACATTAAGACCATATCGTTTTATAGAAATCGTTATAAAAGGATAAATCAGTCTATATACTGACTATATTAGGGATATTTAAAACAATGCTTATGCCACCATGTCAAGAACATGATCTCCACTATGACCTGTTTTCAACAATAAGAAAAGGAGAAGAAAAAGGGCCAAAAACTTAATTTGAGTAGGAGCTATGTCACCTTGTTCATCTCAGATTTGTACACCAGATTTGCACTTTTCTAATCAATAAGCAGGCCTTTGCATATGATGATGACACAGCCGACTCTTCAATATGAACTATACCAACAATAGCCGTTTCTTTATCTGTTCTAGTGAATGCATTTGTAAATTATTAACATCATTTGGGGCCTGATCGGAAACTATGGTAACTGACATTACACAGTTTCTCTTTTTTTTTTTATTATCAGTTCTAGTGAATTCAATTTGTAAGTTGTTAACATCATATGAGAACTCAGTCAATTTTCCAAATCCTTCTTCTATCAACCCTCCAACTACCCTATCACCATTTAGCCCGCACCAACAATCCAATGAAATATGAGGTAGTACCTTTCGCTAAATTTATTCAAATTTAGATGCCTAGTTTAGTCGAAATTTGTACACTACTCCTCAAACAAAACGTAGTCTCAATCACAATATGTGCTACCAGCCCAACATGTTGTGCACAATTCAACCATTATATAATCGCTCTCTTTGATGCCGGTATCGACGTTCAATGTATAAAACTCACACATCAATTGAAAATTCAACAGAGTTAAAACAAGGAGAAAAATCACAATACCATCCCCTTGAGCTCTTTAGGAACCTTCTCAACATTCTCCAAATCCCCCAACGCGTTCGCCAGCAACGCAAACAGCGGCTCCGTCACCATCGCCATCTCACTCTTACTCTCCTCCATCGCCTGCACAACATGCACAACCCCCGGGTGCCGAATCCTCACCAACCTCGCCGCATCAGCCCTAACTAACCACATCAAAGAACTCGTCTTCCGCCGCCTTCGAGAGCCCAGCTCGAACCCTAGCCTCCGATAACGCCATTTTGTCGAGGATCCAGACGCAGACGGGTGGGTATTAGGTCGACGGGGCCGAGGCGCGTGGGCTGGCCGAGTACAGGCGTTATCCGAGGCCCGGCCCACCGGAGCCCACTTGGTGGAGGAGATCGTAGTCTTGGAGTGGGCGAGGGCCGGTGACCTCTTGGACGGTGGTTTGGACTGTTTTCTCGATGACGGCGGCGGTTTTGGCGAGGGAGTGGGTTAGGGTTTTCATGTTGAGGGACATGGTGATGGGGATTTTGGGGGAGGAGTTTAGGGTTAGGGTTTGAGGGGCATTGGGTTGGGCGCGGCGTCGACGGAGAAGAGGAAGTGGCTGAGGTGGTGGGCTTTTTGGTCTTTTGGATCTGCGGTAAGATGTCTCGCGGGAAGGGGAGAAATCAAAGGTTGGTGGGGCCAGTTGACAGCTGGAGTTCTTGTGGGGTCTGGTGGAACTCATTTTGGCTCAAATCGCAGAAGAGTACCGTCGTTTAGAATTTCGCATTCAGAATCCATTTGTATAACCAAACAGGTAAAATAGCATCCTCAACATCATACTCCTGGAAAGATACAAAGTAATCATTAACCATTTGATTATTTATCTTTTTTTCCTCCTCTTTTGCAGCCAACAGTTAGGTGTTCAAGTACTCGGCATTACCAAGAGTGACAGGTTTACTTCTATCATGTCAGGACTTTTCCACATGTCTAGTTGTGCAATTTTGAAGCAAAATTATAGAGCACAAGAAATAATAAGTGAGACATGAAAATACTAACTGGATAATTAAATGGTTGCATGGAAGTTGAACCAGTTGATGCCTGGTCAACAGAGGTAGCAACCAAACCGCCTAGCTTCCAAGCTCCAGTAGAAGTCCTAAAGACTGCCTAACATTATAAGGGTACACAATTAATAGGTCAAAGATGAAATATCCTACTTCAGACTGCTTTCAAGATCAGAAAACATAAATGGGTTGGTCGATACTGCAATTGCTAAAAAAAAAAATAGCCCAGATATTATCTTCATAAATCTAAAAGAAAAGAATAAAAGTAAGCTTGTAGTTTACCTTAACACAAACCTTGAAGGTACCTAATCTAGATCTGACCTAAGGCTCAATCAAAACCTAGGCAAAATGTATAGTATCTAAATTAACTGATAGATCCAAGGCCACTACAGGAAGCATTTGGGTTAAGCTCATAAAAGATTCATGCTCCAATAACATTATAACTCGGGATAGTTGCTCCACCACTTTATGTTTCAGTTATTTATATTCATAATTCAAATTGATAATCCTATGGAATCCTGTTAATCATTAATATATTGCTGACTCGATAATTGAGTATGACTACATGGGAATTTGCATATTCTGTTAAAAGCTTGCATCTCAAAGATTTTAAGAATGACGAACTTCAATGCAGAACAGTGAACTAGCCCTCAAATAACAACAAAACTTGCGAAACAGAATGAAGAGAAGGAAAATGACAAAATGTGTGTACTGTCACCAGGCTATAGGAACAAGTACTCAATATAGTCAAGGAACCCATGTAAAAACAGGCGAAGCATGTTTATTGGATAAGAGATATAACCTCGGGAGCTATAGCTCGATGAATGAGATGCATTATTATGAAGAAAGTCTAAGGTTTCTGCATATCTGGAGAAGCCCATGTTTGACTTCCAACAACCCCATTTCCTGCAAAGTATAACAAAAATGACATCACCAAGTAAAGTAATGAGAAAAGCTTGATATGTTATAATCAGGAAATCACAGACAAAAAGTAACATGTGTGTATGATTGTGTTCATGTAGGTGTGAAGACCTTCAACAGTACAGAGTATGAACTTACTGTTACAAGATTGCAGTGCACAACTAATACCAAAAGCAAATGCAAAGTTTATACACAGCAAAAGATCTTCTGGAAGTGCTTAACTAAAAATTCTCGGTGAGAACACAATGAGACAGCAACTAAGCACTTATGCCCAAGGTTTTAAATATTGGATATCAGGGAAATATTGACACCAAAATCCATATTAGATTATGGATAGCAAGGAAATATTGGGGATATTTAGTAAATATCGGAGTGTCATATCGGATGATGTGCATATATAATATAATGTCCTAAAATGTAATCCGACATACTTAATGAAATTTAAGGGAGCTTTTGGATACCATGGTGTTTCAGGTGTTTCCATGGTGTTTTTGTTGGACCACAACATCCAAAACCAAAAGATCACACTTATTTCAAAATAGTAAAAGGTGTTTTGAGTTTAAAGAGTGTTAATATAATATGTAATATATATTATGTGTTATATAATATAATATAATATAATATATTATTAATATATTACATTGTAATATATTATATTATAGTTTCTTAATATATCAATGCTATGTTTACACTATTAATTAATAATACTTTACACTATTAATTAATAATACTATATTATAATTAATATAATATAATAATAATATTTTAAATACAATTATATATTATATTAACAAAATAAAATATATTAATAAAAATCTATTAATAAAATAAAAAGATGGATAGGAACTATATTATTTTGTGACAAGCCATATAAAAGGACAAAAAGAGCATACTAGAATTTGCTAAAAGCTTCATATGCTGAAATTTTTACTAAAAACTTTAGATCAATTT
The DNA here is from genome assembly GCA_012295165.1 of Asparagus setaceus. Taxonomy (NCBI): domain Eukaryota; kingdom Viridiplantae; phylum Streptophyta; class Magnoliopsida; order Asparagales; family Asparagaceae; genus Asparagus; species Asparagus setaceus. The sequence goes on along the minus strand of CM022705.1, from coordinate 66,263,141 downwards.
TGCGTAACTATATTGTTTTCATGAAGCCATATAAAGGACATATCATCCAACTTACGTTGACATATCGCCATGTCGTGGATATACCGCCCAAACATTGCCAAAAGCGTAAAGAACATTAAGACCATATCGCTTTTATAGAAAATATAAAAGGATAAATCAGTCTATATACTGACTATATTAGGGATATTTAAAACAATGCTTATGCCACCATGTCAAGAACATGATCTCCACTATGACCTGTTTTCAACAATAAGAAAAGGAGAAGAAAAAAGGCCAAAAACTTAATTTGAGTAGGAGCTATGTCACCTTGTTCATCTCAGATTTGTACACCAGATTTGCACTTTTCTAATCAATAAGCAGGCCTTTGCATATGATGATGACACAGCCGACTCTTCAATATGAACTATACCAACAATAGCCGTTTCTTTATCTGTTCTAGTGAATGCATTTGTAAATTATTAACATCATTTGGGGCCTGATCGGAAACTATGGTAACTGACATTACACAGTTTCTCTTTTTTATTTTTATTATCAGTTCTAGTGAATTCAATTTGTAAGTTGTTAACATCATATGAGAACTCAGTCAATTTTCCAAATCCTTCTTCTATCAACCCTCCAACTACCCTATCACCATTTAGCCCGCACCAACAATCCAATGAAATATGAGGTAGTACCTTTCGCTAAATTTATTCAAATTTAGATGCCTAGTTTAGTCGAAATTTGTACACTACTCCTCAAACAAAACGTAGTCTCAATCACAATATGTGCTACCAGCCCAACATGTTGTGCACAATTCAACCATTATATAATCGCTCTTTGATGCCGTATCGACGTTCAATGTATAAAACTCACACATCAATTGAAAATTCAACAGAGTTAAAACAAGGAGAAAAATCACAATACCATCCCCTTGAGCTCTTTAGGAACCTTCTCAACATTCTCCAAATCCCCAACGCGTTCGCCAGCAACGCAAACAGCGGCTCCGTCACCATCGCCATCTCACTCTTACTCTCCTCCATCGCCTGCACAACATGCACAACCCCTGGTGCCGAATCCTCACCAACCTCGCCGCATCAGCCCTAACTAACCACATCAAAGAACTCGTCTTCCGCCGCCTTCGAGAGCCCAGCTCGAACCCTAGCCTCCGATAACGCCATTTTGTCGAGGATCCAGACGCAGACGGGTGGGTATTAGGTCGACGGGGCCGAGGCGCGTGGGCTGGCCGAGTACAGGCGTTATCCGAGGCCCGGCCCACCGGAGCCCACTTGGTGGAGGAGATCGTAGTCTTGGAGTGGGCGAGGGCCGGTGACCTCTTGGACGGTGGTTTGGACTGTTTTCTCGATGACGGCGGCGGTTTTGGCGAGGAGTGGGTTAGGGTTTTCATGTTGAGGGACATGGTGATGGGGATTTTGGGGAGGAGTTTAGGTTAGGGTTTGAGGGGCATTGGGTTGGGCGCGGCGTCGACGGAGAAGAGGAAGTGGCTGAGGTGGTGGGCTTTTGGTCTTTGGATCTGCGGTAAGATGTCTCGCGGGAAGGGGAGAAATCAAAGGTTGGTGGGGCCAGTTGACAGCTGGAGTTCTTGTGGGGTCTGGGGAACTCATTTTGGCTCAAATCGCAGAAGAGTACCGTCGTTTAGAATTTCGCATTCAGAATCCATTTGTATAACCAAACAGGGCATAAGCATGATAATTAGAGTGTACATAGAAATTTTGCGTGCTTGTTGAGGTAGTTGAATTTATAGCACAAGATGAACCTTTTAGCAGTGCACTTTCATGATTAAATTTTATCAATATACATCCATTTTCTAGGATAAGATACAAGCACTTATTACATACAATAAAAAATTCAGAAAAAGGAATCATAAAGTGGATCACTGGACAAAATTAGGATGATAGAACACAGAATTGAAACAGCTAATTAATTAATGGTTTCCCCATCAATTAAGCAGACACTGGATAGAAAGGAGAGCACTCGAAATGGCAACCCGAGCTCTAGAAGGGAAATAGTTGGTGGAAAGCAAAATACACTCACATCTCATTTATACACATTAATTACAGTAAATCTATTATCTATAAGTAGCTCCATACTTATTAAAATTTGTTGCTAAATATAGCAGGTAATTAAGTACTTCTCCCATAGTAAACTCATCTGAACTCTGATTTTATCTCCGCCTCCGGTAAAAAAGATGCCCACATTAGGATAAAGATCATATTCCACTTCTTGGTTTTATAGTTAGTACGACTATTCTCTAATTTATAATACTCCAAAAAAGGATTTCGACGTGCACTTCATGGAAACAAACAGCAAACTTCACTCTGGATTCAGAAGAAGTAAAAAAATTTCTCCAGCGGATAAGTAAAAAATTTACTCTGGCGGAGTTCTTTACATCACCATATGCCCAAAATTCTAGTCAGAAACGATTCAGCGCAGAGCAAGACGAACTCATGCGTGCAGCTCTAGAACCATCTCAAGCCTCATAATAGTTCAGAACTCAAATATTTCACACAGCTACTGAACTGAAGATCCATACAGCGAACCAATAACATAACTAATAAAATTCTGAAGGTAGTTCATAGCTCACAACCTCACACAGACTCAACAATATTCTGATACATACAGAATATAATGTCCTAAAATGTAATCCGACATACTTAATGAAATTTAAGGGAGCTTTTGGATACCATGGTGTTTCAGGTGTTTCCATGGTGTTTTTGTTGGACCACAACATCCAAAACCAAAAGATCACACTTATTTCAAAATAGTAAAAGGTGTTTTGAGTTTAAAGAGTGTTAATATAATATGTAATATATATTATGTGTTATATAATATAATATAATATAATATATTATTAATATATTACATTGTAATATATTATATTATAGTTTCTTAATATATCAATGCTATGTTTACACTATTAATTAATAATACTTTACACTATTAATTAATAATACTATATTATAATTAATATAATATAATAATAATATTTTAAATACAATTATATATTATATTAACAAAATAAAATATATTAATAAAAATCTATTAATAAAATAAAAAGATGGATAGGAACTATATTATTTTGTGACAAGCCATATAAAAGGACAATAAAAAGAGCATACTAGAATTTGCTAAAAGCTTCATATGCTGAAATTTTTACTAAAAACTTTAGATCAATTTTGCGTAACTATATTGTTTTCATGAAGCCATATAAAAGGACATATCATCCAACTTACGTTGACATATCGGCCATGTCGTGGATATACCGCCCAAACATTGCCAAAAGCGGTAAAGAACATTAAGACCATATCGCTTTTATAGAAAATATAAAAGGATAAATCAGTCTATATACTGACTATATTAGGGATATTTAAAACAATGCTTATGCCACCATGTCAAGAACATGATCTCCACTATGACCTGTTTTCAACAATAAGAAAAGGAGAAGAAAAAAGGGCCAAAAAAACTTAATTTGAGTAGGAGCTATGTCACCTTGTTCATCTCAGATTTGTACACCAGATTTGCACTTTTCTAATCAATAAGCAGGCCTTTGCATATGATGATGACACAGCCGACTCTTCAATATGAACTATACCAACAATAGCCGTTTCTTTATCTGTTCTAGTGAATGCATTTGTAAATTATTAACATCATTTGGGGCCTGATCGGAAACTATGGTAACTGACATTACACAGTTTCTCTTTTTTTTATTTTTTATTATCAGTTCTAGTGAATTCAATTTGTAAGTTGTTAACATCATATGAGAACTCAGTCAATTTTCCAAATCCTTCTTCTATCAACCCTCCAACTACCCTATCACCATTTAGCCCGCACCAACAATCCAATGAAATATGAGGTAGTACCTTTCGGCTAAATTTATTCAAATTTAGATGCCTAGTTTAGTCGAAATTTGTACACTACTCCTCAAACAAAACGTAGTCTCAATCACAATATGTGCTACCAGCCCAACATGTTGTGCACAATTCAACCATTATATAATCGCTCTTTGATGCCGTATCGACGTTCAATGTATAAAACTCACACATCAATTGAAAATTCAACAGAGTTAAAACAAGGAGAAAAATCACAATACCATCCCCTTGAGCTCTTTAGGAACCTTCTCAACATTCTCCAAATCCCCAACGCGTTCGCCAGCAACGCAAACAGCGGCTCCGTCACCATCGCCATCTCACTCTTACTCTCCTCCATCGCCTGCACAACATGCACAACCCCTGGTGCCGAATCCTCACCAACCCGCGCCGCATCAGCCCTAACTAACCACATCAAAGAACTCGTCTTCCGCCGCCTTCGAGAGCCCAGCTCGAACCCTAGCCTCCGATAACGCCATTTTGTCGAGGATCCAGACGCAGACGGGTGGGTATTAGGTCGACGGGGCCGAGGCGCGTGGGCTGGCCGAGTACAGGCGTTATCCGAGGCCCGGCCCACCGGAGCCCACTTGGTGGAGGAGATCGTAGTCTTGGAGTGGGCGAGGGCCGGTGACCTCTTGGACGGTGGTTTGGACTGTTTTCTCGATGACGGCGGCGGTTTTGGCGAGGAGTGGGTTAGGGTTTTCATGTTGAGGGACATGGTGATGGGGATTTTGGGGAGGAGTTTAGGTTAGGGTTTGAGGGGCATTGGGTTGGGCGCGGCGTCGACGGAGAAGAGGAAGTGGCTGAGGTGGTGGGCTTTTGGTCTTTGGATCTGCGGTAAGATGTCTCGCGGGAAGGGGAGAAATCAAAGGTTGGTGGGGCCAGTTGACAGCTGGAGTTCTTGTGGGGTCTGGGGAACTCATTTTGGCTCAAATCGCAGAAGAGTACCGTCGTTTAGAATTTCGCATTCAGAATCCATTTGTATAACCAAACAGGGCATAAGCATGATAATTAGAGTGTACATAGAAATTTTGCGTGCTTGTTGAGGTAGTTGAATTTATAGCACAAGATGAACCTTTTAGCAGTGCACTTTCATGATTAAATTTTATCAATATACATCCATTTTCTAGGATAAGATACAAGCACTTATTACATACAATAAAAAATTCAGAAAAAGGAATCATAAAGTGGATCACTGGACAAAATTAGGATGATAGAACACAGAATTGAAACAGCTAATTAATTAATGGTTTCCCCATCAATTAAGCAGACACTGGATAGAAAGGAGAGCACTCGAAATGGCAACCCGAGCTCTAGAAGGGAAATAGTTGGTGGAAAGCAAAATACACTCACATCTCATTTATACACATTAATTACAGTAAATCTATTATCTATAAGTAGCTCCATACTTATTAAAATTTGTTGCTAAATATAGCAGGTAATTAAGTACTTCTCCCATAGTAAACTCATCTGAACTCTGATTTTATCTCCGTCTCCGGTAAAAAAGATGCCCACATTAGGATAAAGATCATATTCCACTTCTTGGTTTTATAGTTAGTACGACTATTCTCTAATTTATAATACTCCAAAAAAGGATTTCGTTGTGCACTTCATGGAAACAAACAGCAAACTTCACTCTGGATTCAGAAGAAGTAAAAAAATTTCTCCAGCGGATAAGTAAAAAATTTACTCTAGCGGAGTTCTTTACATCACCATATGCCCAAAATTCTAGTCAGAAACGATTCAGCGCAGAGCAAGACGAACTCATGCGTGCAGCTCTAGAACCATCTCAAGCCTCATAATGGTTCAGAACTCAAATATTTCACACAGCTACTGAACTGAAGATCCATACAGCGAACCAATAACATAACTAATAAAATTCTGAAGGTAGTTCATAGCTCACAACCTCACACAGACTCAACAATATTCTGATACATACAGAATACTAATTCTGAGCTGAAGTCTTACAATTACCCTCTCTAAAAACATCACATACCTTAAACTCAATTACTAGCCTGTCGCAGCTCGGGCGACAAAATCAGCATCTGCTGGCACCGAGATATCCACAGTCGGCCTCAACTGTGCACAAACTTCAATGGCGTCATGAATTGGATCAGACAAAAAGTTGCTGATTAGGTCTTGGTTGATGGGTGTGGTGTTGTCAACAGCTACAAAGGCTTGTTGCATTAGGACATAATCGAATCGTGGGGCCCACTTCCTAGATCCCAGTCGAGCAGTTGTAGAGCAATTGTCCACCATGAATGAAACCCCGCGAGCGTGCATGAATGGATTAAGGAGTCCACAGCCTCGATCACACTCTCGTTGATGATTTCTGAGTAAGAGTGGCCCTTCTTTCTTAGAATTTCAATCTGCATAAATTTCCATTACATTATTTAACATGAAGATGGACTAAACTGTCTTTGATTCAGAAAAAGTGAGGAAAAAAATGAGGGGGAGTCAGAATAATGAGAAGAGGAAAATGAATAACTTGAGCTGAGCCTTAAGCTGGACAAATAGAACTTTCCCCATGTGAAGGCAAAAGAATCTTAATTTTCCCTTCCCAGTTCTCTTATGTTCTTCTATGCAAACATATAGCCTTAAGACAACTTCAAACGATGAAAGAAGTACCTGAGCCATCATTAGAGCTACAAAACCCCAGCAGTGAAGGGATGCAAAGGGCCCAAGTCACCTTCAGGTCGCACAGAGCGAACTCGCCACCAACTTTCCACATGCGTGTCTGATCAATTTTGCCCATTGGGAAAGCTGGAAGCCCCTCTTTTCCTGCCATGCAAAAGTAACCATTTAGCCAAAAATCATTGCTTTTGGAAAATTCATGACCAAAACTTTAGATCAATTTTGCGAACTATATTGTTTTTGAGAAGCCATATAAAAGGACATATCATCCAACTTACGTTGACATATCGGCCATGTCGTGGATATACTACCAAACATTGCCAAAAGCGGTAAAGAACATTAAGACCATATCGTTTTATAGAAATCGTTATAAAAGGATAAATCAGTCTATATACTGACTATATTAGGGATATTTAAAACAATGCTTATGCCACCATGTCAAGAACATGATCTCCACTATGACCTGTTTTCAACAATAAGAAAAGGAGAAGAAAAAGGGCCAAAAACTTAATTTGAGTAGGAGCTATGTCACCTTGTTCATCTCAGATTTGTACACCAGATTTGCACTTTTCTAATCAATAAGCAGGCCTTTGCATATGATGATGACACAGCCGACTCTTCAATATGAACTATACCAACAATAGCCGTTTCTTTATCTGTTCTAGTGAATGCATTTGTAAATTATTAACATCATTTGGGGCCTGATCGGAAACTATGGTAACTGACATTACACAGTTTCTCTTTTTTATTTTTATTATCAGTTCTAGTGAATTCAATTTGTAAGTTGTTAACATCATATGAGAACTCAGTCAATTTTCCAAATCCTTCTTCTATCAACCCTCCAACTACCCTATCACCATTTAGCCCGCACCAACAATCCAATGAAATATGAGGTAGTACCTTTCGGCTAAATTTATTCAAATTTAGATGCCTAGTTTAGTCGAAATTTGTACACTACTCCTCAAACAAAACGTAGTCTCAATCACAATATGTGCTACCAGCCCAACATGTTGTGCACAATTCAACCATTATATAATCGCTCTCTTTGATGCCGGTATCGACGTTCAATGTATAAAACTCACACATCAATTGAAAATTCAACAGAGTTAAAACAAGGAGAAAAATCACAATACCATCCCCTTGAGCTCTTTAGGAACCTTCTCAACATTCTCCAAATCCCCCAACGCGTTCGCCAGCAACGCAAACAGCGGCTCCGTCACCATCGCCATCTCACTCTTACTCTCCTCCATCGCCTGCACAACATGCACAACCCCCGGGTGCCGAATCCTCACCAACCTCGCCGCATCAGCCCTAACTAACCACATCAAAGAACTCGTCTTCCGCCGCCTTCGAGAGCCCAGCTCGAACCCTAGCCTCCGATAACGCCATTTTGTCGAGGATCCAGACGCAGACGGGTGGGTATTAGGTCGACGGGGCCGAGGCGCGTGGGCGGGCCGAGTACAGGCGTTATCCGAGGCCCGGCCCACCGGAGCCCACTTGGTGGAGGAGATCGTAGTCTTGGAGTGGGCGAGGGCCGGTGACCTCTTGGACGGTGGTTTGGACTGTTTTCTCGATGACGGCGGCGGTTTTGGCGAGGGAGTGGGTTAGGGTTTTCATGTTGAGGGACATGGTGATGGGGATTTTGGGGGAGGAGTTTAGGGTTAGGGTTTGAGGGGCATTGGGTTGGGCGCGGCGTCGACGGAGAAGAGGAAGTGGCTGAGGTGGTGGGCTTTTTGGTCTTTTGGATCTGCGGTAAGATGTCTCGCGGGAAGGGGAGAAATCAAAGGTTGGTGGGGCCAGTTGACAGCTGGAGTTCTTGTGGGGTCTGCGGGAACTCATTTTGGCTCAAATCGCAGAAGAGTACCGTCGTTTAGGAATTTCGCATTCAGAATCCATTTGTATAACCAAACAGGGCATAAGCATGATAATTAGAGTGTACATAGAAATTTTGCGTGCTTGTTGAGGTAGTTGAATTTATAGCACAAGATGAACCTTTTTAGCAGTGCACTTTCATGATTAAATTTATCAATATACATCCATTTTCTAGGGATAAGATACAAGCACTTATTACATACAATAAAAAAAATTCAGAAAAAGGAATCATAAAGTGGATCACTGGACAAAATTAGGATGATAGAACACAGAATTGGAAACAGCTAATTAATTAATGGTTTCCCCCATCAATTAAGCAGACACTGGATAGAAAGGAGAGCACTCGAAATGGCAACCCGAGCTCTAGAAGGGAAATAGTTGGTGGAAAGCAAAATACACTCACATCTCATTTATACACATTAATTACAGTAAATCTATTATCTATAAGTAGCTCCATACTTATTAAAATTTGTTGCTAAATATAGCAGGTAATTAAGTACTTCTCCCATAGTAAACTCATCTGAACTCTGATTTTATCTCCGTCTCCGGTAAAAAAGATGCCCACATTAGGATAAAGATCATATTCCACTTCTTGGTTTTATAGTTAGTACGACTATTCTCTAATTTATAATACTCCAAAAAGGATTTCGTTGTGCACTTCATGGAAACAAACAGCAAACTTCACTCTGGATTCAGAAGAAGTAAAAAATTTCTCCAGCGGATAAGTAAAAATTTACTCTGCGGAGTTCTTTACATCACCATATGCCCAAAATTCTAGTCAGAAACGATTCAGCGCAGAGCAAGACGAACTCATGCGTGCAGCTCTAGAACCATCTCAAGCCTCATAATGGTTCAGAACTCAAATATTTCACACAGCTACTGAGCTGAAGATCCATACCGCGAACCAATAACATAACTAATAAAATTCTGAAGGTAGTTCATAGCTCACAACCTCACACAGACTCAACAATATTCTGATACATACAGAATACTAATTCTGAGCTGAAGTCTTACAATTACCCTCTCTAAAAACATCACATACCTTAAACTCAATTACTAGCCTGCCGCAGCTCCGGGCGCACAAAATCAGCATCTGCTGGCACCGAGATATCCACAGTCGGCCTCAACTGTGCACAAACTTCAATGGCGTCATGAATTGGATCAGACAAAAAGTTGCTGATTAGGTCTTGGTTGATGGGTGTGGTGTTGTCAACAGCTACAAAGGCTTGTTGCATTAGGACATAATCGAATCGTGGGGCCCACTTCCTAGATCCCAGTCGAGCAGTTGTAGAGCAATTGTCCACCATGAATGAAACCCCGCGAGCGTGCATGAATGGATTAAGGGAGTCCACAGCCTCGATCACACTCTCGTTGATGATTTCTGAGTAAGAGTGGCCCTTCTTTCTTAGAATTTCAATCTGCATAAATTTCCATTACATTATTTAACATGAAGATGGACTAAACTGTCTTTGATTCAGAAAAAGTGAGGAAAAAAAATGAGGGGGGAGTCAGAATAATGAGAAGAGGAAAATGAATAACTTGAGCTGAGCCTTAAGCTGGACAAATAGAACTTTCCCCATGTGAAGGCAAAAGAATCTTAATTTTCCCCTTCCCAGTTCTCTTATGTTCTTCTATGCAAACATATAGCCTTAAGACAACTTCAAACGATGAAAGAAGTACCTGAGCCATCATTAGAGCTACAAAAACCCCAGCAGTGAAGGGATGCAAAGGGCCCAAGTCACCTTCAGGCCGCACAGAGCGAACTCGCTCACCAACTTTCCACATGCGTGTCTGATCAATTTTGCCCATTGGGAAAGCTGGAAGCCCCTCTTTTTCCTGCCATGCAAAAGTAACCATTTAGCCAAAAAATCATTGCTTTTGGAAAATTCATGACCAAAATCAATTGTAGATATAATTACAAATCAAATTTAAGAGCTTACTTGGAATCGTCGCCCAGCCAATACAACACTCCGAATCTCACTTCCAGAGGCAACATCCTCATAGCATTCATACAGTATATCCATGCAAGGATAGTATGAGGCGCTATATGCAGCATTAAACTCTTTCTTCCCCTCCTCAGACAATGAATTGTACACGGAGAGCATGCCCTGAAATAAATAGGTCTCGTCATTGAGTCCTATCATCTCATGTGATAAAGTATAACCAGGACTTGGTTGTTTACCTTCGTTGAAATGGTTCTAGATACGATTCCTGTAATGCACTCAACAGTGTTTTTGTAAGCCAACTCCTCGTTCATTCCATTATCTGTGTACCTTCGGAACAAAGTCTCCACAATTCCATGAACAGCGCCGAGCAGAATACCTAAAAGTAAAACAGTTAGCGAACTTGCACCGCCAAAGGAAAGATACATCGGCAAGTCATTTCACTAACCACGCTCGCCAAAGATGTCGCTCTTGTACTCCTGCTCTAATGTAGTGGCGAATGTAAAGGGAGATCCTAAAGCAACTGACCACCCTAGAGCAACATTTGTAGCCCTGCCATCAACATCCTATTTACAACAACAACAAAATGGTAAGAAGTGGCCAATGCAGCATTCACAAGTCGGCTCAAAGTATGACCCATGCATACTTATTGTATAAACAAACAAAATCAACCAAAAACTCATAATTATCCATTAATTATAATAGATATGATATTAGCATACCTGGTGAACTGCAAAACTAGAGTTGATGCCAGCACCATTGATCTCCTTTCCCTGAACATAGAGCCTCCTTACTGATGGGCCCATTCCCTTTGGGCATACAGCAATCACACTGATGTTCTTGGGGAAATCAAGACCAATGGACTGCAAGTGACCCAGAAGGAAACCATGTGAGAGCCCCAGGATACTGTTTGGCTTCATGTGAGAGAACACTTTCTCATAATTGTCTGCCTGCATCATTAACCAGAAAAGAGTTTATATTGACTTGATTCCTACGTTAAAGAGAGGTTGTGCTGTAAGGAACCGCAAATTTTTTGAAGAGACATTGTGCTGGAAGAATATGTGATCCTATATGGAACTAAATATAGAAGTTTAACTAAAGGTACACCTACTTGCGTAAAATTTGCTTGGGTAACCATCCTTTGACTTGTAGAACCAATTTTAGAAATGACATTTCAAAGAAATTGATATCCACCCCAAAAACTATTTCCATGAACTGAAGTAATTCAGAGTTCGCCAGCAACGCAAACAGCGGCTCCGTCACCATCGCCATCTCACTCTTACTCTCCTCCATCGCCTGCACAACATGCACAACCCCGGGTGCCGAATCCTCACCAACCTCGCCGCATCAGCCCTAACTAACCACATCAAAGAACTCGTCTTCCGCCGCCTTCGAGAGCCCAGCTCGAACCCTAGCCTCCGATAACGCCATTTTGTCGAGGATCCAGACGCAGACGGGTGGGTATTAGGTCGACGGGGCCGAGGCGCGTGGGCGGGCCGAGTACAGGCGTTATCCGAGGCCCGGCCCACCGGAGCCCACTTGGTGGAGGAGATCGTAGTCTTGGAGTGGGCGAGGGCCGGTGACCTCTTGGACGGTGGTTTGGACTGTTTTCTCGATGACGGCGGCGGTTTTGGCGAGGGAGTGGGTTAGGGTTTTCATGTTGAGGGACATGGTGATGGGGATTTTGGGGGAGGAGTTTAGGGTTAGGGTTTGAGGGGCATTGGGTTGGGCGCGGCGTCGACGGAGAAGAGGAAGTGGCTGAGGTGGTGGGCTTTTTGGTCTTTTGGATCTGCGGTAAGATGTCTCGCGGGAAGGGGAGAAATCAAAGGTTGGTGGGGCCAGTTGACAGCTGGAGTTCTTGTGGGGTCTGCGGGAACTCATTTTGGCTCAAATCGCAGAAGAGTACCGTCGTTTAGGAATTTCGCATTCAGAATCCATTTGTATAACCAAACAGGGCATAAGCATGATAATTAGAGTGTACATAGAAATTTTGCGTGCTTGTTGAGGTAGTTGAATTTATAGCACAAGATGAACCTTTTTAGCAGTGCACTTTCATGATTAAATTTATCAATATACATCCATTTTCTAGGGATAAGATACAAGCACTTATTACATACAATAAAAAAAATTCAGAAAAAGGAATCATAAAGTGGATCACTGGACAAAATTAGGATGATAGAACACAGAATTGGAAACAGCTAATTAATTAATGGTTTCCCCCATCAATTAAGCAGACACTGGATAGAAAGGAGAGCACTCGAAATGGCAACCCGAGCTCTAGAAGGGAAATAGTTGGTGGAAAGCAAAATACACTCACATCTCATTTATACACATTAATTACAGTAAATCTATTATCTATAAGTAGCTCCATACTTATTAAAATTTGTTGCTAAATATAGCAGGTAATTAAGTACTTCTCCCATAGTAAACTCATCTGAACTCTGATTTTATCTCCGTCTCCGGTAAAAAGATGCCCACATTAGGATAAAGATCATATTCCACTTCTTGGTTTTATAGTTAGTACGACTATTCTCTAATTTATAATACTCCAAAAAAGGATTTCGTTGTGCACTTCATGGAAACAAACAGCAAACTTCACTCTGGATTCAGAAGAAGTAAAAAATTTCTCCAGCGGATAAGTAAAAATTTACTCTGCGGAGTTCTTTACATCACCATATGCCCAAAATTCTAGTCAGAAACGATTCAGCGCAGAGCAAGACGAACTCATGCGTGCAGCTCTAGAACCATCTCAAGCCTCATAATGGTTCAGAACTCAAATATTTCACACAGCTACTGAGCTGAAGATCCATACCGCGAACCAATAACATAACTAATAAAATTCTGAAGGTAGTTCATAGCTCACAACCTCACACAGACTCAACAATATTCTGATACATACAGAATACTAATTCTGAGCTGAAGTCTTACAATTACCCTCTCTAAAAACATCACATACCTTAAACTCAATTACTAGCCTGTCGCAGCTCCGGGCGCACAAAATCAGCATCTGCTGGCACCGAGATATCCACAGTCGGCCTCAACTGTGCACAAACTTCAATGGCGTCATGAATTGGATCAGACAAGAAGTTGCTGATTAGGTCTTGGTTGATGGGTGTGGTGCTGTCAACAGCTACAAAGGCTTGTTGCATTAGGACATAATCGAATCGTGGGGCCCACTTCCTAGATCCCAGTCGAGCAGTTGTAGAGCAATTGTCCACCATGAATGAAACCCGCGAGCGTGCATGAATGGATTAAGGGAGTCCACAGCGATCACACTCTCGTTGATGATTTCTGAGTAAGAGTGGCCCTTCTTTCTTAGAATTTCAATCTGCATAAATTTCCATTACATTATTTAACATGAAGATGGACTAAACTGTCTTTGATTCAGAAAAAGTGAGGAAAAAAAATGAGGAGGGAGTCAGAATAATGAGAAGAGGAAAATGAATAACTTGAGCTGAGCCTTAAGCTGGACAAATAGAACTTTCCCCATGTGAAGGCAAAAGAATCTTAATTTTCCCCTTCCCAGTTCTCTTATGTTCTTCAATGCAAACATATAGCCTTAAGACAACTTCAAACGATGAAAGAAGTACCTGAGCCATCATTAGAGCTACAAAAACCCCAGCAGTGAAGGGATGCAAAGGGCCCAAGTCACCTTCAGGCCGCACAGAGCGAACTCGCTCACCAACTTTCCACATGCGTGTCTGATCAATTTTGCCCATTGGGAAAGCTGGAAGCCCCTCTTTTTCCTGTCATGCAAAAGTAACCATTTAGCCAAAAAATCATTGCTTTTGGAAAATTCATGACCAAAATCAATTGTAGATATAATTACAAATCAAATTTAAGAGCTTACTTGGAATCGTCGCCCAGCCAATACAACACTCCGAATCTCACTTCCAGAGGCAACATCCTCATAGCATTCATACAGTATATCCATGCAAGGATAGTATGAGGCGCTATATGCAGCATTAAACTCTTTCTTCCCCTCCTCAGACAATGAATTGTACACGGAGAGCATGCCCTGAAATAAATAGGTCTCGTCATTGAGTCCTATCATCTCATGTGATAAAGTATAACCAGGACTTGGTTGTTTACCTTCGTTGAAATGGTTCTAGATACGATTCCTGTAATGCACTCAACAGTGTTTTTGTAAGCCAACTCCTCGTTCATTCCATTATCTGTGTACCTTCGGAACAAAGTCTCCACAATTCCATGAACAGCGCCGAGCAGAATACCTAAAAGTAAAACAGTTAGCGAACTTGCACCGCCAAAGGAAAGATACATCGGCAAGTCATTTCACTAACCACGCTCGCCAAAGATGTCGCTCTTGTACTCCTGCTCTAATGTAGTGGCGAATGTAAAGGGAGATCCTAAAGCAACTGACCACCCTAGAGCAACATTTGTAGCCCTGCCATCAACATCCTATTTACAACAACAACAAAATGGTAAGAAGTGGCCAATGCAGCATTCACAAGTCGGCTCAAAGTATGACCCATGCATACTTATTGTATAAACAAACAAAATCAACCAAAAACTCATAATTATCCATTAATTATAATAGATATGATATTAGCATACCTGGTGAACTGCAAAACTAGAGTTGATGCCAGCACCATTGATCTCCTTTCCCTGAACATAGAGCCTCCTTACTGATGGGCCCATTCCCTTTGGGCATACAGCAATCACACTGATGTTCTTGGGGAAATCAAGACCAATGGACTGCAAGTGACCCAGAAGGAAACCATGTGAGAGCCCCAGGATACTGTTTGGCTTCATGTGAGAGAACACTTTCTCATAATTGTCTGCCTGCATCATTAACCAGAAAAGAGTTTATATTGACTTGATTCCTACGTTAAAGAGAGGTTGTGCTGTAAGGAACCGCAAATTTTTTGAAGAGACATTGTGCTGGAAGAATATGTGATCCTATATGGAACTAAATATAGAAGTTTAACTAAAGGTACACCTACTTGCGTAAAATTTGCTTGGGTAACCATCCTTTGACTTGTAGAACCAATTTTAGAAATGACATTTCAAAGAAATTGATATCCACCCCAAAAACTATTTCCATGAACTGAAGTAATTCAGAGTTCAAAGAAAACAGCGCAGGAGGAGAGAGGAAGGAGGAAGATCAACATCAACATCCACTTTAAAAGAATTATGGACCCATTTACACCCTATTTATCGTAAGTTCAAACTGCAGGAAAAGTAAGCTTCCCCTCTTTAGACAAAATAAAGTGCTTAATGTTTTCACTTTCTACAATCTTCGTATAAGACGTGCAAATCCACCAAAATTCCAGACTACTAACAACTTTCAGCAAAAAATATTGAGAATAATCATCCAAAATTATTATCCCTATAGAACAAACTTAGAGAAAATGAGATATCAGAAATACTCTAAAGAACTGAAGATCTAACATATGAAAGAGAAAATTTCTAAACTCAGTGGCCACTAGCCATACAAAAAACATTAAGCAGTAAATTGGCTACCCGATGTATTACCATCCAGGAGTATGCAACATAAAATTGAAAGGAAAATGTTGCTCTAGAGAAAATTAAAGTATTACACTCATGCGACCAAGTATATATTAACAAAGTTACAGAGAAGAAACAAGAGTAAAAACGATGTAGAATTAATGGTGCAGAAGTATGGATGGACTTCAAAATGCCCATAATTGTATACTCAGTGTCAACTAACCTGTGCAGCGTCTGAAATCAGTAGCAACACAAGATCACTGCTCGAGACAGTTTCCCAGATATCGCCTAGGGTTCCACTCTCCTCAGTAAACCCAGCAGCACGTGCTTCGTCAAAAGAACGAGAACCCTTCCTCAATCCAATCTGCAAAGAATATGAAAGAAAATGTTATGACAAAACAGAAGAGAAAACAGAAATATGGAGCTGATAGGCCCCTTTATGGCCAAAAGGTCTAATGACACCTAGGAAAGCTAGTTCCATATAATCTTGAAGCTCGAGTACTGAAAAGACAATAATAATGAGGAAAGGAAGAAGAGGCGGAGTTTTTCTCAAACTTCACTCAAATTTGCAGAAGGAGAGAAGTTTATTATTATATATTCAAAGGAAGAAAGTAGCCAATAAACAGTAGGAGAGAAGTTTATTATATATTCAATGCTAAATTGCAGAAAACAAAAATAAGCTGATTCGATAAGGAATATGGTAGCCTTGACCCAGTAGGAGATAACTCTATTACGTATTCAAGGTTAAATTCTAATTTACAGTAAACAAAAATAAGCTGATCCAATAGAAAAATGGGCTGACCTTGACCACAATGTCTGACTTAGCCTCTGCAAGTGAATCCCTTAGATTTTGTGCTTGAGCAGGACCCTGCAGATCAAACAAATATCCAGATGTCAAACATAAAATATGAAGGCTCTCAGAGACCAAATTTTTGCTTGAATAAGAAGGTTTGTACCCAAAAAAAAAGTAGAAATTTTTTCCATATGAGGTGGAATGCCGGATGATAACAACTTTTAACATCAACCTCAAATTATAATATAACTGATTCTCAGATGAACAATGAAATAAACCGCTATATCAGGAAAGCCTATATGAAATTATGTTGTTCATAAAAGCCAACTCCACTCTCCACAGGAGTATATTAATTAAGAGATCAAACTTCAAAAATATACTTGTGAGTCCATAGTCAAGTATTAGTCTATCATGAAAAAGGTTGTAGGTATATACATAATGAAATACTTGAAAGAACTTTGCTTCAATAACCTAGATGATTGAGCTTTACAAATGCAAGTTGTTGTCCAAAGGGCTCATCCACATTCAAATTCAGGTGATGTTCATTTCCGTGATATTTTAAGTACCATATTCCAATATAACCAAGCAAAAAGAAAGAACATACTGCAAACAGAATCTCCCAGTGCTTCAAAAATCACATTAATTATCCAACACCATCATAAAAATACCTATAAATAGGAATTTTCCCCACTTTTAACCCTTGATTCTTCACAAGCACGCAATAGAAACAACTTGTAGATAAATATACAAAACGAAAAAGTCACCAACATACTAAACTCTACAACAATAAGCTCAGAGGTACTTATGTGCATTTATCTACTAGTGGCCATTTTACATTATATGATAGTTCTAGAGTGTTAACGCATTTCTTTCTCGCGAAAAGATTACTTCTTTTCGCAAAGTTTACGAAAAGCAAACTTTCAGCTTAAAAAATACTCAGATTGACAAAGGAGGAGTTTATTTCTCACCTGTGATCCCCACCCAATAACCCCAATCTGCTTGATCCCCGTGAACGCATCCGGCAACAAATGGAACAAATCCTCCCTCCTCTCACAATATACTACCAATCGAAAAATTCCAAAATCATTAAAAAATCATCAATAAACATCAAATAAAATAAAATCTAAACAAAATATCATAGAAAAGCAAGATACCTCATCGTGGCCAGCGAGAGTGACCTTCTCCTTCTTGAAAACAGAGGTCTCAAAGTCCAGAGTAGGGAAAGGTTTTCCAATCGAAGGCACAGAAGACACCATCCGAGCTCCAACAGCGCCGCTGCCGCCATTGGAGCGGATCTGAGGGAGGAGACCGGTCAGGGTTTTGGATCCGGATCCGAACCCGAACCCTAGGGTTTTGGGGAAAGATTTTAGGGTTTTGGATAGAGAAGAGGCCGCGATCGAAGGGGCGAACGCTGTGTTTGCGGCTGCCGCCATTTTGGAGTTGAGTGAGGGCTCAGGGTTTTGGGTTCGAGAGGGAGAGAGGAGAAAATGGAAAGAGTGCTGATTGTGAATTTTATGGGACAGATTTTGCTGATTTTTTTGCAGAAAGTTGGTAGGATGATGTAGGTGAGTTTGACATTGTGGGCCCACGTGTCAGTTATTAGGTGTGGGTCTGGGTGTGGGTATAAATGAGAGAGACCGGAAGCACGCTGCACACGTGCGCGGTAGTATTTTTTTTATTTGAGGTTATTTCGATACTAGTTACATTTCTCTTCAATAATTTCATATTACTCCCTCACATCTATGAAGTTGCTCATTAGGCCCTCAAATCCCAGGCTATCGCAATTGGTCCCTCAATGACCAAAGTACCCTCAACTAATTATTTTTTAAAGGGTTATTTGTAATTTGGCACTCTAAAGTTTACACATTTCTAAATTTTGATACCATAAAAAAATCTGCTTCGATACCCTAAAGTTTACACTTTTTACTGAACATAGAGCCTCCTTACTGATGGGCCCATTCCCTTTGGGCATACAGCAATCACACTGATGTTCTTGGGGAAATCAAGACCAATGGACTGCAAGTGACCCAGAAGGAAACCATGTGAGAGCCCCAGGATACTGTTTGGCTTCATGTGAGAGAACACTTTCTCATAATTGTCTGCCTGCATCATTAACCAGAAAAGAGTTTATATTGACTTGATTCCTACGTTAAAGAGAGGTTGTGCTGTAAGGAACCGCAAATTTTTGAAGAGACATTGTGCTGGAAGAATATGTGATCCTATATGGAACTAAATATAGAAGTTTAACTAAAGGTACACCTACTTGTAAAATTTGCTTGGGTAACCATCCTTTGACTTGTAGAACCAATTTTAGAAATGACATTTCAAAGAAATTGATATCCACCCAAAACTATTTCCATGAACTGAAGTAATTCAGAGTTCAAAGAACAGCGCAGGAGGAGAGAGAGGAAGGAGGAAGATCAACATCAACATCCACTTTAAAAGAATTATGGACCCATTTACACCCTATTTATCGTAAGTTCAAACTGCAGGAAAAGTAAGCTTCCCCTCTTTAGACAAAATAAAGTGCTTAATGTTTTCACTTTCTACAATCTTCGTATAAGACGTGCAAATCCACCAAAATTCCAGACTACTAACAACTTTCAGCAAAAATATTGAGAATAATCATCCAAAATTATTATCCCTATAGAACAAACTTAGAGAAAATGAGATATCAGAAATACTCTAAAGAACTGAAGATCTAACATATGAAAGAGAAAATTTCTAAACTCAGTGGCCACTAGCCATACAAAAACATTAAGCAGTAAATTGGCTACCTGTATTACCATCCAGGAGTATGCAACATAAAATTGAAAGGAAAATGTTGCTCTAGAGAAAATTAAAGTATTACACTCATGCGACCAAGTATATATTAACAAAGTTACAGAGAAGAAACAAGAGTAAAACGATGTAGAATTAATGGTGCAGAAGTATGGATGGACTTCAAAATGCCCATAATTGTATACTCAGTGTCAACTAACCTGTGCAGCGTCTGAAATCAGTAGCAACACAAGATCACTGCTCGAGACAGTTTCCCAGATATCGCCTAGGGTTCCACTCTCCTCAGTAAACCCAGCAGCGCGTTAGCCGTCAAAGAACGAGAACCCTTCCTCAATCCAATCTGCAAAGAATATGAAAGAAAATGTTATGACAAAAGAGAAAACAGAAATATGGAGCTGATAGGCCTTTATGGCCAAAAGGTCTAATGACACCTAGGAAAGCTAGTTCCATATAATCTTGAAGCTCGAGTACTGAAAAGACAATAATAATGAGGAAAGGAAGAAGAGGCGAGTTTTTCTCAAACTTCACTCAAATTTGCAGAAGGAGAGAAGTTTATTATTATATATTCAAAGGAAGAAAGTAGCCAATAAACAGTAGGAGAGAAGTTTATTATATATTCAATGCTAAATTGCAGAAAACAAAAATAAGCTGATTCGATAAGAATATGGTAGCCTTGACCCAGTAGGAGATAACTCTATTACATTCAAGGTTAAATTCTAATTTACAGTAAACAAAAATAAGCTGATCCAATAGAAAAATGGGCTGACCTTGACCACAATGTCTGACTTAGCCTCTGCAAGTGAATCCCTTAGATTTTGTGCTTGAGCAGGACCCTGCAGATCAAACAAATATCCAGATGTCAAACATAAAATATGAAGGCTCTCAGAGACCAAATTTTTGCTTGAATAAGAAGGTTTGTACCCAAAAAAAAAAAGAAATTTTTTCCATATGAGGTGGAATGCCGGATGATAACAACTTTTAACATCAACCTCAAATTATAATATAACTGATTCTCAGATGAACAATGAAATAAACCGCTATATCAGGAAAGCCTATATGAAATTATGTTGTTCATAAAAGCCAACTCCACTCTCCACAGGAGTATATTAATTAAGAGATCAAACTTCAAAAATATACTTGTGAGTCCATAGTCAAGTATTAGTCTATCATGAAAAAAGGTTGTAGGTATATACATAATGAAATACTTGAAAGAACTTTGCTTCAATAACCTAGATGATTGAGCTTTACAAATGCAAGTTGTTGTCCAAAGGGCTCATCCACATTCAAATTCAGGTGATGTTCATTTCCCGTGATATTTTAAGTACCATATTCCAATATAACCAAGCAAAAAAAGAAAGAACATACTGCAAACAGAATCTCCCAGTGCTTCAAAAATCACATTAATTATCCAACACCATCATAAAAATACCTATAAATAGGAATTTTCCCCACTTTTAACCCTTGATTCTTCACAAGCACGCAATAGAAACAACTTGTAGATAAATATACAAAACGAAAAAGTCACCAACATACTAAACTCTACAACAATAAGCTCAGAGGTACTTATGTGCATTTATCTACTAGTGGCCATTTTACATTATATGATAGTTCTAGAGTGTTAACGCATTTCTTTCTCGCGAAAAAAGATTACTTCTTTTCGCAAAGTTTACGAAAAGCAAACTTTCAGCTTAAAAAAAAATACTCAGATTGACAAAAGGAGGAGTTTATTTCTCACCTGTGATCCCCACCCAATAACCCCAATCTGCTTGATCCCCGTGAACGCATCCGGCAACAAATGGAACAAATCCCTCCCTCCTCTCACAATATACTACCAATCGAAAAATTCCAAAAATCATAAAAAAAAATCATCAATAAACATCAAATAAAATAAAATCTAAACAAAATATCATAGAAAAGCAAGATACCTCATCGTGGCCAGCGAGAGTGACCTTCTCCTTCTTGAAAACAGAGGTCTCAAAGTCCAGAGTAGGGAAAGGTTTTCCAATCGAAGGCACAGAAGACACCATCCGAGCTCCAACAGCGCCGCTGCCGCCATTGGAGCGGATCTGAGGGAGGAGACCGGTCAGGGTTTTGGATCCGGATCCGAACCCGAACCCTAGGGTTTTGGGGAAAGATTTTAGGGTTTTGGATCGAGAAGAGGCCGCGATCGAAGGGGCGAACGCTGTGTTTGCGGCTGCCGCCATTTTGGAGTTGAGTGAGGGCTCAGGGTTTTGGGTTCGAGAGGGAGAGAGGAGAAAATGGGAAGAGTGCTGATTGTGAATTTTATGGGACAGATTTTGCTGATTTTTTTGCAGAAAGTTGGTAGATGATGTAGGTGAGTTTGACATTGTGATCCCACGTGTCAGTGATTAGGTGTCGGTTTGGGTGTGGGTATAAATGAGAGAGACCGGAAGCACGATGCACACGTGCGCGGTAGTATTTTTTTATTTGAGGTTATTTCGATACTAGTTACATTTCTCTTCAATAATTTCATATTACTCCCTCACATCTATGAAGTTGCTCATTAGGCCCTCAAATCCCAGGCTATCGCAATTGGTCCCTCAATGACCAAAGTACCCTCAACTAATTATTTTTTAAAGGGTTATTTGTAATTTGACACTCTAAAGTTTACACATTTCTAAACTTTGATACCATAAAAAAATCTGCTTCGATACCCTAAAGTTTACACTTTTTTTTACTTTGATATCCCAAAAAATTTTTTGACGCTTTGGCTCCCAAAAGTTTACACTTGTTTAACTTTCATATCCCAAAGTTTCCATAATTGTAACTTTAATGTCTCAAAGCTTACAAACTTTTAACTTTGATACCCTAAAGTTAGGGGTATCAAAGGGTCAAAAATAAAAGTTTGGGATATCATAGTTAAAAGATATAAATTTATCGTAACAAAAGTATTAAAAAAACTTTTAAGATATCAAATTTAAAAGGTGTAAGCATTAAGGTATCTCAAAAACTTTAGAGTATTTAAATTAAAAGACATAAAATTTAGAGTACCAATGTGCAAATAATTTTTTAGAACAATATTGATTTTAAGGTAGAAATCATAACTCAAGGGTATTCGGTCATTGAGAGACTAAATTGTAAACACCCTTAGGATTTGAGGGACTAGTGCGCAATTATTAATATGAGGGACTAATATGACATTATTGAAGATGTAAGGGACTAATATCTCTATTTATTTTGTTTTTGTTTTGGCTGTTTCTTTCTGGGGCAGAGGTGAGGAAAAAATAAGGGGTTATTGTTGTTTTGGCCCTTGGCAGAGCCAAGAGTTGCGTCTAAATTCCGAAAATAGCCCACTGATGCATCTAAATTACGAAAATAGCCCATTAAACTACTAATCCTTTGCCGGGGTTATTGGTTGGGGCAAGTTGGGGTTAAGTGGGATAATTGTTCCATGGAATAATTTTATCCCTGGGATATTTTGAGTGGGGTAAAGTGGGACAAGTTGGGATAATGGGACAATTTAAAGCTTTGATTTGACAAGTCATGTGGGATAATTGATGATGTGGCACCTTATTAAAATATGACATTTATTTATCAATTAAGTCTAAATTAATTTATCCAATTAGTTTAGCATATTATTTAGTATGTTATTATAATATAATACATTATTTTACTTTATACTAAGATATAATATATTATATTTTAATTACTAATTAATTATAACTATATTTAATGTTATTACTTAATATAATATAATATATTATTATAATATCAGAGAAGAAACAAGAGTAAAACGATGTAGAATTAATGGTGCAGAAGTATGGATGGACTTCAAAATGCCCATAATTGTATACTCAGTGTCAACTAACCTGTGCAGCGTCTGAAATCAGTAGCAACACAAGATCACTGCTCGAGACAGTTTCCCAGATATCGCCTAGGGTTCCACTCTCCTCAGTAAACCCAGCAGCGCGTTAGCCGTCAAAGAACGAGAACCCTTCCTCAATCCAATCTGCAAAGAATATGAAAGAAAATGTTATGACAAAACAGAAGAGAAAACAGAAATATGGAGCTGATAGGCCTTTATGGCCAAAAGGTCTAATGACACCTAGGAAAGCTAGTTCCA
This sequence comes from Asparagus setaceus, assembly GCA_012295165.1. Classification (NCBI taxonomy): domain Eukaryota; kingdom Viridiplantae; phylum Streptophyta; class Magnoliopsida; order Asparagales; family Asparagaceae; genus Asparagus; species Asparagus setaceus. The sequence goes on along the minus strand of CM022705.1, from coordinate 66,239,702 downwards.
TATAATCTTGAAGCTCGAGTACTGAAAAGACAATAATAATGAGGAAAGGAAGAAGAGGCGAGTTTTTCTCAAACTTCACTCAAATTTGCAGAAGGAGAGAAGTTTATTATTATATATTCAAAGGAAGAAAGTAGCCAATAAACAGTAGGAGAGAAGTTTATTATATATTCAACGCTAAATTGCAGAAAACAAAAATAAGCTGATTCGATAAGGAATATGGTAGCCTTGACCCAGTAGGAGATAACTCTATTACGTATTCAAGGTTAAATTCTAATTTACAGAAAACAAAAATAAGCTGATCCAATAGAAAAATGGGCTGACCTTGACCACAATGTCTGACTTAGCCTCTGCAAGTGAATCCCTTAGATTTTGTGCTTGAGCAGGACCCTGCAAATCAAACAAATATCCAGATGTCAAACATAAAATATGAAGGCTCTCAGAGACCAAATTTTTTGCTTGAATAAGAAGGTTTGTACCCAAAAAAAAAAAGTAGAAATTTTTTTCCATATGAGGTGGAATGCCGGATGATAACAACTTTTAACATCAACCTCAAATTATAATATAACTGATTCTCAGATGAACAATGAAATAAACCGCTATATCAGGAAAGCCTATATGAAATTATGTTGTTCATAAAAGCCAACTCCACTCTCCACAGGAGTATATTAATTAAGAGATCAAACTTCAAAAATATACTTGTGAGTCCATAGTCAAGTATTAGTCTATCATGAAAAAAGGTTGTAGGTATATACATAATGAAATACTTGAAAGAACTTTGCTTCAATAACCTAGATGATTGAGCTTTACAAATGCAAGTTGTTGTCCAAAGGGCTCATCCACATTCAAATTCAGGTGATGTTCATTTCCCGTGATATTTTAAGTACCATATTCCAATATAACCAAGCAAAAAAAGAAAGAACATACTGCAAACAGAATCTCCCAGTGCTTCAAAAAAATCACATTAATTATCCAACACCATCATAAAAAATACCTATAAATAGGAATTTTCCCCACTTTTAACCCTTGATTCTTCACAAGCACGCAATAGAAACAACTTGTAGATAAATATACAAAACGAAAAAAGTCACCAACATACTAAACTCTACAACAATAAGCTCAGAGGTACTTATGTGCATTTATCTACTAGTGGCCATTTTACATTATATGATAGTTCTAGAGTGTTAACGCATTTCTTTCTCGCGAAAAAAGATTACTTCTTTTCGCAAAGTTTACGAAAAGCAAACTTTCAGCTTAAAAAAAATACTCAGATTGACAAAAGGAGGAGTTTATTTCTCACCTGTGATCCCCACCCAATAACCCCAATCTGCTTGATCCCCGTGAACGCATCCGGCAACAAATGGAACAAATCCCTCCCTCCTCTCACAATATACTACCAATCGAAAAATTCCAAAAATCATTAAAAAAATCATCAATAAACATCAAATAAAATAAAATCTAAACAAAATATCATAGAAAAGCAAGATACCTCATCGTGGCCAGCGAGAGTGACCTTCTCCTTCTTGAAAACAGAGGTCTCAAAGTCCAGAGTAGGGAAAGGTTTTCCAATCGAAGGCACAGAAGACACCATCCGAGCTCCAACAGCGCCGCTGCCGCCATTGGAGCGGATCTGAGGGAGGAGACCGGTCAGGGTTTTGGATCCGGATCCGAACCCGAACCCTAGGGTTTTGGGGAAAGATTTTAGGGTTTTGGATAGAGAAGAGGCCGCGATCGAAGGGGCGAACGCTGTGTTTGCGGCTGCCGCCATTTTGGAGTTGAGTGAGGGCTCAGGGTTTTGGGTTCGAGAGGGAGAGAGGAGAAAATGGAAAGAGTGCTGATTGTGAATTTTATGGGACAGATTTTGCTGATTTTTTTGCAGAAAGTTGGTAGGATGATGTAGGTGAGTTTGACATTGTGGGCCCACGTGTCAGTTATTAGGTGTGGGTCTGGGTGTGGGTATAAATGAGAGAGACCGGAAGCACGCTGCACACGTGCGCGGTAGTATTTTTTTTATTTGAGGTTATTTCGATACTAGTTACATTTCTCTTCAATAATTTCATATTACTCCCTCACATCTATGAAGTTGCTCATTAGGCCCTCAAATCCCAGGCTATCGCAATTGGTCCCTCAATGACCAAAGTACCCTCAACTAATTATTTTTAAAGGGTTATTTGTAATTTGGCACTCTAAAGTTTACACATTTCTAAATTTTGATACCATAAAAAATCTGCTTGATACCCTAAAGTTTACACTTTTTACTTTGATATCCCAAAATTTTTTGACGCTTTGGCTCCCAAAGTTTACACTTGTTTAACTTTCATATCCCAAAGTTTCCATAATTGTAACTTTAATGTCTCAAAGCTACAAACTTTTAACTTTGATACCCTAAAGTTAGGGGTATCAAAGGGTCAAAAATAAAAGTTTGGGATATCATAGTTAAAAGATATAAATTTATCGTAACAAAAGTATTAAAAAAACTTTTAAGATATCAAATTTAAAAGGTGTAAGCATTAAGGTATCTCAAAAACTTTAGAGTATTTAAATTAAAAGACATAAAATTTAGAGTACCAATGTGCAAATAATTTTTTGTAGAACAATATTGATTTTAAGGTAGAAATCATAACTCAAGGGTATTCTGGTCATTGAGAGACTAAATTGTAAACACCCTTAGGATTTGAGGGACTAGTGCGCAATTATTAATATGAGGGACTAATATGACATTATTGAAGATGTAAGGGACTAATATCTCTATTTATTTTGTTTTTTGTTTTGGCTGTTTCTTTCTGGGGCAGAGGTGAGGAAAAAAATAAGGGGGTTATTGTTGTTTTGGCCCTTGGCAGAGCCCAAGAGTTGCGTCTAAATTCCGAAAATAGCCCACTGATGCATCTAAATTACGAAAATAGCCCATTAAACTACTAATCCTTTGCCGGGGGTTATTGGTTGGGACAAGTTGGGGTTAAGTGGGATAATTGTTCCAATGGAATAATTTTATCCCTTTGGGATATTTTGAGTGGGGTAAAGTGGGACAAGTTGGGATAATGGGACAATTTAAAGCTTTGATTTGACAAGTCATGTGGGATAATTGATGATGTGACACATTATTAAAATATGACATTTATTTATCAATTAAGTCTAAATTAATTTATCCAATTAGTTTAGCATATTATTTAGTATGTTATTATAATATAATACATTATTTTACTTTATACTAAGATATAATATATTATATTTTAATTACTAATTAATTATAACTATATTTAATGTTATTACTTAATATAATATAATATATTATTATAATATGATATATTATATAATAATTGATATAATATACAAGCAATATATTTAATATAATATTTCAATAATATAATATTTAATTTAATATAAATATAAATATTATATTATATTATTTTATTCAATATAATATTATTTAAAATATTATATTATTATTAAATATTATATTTTATGATAATTACTATAATTTAAATGGGATAATTGATGACATGGCTTCTTATTAAAATATAATACTTATAATAACAGTAATATACTATTAATATGTTCAATATTATTAATTTAAAATATTATTAATTAATATATTATATTATATTAATTTTATATATAATATTATATATAATATCATACTTTAATATATAGTAGATTATTATTATTTTTATTGTAGCAATAAAATATTATTTAATATTATAACTACGACAATATTGACAATATATTTAAGACTATTAATTAATATAATAAAGTGTAATAGAAAATAGTCAATTATTATATAAATTAAAATATTCTATATAATAGAATATATTATCATATTAAATTATATTATAATATAATTAATATATTATTATATTAAATAAATAAACACTAAATTATAATATAATATTTTCTATCATAAAAATGCTACAATAATATTTTTATTCTAACTAATAAAATATATATTAAATAATATAAAGTAATATTATAATAATATAATACTAATATTATAATATTTGAAATATTATTAACTAATATGTAATAATGATCAATAATATTATTATATTGGATAATATTATATAATATTTTATTATGTTACGTTATAGCGAATTTTATAATATAATATAATTAAGATATATTATATATTATAATACAATTAACATATATTAGATATTTAATAAATTAGTGCTTCAAAATTATCCCACTTACCTCATGATTGTCCCAAAGTTAAGAATGGTGTAATTTTTAAAGTTTGGGACAAAAAGTTTGTATAGAAGTGAGATAATTTTGGAAAAAGTGGGGATAATTGTCCCAATCTCATTGTCCCAATGAATAACACATTAAAGTGAAATCCCAATCTCATTATCCCAATGAATAACACCATAAAGTAAAGTCCTAAAAATTATCCCACTTACTCCAAAATTACACCAACCAATAACCCCCCTAAGATAATGGCGGCTGTATGGAAGGGTTTTTCTCACGGATATCCGTGGACAATCATTAGCGGGTGAGAGAAATAGAGTGGAAGAGCTGAGGAGGTATTAGGTAAGTTAGTGCAAATTAGGAGATTCAAGTTGCTATTTATTTTTTCTATCTCTCTCTCATCCCGGCGCTCGTCACGAAAAACCGTTTAAACAAAGCATGCATATCTCAGAAAGGAGGAAAAAAGCACGCAGATTGACACGATGTTTGGGAGGCTTATTTTTAGGAGCTTTTAAGTTAGGAGATTATTTTTAAAAAATAATTAGCAAAATCGATCTTTTTTTGGCTATGTCATCAAGGCCGGCAAAAGAGAGATTTCTTTACAAAATATTATTTTTAAAATACAAGGGACTAGTAGTCCCGTGTAATTAGTCCCGTGTAATTAGCAATTACTAATAAAAAACCGCTTCTTAATCTCCACCGCCTGCATTGTTTCCCACTCTCCACCCTCTCATAAACCTCCCAAAACCCTAAAATTGCCCTAGCCAAGAGACTCCATCCATCCCCCATCCCCCTCCTCTGTCGTCGCCACCGACGATCTCGGCCTCTTCTTCTGCGAGGAACCATGGCGGAAAGGCGTTTGAAGAGCGGGGGTGTCGTGGAAAAACGGCCTCACGAGTGTGGCGATAAAATTGCCTTAATCCTTACGGCAACTTCGGAATGAGCAAAAGAGCTTAAGGGTCCATCCGAAAGAAGTCGCCCGTAAAGGTTAAGTTCACCGAATGCTTGACTTTACAAAATAGACAAAGTGTCGATATCTCCCAAACCGGAAGGAATTTGGCAAAATGATCGAACAAACCGAACCCTTCGGTCGGTTTGGTTGGCTCCGTCTCGTCGAGATGGTCGATTTCCATATATAATTCGTCCAATTCCGACGTACGGTTTGAAAGTTACGACCTGTTCTTCGTAGCAGACGAGGCTCGCCAAGCAGCGAGGCTCGACATTCAGCGAGGCTCGCCAAGCGGCCGAGCTCGACATTCAGCGAGGCTCGCCAAGCGGCGAGGCTCGACATTCAAATGAGGCTCGCCAGCGGCGAGCTCGACATTCAGACGAGGCTCGCCAAGCAGCGAGGCTCGACATTCAACCGAGGTTCGCCTACGGCAGTGAACCTCGACATTCAACCGAGGTTCGCCTACAGCAGTGAACCTCGACACTCAACCGGCTAGACGGTGCAAGCTTGAACAAGACTTGCTCAAGAGGCGAGGCTCGACCTCAACACGAGGTTCGCACGTGAAACGGCTCAGCGATCATGAGGCGAGGCTCGCCAGCGGCGAGCTCGACATTCAGCGAGGCTCGCCAGCGGCGAGCTCGACATTCAGCGAGGCTCGCCAAGCGGCGAGGCTCGACATTCAAATGAGGCTCGCCAAGCAGCGAGGCTCGACATTCAACGAGGTTCGCCTACGGCGGTGAACCTCGACATTCAACCGAGGTTCGCCTACGGCGGTGAACCTCGACATTCAGCGAGGCTCGCCAAGCAGCGAGGCTCGACATTGACGAGGCTCGCCAAGCAGCGAGCTCGACATTCAGCGAGGCTCGCCAAGCAGCGAGGCTCGACATTCAAATGAGGCTCGCCAAGCGGCGAGGCTCGACATTCGACGAGGCTCGCCAAGCAGCGAGGCTCGACATTCAAATGAGGCTCGCCAAGCAGCGAGGCTCGACATTCAACGAGGTTAGCCTACGGCGGTGAACCTCGACATTCAACCGAGGTTAGCCTACGGCGGTGAACCTCGACATTCAGCGAGGCTCGCCAAGCAGCGAGGCTCGACATTGACGAGGCTCGCCAAGCAGCGAGCTCGACATTCAGCGAGGCTCGCCAAGCAGCGAGGCTCGACATTCAAATGAGGCTCGCCAAGCAGCGAGGCTCGACATTCAAATGAGGCTCGCCAAGCAGCGAGGCTCGACATTCAAATGAGGCTCGCCAAGCAGCGAGGCTCGACATTCAACGAGGTTAGCCTACGGCGGTGAACCTCGACATTCAACCGAGGTTAGCCTACGGCGGTGAACCTCGACATTCAACCGAGGTTCGCCTACGGCGGTGAACCTCGACATTCAACCGAGGTTCGCCTACGGCGGTGAACCTCGACATTCAACCGAGGTTCGCCTACGGCGGTGAACCTCGACATTCAGCGAGGCTCGCCAAGCAGCGAGGCTCGACATTCAGATGAGGCTCGCCAAGCAGCGAGGCTCGACATTCAAATGAGGCTCGCCAAGCAGCGAGGCTCGACATTCAGACGAGGCTCGCCAAACAGCGAGGCTCGACATTCAACCGAGGTTCGCCTACGGCAGTGAACCTCGACATTCAACCGAGGTTCGCCTACAGCAGTGAACCTCGACATTCAACCGAGGTTAGCCTACGGCGGTGAACCTCGACATTCAGCGAGGCTCGCCAAGCGGCGAGGCTCGACATTCAACCGAGGTTCGCCTACGGCGGTGAACCTCGACATTCAACGAGGTTAGCCTACGGCGGTGAACCTCGACATTCAACCGAGGTTCGCCTACGGCGGTGAACCTCGACATTCAACCGAGGTTAGCCTACGGCGGTGAACCTCGACATTCAACCGAGGTTAGCCTACGGCGGTGAACCTCGACATTCAGCGAGGCTCGCCAAGCAGCGAGGCTCGACATTCAAATGAGGCTCGCCAAGCAGCGAGGCTCGACATTCAAATGAGGCTCGCCAGCGAACCTCGACAATCACCTATGTCTCTCAAGGACAAGGCTCCAAAAGTTGACATGCGGACTAAGAAATGGGTTGTTAAGCAATCCAAGTCCGCTTCAGGTGCTTGTAGCCAAGTTTTGGCTTCTGGCGAGCTTCGCTCTGCCTGTGAGAAGACCGGACCTTCTAATGGTTCACTCTCGAGACGTGCTAGACAACGTCAGCGACAGAACCAAGCTCGTCAACGTGCTCGAGCTTTGGTCTCGTGGGACGGATTTCGCTATCGTCCGAAGAAAATCAACGAACCTCGTCATCATCAGGGGGTTCATTCAAAACGAGACGAGGGTCACCCCAGCTGCGAACCTCGTCCACACGGCGAACATCGCTCCTGCTGCGAGCCTAGTACAAGTAGCGAACCTCGCCATCAACGCGAGGTCCCCTCCAAAAGGGGTGAACCTCGTCCAGTTGGCGAACCTCGGCAACAACACGAAGCTCGCTGGAAACATGACGAGCCTCGCCCAAGTGGCGAACCTCGCCAACAGTGTGAGGTCCCCTCAAAAGGGTGAACCTCGTCCAAGCAACGAACCGCCAACAACATGACAAACATTGCTCTGTTGACGAACCTCGTCGTAGCAAGCGTCAAGATGATGAACCTCGTCATTTTAAGCCTACCCAGCAACATGAGGCCACCTCCAGAAGGGGTGAACCTCGTCCAAGCAACGAACTTCGCCAACATGAGGTCTCCTCTAAACAGGACGAACCTCGGCAAGGCAGCGAACCTCGCCGCCAGAGCCAAAGGAAATGGCAGCTTCACCAGGGTCGCCAAACCCAACTCAGAGAGCCTTTCTCATACGAGGCTCATTTTTCAGAATCAACTGGGGGAACGCCCGTTTCTGATCTCCGTGATTATCTCACACGCAAGCGTGATGCCAATCAAATGCAGTCTCATTCTTTGCGTGAGAAGCTCATCTCGCGATCGCCCAATGTTCATCAACGCATCGCCTTCGGTTTTGGCGGTTATCCAGGCGTCAACTAGGCGTGGCGGTTCCACCATAAAAGGCAAGCGGCGCGAGGTCATGGAGTGACCATTTACATGGTTGGGAGGGCGGGAGCAAGACCCGATAAGCGATCTGAATCGTCGACCGAGTACTCCCGAGGTTTACGAGGCGCATTAATCAATAGTCAAAGCCTATCGAAGCACCGTCTTCGCACAGGCGGCAATCCCGTTTGATTATAGCCGGTTAGGCGGGGTCCTTCAAGAATTGGAGAACTCGCCATCGCTACATCTCAACCTTCAAATCGATTTCGGTGATCGGGCCGTGTCCTCATGGCGAGCGAAGAAGAGATGACACGAAGAATTGAAGAGCAACAAGCTACTATTCTTGCGCAACAAGAATCTATCGACGCTTAGAGATGATGATGGAGAAACTTGTGGGCAAGAAGAAGATGGACGAAGGAGGATCGGATCGAAGCAAGAAGGCTACGATGGGGATCATGATGTTCACTCAATGTCATCGAGGCGGAATCGAATCCAGCGTCGAAAAGCGAGATCATATGTTGCGGGATTTCCAAAAGCGGTGGGCATACGAAACTCAAGGGCAATCTAAGAATTTGGGGTGGCAAGGCCATACCCTATAGAATGGGATGATGTCCCATATCCTCCAAAATTCAAGCCACTTAACCTAGCGCAATTCGATGGAAAAAGTTCTCGTCGCAACACATCTACTATTTCCAAAGCAAACCGGGCACATAGCAGTGCGATCCTATTATGACCGACTATTCATCGGCACTCTTAAAATTAACTTTGAGTGGTTTGAAGGTTAGAGCACGGTTCTATCGGCTCTTGGAAAGATGTCGAGGCTCTTTATGGCCCGATTTTTCGATGATGACGAGGTGTCTATGGCCACTGGTCGAAAAGCAAAGAAGGCAGTCTGTCGGCACTTCGTCAGCGATTCGAATCTGTCTTTGCATTCCCGGGACCAGGCCTCGGAAGCGACATTCATCGGGATGTGCAGAGCCAACCTCTCGCTCAACATACTTTCGAAGATGGGTGCAGTTGAAGCACACTCTTGGAGAGACTTGGTGAGGCAAGGGGAGCAAGTTGAGAACATGCTTCAGAGGATCGAAGCCGAGGAACCCCAGGATTCTCGTCATAAAAAGGGGGGTAATCAGAACAATTTTATTCCTCAAAAGCAGTCGAAGGGGAAGGAGACTTTGGCCGTGGAGACCCAACCTACTTCGAGACCCTTCAAGCAGAAATCGAATGTTTTTGACAGCCGTCCTCAGAGGAAGTATGACTTTAAGGATGACCAGGTCATACCAATCCTTAAAACTTTACTCAAAATGAACAAGATCACGCTTCCGGAAATGAGGAAGCCGGAGGAAGCTTCAAGGGCGGATGATCAAAATCATGTACCATCGAATGGTACACCACTCGACAGGTCATGCTACGTTTTGAAGGACAAGATCCAAGTCTTGTTAGAGGCAGGTGTTATGACTCTGCGAGAGGATCAGAAGAAGGTGTCTGCAAACATGGTCGCCCTCCAATTTGGTGATTTTTCAGAATTCCAAGTGCAAGATGGAGTAAAGCCGATCCCTCAAGCGGAAGCCAGAGTTGTGAACTTTGACCTCCAGCAACGGGAGGAACAAGGTATGGTCCCTTACACCACCGAAAAGCGAAATTATGTGGGTTCACCCTGACTTGCTATCAGATGAGCAATGGACTTCTTCAAAGTCTAAAGGGAAGACTTGTAACGCTACCTCTGCTGCGCCGGAAAAGGAGCAAATCAATGATTCCACCGGGCAACGAATCACCCCCATTGCACAATTTGTACCAGCGTTGGCTACCCGAGGTGGGAAAGAGTTCTCTAGGGAGTATCCCGAGGCGTTACCGATGTACCATCAAAGGCGCCAGTCATTGAGCCCAAAACAAGGGAAATCCGCTACAACAGAGCGCTTAGGAAGGACACACCTGAGACTTCGAAGGCCCCTTTCCAGTTTGATGTTTTAGCTCAACTCTCCAACATCCCGGCGAGGATCACTTTATTCGAGCTCTTGCGCCTCTCTCAATCTACCAGAGAAGCTTTGCGGCGTTGGCCCGGATAACGAAGCGTTCCTCGCTCATTTCCCGAAAGCTCAAGCAGTTTGCTGTCACAGTCTTCAAGGGGCCAATACCTTGCATTACCTTCTCCTCGGAGGACATGCAAGTGAAGAACCCGAAGCATGATAGGCCATTATACTTTACGGTTACATTGGCTCTGTCGGATCAACCGAGCTCAAGTTGACCGGGATGCGCATTGAGTATCATCCCATTGAGAATTATACAACATCTCGGGATACATTTGCATCGTTTAGCGACAGGGACTACCATCTACGGTTTCAATGCCACCAATTCTCGTCCTTGGGCAAAATCAAACTCGGATGTCGGATAGGAGACTTGAAGGCGAGGCGTCACCTTTCGTCATTGATCTTTGATACATCCTATAATTTGCTATTGGGTGACCACGGATCCATGAAAACTTGATCGTCCCGTCTACATTGCATCAATGCATGAAGTATGTAGATGAAGAGGGGATGGTTAAAACATTGGTCGCGGAAAGGCAACCATTCAAAGGTGTGGAGAATTATTTTACTGATTCTGTCCACTACCTTGAGGAAGGCCAAACCGATGAACCACAGATCGAGGACTATGACAGCGGAAATGAAGCTGACATAGAGTCCGAACAAGGAGTCGTTTTCAATGATGTAAAACCTTTTGTAATCGATCTGAATGATCCCGATGACGATATCGTCATTTTCAATGAAGATTATGATTTAGCTTACGCACCGAGTGTTAAAAGTCATACTGACTTAATGTCGAAATTACATACGGTTGTATCTTTGAACCTACATTGCACATGCCAATTCGGTCGTCGTTCATGATGACCCAAAGGCATAATAACTCTTCGCAAGCGGTTTTTGTGGTACTAGCCAGGAATAGTGATCGGAAAGACATTATCTTTGGGCAGGTCAACAAACCATTGCAAGGCGAGGTGGAACAACCCGGCGAAGAAAAAGAACCCCAACTTTCATATTTCGCCCGGTATAATATTTGATGAAGAAAATGGGGTATGAATTTCTTCGCAAAGAAGGACTAAACTATGGGAGAGGCATCAGGACACCGATCCGATCTGCTTATGCCCCGGAAGGCCAGCCTGATGATTACTATCATAAAACTCGTAAAGGGTTGGGATATGAGTCGCCGCCGTACTCGTGGCGCGTTACGGCGAGGGTGAGTCGGATCACTCATCTTCGAAGCGGCTTCACGGGATTACGGCCCGATATAGGGCGAAATTAGGTCCCTGATGGCCAATATGACCTCAGTTGATCCAATAGATATTCAAGAAGATGATCTCTTACCGCTATTCGAGGATCCACTGAGTCAACAACTTGGAATGCAATGGGAACATCGTTTTGAACAACGAGAACCGCCCGATGTGAGAATAGTCAGAGTTGATATGGGGATGAAGCTAATCAAAACCCATATTTATAAGCGATAGTTTGACCGAGGAAAAGGAGGACCTCATCGCTTTGAATGCGAGAATATATCGATGTCTTCGCTGGAGTTATGAGGATATGCACGGCTTAGACCCTAAGTGGCTATGCATTGCCTTAATATCGAACCGGCTAAGCACGTTAAACAACAACGACGATTTGCCCCTCGGTCATGAAGGCCATTGAGAAAGAAATCGAGAAGGCGATCAAAGCGAGGTTCATTCGAGGTTCAACACCCGATTGGGTAGCCAATATAGTACTGTTTTGAAGAAAAGCGGGCAGATCCGGCCGTGCGTTGACTATCGAGACTTAAATTCAAAGATGTCCAAAGATGATTTTCCTTTACCAATCCGCGGATATTATCGTCGATAACTGCGTGTGGGTTTGAAAGGATGTCTTTATGGATGGCTTTTCGTGGTACAATCAAATCAAAATGCACCCGATGATGAAAAGCACCGCTTTCCGAACACCGTCGAGAATATCTTGTTATCTGATTATGCCTTCGGCTTGAAAAGCGGGGGCTACATACCGGTGTGCCATGACCACTATCTTCGAAAATATTTACGGAGAGCGGTAGAATGCTCGTGAAGCGATTTAGTGGTCAAGAGTCGTCACAAAAGTGATCATTTACACGACTTGAGGGCGACATTTGAGATAATGCGGCTCATCGGTGAAGATGAACCCAACTAAGTCTTTCACGGGGATGTCTAGTGGCAAATTTCTAGGGTTCGTGGTCACGGCCGGATGGTATCGCCTCGACCGGATAAAGTCAAAGCTATCCAAGAACTTCCACCTCCTAGAAGCCTCAGGAGCCGTGGTCTCCAAGGCGTTTGGCTTACATTCGCGATTCATTTCCAATTTATCGGAAAATGTCAACCATTCTCGAAGCTCATGAAGAAAGGTGTATCGTTCGTTTGGGATGAAGATTGCCTAAGGCATTCAAGAGATCAAAACATATCTTTCTAATCCCCGTGTTAGTTGCCCCTAAATCGGAAAGCCCTTTCGATTTACATCCGCCTTCTGAGTATCGTTAGCGAGTCTTTAGCGGGGCGATGACAATGGCCCGCGAGCGGGCAATCTATTACCTCGGTAGGACAGCGTGGGGCGAGTATCGATACCCTCCCATTCGAAGGAATGTTTGGCTTTGGTCTTCGCCATCCAAAGATGCGGCACTATCTAGTGGGACGGACCATACCGTCATCTCAAAATTGACCCTATCACGGGTATTCATGACCCACCGCACGCTGAATGGTCGAATGGCTAGATGGGCATTGTTATTATCTCGATCGACATTCACTTCAAACCTCGGGCGATGAAGGGTCAAGGCGTGTGTGATCTTATGGCTAATCATCCGTTGAAAGGGAAAGTCGAATTGTATCAAGACATGCACGATGAACCTTATGAAGCTAATCGGTCTCCAAGGCAGGTATGGCGGTTGTTCTTTGTGAACCTCGAGGCGACCCATGGCGGCCCGTTGTAGCGGAGTGGGGATAGTATTGATATCTCATAAAACCACGTGATACCACGTAGTTATCGGAACCATGCACCAATAGCGTAGCGGTATAATACGTTATTGATTGGTCTCGACATAGCCAAACATTTAGGCGTGAAGCACCTTATAGCATTTGGGGATTCCGCGACTAGTCGTAAAACAACTAAGAGGAGAATCTGAAGTCGGGCACGAGGACCTTATCCTCATCATGCGGCGACCATAACTTTAGTGACTCCTTTGAAAGCTTTTACATTAATCATGTGCCCGTTTGCGGAACACTTATCTGAATCTTGTTGGCGTCTCTTGCGGCTTCGCTATACGCACGAGAATGCTACTCGGCAAGTTAGTGTGACTAGTCGGCAACTATTTCGGCCAAAATATGCATTACTGATTCGATGCGGTTGAAGGCGAGCCTAAATCACTTGAAGCACGAGGCTGGCGGTTCCGATCATCGGCGATGTCTTGCATGGGATATTGCGAAGACATAAAAGAAAGTCGATTCGATTCGGCGAGCATCAAGATTTTACTATGATTCGATTCTGAGACCTTATATAGAAGGTCATATGATGGGTTCTTGCCCGATGTCTGTCAGCTAAGGAAGCAGAGCAAGTCTTGAAAGAAGCTCATGACGGTGTTTGTGGAGCACACCAATCTGGGCCCAAGTTATGGGACCGGCTGCGTAGACTCGGTTATTATTGGCCGACAATGGTGAGGGATGCCGTGGCTTACGCTAAACGATGCCATGCGTGCCAAATACATGCTAATTACCTTCACCAACCTCCGGAACACTTGCATCCCACCGCCACGTCCTGGCCATTTGAAACGTGGGGAATGGACATCGTCGGTCCAATTTCTCCACCTTCTTCAAAAGGACATCGCTTCATATTGGCGATAACTGAGTATTTCTCAAAGTGGGCTGAAGCCGTTCCGTTGAGATTGGTCAAGACAAGTGATGTGATCAAGTTTGTTAAACATCATGTCATATACCGATGCGGTGTCTTGAAGCGGTGTCCACGATAATGGTCCGCAATTTGTCGGTCATGCCTTCCGCGATTCTGCGATAAATTTGAATCGAAATCTAGCGTCAACAGCTTACTACCCCGCCGCGAATGGACAAGCTGAAGCTTTTAACAAGACGATCATCAAGATCCTCGCTAAAATGGTCTCTTCAAACAAGAAGGACTGGAACGACAAGCTGGGGCAAAGCCTGTGGGCTTACCGTACCACGGTTCGCTGCCGGAGTACCACCCATATTCTCTGGTTTATGGTTGTGAGGCCATTTTACCGTTAGAGATTCAAATCCCATCGCTTCGAATGGCGTTATCCACCGGAATGACAACCGAGGAAAATCGTCGCCGACGCCTTGAGGAACTTGAAATGCTGGATGAAAAACGATTACAGGCTCAACAGCATATCGAGCTTTACGGACCGGTTTCTAAAGCATTTGACAAGAAAGTCCGATGTCGTATTTTCAAGGAAGGCGACCTCGTTCTGCCGTCCGGCGCCGATGATTTTGAACTCCAAAAGAAGGGGAAGTTCGAACCAAAATGGGAAGGACCATTAGGTGGTGGAGTCTGTTCACTCGAATGGAGCATACCGCCTAACCAATCGGGGAAGGCGACATAATCATGATGCCTATTAATGGTAAGTTTACGAAAAGTACTACCGTAGTCTTCTTTCAAACTCCCATTAAGTTATCATGTTAACAGTCATCGGATAACCAATTTTCTCCAAATTCTCTGCCAATCCTCGTCAATAGGATGGCGGGACCTAAAACTATCATGTTAACAATCACCTCGATAGTTCCCTCAAGATTTCCTCCGTCAATCCTCTCAAGCGGGATGGCGGGACCCTCCTTGTCATGTTAACAATCACCTCGATAGTCCGAGTCATTCCATAAATGGCGTTGTCCAACCAAGCAATATACCCTATCGTCTCCTCTTTGAATAGTGGCCTACCATGCGATGTGCCTCTATTTTAGCCATAGTCGTTATACTCCCATGTCAGCTGAGCGACTTCGGCTACCCTGCGGGTCATTTCCTAAATGACTTTGTTAAGTAATCCTTGTTGTTATACTCTCCGTCGAACAACTTGATTGCTTTTTGATCACGATCATTATACTTTTATGTCGAGCGATTGATCATTTCGAATAGTGGCCTACCATGCGATGTGCCTCTATTTTAGCCATAGTCGTTATACTCCCATGTCCTTTGAGCGACTTCGGCTACCCTGCGGGTCATTTCCTAAATGACTTTGTTAAGTAATCCTTGTTGTTATACTCTCCGTCGAACAACTTGATTGCTTTTTGATCCGCGATCGTTATACTTTTATGTCCTGAGCGATTCGATCATTTCGAATAGTGGCCTACCATGCGATGTGCCTCTATTTTAGCCATAGTCGTTATACTCCCATGTCCTTTGAGCGACTTCGGCTACCCTGCGGGTCATTTCCTAAATGACTTTGTTAAGTAATCCTTGTTGTTATACTCTCCGTCAGCGAACAACGATTGCTTTTTGATCCGCGATCGTTATACTTTTATGTCCTTTGAGCGATTGATCATTTCCGAATAGTGGCCTACCATGCGATGTGCCTCTATTTTAGCCATAGTCGTTATACTCCCATGTCACTGAACGACTCAGCTACCCTGCAGGGTCATTTCCTAAATGACTTTGTTTGTAATCACTGTTGTTATACTCTCCGTCAGCGAACAACTTGATTGCTTTTTGATCCGCGATCGTTATACTTCTATGTCAGCTGAGCGATTCGATCATTTCAGAATAGTGGCCTACCATGCGATGTGCCTCTATTTCAACCATAGTCGTTATACTCTATGTCAGCTGAGCGACTTGACTACTCCCACATGATCATTCCTCTAAATGATTTTGTTCGTAATCACCGTTGTTATACTCTCCGTCAGCGAACAACTTGATTGCTTTTTGATCGCGATCGTTATACTTTCATGTCAGCGAGCGATTCGATCATTTCCGCATGATGGCCTACCGGGCTATTTGCCCTTATCTTTTAATCCAACGCCTTGAGCGGCTAAGGATAGAGGAGATTTTAGCACTAAGCCTAAAAGAAACTCCTCGCAAACTCACCATCTTGAGGGAAAAGTATGGCTAGCCGATTCAAGCGGTGTCGGTAAAGGCACATCAAATCCGTTGATAGGCGGGGTTTGCTAAAAATCGAGGCGATCATTAGGCTGCGGTGAAGAATTCAAATTTACCGTGTTCGTTAGAAGGTTCCTCGCTCGTCGCACGGCGACCATCTTACAAGTCTTCATATCCAAAGTGTTCGGACTCCATTCAACGCATTCAAGTCGAAAACTTTGGAGGGTTGTACAGTAAAATTGCCTTAATCCTTACGGCAACTTCGGAATGAGCAAAAGAGCTTAGGGTCCATCAGAGTGAAGTCGAACCGCCTAAAGGTTAAGTTCACACGAATGCTTGACTTTACAAAATAGACAAAAGTGTCGATATCTCCCAAACCGGAAGGAATTTGGCAAAATGATCGAGCAAACCGAACCCTTTGGGTCGGTTTGGTTAACTTCCGTCTCGTCGAGATGGTCGATTTCCATATATAATTCGTCCAATTCCGGCGTCACGGTTTGAAAGTTGACGTTCTTAAGTAGCGAGCGAGGCTCGACATTGAGCGAGGCTCGCCAAGCGGCGAGCTCGACATTGAGCGAGGCTCGCCAAGCGGCGAGCTCGACATTCAAATGAGGCTCGCCAAGCGGCGAGCTCGACATTGAGCGAGGCTCGCCAAGCGGCGAGCTCGACATTCAAATGAGGCTCGCCAAGCGGCGAGCTCGACATTCAAATGAGGCTCGCCAAGCGGCGAGCTCGACATTCAAATGAGGCTCGCCAAGCGGCGAGCTCGACATTCAAATGAGGCTCGCCAAGCGGCGAGCTCGACATTCAAATGAGGCTCGCCAAGCGGCGAGCTCGACATTGAGCGAGGCTCGACATTCAAATGAGGCTCGCCAAGCGGCGAGCTCGACATTCAAATGAGGCTCGCCAAGCGGCGAGCTCGACATTGAGCGAGGCTCGACATTCAAATGAGGCTCGCCAAGCGGCGAGCTCGACATTGAGCGAGGCTCGACATTCAAATGAGGCTCGCCAAGCGGCGAGCTCGACATTGAGCGAGGCTCGACATTCAAATGAGGCTCGCCAAGCGGCGAGCTCGACATTGAGCGAGGCTCGCCAAGCGGCGAGCTCGACATTGAGCGAGGCTCGACATTCAAATGAGGCTCGCCAAGCGGCGAGCTCGACATTGAGCGAGGCTCGACATTCAAATGAGGCTCGCCAAGCGGCGAGCTCGACATTGAGCGAGGCTCGACATTCAAATGAGGCTCGCCAAGCGGCGAGCTCGACATTGAGCGAGGCTCGACATTCAAATGAGGCTCGCCAAGCGGCGAGCTCGACATTGAGCGAGGCTCGACATTCAAATGAGGCTCGCCAAGCGGCGAGCTCGACATTGAGCGAGGCTCGACATTCAAATGAGGCTCGCCAAGCGGCGAGCTCGACATTCAAATGAGGCTCGCCAAGCGGCGAGCTCGACATTCAAATGAGGCTCGCCAAGCGGCGAGCTCGACATTGAGCGAGGCTCGACATTCAAATGAGGCTCGCCAAGCGGCGAGCTCGACATTCAAATGAGGCTCGCCAAGCGGCGAGCTCGACATTGAGCGAGGCTCGACATTCAAATGAGGCTCGCCAAGCGGCGAGCTCGACATTCAAATGAGGCTCGCCAAGCGGCGAGCTCGACATTCAAATGAGGCTCGCCAAGCGGCGAGCTCGACATTGAGCGAGGCTCGACATTCAAATGAGGCTCGCCAAGCGGCGAGCTCGACATTGAGCGAGGCTCGACATTCAAATGAGGCTCGCCAAGCGGCGAGCTCGACATTGAGCGAGGCTCGACATTCAAATGAGGCTCGCCAAGCGGCGAGCTCGACATTCAAATGAGGCTCGCCAAGCGGCGAGCTCGACATTGAGCGAGGCTCGACATTCAAATGAGGCTCGCCAAGCGGCGAGCTCGACATTCAAATGAGGCTCGCCAAGCGGCGAGCTCGACATTGAGCGAGGCTCGACATTCAAATGAGGCTCGCCAAGCGGCGAGCTCGACATTCAAATGAGGCTCGCCAAGCGGCGAGCTCGACATTGAGCGAGGCTCGACATTCAAATGAGGCTCGCCAAGCGGCGAGCTCGACATTGAGCGAGGCTCGACATTCAAATGAGGCTCGCCAAGCGGCGAGCTCGACATTGAGCGAGGCTCGACATTCAAATGAGGCTCGCCAAGCGGCGAGCTCGACATTGAGCGAGGCTCGACATTCAAATGAGGCTCGCCAAGCGGCGAGCTCGACATTGAGCGAGGCTCGACATTCAAATGAGGCTCGCCAAGCGGCGAGCTCGACATTGAGCGAGGCTCGACATTCAAATGAGGCTCGCCAAGCGGCGAGCTCGACATTGAGCGAGGCTCGACATTCAAATGAGGCTCGCCAAGCGGCGAGCTCGACATTCAAATGAGGCTCGCCAAGCGGCGAGCTCGACATTCAAATGAGGCTCGCCAAGCGGCGAGCTCGACATTCAAATGAGGCTCGCCACCAAGAACCCATACAAAGAGAAGTCAAATCAATCTTCTCTTCCTCTGTAATCGGGAAAATTTGATTGTAACAATTTCATTCAATCAATAAACATTTTTTCGACCCTACACAGAGGAGTGAGATTGGGCGGAAACAACGCCGATGACCTTCTGCCAATGGGGTTGCTTAAGGCTGTCCGGTGTAAAAGAATCAAACTAACGTAATTAGCGACAACTAATTGCACAGGATTACTAGTCCCGTGTATTTTAAAGTTGATAGTTTACCAAATCAACCTCTTTTTCGCTAGCCTTGATGATATAGCCAAAAAGAGGTCGATTTTGCTAAATATTCATCAAAATGGTCGATTTTGCTAATTACTTTTCAAAAAAGGTCTTTTTAAAAAATTCTCGTTTAAGTTATGTTAGCTTTTGATGAAAAATTGTTTAGATAGAGTAGTAATTTGTTTGGTCAAACCTAACTTATTTAGGTGAGCTTATAACCTAGTTTTTCAAAAGCTGGGGTGTGCCAGTTTTTAAAAATAGAGTTTATAAGCTAACTTGTTTGGTATTATACTATTGACCAAAATTAAGCCCCTACCACCCTCTGAATTGAATTATTTCAAAATTATCTATTGGCTAAATAGCACTTATATATATACCCTATTGTTTCATCTATTTTTCACTTATATACCCTCGCTTGTATTTGATAGCAAGAAAATACCCTAAAGTTTTTAAAATTGCACTTATATACCCTCTCTTGTTTTTTATAGCACTTATATACCCTAAAGTTATTAAAACTTGCAATTAAGTACCCTAAAGTTTTACGGCACATAAAACCATAAAGTTTTTAAAACTTGACATTAAATACCCCAAGTTTGCATAACTAAGGGTATTTATGTGCAAGTTTTAAAACTTTAGGGTATTTAAGTGCCTCCAAAAAGTGAGGGTATATAAGTGCAAGTTTTAAAAACTTTAGGTATTATTTTCCTACCAAATACAAGCTGGGGTACATAAGTGAAAACTAGGTGAAAAATATGGCATATAAGTGCTATTTAGCCTTATCTATAAGACTGTGAATAGTCAGATGCGTATTTCTCAGCCGAAATGGAAATTGGAATTGAAGTCCCAGTAGGTGTTTAGTTGAAATGAAATGGATTTTATGGCTTAAATATTGCAATAAGATTTACATTTCCAATGTTTGGTTACTGGGTGTTTAGTTGAAATGAAATTGATTTTATGGCTTAAATATTGCAATAAGATTTACATTTCCAATGTTTGGTTACCAACAAGATTATTATAGATAGTAATTGGACTCATGTTTTGTAGGAAAACAACTAATTTGGTCGCAACAAATATAGCAAGTTCTGTATTAATAACAAAAAATAACACCACTTAACTAAATTAGTTGGTTTCTAACTAAAATATTTAGATTGTTTTAAATTCATAGAGAAACTAACACTTTGATTGCAATGAAAATGTACTTCCTATAACAAAAAGGCAAATTTAATGGGTTTTGCAATCAACCAAACATTGAATCCGAGACTCAAAATACATTTACCATAATAATGATATAGACATTCAAACAACATATTTAAGGTTAATTTCATGTAATTACATGTAACAATTGTTGCAATTAAAATTGCAGTGTACTAAACATAAGTGCATGTTTGCTAAAATAATTATATTTATAGAAGTTTAACCCTTTTTTCTTTTTAAGATAAAGAAACCCAACTAAAAGGGATCCCAGCCGACTTTCATTACCCCAAAAGTGAATTGGTTACAAGTCTACAACCAAAAGTAAATACACAACTAGGAGTAAAGCTTTCTTTATTATTCAATTTGCATTTTCAACAGCCTCATTTCCAATATTCTTTGTAGTCTTTGCAGCTCCTCTCTATGACCATCAGCTCCATCAGCTATATCAACAGGTGCAATAGACTGTTGTCCTCTCTCACCTCCAAGAAGCCTTCTATCCGAGTTATCAAATTCATAAGTTAGCATAGTAGACAATCTTCTTCCAAAGTTCGAGTGAATGTGAGTGTTTGTGAGTGAAAATTCTCATGTTCCTTTCTCCCCACACAATCCAGACTAAAGCACAGAAAAAAGAGCTCCACTATTTCCTTTGATCCTCTTTCAAAGCATCATACTTCCATTCCACCCATAAATTTCGTAGAGAATCTTGAGCTTCAGTAACTTGAAATCTAAAATTTAAAGAACCCCACATAGATTTAACAAACTCACACTTGATAAAAAGATGTTCATGAGTTTCATTTTCTTTCCCACACAGAACACAAAGAGGATGATTATGGATTCCTTTCAAAAAAAAAGTTTGTCTTTAGTATCCAATTTGCCAAGAATAGCAATCCAAAAAGAATCAATATTATGCATTGTTTTGTACAAAATAATTGATATTATGCATTGTGTTGAGAGTCTTTCATGTATTTAGTTAGTTTCATGTATTTAGTTTAGTCCCACATTCGTTAGAGTCAAATTATTTTGTAATCATAATACTATTAATAAGACTTGAGAGGAGAGGGACAAATCAATCCTCTCTAATTACTCTTTCTACACGGTATCAGAGCCACATCTTAGCCTCCATCAAAACCCTAATCCTCATCCACAAATTTCAGCCCTTCATCCAAACCATAGCCTCTCCTTTCTCAAGACCAAAACCCTAGCCGTCAAAAATCCCACCACCGCTGTCGGCCACCACCTCCATCAACCTCTCCGGCGGACCCACAGATTCACTTCCTTTTCCTTCTATCTCTGAGGTCACCATCCCTTCTTCCATCACCATCAGCGTCGAGTGAGCCACCATCAACTCCTCCTCCTCATCCTCTACCTCTGCCGCTATCGCCCTCCAGTCAAAATCCGCCAGCGCTGCTCTCCCAGATCCGCTTCCATCAGACCAAACCTGACCCCAACCCTAACAAAGACCATAGCCCTAAACCTAAATCACCTAAATCCCTAACCTTGAACCAAACCAAACCCGACCCAAAACCTCTAACCCTGAACCAAACCAACCCTACTCCTAGGCTGTAGAAACTCCAGCTACCAAAAAAAAAAGGAAGGAACACGTTTACATGTTTCCTCTTGGTATTGTTACTGGATATGCTTGATATTGGTTGGTTGGATTGTTCATTGGATGTGCTAGTTTTTTTGCTGATTGATTTGGTTAGTATTTGTCAGAACTTGTTGGAGTTTGGTTTGTTAGGCTAGTTGACGATTGATAGTCATAGTTGTTTGGAGGATATTCTTTTATTTGATGATTTCTGATTCGAAGGGTGAAGCAAAAATGAAGGTGAAGACCTCTTCAGAGGTGATATCTACCAAAATCACCGACAAGAAGTTGGATGGTGATAATTACCTGCAGTGGCAGTGGGTAATTAAAATTCATGTTGTGGGGCGTCAAAAGACGTGACACTTGACAGAAGGTCCTCCTGATCCAGTGACTGAGGAGTGGACAGCTGATGATGCGCTACTTCTTGGACATATCATCAACACAATGAAGCCACGGATTCAGGATCTGGTGCTTCATTGTCAGATCGTGAAGGAGCTTTGGGCATACTTAGGCGGATTATATTCAGGAGAAGGATATGTGAATAGAGCTTACGACCTCATTTAGAAGATCCTTCACATGAAATAGGAGGAACCAACATTGGATAGGCATTATGTAGAGTTTAATCGACTAGCTGAGGAGTTCTGATAGATTTTTTCCCATTACATCAGATGAAGCAGATGCAGGATCAGTGAAATCAGTTGATGGCCTTAATCTTCTTAGGGACTCCACATCCTATTTATCATTCAGCACAATCACAGGTATTAGGCGGTAAAGCAGTCTCCTCACTTCGAGACTTATCACTTCCTAAAATGGGTGACTCCTACAATCTCATCTACATTTTAGGTCACCTCATCTGATCGATCTACCTTAGTATCCCAGGGAAGATAGACAGGAGGCCGCGGTGGTAGTTTCTTAGGTCGTGGCGGTGGTTGTGGTGTTGAGTGCGGGCATAGGGGACGCTTTGGATGACATGGAGGATGAGGGGATAGTTCACGAGGAGTCATCGGAGATTATTCCTCTATTTACTGTCATTACTATAAGGAGCTAGGTCATATGAAGTTTAATTGTCCTCAGTTGCAGGGCAAACAACCTCGTAATTCGCATGTAGCTGCTCAAGAGAGTCCTTTAGATGATCGGACTCATCGTGAGCTTGAGCAGTTCCAACTACAGCTATTCCAGCAGTTTAAAAAGACGCGGTCCTCTCCTGCTACAGCTACACTTGCCCAGTCAGGTAATCGTATTGCTCGTCTTACATCATCATCGTCTCATACTTGGGTTGTAGATTCAGGGGTGTTTGACCACATGACTAGGAACCAAGGTATGTTGTCCTCTTGCACACTATGTCTCTTACTCTTTATTATCATCATCATATCATTCTTTCATATCTTCTCTGGACTCTCACTCGATTCCCAAGAATGTGTCGGAAGCACTATCTATCCATGTTGGATAGCATCAATGCAAGAAGAGATGACAGAATGAGACCTGTGATCTTGTTCCTCTACCGCTTGGAAAGAAAGCTGTTGGATATAAGTGGATTTACACAATCAAAGTGAATCCAGATGGATCTCTAGCTCGCCTTAAAGCTCTACTAGTTGCGGAGGGTTATATGGATTGAATTACATTAACACCTTCTCTCATGTAGCAAAAATATTCTTATTTCACTTGCCGCTCGCTATCACTAACCACTCCATTAGCTGGATATTAAGAATGCTATTCTAAATGACATTCTGAATGAGGAAGTTTACATGGAGCAACCACCAGGGTTTGTTGCTCAGGAGGAGTATGGGAAGGTTTGCAGGTTGAAAAAATCTCTCTATGGCTTGAAACAATCTTTGAGAGTCTGGTTTGGATGTTTTGCAATAGTAGTTCAGCAGTTTGGTCTTCATCAAACTCAGAAAGACCACTCTGTTTTCTGGAGATTTCATGGTGGGAAGCGGATCCTTCTGGTTGTATATGTTGATGACATTGTGATCACTGTAGATGATGTACAGGGCATCAGAGACTTAAAGAAATATCTACAATAACAGTTTCAGACCAAGGATCTTGGGCCCCTAAAGTATTTTCTGGGTATTGAGATGGCTAAATCAAAGAAGGGAATTCTCTTATCTCAGAGAAAATATATACTTGACATGTTGACAAATGTCGGGATGTCAAAATGCAAGGGTATTGACTCACCTATGAATGACAAGATCAAACTTCTACCAGATCAGGGGATGTTGAGAAACATAAGAGCTTGGTTGAGAAGCTAAACTACTTGACAATTACTAGACCAGATATTGTATTTTCTTTAGTGTAGTTAGTCGGTTTCTATCAGCACCCAGGATACCCCACATGGAGGCTGTGAAAGAGGATTCTTAGATATCTTAAGAAAAGTCCAGGCAAGGGAGTTCTCTATTCAGATAGTGAACACACAAGAGTTGCAGGTTTCTCGGATGCAGATTGGGCAGGATCTCCGGCTGACAGAAGATCGACTAAGGATATTGTGCATTTCTTAGAGGAAATCTAGTTTCATGAAAGAGCAAAAAAGCAAATTGTAGTTTCTCGATCTACAACTGAGTCCGAGTATCGAGCCATGGCGAATCTAACATGTGAGCTTATCTGGGTTAGAGATATATTGACAGAAATTGATTTTCCTCCTAAATGTCCAATGAACTTATATGGAGACAACAATGCTGCCATTCACATAGCTGAGAATCCGGTGTTTTATGAGAAGACAAAACACGTAGAGATTGATTGCCACTTGATTTGTGAGAAAATGGAGAAGGGGATCATTAGAGCCAAACATATCCCTTCAGAGCATCGGCTTGCAGATATTCTTACAAAACCTCTTGGAGAGCACGAGTGAATTTTATTTGTCAAAGCTGGACATGTATGATATATATGCTCAGCTTGAGGGGGAGTGTTGAGAGTCTTTCGTGTATTTAATTAGTTTTCTGTATTTAGTTTAGTCCCAAATTGGTTAGAGTTAAATTATTTTATAATCATAATACTATTAATAAGACTTGAGAGGAGAATGACAGATCAATCCTCTCTGATTACTCTTTCTACATTTACTAAATAATTGACACTAGCTAGTTAAGTATCGGGTACTCCCACAATGAAGAAGGATAGGACACATGTAAAATAACTAGGGAGAGGATGTGTAAGATTTGCTGGGCTTTTGGAAAATAATATTTAATTTCACCCACAGGTTTAGTTGGGCGTCATTTTATGGGCCTTCTTTTAATATCAAATAACGATACTGATCTACATATCATTACCATGTTCTGTAAAGATGGTTAGAGGTAATTGTGTGTATCCAATTTAAATATCGGAACCATGTTCGGTGAAGGGAAAAAGAAGAAAAAGGAGCGGCTTATTATGCGGATTCGGATCCTCTGAAGACCCGGGGCAACACCCCAAAAAATAAAAAATAAAAATGATGGTTACATTTCTAAGTCCTAAAGGTCTATTTGGTAATTAATTTAATTAAATTGGGACAGCTTTGATCCTTAAGTTGGCAATGGCTACAATCAATTTACTCGTGTACTAGCTCTCTGGTTCACAATTGAACCAGTTTAGAGTCTCAAATTTGAACCAAAATAAATTCAGCTAGAAATGACTCATCAGTTTTTGCAAATCAAATGAGTACTCTTAAACTGACCCCATGTTCAAATTTAGTCTAGTTCTAAAGAGTTGCCAAACTATTTCACCAAAAAAAAAAAAGGTTGCCAAACTTATCCAAGTGTCAGTTTTTCTTACAATGATTTAATTCATGCTAAATATAGTAAAGACTATAGAGGGTGTTTGGGGCGGCTTATTTTTTGGTCAAACTAGCTTTTAAGCTAGCCTTTTCATTTCTACCTGTTTGGTAAAATACAAAATAAGTTAGCTTATAAGTCACATTTTAAAAAGCCGGTATACCTGTGCTTTTGAAAAACTAACTTATAAGCTCACCTAAATTAGCTTGGTTTGACCAAACAAATTACTATACTACCCAAATAATTTTTATAATATTTTTATCATAAAAACCAAAAGCCACTAAAAGCTAGTGTTATGGTCATAACCACTAATCGCGATTAAAGAGAGCCGAAAATCTCCGACTTAACGCTTGTTTACCAATGAGGACCGACAAGGACCTCCACGCCAACCCACCTCACGGCCATGTACCGACCCGGCCTGGCCCACCAGCGACTATCGCCATGACCGAGCTGAAGTAGCCCATCGACAGCTTTCTACGACGAAGGCGGTGTCCGTCCCTCCGACTCCGGCCACCGCACGATCCCTTCCCAAGTTGCCACCCTCCAAACAATGTGGAACGAATCCGACCTACCCTTCGGCCACTCATCCTCTAGAGCGGCGCATGGCTCCCAATCGTCGTCCTCGTGAATCATCCCAAGGGACGCTTCTAGGCCGCAGTAGGATCGGCCGTCCGCACCACGGCCCCCTTCTTCTCACCGCTGGTTCTCTCCACTCAAACGACGGCCACACAAGATTCCAAACATCACATTAAATGCACCGGCGGCCCTTAATTCCCCATCTCTCACAAGATTTAAGACACCTCGACCCATGCTACAGTACCGCCAATCCCATCCCATTAATGGCGAATAGACCACACCAACCCTCGACATTTCAATTTGACACTCAGAAGGCCACTCTAGCAAGGAGGGATGTTCACCAATCCCTTCACTGGAGGGGAGGATTGACTCAGGTGGTTCCCAAACTAATGGAAAGACGGAAATACCCCTTAACCCTACCTATAAGAGAGAACACGTGAACAACTAACAAGGTAAGCAATCTTCTCCAAGTGAATTTCGCCCACCGATACACACATTACTAACTGACCGCTTGGAGGAACCACCGGAGATCCCAACTCCGTCTTTCCAGTCCTTTTCAAGGTAGTAATCCTTTCACTGAGTCAGTCGCCGGCTTTTAGAGAAAGAAAGTTCTGCTCTCTTTAAAACTAAACTCGCCTGGAGGTTATCGGATTATATACATCAACAGCTAGCATAACTTATAAGCTTTAAAAAATAAACCTTCCAACACCCTCTATATCATTGTATATAGTATTCATTTTTATTTCACATTGAGGAGAAATCATAATTATTTAAAAAAAACGTTATGATTTGGGAGATTAATGTCTAATTTTCAGTAGAAAATGAGGGGATTTGTATCCTCAAAATTAGTTGGAGAACTGGCGTAGTTGTTGCAAAGTCCTAAGTCGTAGTTTTAGGAAAGAATTAAAATAATAATAATGATAATAATAATAATAATAATAATATGTTACCGTATGCAAAATTATGTCTCGTTTATCTTGTATAAATATATGGACGCAGTGAATTTGGTGAGATTGTTTATCGTTGTGGGCGCGAAGATTGCAGTTGATACATAATGAGCATAAATAACTGTAGAACGACATACACATATCTGCACATAAAATTAAAGCTCCTAAAGAATCTTGAGTTATCAATTACATAAAATAACATACAACAAAAACTCATTAAAAAAAGGGGGAAAAAAACACCATTACCCTTCTCAATTTAATCTCTTCAACCTACAACACCTCACCCAAAGAACCACAAAGCAAATAAGCCTATACCCAACAATAAACCCCAACATCACAATCAAACTCCTCCATTTTTGCTCCTCAACCAACCCTTGCTGCCTCAAAAACATCCCTCCATCAACAACACAGATCCCTTCTTCATCTCTAGTCACACACTGCCTCCTCCCTCTCTCTCCTCCGTACTCATTCACCATAAACCCTTCAAACGGATACTTAAACAAACTCAAATAATGCATAAAAATCCAGTATTTTGGTATATTCCTCTTCGCGATAAAATACCCCGAAAATAGAAAAAACGAACCCATCAAGCCTGCGATCAACGAGTTGCCTAAGATGAAATTGGGAACCATCGCGCTGAAGCACGATACAAAAGAGTTCGCCATCGCCATAACCAACCAGACCACCAGCCAAAAATAGAGAAACCCGTAAATTTCCTTTCTCAAGCCGACGAGCCAGTAGACAGGCGCACTGTAGAGAAGAGAAGCTAATAATAGAAACGGTAAAAACACGAGAGTGTTGGAGATAACGTAGGATGAAACTCTGTAAGCTCCTCTCGATGTCTCTTTCGACAAAATCCGACGCTCTTGTAGAAATATCGGCAGCCCTTCAGTTGTTGAAGACAAGAGAAATGTTAATGTAAATGCGAAAAATCCGACTCGGGATGAAACGTTGTTTACATTCATGAAGATTGTTCCAAGCGCAAATCCCGCTAACATGCATTGAAGCATTCTTGCTGACGATAGTTGCTTTGTTCTAAGGACATTTTTGAAGAATCTGGCTGTGAGGATTCTGACCTCGTTGAAGCGAGAGTTTGCATAATAAATTCGAGCTTCTTTAGGGACTAAATCGCAAAATTCTCGCTGAGACATGGAAGGTGATGGAGCCATGACTTGCGTCGGTAGAGTTTCAATTGCATCCATGGCGAATTCAAGCACGTTAACGTGGGGCGGAATCGAGTGACCCGATTCGATTAATTTCACTTCGAGAGACGGGAGAGCCGTGGTGCTTAACGGACCCATTGGAAATAAGCAGGATCCTATCAAAGAGATCCAAGATCCGAAACCCAGGCTGGTGGATAGTGAGGATTACGGTTTTGCCCTGGAGGACAGCCATCGATTTGAGAATAGTGATGACGTGGAGGGCGCAGGCGGAGTCGAGGCCCGAAGTGGGCTCATCGAGGAGGAGAATTTGTGGGTCGTGAACGAGTTCGGATCCAATCGAGACCCGACGCCGTTCTCCACCAGATAACGACCCGATTCTCGAATTCGCCACGTGCGCAAGCGAGAGCTCGTTGAGGATGTCCTGAACTCGGGTTTCGGGTTCGGTCCGGGTACAGCGGAGTCGGGCGGAAAACAGAAGCGATTCGCGAACCGTTAGTAAGGGGAAGAGGGTGTCATCTTGGGTGACGTAAGCAGAGAGACGGCGGAGCTTGGTGGAGGAGGAGGAGAGAGGGGCGGCGTTGAGGAGGATGTGACCGGAGATTTGGCCGGAGGGGAGAGCTCCGGCGAGGATGGAGAGGAGGGAGGTCTTTCCGGCGCCGCTGGGGCCCACGATGGCGAGGAGCTCAGAGGGGAGGGCGGAGCACGTGACGTCGGAGAGGATGGCACGTGAGGGGATGGAGAGGGAGAGGGAGATGGCGTCGAGGCGGTACCGAGGTTTTCGGGTTACCGGAATCGACATGGCGATTGAATGAAGAAGGAGAGATTGATGAATGAATGGGATTAAAGTAAGGGAGTTGAGAAAAATGGAGAGTAGAAGAGGAGATGAGCTAACGTTACCAAACTTAAACTTGAAGAGTGCCTACTCTCTTGATATTATGCGTTATTTTTTCTTCTTCATGCAAGAATCAATTTAAGTATATGGTTGTGTGTTGGAATTTTGGTGGCTTAGGTGTGAGGCTTTTGTATAGGAAGTTTTGAGGTGTATAGGTGTGGGTGTGGTGGGTGTCATGGTGTGTAAGTTAATATGTGATGGTCTGGGATTTATTTACCCGATTCCAAATTTGATAGTTAGATTCTAATTTCGATGCGAGAAGTTTTCTTGCTAACTTTATTATAACTAATAGATTTTTCGAGAAGGAAAAATAGTAACAAGAAGAGATTCTCTACATCACTAATTGTACATAATGTTTACAATCGCTTGTGAGGACGAATTGTACGTATTGGTTCATCCTTAATTGTAGAGAAGGATAAACGCTTATATGTGTGAAAGTAAATTGTGCAATAGTGTTTATCAACTAAATAGTGGTTAATAGTTGATGCACAAAGTGTGAATGCATTTTCCTAGAGTCCAAAGGCTCAGCCGCGTCTAAGCCCAAGGAACAGTGTATTAATTTCTAAACCCCCATATTTTCTATTTTATCCAATGATAGTTTGTATTTGACGCACCAACTATATATCTAGTGAATGAATAACCGAATAGTTTCTCCATATGTGTGACTATAAATTTTGTATGGAGAGAGATGGCTTCGATCTC
This sequence comes from Asparagus setaceus, assembly GCA_012295165.1. NCBI lineage: Eukaryota > Viridiplantae > Streptophyta > Magnoliopsida > Asparagales > Asparagaceae > Asparagus > Asparagus setaceus. Next base: position 66,209,908 of record CM022705.1, on the reverse strand, counting down.
AATTCCATGAAGGACCAGATATTAAATACTGCATGTGTTAATATTTAAGTTTTTTTAGAGTAACCATGGGTATAATTAAGTCTTCTGTTATCATTACTACGGTTTAATGAAATATATGCAGTTACTCTTTATTCAATCGCATTGCATCAAACCCTCAAGGGATGGTTTTACACATGGGTAGAAGAAAAATAAGAGAACAAATAAGGAGTAGTAATTATTTTGAAATCAAGGAAACTGGATGACATAAGCCAACAAAAACAAGCCAATACCTTAATAAGCCAAATGCCGGCTTGATATCAGAAACCCCCCTTAACTTTGGGCGATTTTCAGAAAACCCCCATGAATTTTTAAAATATCAGAAAACCCCCTTAACTTTGGGCGATTTTCAGAAAACCCCCTTAACTTTAGGGGTTATCAGAAAACCCCCTTAACTTTAGGGGTTATCAGAAAACCCCCTTAACTTTAGGGGTTATCAGAAAACCCCCTTAACTTTGGGCGATTTTCAGAAAACCCCATGAATTTTTAAAATATCAGAAAACCCCCTTAACTTTGGGCGATTTTCAGAAAACCCCATGAATTTTTAAAATATCAGAAAACCCCCTTAACTTTAGGGGTTATCAGAAAACCCCCTTAACTTTGGGCGATTTTCAGAAAACCCCCTTAACTTTGGGCGATTTTCAGAAAACCCCATGAATTTTTAAAATATCAGAAAACCCCCTTAACTTTAGGGGTTATCAGAAAACCCCCTTAACTTTGGGCGATTTTCAGAAAACCCCATGAATTTTTAAAATATCAGAAAACCCCCTTAACTTTAGGGGTTATCAGAAAACCCCCTTAACTTTAGGGGTTATCAGAAAACCCCCTTAACTTTAGGGGTTATCAGAAAACCCCCTTAACTTTGGGCGATTTTCAGAAAACCCCATGAATTTTTAAAATATCAGAAAACCCCCTTAACTTTGGGCGATTTTCAGAAAACCCCCTTAACTTTGGGCGATTTTCAGAAAACCCCATGAATTTTTAAAATATCAGAAAACCCCCTTAACTTTAGGGGTTATCAGAAAACCCCATGAATTTTTAAAATATCAGAAAACCCCCTTAACTTTGGGCGATTTTCAGAAAACCCCCTTAACTTTAGGGGTTATCAGAAAACCCCCTTAACTTTAGGGGTTATCAGAAAACCCCCTTAACTTTGGGCGATTTTCAGAAAACCCCATGAATTTTTAAAATATCAGAAAACCCCCTTAACTTTAGGGGTTATCAGAAAACCCCCTTAACTTTGGGCGATTTTCAGAAAACCCCATGAATTTTTAAAATATCAGAAAACCCCCTTAACTTTGGGCGATTTTCAGAAAACCCCATGAATTTTTAAAATATCAGAAAACCCCCTTAACTTTGGGCGATTTTCAGAAAACCCCATGAATTTTTAAAATATCAGAAAACCCCCTTAACTTTAGGGGTTATCAGAAAACCCCCTTAACTTTGGGCGATTTTCAGAAAACCCCATGAATTTTTAAAATATCAGAAAACCCCCTTAACTTTAGGGGTTATCAGAAAACCCCCTTAACTTTAGGGGTTATCAGAAAACCCCCTTAACTTTGGGCGATTTTCAGAAAACCCCCTTAACTTTGGGCGATTTTCAGAAAACCCCCTTAACTTTAGGGGTTATCAGAAAACCCCCTTAACTTTAGGGGTTATCAGAAAACCCCCTTAACTTTGGGCGATTTTCAGAAAACCCCATGAATTTTTAAAATATCAGAAAACCCCCTTAACTTTGGGCGATTTTCAGAAAACCCCATGAATTTTTAAAATATCAGAAAACCCCCTTAACTTTGGGCGATTTTCAGAAAACCCCCTTAACTTTGGGCGATTTTCAGAAAACCCCCTTAACTTTAGGGGTTATCAGAAAACCCCCTTAACTTTGGGCGATTTTCAGAAAACCCCCTTAACTTTAGGGGTTATCAGAAAACCCCCTTAACTTTGGGCGATTTTCAGAAAACCCCATGAATTTTTAAAATATCAGAAAACCCCCTTAACTTTGGGCGATTTTCAGAAAACCCCCTTAACTTTAGGGGTTATCAGAAAACCCCCTTAACTTTAGGGGTTATCAGAAAACCCCCTTAACTTTGGGCGATTTTCAGAAAACCCCCTTAACTTTGGGCGATTTTCAGAAAACCCCCTTAACTTTAGGGGTTATCAGAAAACCCCCTTAACTTTAGGGGTTATCAGAAAACCCCCTTAACTTTAGGGGTTATCAGAAAACCCCCTTAACTTTAGGGGTTATCAGAAAACCCCCTTAACTTTAGGGGTTATCAGAAAACCCCCTTAACTTTAGGGGTTATCAGAAAACCCCCTTAACTTTGGGCGATTTTCAGAAAACCCCCTTAACTTTGGGCGATTTTCAGAAAACCCCCTTAACTTTGGGCGATTTTCAGAAAACCCCCTTAACTTTAGGGGTTATCAGAAAACCCCCTTAACTTTGGGCGATTTTCAGAAAACCCCCTTAACTTTAGGGGTTATCAGAAAACCCCCTTAACTTTGGGCGATTTTCAGAAAACCCCCTTAACTTTAGGGGTTATCAGAAAACCCCCTTAACTTTGGGCGATTTTCAGAAAACCCCCTTAACTTTGGGCGATTTTCAGAAAACCCCCTTAACTTTGGGCGATTTTCAGAAAACCCCCTTAACTTTGGGCGATTTTCAGAAAACCCCCTTAACTTTGGGCGATTTTCAGAAAACCCCCTTAACTTTGGGCGATTTTCAGAAAACCCCATGAATTTTTAAAATATCAGAAAACCCCCTTAACTTTGGGCGATTTTCAGAAAACCCCATGAATTTTTAAAATATCAGAAAACCCCCTTAACTTTGGGCGATTTTCAGAAAACCCCCTTAACTTTAGGGGTTATCAGAAAACCCCCTTAACTTTAGGGGTTATCAGAAAACCCCCTTAACTTTAGGGGTTATCAGAAAACCCCCTTAACTTTGGGCGATTTTCAGAAAACCCCCTTAACTTTGGGCGATTTTCAGAAAACCCCCTTAACTTTGGGCGATTTTCAGAAAACCCCATGAATTTTTAAATCGGTTATCAAATAATCAATTTCAGAGTGCGGTATTTTTAATGTAAATCAAAAACTTTTCATCACCAACTCCACCTTAAGGTTTATCCTAAAAAAGCAAGATAATCAATTTTCTTTTCGAAACGTATTGTAGGCATCAAAAATTGCTGAAGAACCTCAAATATGACTAAATTATGAGAAGATCGAAGGACAACATCGTCGAAATCTCAAGAAGTCAACACATGAGAAGATTGTGTCTCGCTACTAGCGAGACACTTGTGTGTGTCTCGCCATGGCGAGACACTTGCTTATGTCTCGCCGTTAGCGAGACACTTGTGTGTGTCTCGCCATGAGCGAGACACCTTGATGTGTCTCGCTACTAGCGAGACACTTGTTGGTGCCTCGCCACGAGCGAGACACCTTGATGTGTCTCGCAACTAGCGAGGCACTTACTTGTGTCTCGCCAAACACGAGACACCCAGAATACTTGAAACGAGCTCTTGAAGGGTCTAAATCAATGCTGGTGGGGCCCACTTGACTTTATCAGCGCAGAGAGACGTTCAAATACTTTAATGTGCGGTTACACGCGAAGATACCACTAGGCGTGATTCTAGGGCATTTAATCGTGCCTAAAAAGCGGAAAACCGTTACAACAATGGAGGATTCACATCGCCGCCAATACCGGCAGCCATACCGCTTCGCCGCTAGCTAAGGTAGCCTTTACACCGCCGCTGCCAAGCAGGCAGCCTGAGGCACCGAGCGCCGCTTAATCGCAAATGTGGAGCACTTATGACACTTGTGTTTCTTCGAGGGCACGCTTCCCAAAGACTATAAATACCCTCCTACGTCCACTTGGGCGGAGGTCGGCTATCAAAAGGGGCAATCGAGATCCAAGCTTCGGAGTTCAAGAACACGATCCACACGGAGATTCCTCGAGTTTAAGCTTTGACTTATTCTTGAGAAGAGTAGATATCTTACCTTGCTAAGATATTTCTTTGAAGTTCTTGTTTCCTTTGCGAAGCATCAACTAAACCCGTCGATTCGACGATCACGCCGGTGGTCCACGGATTACGCGTCCCCGGCACAGGCAAAGTCCCACGAAAACAAGAGATCTACACTTGTAGCGTCTTTTGTTCGAGTTTGTGAGAGAGTTATTTAATTTCTTTGTAACTGAGAACCAAAAGTGTAATTTTCTCAAGTTTTACAAATGGAATCAACTTTCGACCCAAACACGTATCAGTCTATCTCTGGAATATTTTTGCAAAATAATTAATATATACATTGATATGAATGACTTGTGCATAAAAAATTAACGTTGAATTAAACTTAGTAATTGATATAAATGGCGGACCCAAAAGAGACAACGGTTGGCCATAGCCCTCCCTTGATTATGCAAGTTTGCTTTAAAGTAATTGCAGGAATTTTTTACAAGTTTGGATTATTTGTCCTCTTTTTTTTTTTTTTATCGCGCCTTTGGCGCACACGAGAATCGAACCCAGGCCCGCCACGAGGGAACGATATGGCTTTGCTATGTGAACTACTGGTCCACCCCGATTATTTGTCCTTTGAAATATGCAATTTTACTTTCTTATAGATTAACTGTTTTTATCAGTGATCTTTATTTTTTATTTATTTAAAAAAATAAATATCACTGATAAAAACAGTTAATAGAAAGCAGTGTTGCATATTTCAAAGGACAAATATCAGCGATCTTCGTTGTCATTGTTTATTCTGGGAATGGTCCAATTTCCCAAAATTATTTTTTGTCACAATCATATGCTTAGTAATATCAAGAATAAACAAAGCTAAATCAACGCCTACTTTCCGGTGGCACTCAAATCCAATTTGGATCCTTTCCATTATGAAAAAATAGTGAGAGATTGCTACTTTTAATCTCAGTTGTTAATTATCTAGTGGGTGATTATGGTACATTCTACATCTAAACTCATCGTACCCAATGTATTGCACTTATTTTTAATTTACACTCAAAGAAAAAATCATAACCATCCACTAGATAATCAATAGTTGTGATTAAGTAATGGTCCCTCTATTAATTTTTTGGTAGCAGAGAATATCTGAATCCAGATCCAATTTGGATCAAGTAAACCCCTCAATTTTTTAACTCACACAAACCCCCACAGAGAAAAAAAAAAAATCTCGGTTCCACAACCGATTGATATGAGAACTCTCCGTGATTTTGCATTAACCCTCTTGAAATTTTTTATCTCACATAAACCCCCTCAATATTGGGACGTCTCACAAAACCTCCATGAACTTAAAACTTCTCATGTCAGCCCCCTTACTTGTAACTGACAATTAACTAAAATTTATTTGAGAGGAGAAACTCTCGGTTGGGAGAAGGATGTATGTTGCCTATAAATAACAATGGACTAAATTTAAAAGTTTTCCTTGGTATATTTTATTGTCCATTGCTCATTGTCCGCTTGTATGTAATTTCTTGCTAAGTTATAGCACAACTTACGAATGTATAAATGACCATTTCAGCTATAATGACGACTCGCTGCGCAATCAAATGAGAAATGGCCTGGTTAAATGATTTTTTGCTTTCTTTTACCGGAGGTGATGTATTTGAGACGATAGAAAATGAGTAATTAGATTGAAGAGATTCCTAAATATGAGAACTCATATCTTGGACAATCGTCTAGTGCCTCTTCTTTTGACTTTGGATCGCATTAGTAAATTTCTTTGCGACTTAATCCCTCCAAACAAGCAACCTAATTGATTCTAAGAGCTTCCTTTGAAATTTCAAAAGCAATCACACCCGCGATTGAAGCTGAATCTGTGGCAGAGCTCTTTAAATACAAAGCCTTATTCAGGTGAGCAAACAACATTGACTGGCTACAGTATAAAGTTGGTGAGTTTGGGTTGCAATGGTCACCCAACAAAATATCATCTCCCCTAAACCCAATTTCAACTCCTTATTTGTTACAAAACAAACCCCACTTTAATCCTTGCTTCAATTGTGAGCCCAACGTGTGTACTTATGTTGCGTGATGGCAGCTACTACAGACTTAGCCTACTATACTAGCAAGCAGTGGACGGTGAACTCTCTTGTTACATTTGGCACTCATTGGCATCATCTTGCAATTTAATGGGATCCAATTTCCAAAGAGGAGCTCAATAACTGCGAAGAATTATCGAGCAACATGATCATGTGCAGCAATTGTAGTCAGGAGCTATCGTGTCATGAAGCATGCAAGTGAGGAGGATTTTTTTTTAATACAATGTATTTGGTTTGAGAATGGCGATAATTGTACACAAGACTTATACTATATACGTACGCTTGTACTATTACACCCAAAAAGTATAAATTGCCAAGTGAAATTATAAGTTTTGATAGACTTCACTTCTTTGTATCTAGCAATATAAGAGTAATACAACTTCTGTAGTACAACTGGCATTTTCCTTGGTTCAATAGTCTTAATTGTGAATTGACTGGGGACAATTAGAGAGTTGAAATAAAGGCCCCCAATCTTTGAGCGGTTGAGTCAGATATGTAAGTAGGCACAAGTCAATGGCTGGGTGCACCACGTTGCAGTAGTTCATGTTGATGTTTGGTCGTTTGTCATTCCACAACTTTTGATCACTTAATTTTCTCCAAAAATATGTATCCCATGATTGTTACTTGCCCAAAGTGGTAAGCCAACCTCAGAGTCGGAGAAAATGTCAATGACAAAGTATCCATTGGTTTCAGTCATTCGGTATATTGGATTAATGGTGCACTATAGATAGTAAGTCTATCCTGAGCATGTAGACTGATGATTTATTTATACTAGATACAAAATCTAGATTTGACGCATCATTAAAGCAATGGTTTGAAATCATTCAATCTGACATAAAGAGATCCCTTCCTTTAAAAGAAAGTATCTAGTGGACTAATGGGTCCAGACCACTTTGTGCATTATGTTTCAAGAAACATGAACACCTAGGTCGATGCAAAACATGAAGGGTTTGAAGAATCCATCTTAACTTTTCTACCGTACAAATCCTATCAAAACTATTCTAACCTATAGAAGTGAGTGGTTTATACCATTTCTGGCGTAGTCATAATTACCAAACTAACTCTTTATCCCATTATGAATGACATATAGATCACTCAATTCAATCAAGTGTGCTGGTAGAATATATACTCGCTTTCCTATGATGCCCAGTGACCACACATCCGTTTCCTTTTGCTTCTTCGTGCTGACGTGCGTGTCTATAAATTTTGGTACATTTTTTTTTATTTTTTAAATAACCATATCATGTGTACTTGTGTTCCAAATATCATTCAACACCAAAGAAGCCTTATCCTTATACCACAACGGTACCTAGATTCAATAATAATTTCAGTTTACCATTCTTCTGTAAAATATTGGGCCCAACTTTGTCCTTCGAACTTAGTTCTGGGCAAAGTGTGCACTTTTTATCAACTTGAATATTACGATTCAGTGCACCTTCTATTCTACAGTGTCCATTTTATTGTGAAATCACTTTGAAAATGATTGTTACATAAAGAGTTGTTGATGTTGGTGATGGTGGGTGTGACTTTGTGAGCGCTTGTGAGATAACAAGGCCGTAAGGTAAAGAGAAACTTGGACGACGGTTCACAGTGCGTTTAAGAAACGCAAGGCATGTTTAAAGAAGAGTATGAGGTGAAAATATACCAGATCATATAATTGAATCTGAAAATTAGCTGTAGCTATAAGTTTCGGCTGGTACTGACTGAAAATTCTTTGGCAAATCTAGAAGACACTGAAATGGCCAAATATAGTTAGATATTTACGCAAGTTCATAATATGTTGATTCATAAGCACCAGTGGTCTACTGGTAGAATATTAATTAACCTGCCACTAGGGGTGGTAAACGATCGAACCGAATACAATACTAAGGTATTCGTATTTATATTTGTTGAAAATTATCAAATTCGAACCTGAATTCGAATATTCACATTTGGAGTTTTTCAAAATCGAACTCGAATACTCGGTATTTGATAAATCTTCACGAATAGTTATCGAATTAATATCAATGCATATTCATTATGCTGAAGAATTTGATTTTAAGTAGTATTAAATTTATAAATGATAATTATTACTTTACAATTATGATGTATATATATCTAATTTGAATATTTTATTAGAAAATTGATTTAAGATTATTTTAGTCTCTCAAAATTAGTACATAGAACTAATGTAGAAATGATATGTGGATTGAAAATATAACATCATTGTTGATGTCAAATATCAAACATGAAAATTTAGATTATGTAGGGTTTTAGGGTTCCTCAATCTTCTTTTGATGGTTGATTATTTAGCAGAGGATTCAGTCATGCACACAAACAATACGTAAGAGGATCGGAGTTGAGTTCTTCAGGGGTTCCTCCGATGGTCAAGTCAGTATTGATCTTAAGCGGAGGAGAAAAAGAACGATAGTAGTGTGTTCTCATGTCAGAAATCACCTACCTCCATGCAGTAGGTAGGGCACCTATTTATAGCAGATTCAGGAGCGCAATTTGTAACTTCGGCCGAGTCTAAGCAGCCAACTTATTCGGCTGATACTTTATAGGTGTCAGCTGCGGATGGTGTGAGTCACTTTCGTGATTAATGCGGGGGTGACAGGGGAAGTAAGGTGCTGACGAGGTCCGATGAGTCATTAAGACTTTTGGGGTCGAAGTAATGATGACTCCGACCATGCATTTAATGTGATGGTGATCGGCTGTCGGCGTGGGGTTCGAGAGTGATCGCCTTTCGTCTCGACTTTGCGAGTGGGCCTATAAAAAGACGCCTTTTAATTCGGCCATCTTGGATTGAGAGCTTCTCGACTTGGTTTTACAAAATGAAGAGGCATAGAGCCGGCCTTAACTACGGGGTCTGAGTGAGGATGCCTTTCGACTCGGCCCTTCTTGGGAAGGGTTGAGTGATGACGTTACTTGACTCGTCCTGCATAGGGTCGAGTCAATATAATACATAGTTAACTTAGGACACGTGTCAACTTTTAGAGCGGGATTAACGCTTAGTTATTTCTGTGATACAACAATCATGTGCATAATAATACAAATTATAAGCGATCAAAATTTAAACGAATATTTGATAAGCAAGTGAATCAAATATATACGTTTGGTTAAATTCAATTCGTTAATGAATTTAAATGAACCATCAAATTAAATATAACCAAATAGTTACCCAAACACTTAATGAACTATTTTGTTAATTATTTGGTTTCTTTCCACCCCTACCTACCACTGTTTAGACCTGGGTTCGATACACTACGGGGACATTTTTTAAACATTAGACAGATTTAGATTATAATATTTTATTACGTAGCTTGTCGCGAAGCACCAGTGGTCTAGTGGTAGAATAGTACCCTGCCACGGTACAGACCCGGGTTCGATTCCCGGCTGGTGCACTTTTGTGACTAACCTGACTCTGAGATTTTAATTCATGGTCTTGCCTTTTGCTGCGAAACTAAATAGGGTGTTATGTTTTGGGATGAGATCGTGTTAATCGGGTCAAATCCATCATCCAGCTGGGTATTTAAGCCCACTAACACAGTTTATATTCCCACAAGGATCTCCGAATGTTTTACTTAGTGATTAAAAACGATTATTTAAAAAAAAAAGCCTTACTGAGAAGAGATAGTATGGATTATACTAAGGGGTTTTTGTCTTTAGACCCAAAGGTTTACCATGATTTATGTTTAAACCAAATTACTTTTATTTGTTTTTAGACCCGATCAACTTTGTTTATTTATCTTTAAACCCAAATTCTCAAATACACTTCATACTTATGTGGTCCTCCCTAAAATTTTTCAAAAAATTCTAATTTTACCCCTCTCTTTTTCTCATTTAATTCTCTCACCTCCTTTGCTCTCTTATTTCCTTCTTCAACTCTCATACAAACCCATTAAATACTCCTTAACTATCTTAATTCATAATGTTTAAATACTAAAGTTTAGTGAGGATTCATCTCTTTTGGAACTTTAAGGCATAAATTCTCCCAATTCATCAACTTTTAATTTTATAGCATAAATTCACATAAGTATTTGGGAAAATTATAACATTAATTTATTATTTTCTTCATCACAAGTTTTCACATGATTATTCATAAATCCTCATGATTGTTCATTACAATTAATAGTACTAAAAATATAAAATTTTGATTTTAGTTTTCATAATTTTGATTTTAATTTCATATGTTAGAGAGAGAGAGTTTTGAGGGGATGTGAGGGTATTTTGGGGTTTTACCTCCTAAAAGTACAAATATAATATATTCAACTATGAATTATACTATTTGGGTTTAAAGACAAAAAGAGAAAGTTGATTGGGTTTAAAGATACAAATAAAAACACTTGGGTTTAAAATGAATCAAGGTAAAACTTTAGGTCTAAAGACAAAACCCTTATCATTACTAATTGACTAAAATTTACTATTGCTTTAATTTTCTATCTATTAGACAAATATTAAACTCGGGCTCTTCTAGACAAGTACTACCCGTGCATCTTTATGAAAGAAGAGGTAATAAGAACCTTTTTCTCGCTATGTTATGAGAAGAAGAAAATAATTTTTTATATCAATTAAAGTAGATAGTTTGAGTGTCGATTTTTCTTAGATAATTACAATATTAACTTTAAAATTAGACAGCTTAACTATCAATCTCTTTTACAAATCTAAATTTTTATGATTTTTAAAACTAAAAATGTCTAGGATTTCAATGTCTCGAGATTTCCTCTAATTCCCAAAATGGATAGTAAGAAGTCCCACCATCCTCTAGTATTAAAGATATAGGACTTTTCATGATCATTAGACACTTCTACCTCATGCATTCCCCTTACAATATAATATATTAAATTTACAAAACAACGAGCATAGGTCTAGCTATAAAATTTTCGAATGACTGTTTATAAAATTTTCAAGGGATACCTTTAAATTTTAAAACTTTTAAATGGTTGTTATAAAATTTTTAGGCATATGTTTGCAAAAACTTTAGGGGCTTATTTATACTTTTGGACTTTGCATAGAACTGTTCTTAATTTTTGACTTTCTAGGGATTATTTGTAATTTATGGATTTTAAAGCAGTTAATAATTTTTGGATTTTTGTGGTCTATTTATAATTCACAATATTTTGAGGAGGTTATTTGTTGTAATTTTTTATCTTAAGGGATTGTTTGCAACTTTCTGGAGGATATTTATAATTTTCAAATTTTCATGGGTGTTTGTACTTTTAAAACTTTTAATGGGTCATTTGTAAAACTTTTAGGGAGTTATTTGTAATATTTTAAAATTTCCAGTCTGAGTAACTTTCAAAGTTTTAGGGGTTTAAAATTTTGAATCTAAAGGGGTTCTTTTCAAATATCTAAGTTTTTTACTAATTTATTTGGATTTTTAAATTTATCAAGAGGTTGTTTCTAATTTTTGAATATCGAGTAGTAATTTGTTGAATTTTTAGAGAGTTGTTTATATAATTTTTGGATTTTGAAGGTGGTAGTTGATAATTTTTAATCTTGAGTAACTCATTTATATGAAGAAGTGCTTTGATTAATGAAATTTTCAAATTATGTTTATTTTAGTTTGATAATAAGCATTCTTAGTTAAAGAGAATTATAAAGGAGAGTTTTGATTATTAGAATTTTCTCATTATGGATAGTTTTAATTTGACGAGAATTCTTAATTAGGTGAATATAATATTAAGAGTCTACATATCATTTTCTAATAGGATAAAATCACACATGACTGTTTTAGATATGACATGTGTCATGCATTTAGATGACACATGTCAGTTTTTGTGTCTTTTAGGAAAACTACCAATTTCTCATTGTATATAAATGAGGGATATAAAATACTAAGTTGTAGGGAAACACAATTACAAAGAAAATATAAGAGATAAATACCAAAAAAAAAATTAAAAATAGTATGACATGTTTTAAACTATTTTCTAAATTGTATTTCTATAATCGAATTGATATATTATTCCAAAATCATCACAATGTTGATTAAAAGAAGAATGTAAAATAAGTAAAAGACAACTCCTTTGCAGATAAAACCAACAATGGAGGATTGTGTTCACCTTGAGCTTGAGAAGATGCATTATGATGCTGTTTTCTTCAAACAGGGAGCTGTGAGAGGGTTTGGAGTGGTGCTAGAGACCACAATGGGCGTTTTTATGTGCTTGTATTGGTTGTTGTTCGTATGATAGTTTTGCACATATGATGGAGGCGATTGTATTACTCTAAGGTGCAAAGACGGATTTATGTGTGGACTTGTGGGGGCACTTGGCCCCATGAAATTTTTAATTTTTTACTAAACGATATACAAATTTGCATGGTGCCCCCATAGAATTTTAGTAGGTGCCCCCCCAAACTGTAAAAAGTGAGACCAAATAGAGAACAATTGTGAAGAAAATATTATTGCAACATAGTAGTATTTTGTTACTTTTAGTGATAAAAATAAAATGATCATGTATTCATATGAAAATGATAGTGAAAAGTTATATAATTTAGATATTTCTTTTATTGGTAGAATTTATATTATATAAGTTATTAATTTATATGTATAGTTTTATGTGTGCCTCCATAAGAAAAAATTTCTAGATCTGTCCCTGCTAAGGTGTGAAGTTAGCTCGATGTCTTGGTCCGCAAAAGGTTGTTTGTTGAATCAAATGCAAATGTGGTCCTTGATGAGCTAGATGGAGTAAATGGCAGATTCTCACCTTATATCCATTTGTGATGAAATTTTATGAGTTGCTAGGGATATTTCTCAAGTTCACCTTAAGTTTACTCATAGGAACAGCAATCAAGTGGCCTGCAAATACAATTTGCCAATTTTGGCTTTCTTATTTGCTTCTTAGTAAATTAAATTTCCCACTTTTCTAAAAAATAAAAATAAAAAGGAAAGAAAATAGGTGCATATTTGCAAATAACCCGATCTGTGTTTCTATTTTGTCTTGTTAGGGGTATCATTTTGATTAAAATGCTCCAGAGAGGATATCGGATCTCATAGACAATATTTTCCTAAGCGCTCAAGGCGTGAGGCACTTGAGAAATCGACCGAAAGCGTTTTCTTCCCTCCGATCCGAGATCTCCCGACAAGTACCAAGAAATGTAAGTTCTATCAATTTCTTCAAATTTTGTTTGTAGTCTGTGTTTTCATTGTGAAATTTCCTTTTTCTCCTTGGATTTAGTAACCAGATCTAGGGTTTTCGGGATAATCGCACTTTTTATTTTTAATTTCTAGTTTAATCTATAGATCGAGTTGTGCATGATTGCTGGAATTCTTGGATATAACTGCTAGATTTATTGACCTTGATGGATCAATGGTGCTGTAATCTTATAGAAGTGAGATAGTTCGAATTCTGAAAACTTAGCCTAATGAAACCCTAAATCAATAGAAATCCTTATCAAATTATTATCGATTTGTCTTCATATTCTTGTATTACGGGGGAACGAAACTATCAATTTAGGCGCATTGATATGAACCTTAGAGGAGTTTTTCAAAAAGTTTAGAATGGTTGTTTGCAATTTTTTTGAGTTACTTTTTTGTTAGGGGTGGAAACGAACCGAATCGAATCGAATACCATGGTATTCATATTCGTATTCGGTTAATTTTCACGAATTCGAAGTCGAACTCGAATTCGTGTCGAATAGGAAAAGGGTGTTCAAATTTGGTTTGTTAATTAGACGAATATTTGTCAAATGTTCACGAATATCTCAATAGGACACTTGTTAAGTCACAAGATCCTCAACCATGAGGTGTTGACTTCAAACTCTATGTATGAAGTCTTTTCTTACTTATTTTCTATAATGTTTTACTTAATTGTTATTATGATATTTCAATATCGAATTATTATAGTGTATGTTTATAAATTATTAATATAATAATTATAAATAGCAATATTTATAAAATTATGCACATGTAAAAGATAACACAATATAATAATCTAGAAGTAGAAAAACATAAACGAATATTTAATAATCAAACGAATCGAATATACCTCGGTCAAATTCTATTAGTTTATGCACCGAATACTAAAAATATTCATTTATTATTAAATGAACTACCGAATCGAATATGACCGAATATCCGGACGAATAATAACCGAACTGTTTATTAATTATTTGGTTCATTTCCACCTAACTTTGTCAAAAATAAAGGAAATAGGTGGTAGTTTTCCTTTTTAATTAAATCTACTGTAAATTAATAGCCCCATTAGCTGAATTGTGGTACCCTTCTATAAATTTATTTGGATAGCAGAGAGAAAACTGCCTGCTTAGGTGATATGATCCAAATTCTTATAATTATATGGATCAGATTTTGATTACCTCTTTATAAGATGTGTAGTTTCCTCATATATCAAACACTGGTTAGCTGAAGTACTATGTGCATGTTTTTCACTCGGGCAGATTGCGAAATAAGAAGAGCTCTAACAAGCTAGACAATGATTAAATATTCTTTATAATAGGCATTTGGTTCATAAAAATGAACTATTTATCGTTCTATGTTCTTTTAGGTTCTAATGATCACCTTCCGCTAAGTGATGATGTCCTTTCACAATTTCCTACACTTGCTATTAGCTTTCTTTTGGTCAATTCTCTGCCAATTGAAGTAAATTTTGGTGATTCTCTAAAAATGAATTATTTTCGGGTTTTGTTCGTAGCGTCCAGAACAAAGGTTAGCTTAAGATTTACAGCCTTATGTTAATTTATGCAGTTAGATCGACACTCTTAGCAGTAGAGCAATGCCTGCTCAAAAGATAGAAACAGGTCACCAGGATGTGGTTCACGATGTATCAATGGACTATTATGGCAAGCGTCTAGCAACCGCTTCTTCTGATACTACCATTAAGATCATTGGTGTCAGCGGATCCTCTCACCACCCACTTGCTACTCTCACTGGCCACCAGGGTCCTGTCTGGCAAGCTGCATGGGCCCATCCAAAGTTCGGCTCCATACTCGCCTCGTGCAGCTATGATGGCCGCGTGATCATTTGGAAGGAAGGAAACAAGCCTGAAGAGTGGATTCAAGCCCATGTGTTTACTGAACACAAGTCCTCTGTTAACTCCATAGCTTGGGCTCCTCACGAGCTTGGCCTCTGTTTGGCTTGTGGATCATCGGATGGAAACATCTCCGTCTTCACTGCTCGATCTGATGGGGTTTGGGATACTACTAAGATTGATCAGGCTCATCCTGTCGGGGTTACTTCTGTGTCGTGGGCCCGTCAACTGCACCCGGTGCTCTTGTGGGCTCAGGACAGCTCGATCCTGTGCAGAAGTTGGTTTCCGGTGGTTGTGATAATACTGTTAAGGTGTGGAAGTTATATAATAATGGTTGGAAAATGGATTGTTTTCCTGCACTCCAGATGCATTCAGATTGGGTGAGAGATGTGGCTTGGGCGCCGAACTTAGGGCTTCCGAAATCTACTATTGCTAGTGCATCACAGGATGGAACAGTGGTTATATGGACGGTGGCGAAAGAGGGTGATCAGTGGGAAGGGAAAGTGCTGTATGATTTCAAAACTCCAGTGTGGAGGGTTTCGTGGTCATTGACGGGAAACATTTTGGCTGTGGCTGATGGGAATAATAATGTGACTCTGTGGAAGGAAGCTGTGGATGGGGAGTGGCAGCGGGTGACGACAGTTGAGCCGTAAGAGATTCTAAATCTTGGATGGGGTTTCTTTTATGTGCCATGCTGATAAGAAAGTTTCACATTTTCTTTTATATGTGTGGTTGCTTTAGACAGTTTTTATTTTGTATTGCTTTTGGGTGCGCACTGTTATAGCCTTGTCTATTTAGAAGCATGAAGTGTTATCGTGTTGTGTTCCTGTCAAACTCTTTGAATGGCTGCGAGGTTTTACTTAGATATCTGGTGTTTTGACTTCACTTGTTTCTTAGAAGAGGTGCTTTGCATATGTTGCTGTTTTCAACTGTATTGTCTACTTAGGGTGAAGAGTTGATGTTTATTGTTCTGAAAGATTGAATCTGATGCAGATGGTACATCCAGTAATTGAGGTATCTTGTTCTTAAACTTTATCATTCATCATCTTGCATATCTTGCAACTGGGAGGTTTACCCGTAGCCTTTTTGTGAGTAGTCTCTTGATGATTGAATTTCGGGCATAAGCTATGCTTAACCGTTTAATGAATGGGTTTCTTACACAATTGTTTGCATTACTTTTCTTTTGAATTGAAGCGAGCCCTGTCAGGAGTCGAGAAAGATTACAAGTTGTCACGACAATTTAAGATGGTTTAAGACATGTCTCCGACCCTGACCTTAAGTTAATTTCCTGAAATTATTTCGATCAGGGGAGGGTCTGTCACCCTTGATCCCAATTTCCAGATGCCAATTTCCAGTTTGTAGACAAGATGAACTGTAAGATTGAAGGAAATTAGTGCGATGTCTGTATTGGACTGTGAGTTACGCTAGTCTAAAGAATAAAGAGCTCTTTATATCAAGTCCAGAATATCATGAAATGGTGGAAATTTGTTGGCATACAATCAATATTTATTATTTCACATGCTTATTTTTTAGACAATTGGTTTCCATTTTATGACAAAAAAATTATATACATGTACAGGCTGGTAGATTTGAACATATTGATGAGATGGATTGTAGGAGGATGCAGGTTTTGAAAGCTTAGATATAATTTCAAATTTCAGAGATGGATCGTGTTTCATATGCTTGATGCTAACCTTCCAATGTTTGGCACTTATAATTCCGGATCTGGGCAACTATGACGCACTTGGAATTGCTCTTGACTAGCCTAGGGAAGAATCAAGATAAAGAGTAATGCTGAAAATATTTGCCATAGGAAATTGTATGAAGGGAAAGAGTCAAATAGGCTTTCACATTCTTGTCTAATGCTATCAAATTGAGTTTTCATGCTGGTTGACACTTCACCTTGTTCGTCATGTTTCACAACTTAAGTGCAGGCTCAGTTGTTTGCAAAACCAACCCTGTGTCTAAATCTCGAGTAATATGGACCTGTAGCCAGGTAGGAACCATAACATATAACACCTTTTATCGGCATTTTTTGTATTCCTATTACTTCTGAAACTTGATAAAGCGCGAAGATTGTACACGCACATTTACTGATTTGCCTCCAGGGGGCAATTAGTAATGATGATTGGTGAAGTTGTTATGTTTACCACTGCCTAATACTGCTGAGGAATTCTAATTTTCTATATTGGTTCCATGAGCTTCCATCTTAGAGTTCCACCTATGCCAGCTATGACATTAATTGTGCAGTCCTTTGTGACTTAGTCTGTATCTGAGTTTTCCCCTGATAAATATTGCATACTGTTATCTTTTAATGTTATGATGCTACATGAAAAGCATATCGAGTTTTCTCCCCTGATTACGTTGCCTGACGCTCAGCAACTGCCTATATTAGCAGCGAGAAATGTTTAATGTTCAAACCATCTCGAGAGTTATGGCTTTCATCAGCGTCATCATCATCGCAGTAAAGCAAACGTTTTTCTTGGACATGAACTTAACGACTCAGAGACCCCCTTCAAAGCTAATTTGATCCAATTTGATGCTGGAGTTGGAAATCTTAATACTTCATCAGTAGCTAGATTTTTGAAACAAACTACTTTGAGAATAAGCTCAGCTTCTATTGTTTCGACCACCCTCTGAGCGGTCTCAAGTTTGGCTTGCAAAATTGGACTCGGTTGCATCTTATGGAGATTTAGTCAGATTCTGGGCTACGTAGTCTGTGATTGCTTGATATATGTTTGCTGGCTAGTTAAACTACATTCACCATGTTACATGAATACAGTACCATAAAGATATATTACACAGGCAGAGGTATATATACTACAGCTTATCATGGATTATGGATTATGGATTACTTATGGTTTTATTAAGTTTCTATTGAATTCCAAGAAACTTGTTAACTGAGTTTATGCATTTCAAAGCTTCAAGCTTTTCCTACTTCTCAATTATTCGGGTTATTAATACAAGAAAACATTTTATATGACCTTTTAACTGTATATACATCTCATATCTTAAGGTATTTCTAAATTACCTCTTAAATCATCAATACCCTGAAATTACCCTCTCCTAACTGCAAGTCTGCAACTCCACCCATCCTTGAAATCTCCACCGTTGGCAACCCCTAACCTGTGGCTGCGCCCGCAACCTCTTTTTCCTCCACATAATAATTTTCGTGTTAAAAAAAAAGTTTGCTACAATGTGAAAGTAAATTAGCAATTACAATTATCCTCTTTTCCCTCTAGCTCGTGTAAAAGAAATTGGTTGGACTACAATGTGATTAAGATTCTAGCTAAAATGCGGGGATATACACGTTGATACTTAAAACCCCTTCTTATGCAAAAAATTGGGTTAATTTCACAAAACCACCCTAAGGTTTGGGTTTTTTTTGTTTTCCCACGTACCTTCTAAACTTTAGTACCAATGAAGAAAAATAGAGGAGAGATATTTTGGGGGCTCCGGTGAAAGGTTTGATTTCTTTTTCTATGTATTTTCACAAAGAAAACCACTCTTTATATAGGCTATTCTCTCAATCATCTCTACCCCAAAATCACCTAATTATTTTTCTCATTAACTGCAATTAAAGCCTTTTATTGCCTTAATATAAATTCTGATAATGACCCATTAATTCTCTATTAATGGCCAATTATCACACATTAAACATGTGGATTATTTGGTTGATTTGGTCAACCATTTCTAACATCTCCCACTTGGCCAAATTAACCAAATGATATACCTCCCACTATCCGTGAGATTAGATATCTTATTCTTATCATTACTCCCACTATTCATGAAGAGTAACTCACATTTCATTATTCATGAAATTTGCTTGGACTTATTTATTTCTAAGTCCCATCAAACTTACATGTTTGATAAAGAATTCATTGGTATTCCTTTTGTTAAAGGATCGACAATCATATCGTAGTAGGGATGTAAGTCACTTTAACTTCTCCCTTATCTAAAATATCTCGAATGAAGGATATTGGATCTAAATGTGCTTCCCTTTGGAACTATTTGCTCCACTATTGATCAAGCTAATCGCTGCTTGATTATCACAATAAATATCAATAGGTCCTTCTAACAAATTGAGATCTAGATCAATCAAAAATCGTCTTATCCAGACAGCATGTGTAGTTGCCATACTACAAGCTATATATTGACTTCTTGTGTATATCTAGCAACACAACCTTGTTTCTTGCTACTCCAAGAAACAGCTCCTAATATGAACAAGTGTCTCGAAGTGGACTTTCCGTCATCTTTATCACCCCGAAATCGACATCGAATGCAGGGACTTCAAGCGAACTCGCTTGATAAACCAATCTATGAGTCAATGTGCCTCGATATACTTCATAATCCTTTTAACGGCTTCCCGGTGTCGGTCTGGATTACTTTGATATCGGCTAACGGACTTCTGGCATAAGCTAAATCAGTGCGGTGCATAACATTGCATACATCAAGCTTCCAACCGCTTGAGCATAAGGAACATCTAATGACTTCGTCCCTCTCGGGACTTTGCTCTTTACACAATCTCTTTCCTATAACCAGCGGGTTGGTGCGGGATTGGAATTCTCCATTCCAAACCTTTTAAGAATTGATCTTAAATACTTTTCTTGGTTTAAACTTAACATTCTAGACTTTCTATCTCGAATTATTTGAATTCCAAGAATATATGATGCATCACCATGTCTTTCATCTCAAACTTTTATTTGAGATCGCCTTGGTTTTATTCAACATATCTATGTCATTCCGCGAGCAATATATCATCTACATATAAGGATAATATAGTAAATTTGCTCCCACTTTTCAAGACATATACACAATTATCTAATTTATTTTGAATAAAACCAAGTTTGGTGATCGCATCATGAAATTTGAGATACCATTGTCTAGAAGATTGTTTTAAACCATATAGAGATTTTATTAACTTATAAACTTTATGTTCCTGTTCTTTTACCTGAAAACCTTCAGGTTGTTGCATATATATCACTTCCTTCAACTCTCCGTTGAGGAATGCTGTTTTAACATCCATTTGGAATAACTCCAAATCAAGATATGCAACAATAGCCAAAATGATTCTAATGGATGCAAATTTAGCTACAGGAGAATACGTCTCCTGAAAATCTATTCCAGCCTTCTGGTTGTAACCTTTGGCAACTAACCGTGCTTTGAATTTATCAATAGACCCATCAACACGGTATTTCTTTTTGAGCACCCATTTGCATCCTATGGCTTTTCTATTTTCTGGTAGATCACTAAGCTCCCAAACTTTATTCTTTTCTATAGAATCAAGTTCTTCTCTCATGGCTTCCAGCCATAGATCTGACTCATGCGATTTCATCGCTTCAGAGAAGTTTAAGGGATCTTGTTCTTCTATATTTGTATCTACCGAGAAACAAGATGGCTCACATGAATACAAATAGTAATCATCCATCCATGCAGGTTGTGTTCTAGGCCTTTTACCTAAAACACCTATATCTTTGAGGTTCATCATTTTCCATAGGTATTTCATCATTTTCAAGGTTAGGTTCATTCACAACATCTGGGTCATTAGTGGGAACAACACTGTAATAATCATCATCTATTACAGTTAGAGGTTCTATTTCCTCTTGAACTTGTTCCTCTTCCTCTAGATTCTCTAGAAATGTAGCATCTCGCTTTCAATGACCCCTTTTCTTTATTATAGAACTTATAACCTTTTGATTTTTGAATACCCTATAAATCTACACTTTAATGTTTTAAAGTCTAACTTATCTCTAAGTTGACTTGGAATGAGAACATGGGCTATACATCCCCATTTTGAGATGACTTAGATCGGTTTTCGTCCATTCCATAACTCATAAGGTGTAGATGCAACTGATTTGATGGAATTCTATTTAAAATGTAGTTTGCGTTAACAATGCTTCTCCCCAAAAATTTTTGTGAGACACGAATGAGACAACATGCATCTAACTACATTTAACAATGTTCTATTCTTTCTTTCGGCAACACCATTACATTTGTGGTGTATACGGCATTGTTGTATGCCTTTTAATTCCATCTTTGAATACAATAACTCTCAAATTCTTTAGAGTTATATTCCCCACCTCTATCGAGTTCTTAATATTTTGATATTCCTTCCAAGTTGGTTTTCAACTTTTGTCTTATATCTTTTAAAGCATTCAAAAGCTTCCAATTTTCTAGATATAAGATAGACGTGTGCAAACTTGGAATAATCATCTATAAAAGTAATAAAATATTCCTTATTACTATGAGTTTTGACACTTAGGGGACCACAAATATCCGAGTGTATCAACCCTAAAAGTTCATTGGCTCTTTGTCCGCCAATAAAAGGTTTCCTGGTCATTTTACCAGTTAAACAATGTTCACATGGTGGCAACTGAATATTAGATAGTGCAGGCAGTAAGTTCATTCTGATAATTTCTTTCATTTTTGAAATACTAGCATGTCCTAGTCTAGAATGCCACAATTCAGACTCAGAAATATAACAGGACAAGTAGTTCAAAT
Source organism: Asparagus setaceus (assembly GCA_012295165.1). Taxonomy (NCBI): domain Eukaryota; kingdom Viridiplantae; phylum Streptophyta; class Magnoliopsida; order Asparagales; family Asparagaceae; genus Asparagus; species Asparagus setaceus. Next base: position 66,188,371 of record CM022705.1, on the reverse strand, counting down.
TGGAAATTTTATTATCAGAATTATTACAAACTACTGGAAGAATGCATAATTCATGCTCGGGTACATATTTTCCCATAGCATACACTTTATTATTCTTGCCTATAGAAACCCGGTTATTGTAGAACCTAACTTCCAGTCCTTTCTTCATCAAGGAGCGAGAGAGATCAGTTGCTAGAAATCACGGCATAGAACACATCTTTGAGGACAAGAACACTATCCCCAAGATCCAATCTATATGAACCAATACCTTCTACATCGAGATAGGTATTGTTTCCCATATAGATCCTCTGTTCTCCTTTCTTCAGCTCGGTGAATTCCGTGACTCCATTCTTGTCCTTTGCGATATGTCTAGTCGCACCGGAGTCGATCCACCAACCATTGATGTCCGTCATCACAGCATTGCACTCCGTCACACCGACGAATTCTCTCTTGCTGGTACTTCCTGGCTTATAGCCTCCCTTGTTCTCTTGCTTTTCTCCTTGTGGACAGTTGGATCTGAAATGCCCAAACTTTCCACAAGTGTAGCAAGCCACGGGTACCTTCTTCTTAAATTCTCGTGATTTTGGACCTCTAAGTTGTGGTTTATTAGGGCGGGGTTTCTATTTCTTCGGTTTGTTGCCTCGGTGCACATAGTTCATTTCTGTTGCACCATGTTTAGTTCGGTTCCTTCCTCTTGGCTATTAAATCTTGTTCTATAGCTAAGTGCATTGGCAAATCTGTAATGATTTAATGGCGGATTCATTCTTAATGTAGTGGCATTCTGACAAGGGAAGGTGGAAGACTATTCAAGATAGTTCTTTGTAGGCGTTAAAATTGCTTATCAATACCCAAACAAGACTTCGTAAGCGGTGGGTTGACAACCGACGATCCATCCGGACGGCGACCGAAGCAGCGTCGGCGGTTACGCCAAAAGCGCGCAAAGCGAGTCGAGCGAACCCATGAAGTGAGTCGGCGGCGTCTGGCAATGAAAGCGGCGTCGTGGAAAACCGGCGGCGAAGCTCAACGAGGCGAGTTGGCTAAATTCAAACGTTGGCGAGGCGGAATCAACCGTGCTTAGTCCGTCGATGCAAGCGAACCGTTTGAGCTCGAAAGTTGATCGGACACGGACTCGAACACAATGGCGACATCACCGAGCAAAACTAAGCCGGAAGACCGAAGAATCGACGAAGAATCGACGGAGAGTCGACGGAAAACGACGCCAGACGACGGAGGCCATGACGAGCCACCTACCAACTTGTCGAGGTGCTCTGCAACATGGTCGAGGAGGTTCTACCACTTGGCCGAAGCCACCTCGCCAACTTGGCCGAGGTGCTCTCGCCAAGTGGCCGAGCCACCATCGTCGCTGGCTACAAGCACCTCCCCTTTTGTTTTGTATAAATAGGGGGGGGTCTTGCTCAGTGAGGGTGTGGAATTTTTTTGGATTTTGGCGGACTTCTGAAGAGCCCTCGCGAGATCTACGACGCACGGTTCCGAGCACCGGCGAGCTCAAGTCCAGTCGACGTCAGATCTATAGGCGGAAGGTAAGCAAACTCGGGTCGAACTACAGATACCCTCTAGGTTAAGCTTCGTCTTAACCTCAGGGATAGCGCTGTGATTTCTCCTTGTAGATCTCACCCGCTCCGGCGATCCTCTCCTTCGTGAGTGTGATCCCCGCAGGCGATCCTCTCCTTCGTGAGTGTGATCCCCGCAGGCGATCCTCTCCTTCGTGAGTGTGATCCCCTCAGGCGCTTCGTTTCCTTCGTGAAACGAGCCCCTCCACGTCTGTAGTTCCAGAACCCGGGTTTACACCAGGATCGGAATTGCGCGGTGGTCAACGGACGAACAAAAGTCCCGACAGCAAAGAACCCACGCAAGTTTGTGATCCCGTAAAATAGAGATACTCGTGTTTGTTCACAAAAGGAAGAGAGTTGTAATTTTCGTTTTCATTATGCGCTGAAATAAAGGCATTTTTTGTTTGAAATTTTGTTGTAGGCCAACGAAGGCGTAAGCAAGTTCAAGCGAGCAATGAATAACAAACCAACTTTCCTCAACAAGCCGGCACAAGTAGAGCCAACGGCTTCAACAAAGAAGCCGTCAGGTCGCGAATCGCGGATCCGATCCGGTCATCGAGGAGGTCGAAGTTCGAAGTTCACCGTAAGAAGTATGAGGAATACCTCTCCTCCTCGCCCGCATCCGCCCCCTCGAAGTCCAAGATGGTCTCCGCCGCAAGGAAGACCCAATCGGCCTCGATGCGAGGCGAAAATCCACCACCACCGCCGCCAAGACCGCAGACGACGGTGGTTCCCGGCTAACAACGGCCAAATCTTCGTAACCCCTATCTCCTAGGGTCGATTCCGCCAATGGCGCTGTGACTCTCCAAGAGAGCCCGCCGAGGCGACGCCGCTACCGGCTAAAACAATTAGCCCAGCGAAAGAGTCAATGGATGGGGTCCGCTATGAAGCGGATCTAAGATCTAAGTTGACTCGAGGTCGGTCCGAGATCGTAGCCGATTCCTACAGCCGCTAACGAACGAATGGGTCCGAATAAACGGAACCGTTCTACACTTCAGAGCGATCCGAAGCGCCAGCGCGACTCCTCGCGCGCTAGCACGGCTTTGGTGCATCAAGCCCGTGAATTGAAGAAGGAGGCGGCCAAGAAGTCGTCGACAAATCAGCTAGCTTGGAAGCCCAAGTCCGTCGAGGCTTCAACTTCGACGAACCCAACATCCAAGCCTAGCTCGCCAACAAAGCCAACTCCTCGCCCCGTGCTCAAATCGAAATTGTGAGCACCTCAGCAAAAGTGGCGTTGACACCAAAGTCACCTCCGGCGTCTGTACCCGAACTTCCGGCGAAGCTAACTCTCGCCACGACCAGCAGGCTTACCGTCAAGGATCGCCTAGGTCCGTTGAAGGAATCGCGGGTCACTCCTATCTGAAGTCGTACCCACAAAGATAAGAAGAAACTGCACGCCGCGCAGGACTTCATCGAAGTCAGAGAGCGTCGAAGAATCACACTCGCTGAAGCGTCGCGTTGCGGCAGTGACTTATGAAAGGCCTATTTGTTCTCAGAAGGAGACGCTCTCATCTGACGATGACAACGTTATACCTGAGAAGTCGTGCCAACACACGATAGGTTGCTCCGGTATTCATGCCGACGAGTTGTACTATCGTCTTTGGGGGTCTGAGTAAATCGAAAGAGGCCCGAGAATCAAACATGCCTTGCTTGTGCTCGAAACTGATCAAAGGCGGTGTTATCGAGTGCAATTGCGCTAAAGCGACTCGGAAAAGCGTCGGTCTTTGATAGGCTCGGCGCGAGAATGCGAACCCAAGTCAAGGCGCTTGGTAAGAAAAGATGGGCCTTCAGTGATGAATTGCCGAGTGCTACCATCAATATGACCAGCGAAGGGCGTCGTCGCGTGCGTTCGAGGCATCATAGCGAATGACTTCGATTGCGGTCCGGAATGAAACGACGGTATCGCCAAGATGCGAAGGATTACCCTCGAGATGATGAAGTGTCGGATCTTGGCTCCGCAATGGCTTCGATAATACAATTTCCGGCATAGGACAACCTGGCGTTCATGATCAGCGGAACAAGTGTCCCGGATGCTTGAAGAGGCCCTAACCAAGCAAAAGGACAACTTTAAGCTTGAAATGGAACCGCCATGCGCCAGATGAGAGCAATGCATGACCAGGATCCGGCGATAATGAACCGCCAAGGCGAGCCAAGTCGTCGCAATAATGTCAACTTAATGGATAGCGACACGGACGGGGAAGGAGGCCAAAACGTAGGTGATCGTCTTTGCTCGGCAAAGCGCTAGCGATAACACCGTCATTCCTCCCCAAGTTTACCCGAGCGAGGCGTAGGGAAAATGAGAAAATAAAGACCTCGAGCAAAATCAATACTTTGATTTCCGCCAAGAGGTAAAGAAAACGGGTATACCATGTCCTTACCCAAGGGAGTGGGAATCAATCCGTATCCGACAAAATTCAACCTCATCAACTTTACACCGTTTGGCGAAGGGATCGCCCACTCAAAGACTTGATCTACTTCAAGTCTCATCTAGGTGTTATCTCAAACGAGCCCTTGATGGTTCGGTCATTCGTTGGCACCCTTCGTGGAGCCGCCTTCGATTGGTACCGCCGTCTCAAACCGAGGGCGTTAATAGTTGGGATGATATGGAGGCCATGTTTCTCACCAATTTCTTCGACGATGACACCGAGGTATCCATCGGTTCTTTGTTGGACGAGAAACGAAAGACGGGAAACAGTGGATAACTTCGCCAAGAGGTTCGTAAATAAGGCAATGAATTGCGAGACCGATAACGGAGAAGTTCATTCTCCAAACTTGTCATAGCAACTTGTCATTGGGCGTGTTGGAAGCAATGGGAGCTGCCGTCGAGACTGGAAAGATTTAAGGATACGTGGAGAGCAAGCCGAAATGATTCTCGAGGAGGAAGAAAGCGGAGAGGTCAGCCTATGGTGGATGCTCACAAGCGTAACTTTGTCCCCGTGGCAAAGGTAAAGCGCCGAAAATCAGATTAATCAAACGCCCAACGCGAAGCGCAACAACGCACCACGCGCAACGCGGCCAACAAACCGTAATCGTAAACCATCCGCGTTCGGTTTCCAAGACTTACTGTTCAGGGCGAGGAAGTTCGAGCATCTTCAAATACCTTCGAAAATAACAAAATCCGGTTGCCCCAATTGTAAACCAAGAGGAGGCAAACAAGGTTTAGCAACCGAGTTCCAGCATTCGGCCACCGCCATCCCAGTTCTCGCTACCATCTCAAGGACAAGATTCAGGCCTTGATCGATGTTGGAGTCATTACTCCAAAACCCTCTAAAGATAAGAAGGTGGGAGCAAATGCGGTCTCTATAAGCTTGGATCAGTTCCTTGGATTGGTTCCAACCGACGGCCAGAAGGTAGGAATGAAGATGGTGAATGAAGATCCTCATGGGCGGTGAAGAAGGGGCTCGCACCGCATTATGACCGCAAACGGAGAAATCCTTTGGGTCCACCACGACTTCTTGGAAGGCGATCGATGGACTACATCCTCGACCATAAAGAAGTTCAAGGGAAAAGGCAAGCTATGCCATCTTTGCCAACAATTCGAGAAGAATGATGAAAAAGTAGCCACCTTCCACTTCCTCAAGAGGAGATCGTCTTCGCTACTAGGAGCGGAACACGAATATAGCTACAAATATCCGACACTCCAAATCCAAACGCTAAGACACCGCCGAGCCGGGTGACCACGACTCCTCTCACTGCAAGTGAGAAAGAAAAGCGGTGAAGCAAAGGAGAAATGTACCTCAGTCCGTGAAGCTCAACTCGGCGGTCCGATTCAATCGCCTGACAGAGGGATAGACCGAACATCGGGCTCTCCATACCGTTTGACGTCATGGCCCGGTTGGCAAACATCCGGCGGAATAACTCTCTGAGTTGCTCCGATTGTCAAAGGAAACCCGAAGCTCTACAAGAAGCTCGGCCGACTCGAGGTGTTTCTCACTCGAGATCAAGCCGATTAGGAAGAATCGCACAACAATGCAACTTGGCAACCAAGCACTTCCCGCATTACTTTTACAAAGGAGGATATGCGACGAGAGATTCCAAACACGATAGGCCGCTATACTTCACGGGTATATTGGCTCTAGTGAAGTTAACAGGATCCAAGTCGATCCGGTTCCGCCAGGAGCATTATGCCCCGCCTTATGTATCATCTTGAATCCCCGCCAAGAAGTCGGCATCAACAGCACAATGATCTATGGGTTTAACACCGGTCTCTACCGCTTGGTAAAATCGGATAAAGTGCCAAATGGGGATTTAAAGTCGAAGTCACGCTATGTGATTGACGCAGACTTCCTATAACTTATTGTTGGGTCGACCTTGGATCCACGGTAACGTTATAGTCCCATCTACTCTTCATCAGTGTCTCAAATATGTAGACACGAATAATGAGGTCAAGACGGTGGTCGCGGACAAACAGCCGTTTAAGGGGGTGGAGAATTATTTTACTGATTCTCTCCTCTACGGTAATGAGTCCAAATCAATCATCTACCAAGGCACGGACACGTGAAGAAGCTGATACCGAAGCCGGGCTTGATTATAGTGGTGGTTTTGTTTTAAATAACATTGTACCCCTTGTAATCAATCTTGACGATGAAGAATCGTCAGATGAACATTGTAATTGGCAAATTGCCGATGAATCAATAAATGGCGATTTAGAGTACCCTTTGTCTTTGAATGATGTAATGGCGAGTTTATACAGCGATCGAGTTGCACTTACCAACTTCGGTCTTCTTGCTTTACACAAAAGCAATTCCAAGACTCCTTTGGGACAACACTTCGTCATCCCACGAAGATCAAGTAGTGAAAAGACTTGGTTTACTAAAAGGAGATGCGCTCCAACTAATCATTTCTTAGAAGGAGATGAAGATGACAACGGGCCTATCCTCAACACATTCAGATATAGTCCGAGACACCGGGTATCATGAAGAAGTGGGGAGTGCGACTTGACACAAGGAGAAGGTCTATGTTTCGGCGAGGTCCTCGAGTCCCTCCTAAAGCGACATATGTCCCAAAGGGAAGCCGATAACTACTATGCATTTAGAAGGGATTGGGATACTAATCCTCCTCGAAGATGAATGCTCATGGCTAATTGATGATAATCCACCGATGAGGGAGACTGACATTCGCCCGATTCTTCGGTTGGGATTCCACACCTCGAGAAGCTTTCAAGGCTTTGATGTCAAATATGGCTACTACGATCCCGCTACTATTGAGGGTGATGAAGATATGCCAACATGGGAAGACCCATGGATCCATCAACTCAGAGAGCAGTTTGGGGATAGATTCGAACAAAGAGAACCCCCCACTAAGGACGAGGTAGTCCAGGTCAATATGGGTGAGGAGGAGCATCCTAAGCTCATAAACATCAGCAATACCCTTCCCTCGGAAGAGAAAGAAGAGTTGATCGCCCTAATCAGGGAGTATATCGATGTATTAGCTTGGAGTTATGAGGACATGCGGGACTCGACCCTAATGTAGCGACACATCGCCTCAACATCAAGGTGGATGTCAAACCTCGCCAAGCAATCAAGAAGACGGTTTCGCCCACAAATCTTGCGAGCAATCGTCGGCGAAGTGAAGAAACTCATAGAATCGGATTCATCGAGGAAATTCAACATCCGGATTGGGTGGCGAATATAGTCCGGTCATGAAGAAGAATGGTTCGATCAGATCTGTGGTCGACTCACAGATCCAACGCCGCTGTCCAAAAGACGACTTCCCTCTTCCAATCACCAATGTCATAGTCGACAATACGTGTGGGTTTGAAAGAATGTCGTTCATGGATGGTTTCTCGGGGTATAATCAAATCAAGATGCACCCGATGGCGCTAAACCTACGGTTTGAAGCCCATCGGTATATTTTGCTACGGTCATGCCATTTGGTTTAAAGAACGCCGGTACATACCGGCCAGCAATGGCGAGATTTTCCAAGATCATCTCCGGAAAGCGGTCGAATGCTACGTCGGCGACTTAGTCGTAAAAGCGTGACAAAGGAGATCACATCAAAGATCTTAGAGCGGTATTGAGCTCATGCGAACTCATCAGCTAAAATGAATCCTGCCAAATCCTTCCTTGGAATGTCCAGTGGCAAGTTCCTCGGTTTCGTCGTCACCGACAAAGGAATCCACGTCGATCCTGACAAAGTGAAGGCGATTCAAGAATTGCAACCTCCGAGAAATCGAGAGAACTTCGGGGGCTACAAGAGGCGATTGGCGTACATCCGACGGTTCATATCGAACTTATCTGGGAAGTGCCAACCGTTCTCAAAATTGAATAAGAAGGGCGTGTCATATATTTGGGACGACGCCTGCCAGAAGGCATTCGAAGAGATCAAGTCTTATCTCGCTAAACCTCCTGTTCTTGTTGCACCATGTCGGGAAAACCGTTTTGATCTACGTCAAGGCAACGGATCACTCGTTAAGCGCTTTACTCGCGCAAAGGCGGCGGCCCAGCGATCGGCGATGTATTACAGGCGAACATTGGTCGGCGAGTCTCGATACCCAATGGTCGAAGCGGTGCCTTGCATTAGTGTTCGCGATTGAAAATCGACACTATTTGGTGGACGGGCGATTTATGTTATCTCTAACGTAAATCCGGTCCGAATATTATGACCCACCGGCCTCAATGAGTTGGCGTTTGGCAAAATGGGCTTTGCTTTTGTCCCAATATGACTTGCACTTCAAACAACGAAGTCGGTCAAAGGACAAGCGATTTGCGATCTCTTGGTCATCAACCGACAGGGCCTGATGAAGCTATATGATGATCTCGGGATGAAGTTCGTGAAGTCAACACTACATCGCACCAACAAATATGGCGATTATATTTTGACGAGCTTCGGCCACTAATGTGGCAAGTACCCGGATGTTCTAAAATCTCCACTGAGTCGGAGTTGTCTTGATTTCCAGGAATCATGTCATGCCCGTGCTTATTCACTCAGAACCTTGTTCCAATAACGTAGCGAATACAGCGTTACTTATCGGACTTAGCTTCAAGGAGCCGGGGTCAATATCTCAAGCATCTGGCGATTCACAACCGATAGTTAAGCGGGTTCGTGGTGACTACGAGGTCGAACTGATCTAATCCCTATCATCGGATAGGCTGTTGAAATGGCGGACTCATTGAAGGATTCTTCATCGAATATATCCCACGCCCAAACGCCACGCAGATGCATCGGGCGGCCGTGGTCGTTAGCACAACCTTCCAGACCGAGCAACTAGTTACGGTCGGGACTCACCAACTCTTCGTACCATTATACGATGAGGCACAAGAAGGTAAGGGGTAGTTACCAAAGAAGTACATGCAACCCAAACCAAGTTGGAGCCAGAGATTGGCTTTCCTATCATCGACACGCCTTACATGGTATTCTACCGTAAGACGGAAGGAGAGAGAGTCAATCCGTGAAGAGCTCAAGATTCTTTACGACACGAAACCCGGATGCTATATCGCCGGGTACGATGGTCTTTATCCGATGCCTCTCAAACAAAGAGGCGTAAGAGGTCCTTCTGAAGCACACGAAGGTGAATGTGGTGCGCACCACCGGTCCCAAGCTCTACGAGCAAATCGGAGAATGGGCTACTTTTGGCCCATGATGATTAATGACGCAGCTTGAGCACGCCGAAATGCCATGCGTGTCAAATTCCGCGAATTATATGCATCACCGCCGTAGCAGCAGATCCTTCGCCACATCCTCGCCATTCGAGACATGGGGAATGGGCGTTGTAGGTCCCATTTTTCCTCCGTCGGTTAAAGGAGATCGCTTTATTCTAGCGATCACCGACTACTTCTCAAGTGGTCGAAGCAATCCCACTAAAGGAGGTCAAAGCGAGTACCGCCGCCGATTCATCAAACACCATGTCATCTATCGACATGGTGTCCCAAGACGGATCGTGCATGACAGCGGTCCCCAATTTATCGGCAATTCCTTCATCGGGTTTTGCGAAAATTCAAGATACAAGATGTCTCGCCACGTACCTATAATCCAAAGAAATAATGGGTTAGCCGAGGCGCTCAACAAGACGATCATCAAGATTTTGTCGAAGCTTGTGAAGAATAACAAGCGAGGCTGGGATGATAAACTTCGGAGAAGCACTCGGGCATATCGCACAACCAGACGCATCGACAGAGCTACCCCGCATCGGGTCTACTGCGTGAAGCAATTCTCCGTTGGAAATCCAGATTCGCCACTTCGCCGCCTTGCAAAGAGATGACGATCAAGAACAACATCGAAGCGTCTCGAAGAGCTTGAGATGTTAGATGAGAAGCTGGAGGCTCAACAATGCATTGAGTTCTATCAAGCTAGGATGTCGAGGGCTTTCAACAAGAAAGTTCGACGGAGAACCTTTAAGGAGGGAGATCTCGCCTCGCCGCTAGACGGCCGATAATTCTCAACTCCAAAGAAAGGTAAATTCGAACCCAAATGGAAAGGACCGTTTATAATAGACACGGTCTATTCAAGCGGTGCATATCGCCTTATCACCTGAGAATGGCGGCCAGGCAATTAATCTTAGATAAATGGGAAGTTTACGAAAAGTATTATCCTTAATACATTCGGGATAACCCGTTTGATGGGAAGTTCCTCGAGAATATCTCACTCATTTTCATGAGGATAACCCTAAGTTATTGTGTTTTCCTCCAAAATTCTCTCACCGATCAAATAGTTACGGTCGGGACTCACCAACTCTTCGATACCATTATACGATGAGGCACAAGAAGGTAAGGGTAGTTACCAAAGAAGTACATGCAACCCAAACCAAGTTGGAGCCCGAGATTGGCTTTCCTATCATCGATTCGTCTTACATGGTATTCTACGAGAAGGCGTGAAGGAGAGAGAGTCAATCCGCGAAGAGCTCCAAGATTCTTTTACGACGAAACCCGTGCTATATATGCCGAGTGCGATGGTCTTTACTCGATGCCTCTCAAACAAAGAGGCGTAAGAGGTCCTTCGGAAGCACACGAAGGTGAATGTGGTGCGCACCACCGGTCCCAAGCTCTACGAGCAATCAGAGAATGGGCTACTTTTGGCCCATGATGATTAATGACGGTTAGATGCGCTTCGGAAATGCCATGCGTGTCAAATTCCGCGAATTATATGCATCGGCCGCGGAGCATTTGCATCCTTGACCACATCACGGCCATTGAGACATGGGGAATGGGCGTTGTAGGTCCCATTTTTCCTCCGTCGGTTAAAGGAGATCGCTTTATTCTAGCGATCACCGACTACTTCTCCAAGTGGTGAAGCAATCCCACTAAAGGAGGTCAAAGCGATGCCGTCGTCGATTCATCAAACACCATGTCATCTATCGACATGGTGTCCCAAGACGGATCGTGCATGACAACGGTCCCCAATTTATCGGCAATTCCTTCATCGGGTTTTGCGAAAAATTCAAGATACAAGATGTCTCGCCGATGTTCTATAATCCAGAAATAATGGGTTAGCCGAGGCGCTCAACAAGACGATCATCAAGATTTTGTCGAGCTTGTGAAGAATAACAAGCGAGGCTGGGATGATAAACTTCGGAGGCACTCGGGCATATCGCTGCGATGCGTCACGCCGACAGAGCTACCGTACTCTACGGTCTACGGGTGTGAAGCAATTCTCCGTTGGAAATCGATTCGTCACTTGTCGCCCTTGCAGCAGAGATGCGACGAAGAACAACATCGAAGCGTCTCGAAGAGCTTGAGATGTTAGATGAGAAGCGCTGGAGGCTCAACAATGCATTGAGTTCTATCAAGCTAGGATGTCGAGGGCTTTCAACAAGAAAGTTCGACGAGAGAACCTTTAAGGAGGGAGATCTCGGTCCCATTGCTAGGCGGCCGATAATTCTCAACTCCAAAAGAAAGGTAAATTCGAACCCAAATGGAAAGGACCGTTTATAATAGACACGGTCTATTCAAGCGGTGCATATCGCCTTATCACCTGAGAATGGCGGCCAGGCAATTAATCTTAGATAAATGGGAAGTTTACGAAAAGTATTATCCTTAATACATTCGGGATAACCCGTTTTGATGGGAAGTTCCTCGAGAGAATATCTCACTCATTTTCATGAGGATAACCCTAAGTTATTGTGTTTTCCTCCAAAATTCTCTCACGATCAAATTCATTGTGGTGGGCCCACTAAAACCTCTACGGTCCAACCACCCGGCAAAATCCCTCTCGATTCCCTCACGAGCGAGAGGTCCACTTTCAAATTCCGTTAGCAATCCTACAAAGCGAAAGCTATCCGTACCCTTCAAAGATTCTGGTGGAGACCCGCTCTTAGTTTCTCATCGGAAATAGAATACGTTCTTCCTTTCCCTTCACCTAGAGATAGAATACATTCTTCCTCTCTTGTCTTAGATTCTCGGTGGAGATCCCACTCTTAGTCTCATCTTTCAAGAGTCTCAAAATGGAGATCCCATTTTAGTCTCTCCCACTGGAAACAGGGACAAAATCCTTCCTTTCCGATATCAGAGATAGGACACAAAATCTTCCTCTCCACCGGCAAGAGATAGGATCTGAAACCTTCCTCTCTTGTTCATCCCTTACGGAGATAGGAGACAAGATCCTCCTTCCTCTCCACCTTCGGAAATAGAATACGTTCTTCCTTTCCCACCTCAATCAACCTTATTCGGTTCAACCCTTCTCCGGTCAAAGAAGGGGCCAAGATTCATCTTGGGGTATTTTATCGAAGCCTAAGAAGGGATAAAGCCAACCTGCAGCGTTGCGGTTTAGTCTTTCTCCGATTGAAGAAGACACGAGAGTTCGATTAAGGGCATTTTATCGAAGCCTAAGAAGGGATAAAGCCAGCGCCTGCAGCGTTGCGGTTTAGTCTTTCTCCGATTGAAGAAGACACGAGTTCGATTAAGGGCATTTTATCGAAGCCTAAGAAGGGATAAAGCCAGCCTACACGTTACGGTTTAGTCTTTCTCCGATTGAAGAAGACACGAGTTGATTAAGGGCATTTTATCGAAGCCTAAGAAGGGATAAAGCCAGCATTACATGCCGGTTTAGTCTTTCTCCGATTGAAGACACGAGTTCGATTCAGGGGCATTTTATCGAAGCCTAAGAAGGGATAAAGCCAACGCCACACGCTTAGGGTAGTCTATTCAGTGACAAAAGGCGAAGCCTACGTATTCAACATCGTAGCATTAAGTCTAAGAGAGTCTCATTCTTTTAGCACAGCGTCGCGTGCGGGCGGATCCAGATAATCCGCGACGCTAGCCCAACTCAAGCGGTAGTTGGTAAAGGCTAGTCAAATCCGTTGAGGGTTTGGGTTGGCCATAACCTAAAGTCAACGCCTTACAGCGTTGCGGTTTAGTCTTTCTCCGATTGAAGAAGACACGAGTTCGATTCAGGGTACATCATCCGAAGCCTAAGAAGGGATGAGTCTACGGCAACACGCGTTGTCGGGTGGTCTCTTGCCCGTAAAGAGTACCAAGTCTATGTATTCAATATCATAGCAACAAGACTAGAAGAGTTTCATTCTTTTAGCATAACGTCACATCTTGGGCAGTTTGGACAATCCGCACGCTAGCCCAATTCAAGCGGTAGTTGGTAAAGGCTAATCAAATCCGTTGGCGGTGAGGGTTTGCCAAAATCCTATAAGTATTATGGTTAATTATTTACGTGAAATAAAAGAATCATAATAGAGCACACAAGAGGACGAAATATGTTTTGCTTTAACTTCGGATACTTTATTGAGGAAAGCTTGTTGAAGTTCCTCACGAGCTCGACCACGAAAGTCTCCTCGCTGCCATTAAGGGCCTCCGCAGTCTCCTTCTTGATGTCAACCAGCTTCTGCTTCGAGAGTTCAAATTCCTCGGGCACGACCGCGAGAGTCTTTTCTTTGTTGGCCTTCGTCAGCTTCAAGACGATCAGGCCCTCCCTCGCCGCTTGGAGTTCCTGTTCGAGCTCTACCATCCTCGCTCCAACAAATGGACAGACCAAAATGTCCCACGGAAAATGAAGCTTCAGCGACAGCAGTCTCCGAATGATGCACCTGGCCTCACTGCATTTGAACTTCGAGTCCAGTAATAACGCAAGCATCCTGCTAAGCTGTCAGGCGAGCCTCTGTCTCTATATATGAGGGGAGCCCGGCTGCTTCAAAATCTGATAGACTTTGGAGCTTAACCTCTAAATGGTCGAAATCATCAGCAAGGTGGCCTGGGCAGACTCAATCTTCCAGATATTCTCCCATGCCCTACTCCAAATAGGATTACGAGTATAAACTAGTTCCTAGTTCTTAACGAGAAGTTCCTGGAGAATATTACCATATTCTTAAGGATAACTCGATAACCCTCAACTTCCTCCCACTGGGGAACCTCAAAGAGGGATAAATTGACGAATTCTGACAGTGCTTATGTTGGCGGGACAACGTTCAACCTTGAAAGAATTCCTCCACCAGACAATGCCGATTCATGCCGCCACAAGAAGGCCAATCACCAACACCGAATTGGGATAAACCCCAAAAGAATTCCTCCCACTAAGGATAATTGTGCTCCAACAAGGAGTAATATAGTGGCGACGCCAACCAACGCGTCGTCGCCGAAGGATTCACCGATCAACGGTTCGGATCCACTAGATCGACGGCCAACGCTGCAGCACTCCACGATTGAAGGCTAAAACCCATATAGTTTGAAGCCAATTAGCGCGTCGTAGTGAAGAATTCCCGATCAGCGGAGGAATCTCGAGGTCAATTGGACGACAATCCACCCACACGAAGTCAACAACAAGGAAACTTAATTAGCTACTGATTCGAAATTCCAACAACGGTCAAGCAATAAATGCAAAGACCGCAACACCCCAGGGATCCTACAAAGCACCGGAGAACACGAGAGGATTGGAGGAATCAAATCTGGAGCCAATCTCAAAAGAAATTTATCTACCGACTTGGTCAAGATCTCGACAACGGTCGGACAAAAATGCGATGCCGTAATGCTTTCGGCAATCCTACAAAGCACCGGAGAACACGAGAGGATTGGAGGAATCAAATCTGGAGCCAATCTCAAAAGAAATTTATCTACCGACTTGGTCAAGATCTCGACAACGGTCGGACAAAAATGCGATGCCGTAATGCTTTCGACAATCCTACAAAGCAGCGGAGAACACGAGAGGATTGGAGGAATCAAATCTGGAGCCAATCTCAAAAGAAATTTATCTACCGACTTGGTCAAGATCTCGACAACGGTCGGACAAAAATGCGATGCCGTAATGCTTTCGACAATCCTACAAAGCAGCGGAGAACACGAGAGGATTGGAGGAATCAAATCTGGAGCCAATCTCAAAAGAAATTTATCTACCGACTTGGTCAAGATCTCGACAACGGTCGGACAAAAATGCGATGCCGTAATGCTTTCGACAATCCTACAAAGCAGCGGAGAACACGAGAGGATTGGAGGAATCAAATCTGGAGCCAATCTCAAAAGAAATTTATCTACCGACTTGGTCAAGATCTCGACAACGGTCGGACAAAAATGCGATGCCGTAATGCTTTCGACAATCCTACAAAGCAGCGGAGAACACGAGAGGATTGGAGGAATCAAATCTGGAGCCAATCTCAAAAGAAATTTATCTACCGACTTGGTCAAGATCTCGACAACGGTCGGACAAAAATGCGATGCCGTAATGCTTTCGACAATCCTACAAAGCAGCGGAGAACACGAGAGGATTGGAGGAATCAAATCTGGAGCCAATCTCAAAAGAAATTTATCTACCGACTTGGTCAAGATCTCGACAACGGTCGGACAAAAATGCGATGCCGTAATGCTTTCGACAATCCTACAAAGCAGCGGAGAACACGAGAGGATTGGAGGAATCAAATCTGGAGCCAATCTCAAAAGAAATTTATCTACCGACTTGGTCAAGATCTCGACAACGGTCGGACAAAAATGCGATGCCGTAATGCTTTCGACAATCCTACAAAGCAGCGGAGAACACGAGAGGATTGGAGGAATCAAATCTGGAGCCAATCTCAAAAGAAATTTATCTACCGACTTGGTCAAGATCTCGACAACGGTCGGACAAAAATGCGATGCCGTAATGCTTTCGACAATCCTACAAAGCAGCGGAGAACACGAGAGGATTGGAGGAATCAAATCTGGAGCCAATCTAAGCCGGAAGACGAAGAATCGACGAAGAATCGGCGGAGAGTCGACGAAAACGACGCTGAGAGCATCGAGCCGCGACACACTCGGCCAATTTGTCGAGGTGCCTCTGCCATGGTCGAGCCACCTCCTCGGCCAAGTGGCCGAGCCACCCATTGTCACAAGCCCCCTTTTGTTTTTGTATAAATAGGGGGTCTTGCTCATGAGGGTGTGGAATTTTTGGATTTTGGCGGACTTCTCGAATGATGCACGGCCTCACTTGCATTTGAACTTGAGTCGGTAATAGCGCAAGCATCTGCTAAGGCTGTCGGCGAGCCTCTGTCTCTATATATGAGGGGGCAGAACGCTCAAAATCGATAGACTTTGGAGCTTAACCTCTAAATGGTGAAATCATCGGCAAGGTGGCACAGGCGGACTCAATCTTCGGATATTCTCCCATGCCCTACTCCAAATAGGATTACAGTATAAACTAGTTCCTAGTTCTTAGCGAAGTTCTGGAGAATATTACCATATTCTTAAGGATAACTTCGATAACCCTCAACTTCCTCCTTTGGGGAACCTCAAAGAGGGATAAATTGGCCAATTACGCGGTGCTTATGTTGGCCGGACAAGCGTTCAACCTTGAAAGAATTCCTCATTTGTATCAATGCCGATTCATGCGTCGCCACAAGAAGGCCAATCAGTCCATGATGCGGAATTGGGATAAACCCCAAAAGAATTCCTCCCACTAAGGATAATTGTGCTCCAACAAGGAGTAATATAGTGGCGGCGCCAACCAGCGTCGTCGCCGAAGGATTCACCGATCAGCGGTTCGGATCCACGAGGATCGCCGGTCAGCGTTGCACTCAGCGATTGAAGGCTAAAACCCATATAGTTTGAAGCCAATTAGCGTCGTAGTGAAGAATTCCCGATCAGCGGAGGAATCTCGAGGTCAATTGGGCGACAATCCACCGACACGAGTCAACAACGATGAAACTTAATTAGCTTCTGATTCGAAATTCCAACAACGGTCAAGCAATAAATGCGACACCGCAACACCCCGGGGATCCTACAAAGCAGCGGAGAACACGAGAGGATTGGAGGAATCAAATCTGGAGCCAATCTCAAAAGAAATTTATCTACCGACTTGGTCAAGATCTCGACAACGGTCGGACAAAAATGCGATGCCGTAATGCTTTCGGCAATCCTACAAAGCACCGGAGGCTGAAGGGAGATGAGAGATCAAGCGCCAAGGTCATTCGTAAGTCCTATCCGCCAACTAAAGGGGTGAAGGGCTCATCATGTCAAAGCATCGGACTCATCAAGAATCGAGGCGAGGCGGCTTTGGAGAATATCTGTGGCGTTAAAATTGCTTATCAATACCCAAACAAGACTTCGTAAGCGGTGGGTTGACAACCGACGATCCATCCGGCCAGCGACCAGCAGCCGTCGTCGCGTGATTCTGTATAAAAGCATAAAGCGAGTCGCGAACCCATGAAGTGAGTCGGCGTCGGCGTCAATGAAAGCAGCAGCGTCGTGGAAAACCGGCAGCGAAGCTCAGCGAGTTGGCTAAATTCAAGCGTTGGCGAGGCGGAATCAACCGTACCAGTCCGTCGATGCAAGCGAACCGTTTGAGCTCGAAAGTTGATCGGACACGGACTTCGAACACAATGGCGACATCAGGAGCAAAACTAAGCCGGAAGACCGAAGAATCGGCGAAGAATGCGGAGAGTCGGAGAAAACGGCCGAGCGGCGGGCGCCGCGGCGAGCCACCTCGGCCAACTTGGCGAGTGCCTCGACAAGTGGCGAGCCACCTCGGCAGTGGCGGAGCCACCGACCGCATGGCGTACCCTCTTGTTTTGTATAAATAGGGGGTCTTGCTCGTGAGGGTGTGGAATTTTTGGATTTTGGCGGACTTCTGAAGAGCCCTCGCGAGATCTACGACGCACGGTTCCGAGCACCGGCGAGCTCAAGTCAGTCGACGTCAGATCTATAGGCGGAAGGTAAGCAAACTCGGGTCGAACTACAGATACCCTCTAGGTTAAGCTTCGTCTTAACCTCGGGGATAGCGTGATTTCTCCTTGTAGATCTCACCCGCGTGATCCTCTCCTTCGTGAGTGTGATCCCCGAGCGATCCTCTCCTTCGTGAGTGTGATCCCTCGGTAGCCGTTTCCTTCGTGAAGCGTGCCCTCGTCTGTAGTTCGAACCGGGTTTACACGGGATCGAATTGCGGTGGTCAGCGGACGAACAAAAGTCCGACACGGGCAAAGAACCCGCATAGCGAGGATCCGTAAAATAGAGATCCTCGTGTTTGTTCACAAAGGAAGAGAGTTGTAATTTTCGTTTTCATTATGCGCTGAAATAAAGGCATTTCTTTTGTTTGAAATTTTGTTGTAGGCCAGCGAAGGCGTAAGCAAGTTCAAGCGAGCAATGAATAACAAACCAACTTTCCGTGAGCAGTTGCCACTTGCATTCTTTACGGGATTTCGGTCCGTGATAGATAAGTCCTTAGCCATGACAATCATTTTATTTATATGTTCTCGACATTGTCTCCCTCTTGCATTCGAGAAGAATTATACTTATGCAAGAGTAGTTGAATATTAACTTCGAGGCAAGGTCGTGATTTATCTTTATTGATTGCCACATGTCCATGGAAGTTTTACAAGTTTCAAAACTTTAATTAAATTATCTTCCATGAACATTAGCATAAGGCTTTTCGCCTTTTGTCTTTCGACTTCCTTGCTCGAACCCTTCTTTTCCTCAACAAGAGAGGTATCGGTTAAGGTAGGAGCACTAGTTTCGATGACTTCATCTATATTGTCATGTATAAGGCCATATCTTATTTTTCTATGCCACATATCATAATTACTACCATTAAATTTTTCGATCTTTGCCAATTCACTTAGAACCAATTTACTAGCCATTTGGTAGAGAACTAAAACTAAATTTTTAATAAAATAATTTAGATATGTGTACTACTAATTAATGCTAAGATTCGTATATATACTACGTGAAAAAAAAAATTAAATTAATTAAAATGAACCTGATTCTTCTGAGTTGAGAAAAGAGGCTCCAAGTGGAGCGAGATCGTCATTTAAAGGTGTTGGGGAGAATCACTTGTCGAAGATTTGGCGTCGTCTACGATCCAGAAGTGTGAGGTTGAAGTTGATCTGGTCGGCGTCGAACTGATCTGAGTTGCTAGGTTAAAGATGTGTCGAATTTGATCCAAAAGGATAGAGATGATTGTGATTCTAGTTTGGAGATGAGGGTCTTTGTAGAAAGAATAATTATGGCGAGGGGTTTTTAGAAAAATTGAAATAAACTATTGGATGGATGTTTCACTCTCAAGAGCTCTCTGGAAAAAATGGGAACAGATTGTTTCTCTAGGGCACGGAGCTCAAAAATTTTTGAATAGTGGGAAAGGCACGGAGCTCAAAAAAAAAATTGATAGTGGGAAAATCACGCATACATGTAATGTAAAGAAATAAAGGTGGTGACAGAGAGTTGGCTTTATGAAAAAATCTTTGAGGGAAACAACTAGTACAAAAAATAATAATATAAAACAAGTTCAAGAGGCTTTGAGTATCACGGGTAGGGGAAGTAACTCAAACTTTTCTTTACTGGGAAGAGAGTAGGTGAGAGAGGGAAAACTACTTGTGGTTAAAAAGAAGCGGCTAGAACAAATAAACCATTGGACAAAAGAAGTTCTTCTTCTCCGTTGGAGAAATTGCAGAGGAGTTGGAGGACTTGCTTCTTCTCTGTTGGAAAAATGGCAGCGGAAGTAGAGAATTTTGATGCTCTGATACCAATGAAGAAAAATAGAGGAGAGATATTTTGGGGGCTCCGGTGAAAGGTTTGATTTCTTTTTCTATGTATTTTTCACAAAGAAAACCACTCTTTATATAGGCTATTCTCTCAATCATCTCTACCCCCAAAATCAGCCTAATTATTTTTCTCATTAACTGCGAATTAAAGCCTTTTATTGCCTTAATATAAATTCTGATAATGACCCATTAATTCTCTATTAATGGCCAATTATCACACATTAAACATGTGGATTATTTGATTGATTTGGTCAACCATTTCTAACAGTGTCTCATATAACCCCGGAATTTTAACCTTGTATAGCTAAGCATTCCTATATATAATTTGTAAATAACTAAAACGTTCTTAAGAATTCAGAGGGTTATGTCAGAATCTCTGGGAGTATGTTGAGATAAACAAAGTTCAGGAAAGTTACATGGGATTAACTCTGAAAACTTCCCAATTTAACACTATTTAAGATCCGAATACAACCTCAAACCCGATCAGAAGCCCCGAAGCCGAAGCCAATGTCCTGATCAGCATCGTTTCGGATCTAACATAAACCCGACCCGCTACATCCCCATCTCCTCTCCCCTCTTCACACGACACCAAATTCCGTACGCTTCGCAGAAAAGACTTGCGTAAACTCAATCTCTCTCTCTCTCTCTCTCTCTCTCTCTCTAAAATTTTGACGAGATCCGATCCGATTACTGATCAGAAGAGAAAACAAACCTCGAAGGAAGAAATCCAATGGCGTCGAATTCTTCATCGCATCAAGGGGAGATCCTGCAGTTCGCTCCTCTTCAGAGCCTAGTGGACGCTGGATTCTGGAGGCGCTTCTCTTCTCTCAAGCTCGATACTTTGAGGATCGACCAATCCCCCATCAGCATCACTGGTAAGTTCTCGATTCTTGTTTAGTAATCTGCTTGATTCTGATCGTGGTGGACTGAGTTTAGCTCTGCGTCTTTGAATTGGGAGTTCGGGAGTCTGCGGAGTCTCAAATTTCAATTCTTGGTTAGGGTTAGCCAGTTAGTTCTTTGATTGCTCGTATTTTTGGAACCCATCCACGAAATTTTTGTGATCATGTAATAAGTTGATATCTTGTTGGATATACTCCAATAAAGGATACTGCATTGGCGATAAATCGTTAATTTGGCAACGAGGAAAGACTTCATGCGAAGTGATTGGTTAGAGATTGCGTTGAAATTTCATCAAAGATAGCTCTTTCTTCATTGAGTTACTAAATTTTCACTTAAATTTGCGATAAAGTTGCAGAAGCAATGATTAATTGTTAGTTGTTTATGGTTGGTTCTTATATGGTTAAACTACGCCGCAGGATTTTATGCACCTTGTTCCAGTACTGAAATATCAAACCACTTGACGCTTCTTTCTGAGTCGTTGTCACCTGAACCCAGCGAGCAATCACCCGAAGTTGAATTTAGACGTGGTAATCGAAACAGATGCCCCGTTCCGGGGATTCTTTACAACACCAATACATTGGAGAGCTTCCGTGCACTTGATAAGAAGAACCTTTTGAAGATGGAAGCTAAGAAGGTCTCCTTTCTTCATAGATCCTTAACTTTTGTTCATGCTTATTTAGATGTGACTTTAACTAATTTAAATTACTATGTCAACTGGTGTTATTAGATTTTTGAAGACATTTGTTCTGGAAAAGTAGAGGAGGATAGTGCAGTACTTTCAAGGTTTCTTCTTATCTCTTTTGCTGATTTAAAAAAGTGGAGCTTTCGTTACTGGTTTGCATTTCCTGCTTTAGTACTTGATCCTCCAGCGACCATACTTGACCTGAAACCAGCATCAAATGTGTTGAGTGTAGAAGAGGTACTTTTATGGGACTTGCGGTTTCTTTTGTTTACTTTCTTATAAGCATGTCTTTCTGATTAGTTTCTGAAGAAAGTCTAATACTGGATATTTTAATTAGGCAGAATCCTTAGCTGCAGCGTGTAATGAGTGGCGTAATTCGAGTTTGACTACAGGTTTAGAATTTTCTGCTATACATATTTAATTTTCATTGTCAGTTACCCGGAATACATCCGTTTTACATATCGATATTTCACATATTTGCAGCGATGCCATTCTTTTTGGTTACTATATCTTCAAGTTCACATGCTACTATCAGGCCACTGAAGGATTGGAAAGTTTGCCAGGGCAATGATCAAAAGGTTTACCTTCAACTACATATCGTGCCTTTTTCATATAAATTCTTTTGTCATGGTGTTCCATGTGTATATTTGTTGTAAGATTCAATACCTTAGGACTTGGTTGTTCCCATAAGAATGTATTTGACTTTGTTGCTTATTTTAGTTGACACTTGACACTGTTCAAATGACACTTGTGCAGTTGTTGTTTGGCTTTTATGATCCATGTCATCGTCCAAAGAATCCTGGTTGGCCTCTACGTAACTTCCTTGCATTCATTTGTCTGAGATGGAAGCTAGAGAAGATCCGCTTTTTATGCTACCGAGAGAAACATGGTCTGGCTGACATGGAATCATCCCTTATTGGCGAAGCGTTGATTTCACTACCACAAGGTAATGATCACTTTTGGATATTTTGGCATTTAATGGGCATTGCTCAACTCACTATTATTATTATTATTATCTTTGGGTGCAAATATAGTTTTATTGACTCCCATGGATTTTGTTTTCTTCTTGTACAAATTGGTAAGAGTGGAGAGATCCTCAGTGCATACCAAAAGCTGTTGGGTGGGAAACTAATATTGAAGGTAAATTGTCCTCTAGGATCATCAGCCTTGCAGAGTCCATGGACCCAGAGAGGTATGCATTAAAATTTTATACAAAGGATATTCCTTAATGCATCTAACAAAAATAAGCCGAATGAAGATTAACACATATCTAAAATGCTACCGGTTTGTATCTGGCAGGTTGGCTGTATCTGCTGCAGATTTGAATTTAAAGCTCATGAGATGGCGTCAATTGCCTTCTCTAAATTTAGATGCCTTGTCTAGTGTCAAGTGTCTGCTCTTGGGTGCTGGTACACTTGGATGTCAAGTTGCTCGGATGCTTATGGTTAGCAATCAATTGAAGGACAACTATGTGACAGCTCTTCTGTTTCTAATTCTCTTTTCTCCCTTTCTGAGATGTCATGTTATATCTGCAGGCTTGGGGCGTTAGGAAAATAACACTGCTTGATAGTGGCCGAGTAGCTATGTCTAACCCTGTCAGGCAGTCTCTATATACATTTCAGGACAGCCTCAATGGTGGGAACCTAAAAGCTCATGCAGCAGTTAAAAATCTAAAGGGCATATTTCCAGCTGTGGTATGTTCAAACCTGCAAAGATCTGGCTCATGTTAACCTATTCTAAAGAAATCATATTGTACAATAATTGATTACATTCATGTACAGGAAGCAGAAGGCATTGATCTGGCTATACCAATGCCAGGACATCCAGTGCCAGCTCAAGAAGTAGACAGGGTGCTTGAAGACTGCAAGAGTCTTCAAAAGTTGATTACTGCACATGATGTCATTTTCCTATTGACAGATACACGAGAAAGCAGATGGCTTCCAACGCTTCTTTGTGCAAATGAAAACAAGGTCTCGTTCCTACTTAATTAAGCACATTTTTCCTGACAGTGTGACGCATCTAAAAGTTAACACCATGTTGCTGCATCATTTATGGAATTATTCTTCTTTGGTGCAAATAAGTACTTGTTAATGCAGGTATTTTTCTTTTTTTGCAGATAGCTATCACAGCAGCTTTAGGATTCGATAGTTACCTTGTCATGCGTCATGGAGCCGGTCCCATAAACTCAACACCTAATAACAATGATCACTCTAGCATCACAGTGAATGAGGTTGCTCAGATGGGAAAATTGTCCACCAAAGATGCAGATGGGTCACGTAGGCTGGGGTGCTACTTCTGCAGTGATGTTGTTGCTCCGATAGATGTAATCTTCTTGAGAACACTATTTGCTTTACTGCCTTTTTTGCTTGGTTTTTTCCTAGTCTGCACTGTATTTAGTGTTACAAGATTAACATATTTTTATTTTGCAGTCAACTTCAAACCGCACGTTAGACCAACAATGCACGGTAACAAGACCTGGACTAGCACCCATTGCTTCTGCACTTGCTGTAGAACTGCTAGTTGGAATTTTACATCATCCCAATCGGTAAGTTGAAATTGCTCCACTTTAAAGGAGCCAGTTACTCTTTACTCCACAAACTTCAATGGCAGAAAAAATCCGGTCATTATTTATGACTTAACAATCACGTTATGCATGATTTCTTTAGATGTTTCTAGTCACTTTTGAGGGTTTGGTTTCATTGAATGATGGGATACAAAATACAGTAACATGCTTTCGTTGTAACTACCTTAAACCAGGGAAATAGAAGGAGCAAATGCCTGAAAAAAATTTCTTCCCTTGTCTCACTTTTGTTTCAGTAACCAACCGCTTACACATTTGCTTTCCGTCAGTTGTTGAATATTGAACATGCTTACACATTTGCTTGTCAAACAAATAATATTTTGAAATTTTTTCAGGATAAATGCTCCAGGCGAGATTGCTAACTCTATCATAGGCAGCAGCGAGCAACCACTCGGCATATTGCCCCATCAGATCCGAGGCTCCATTTCTCAGTTCTCTCAACTCACACTTCTCGGCTATTCTTCAAGCAGCTGCACAGCATGTAGCAATGCCGTAAGTTAACTAATCCACTGTTTTGTTCTCACTCTCCTGTTTGATCCACTGTTTTGCTCTAATAATACCTTTTGTTTGATACCCTCTCAGGTTGTCTCAGAATATAGAAGCAGAGGAATGGAGTTCATCTTACAAGCTATCAATCACCCAACCTATCTTGAAGACCTCACTGGATTAACAGAGCTGATGAAATCAGCTACTACATTCCAATTGGACTGGGATGATGAAACTGAAGATGCCGATTTCTGAGGTATTGAACTGCTATACACTGTTTGAAAACACTAGGCTATCGCTTGTATCATATTCCCACAAATATACGGGATCATTCTTTTATCTCAATTGAAAGCAATACCCTGAAAGAAGAAAAGAAAGAGACGAGTCTTCAATTGTATAATTTGTAATCTGTCACTGATATTTAATGACCTGGATTTCTTACCAAATTCTTGATGTTCTATGGTTGATTCTGCTTGTGTCTTGATTGCTTATCATGCTAGATCTATAGATCGACATAGCAAATGAATAGAAGTAATCTGTTGAAGTGATGAATCACATTGGGTCCAGTGCAAAAACTGTACTTTTTATTAAAATCCTCAATGCTGCAGTATAACTGCAGGAAATTTGTCTTGAAACATATACAAAGCTTCTTCCAATATTTTAGTCTCCAAACGAATCAGCGTGGGGAAAAAGAACACTTTAATCTTTAGAAGCTTCTACCAATATTGGGCTTCAAGCGAATTAGAGTATAGAACGAACCAAAGCTACAATAAGCTGATATGAAAGTTGAAACCCATGAGTAACAAATTGTGAAAGGTTTATATAAAACATAGAACCACTTTTAACATTCTGTTCTTTATGCAGATGCAACGTCACCGGTTCATCACGGAGTACTTTAGCATCAAGCCGTGTTGTTTACTTCCCAAGTATATGCCGCATGAGTTAATGCAAAAGTCAATTTTCCTTTAAATCTCAAATGTAATTCAAACTCTATTCATTACATATAACAATATATTCTTTTCATGATAACTCAAGCAATATTCTGCGGAATTATAACCTACTGGGAAGTTCATAACACAGATCTCATTAGCACTTAAATGCTTTCATATAACTCTTCAACTCGTTAAAGAGCTCAGCTGGTAACTACTGACAAGTAAATTAACATCAGACCCACAATGAACTTTACATTTGGTAACATGTCCACAATTGGGAACTTCACAAAAATGAATAAACTATCTTCATTACAATAACAATTGATCAGTTGATTAAACCTCTTCTAGATTAATCCTTTAACGGACACGGATCGGTCTTGAGTGATAATTACTTACGTGCAGAAAGGTTTGTTTACTTCCCCTGCTTGACTTGCATTGAAGAAGTTCAACACCAAAGGCATCATGTCTGCATATGTCGTCAGTTCACTTGTATTATGTGGAATGAAAATTACTGAGAGCCAGATATTAGAACCTAAATGAGCAGATTCAGTTTTTATTTATTTTTCTTTCACTTCATTCTAAAAGTAGATAGAAAGATCAAGAAGATAATAATATAGATATGGATTCAAGCAAAAATTGGTATCAAGAGAGGATGCAATAAATAGACTAACGTAAGGTGATATAGAATTTGGAAAGGCAGGAATACTTTTGACTTTAATGGGCAACATTATTTCCTTCATCCCTTTTAGTTAGTCTTCTATTGTCATTCTCATTAGCAGATTTTTGGCGAGTAAAAATGCACATGAAACTAACTTTTAGCAATACTACAACCCTCTTTCTAGAGTCAGCAACCGAAGATGTGGAATAACTTCATTAAAAGCAGGTTGGCAAATGTGACCTGTTAACATCTAGCAATACCACTTCCTCATCCTTAAATAAACAAGAAGGAAGTTGATTCTTTTTTCATTTATTGTCAAAAGATGGTATTAACTGTGTCACTGATGATCTTTCTGTTAATTAATTCCATGGTAAAATGTATGTATCCAAGAATGTCACCATATGATAGATTCAGCTAAAAAGAATGTCCTCGGTATATGATTTCAGATTTCTCTTTAAACGTAATAGCATAGAGTGGTTTTAAAACAGAAGGAAAAAGGTTTCTGAGATGCATAGTAGCAATATAAGTAATTAGACAGAAATCCGTGCTAGATTGTATCACCTTATACTGCTTTCCGAGTGGCTTTGCAAGAAAACCTAAAAGTCTCCAGCTTCCACTTCTGATGAAGAACTGATAAATGAATTCTCCAGAAAATTACTTGAGTTGAACTCTCCTTTTCTGTTCTTCACAGCTTGAATTTGGTCAGCAAGTGAAATTCTTTGTCTCATCTTCTCTATTTTAATATGATCTATATCCAAATTGTCAACAATTGGCTGACAGTCAACTTCAATTCCACTCTGAATACTGGAAGAAGTCCCCAAGTTCTTTTTAGGGTGGTGAACCTAGCAGAAATAATTAGGAATATGAATAAATTTCTGGACTGAGTTCATGCTTGTGCAGTAAAAGCAGTTAATAACTTTTGGGAGATGGAAGATTTGAGCAAATAACAGATTGCATTTCCCAAGCAAAAGAAAAGAAAAGCATGAATCATTCAAAAGTGAAATACCAGGCAGCCGATGCACCATATACGTATTCAAGGATCCACTGGATCCATTGCCATAAATCATTGGATGACTGATGTCAAATGAAGCATTAAATATGCTAGTAGAAAATAGGACAAATTTTTTATTTAGACCCTTTTTGGGTTTTATTTTTAAAAAACGACCCTATTGAGTTTTATTTGTCATTTTCGACCCGGTTTGACCACCGGTGGCCCCGGGTCAAAATGGCAAAACTTCAAAAACTTCACGGAATTCATTTCCGTGAAGTTCGGACTTCTTTACAAATTTGACCCGGTTTGACTAGGTGGTGGCTGGTCAAAATTGTAAATAATCTGAAATAGGTCGAAATTTAAAAATAAATTTTTAAAAGGGTCTAAATTGAAAATTTGTCCTAGAAAATATTTGTTGCATTATAAAAGCCATCGATGATACCTTGCTAAATCTTGTCCTGAGTTTCAAACCCTTTGATAAAGCCATCTTCATTTTCATCTCCTCTGACTTCTTCCGGGCTGAGGCCTTCATTTCTCTTACTTTTGCCTTCTCTTCTTTCTCTTTCATTAGTTGAGCACGCCTAGCTGCATTTTCTGCTCTAATCTTTGCAGCTTTTTCCGCTTTTAGTTTTGCAATTTCCTTGGCCCTTGCCCTCTCGGCTTTTTGCTGAAGGTATTGGGATATAATAGCAGACTTCATCCTCTCATAGCTATCCCACTCCAATTTCTCTTGGCCAGGATAACCTTCTTTTGCTGCTTCTGCTATACTTCTTGCCCAACTCAAATAACAGTTCTCTTGTAATTTTTTCTGTTGTAACCGCTTTTCCCAAATCTTCCTCAGTGCAGAGCTTATCCTTGCCTTGCTCTGATCACTGCACAAAGCTAAGGATTTGAACTCGGTAATAAATGAACAATTTCAATGTTTTCACAGGTTTCAGCAGTATACTAGAAGGTCGATATGATAGGTCAGTGGTACAAAAAAAATACTTTATCTTGGATAGAATCATAAAAGATTTGATAGCCTAGATAAAATCATAGAAGATATTGCCATACCTATGAGAACGGGGACATTCGGACATTTTTTTCCTAACCTGAAGTGAGCATGGAAAAATTAGACCTTGTGGAGTATCTTGTTTCCTCTACAAGAGTTAGTTCTCAAAACAAAGTATACATAAACATTGCCAGTAACCCTCGGGCTTAGCTTCTAATAAGAAAAAATTATGAGAAGATTTAACCAAAATTCAATACAGGTAATGAAAACAGTTGCCAAGCATTCTTATCCAGCACCCATGAGAGAACAGCATGAAATTGATTCTTACATGACATCACCTTGGGGTCACTCAAGGCTTCAATAGTCCTCTTACTGATGCGCTCTCGAGTCTCTAAATGGATTATGAGAAAAATAAAAAGGAAAAACAGCGATGAGAAAAATATACAAGTTAAAAAGAACTTAAGTAGGATAAAGTAATCACAACTATACCTCTACTATGCGTCCTCCCTTTGTTCCACGGCATTCTACCTTTGTTTGCTAGTCCGATTTTCCTCCTTCTTTCCATTTCACTTTCACATATATTAACTGTGTTTTCACCAGAACTCGAAGAATCACCTGCTTCGTCATGTTGATCCACATCAATGTTAGGCACTTGATACTCTTCAATGTTAGTTGCCAAAACATTCTTCCCTTCAATCTTCTTTGGAGAAGATTGTACATTCAACTTAGATGGTAGATCGTGATCATCTATGACTAGCTGTAATGTCCCATCAGAATGCCCTTTTGTCCAGGAACAAGAAGTAATAAAGGCAGGATATGCATTCTTTACAGGTAATATCAGAAATTTTGACTGGGCAGTTACTTTTTTATACTTTATGTCATCAACTGCTCGGATGGAAACAGATCCCAAAGAAGCACTTTGTGCATATGGGAAGGATGAAAATGGAACCAATTTCCTGCAATGAAAAACAGTACAATCACAAGTAGGAACTTCATCTCATGTATGAAAATGAACTGCAACCACAAGCAACCGAACTTATTCCACATACAAAAAAAAAAAGTATAATGAAGGAATGGTTTCTTATAAAAATACTAGATGTATAATGTGAATGCAATAAAGCTCTCATATTTCTCTATTATAAGCTCTCATATATTTTCCACATGGATATGCTCATCTGTTATGTTTTGTACGGTCAGGACAATCACAGTATACGCTATATGCGGATATACGGCCTAGGCCAACTGAAAGAACCCAACAATAATGGTTCGTCATTATTGTATTTATTCTTTAGAGCCTTTTACCATCAAATTAGGTCCTCTTCAACTTCAGAATAAGGTCCAATGCCATTTGAAACTTGCATGCATGTATGAGAACACGTGACAGATGATGTTATAATTTATAAAGATCGTATTACGTTTATGCATAACTCTAATTGTAAATCATACAAGGATACCCCTCTGTTAGATCCATCTCAAAGAAATTATATATACAACATGGTTGTGGGACCTTCATATCTAGATGTATGTACTTATCCCATCAAACCAAGGGTAGTTACAATACACAAGCTTCTCAAGAGTAACAGCCAGCTATAAACTGAACAATAGTTCAAGTAGGAGACAAATTCCTGAACAAGGATACTGAAAGATTTCTAATTCCTAATAAAAAAAACTTGATGGTGGGCAGACTGGTTTTACTGGCCAACTGCTTTTAGTTTATGTAACTAAGGAGAAAGCCACCGCACTACCTCAGACTTGATTCTAGAATAAGACATAAGATGCAAATCTTGGAAAATAAAAATGCAAATGTACTATTTCCTCTGTATCTTGTGTGGATTTCATTAGAAGTGTTTAATACTTCCTATGAGTAATCATGGGCATGGTAAGTTCACACTTCACAGCAATTCGTTGAAATATTGTGGGGTTTGTGTCTTCGGTTACTATAAACTATGTGTCATTGTTTCATTTATCAATCAACAATTATCAACCAACAAAACCTCACTTTCAAAACATCTAAATGAGGACACAATATACAATTTCAATTTGATATGCAAACCATGTATACTACAAGATCCTATGCAAGCTCATGCTATATGAAAGAAAATGTCTACTTAATGGAACATATACTTGCTTGCTCTTTAAATTATTTCCCCTATTAATTATAATGAAAAGGGAGCCGAAATATGATTAAGATACCTTGAGCCTGCATTGCCGTACAAACTCTCCATTTGTAAGCTGTAGCCAAGCCATTCAAAAAATGGTCAGCATCTCCCTGGGGCAAAAATAACATAGTAAAGACAGGCCAAGAAACAAATCAAGTATTTATACATAAGCTCATTAGCCTGCCAAAAAATATAACAAAGGAGCAACAATGTTAACAATCACTTAGGCTTGATAAGTACAGCAAATAATTACTTCACAGATATCATAAAGGCTTGCAAATGTTTGGGAAGAATTCCCTCACTTTTTACACAATAAATAATCATGTTGCAACTATGTTAACCAGGTACTTCTATCATGAAGCCATACCCGTACCCGACACACTCCCGTACCCAAACTTCATGGACACTCCTTGAATATATGCATACATATATTATGACATGTACTCAATTATATGATATATATTTTAATTTAAAACACTTGTCAAACACTTCTTGGACATATAGCTTACACTTCACATCCATTTCTTGAAAATAGTTAGATATGGGTCAGGTTCATTTCAGCCCATGCCCAAGTTCAAAACTATATATTCAAAGGGTTGTTTTGGTGTCTAGTTAAAAAATGAGTAGTTTCCAATTTAAAATAATCAATATAATAAAAGAAACTTAAAGATGTGATAAGAATTTTAATTCTAATGACACATGAAGTGAAAAATAATAATGATCTCATGTACATTATTAATATCAATACATATATATGTAGCCGTGTCCCCATACCCTACATTTTACAAATTTGCGATTGTCACGTCTGGTACAGCTTGCACCAGTACCCATACCGTTTCCATGCACAACTTAGTGTTGTGATCAACTACATTTTACAAATTTGCGATTGTCGTGCAGTACCCGCTTGCACCAGTACCCATACCGTTTCCATGCACAACTTAGTGTTGTGATCAACTACATTTTAGCGTCGGTTGAACCTGCGTCGGCTCACGCGCCGGCCAGCGTCGGACCGCCTTGATCAACGCCGCCGACACGGGTCAGCGCTCACGACCGCCTCGGACTTCGCTCCGACACGGTTGATCCGCTCCCGACCGTCAGGGCAAAAAGCGTAAACCGAAACCCAAACCCAAACCCTAACCCTAGTTTTAACTTACGCTTTCGTCGGCTCTCTGCGATCCAATGAAGAGAGCCGCCAAGATCCCGTCCTCGCCGTCCTTGCCATCCTCGATCGTTCTCGTCGGCTACAAGGCTCGATCATCCTCGTCAGCTACAAGCTTCGACAACCGCAGGTTAGTAAGTCTTCCTCTTCTTCTCTTCTTCTTCTTTTGTTCCTTCTTCTTCTTCTTCTTCTTCTTCTTCTTCTTCTTCTTTTGTTCCTTCTTCTTCTTCTTCTTCTTCTTTTGTTCCTTCTTCTTCTTCTTCTTTTGTTCCTTCTTCTTCTTCTTCTTCTTCTTTTGTTCCTTCTTCTTCTTCTTCTTCTTTTGTTCCTTCTTCTTCTTCTTTTGTTCCTTCTTCTTCTTCTTTTGTTCCTTCTTCTTCTTCTTTTGTTCCTTCTTCTTCTTCTTCTTTTGTTCCTTCTTCTTCTTCTTCTTTTGTTCCTTCTTCTTCTTCTTTTGTTCCTTCTTCTTCTTCTTTTGTTCCTTCTTCTTCTTCTTCTTCTTCTTCTTTTGTTCCTTCTTCTTCTTCTTCTTCTTCTTTTGTTCCTTCTTCTTCTTCTTCTTCTTCTTTTGTTCCTTCTTCTTCTTCTTTTGTTCCTTCTTCTTCTTCTTTTGTTCCTTCTTCTTCTTCTTTTGTTCCTTCTTCTTCTTCTTCTTCTTTTGTTCCTTCTTCTTCTTCTTCTTCTTCTTCTTTTGTTCCTTCTTCTTCTTCTTCTTCTTCTTCTTCTTCTTCTTCTTTTGTTCCTTCTTCTTCTTCTTTTGTTCCTTCTTCTTCTTCTTCTTCTTCTTCTTCTTCTTCTTTTGTTCCTTCTTCTTCTTCTTCTTCTTCTTCTTCTTTTGTTCCTTCTTCTTCTTCTTTTGTTCCTTCTTCTTCTTCTTCTTTTGTTCCTTCTTCTTCTTCTTTTGTTCCTTCTTCTTCTTCTTTTGTTCCTTCTTCTTCTTCTTTTGTTCCTTCTTCTTCTTCTTTTGTTCCTTCTTCTTCTTCTTCTTCTTCTTCTTCTTCTTCTTTTGTTCCTTCTTCTTCTTCTTCTTCTTTTGTTCCTTCTTCTTCTTCTTCTTCTTCTTCTTTTGTTCCTTCTTCTTCTTCTTTTGTTCCTTCTTCTTCTTCTTTTGTTCCTTCTTCTTCTTCTTCTTCTTCTTTTGTTCCTTCTTCTTCTTCTTTTGTTCCTTCTTCTTCTTCTTCTTTTGTTCCTTCTTCTTCTTCTTTTGTTCCTTCTTCTTCTTCTTTTGTTCCTTCTTCTTCTTCTTTTGTTCCTTCTTCTTCTTCTTTTGTTCCTTCTTCTTCTTCTTTTGTTCCTTCTTCTTCTTCTTCTTTTGTTCCTTCTTCTTCTTCTTCTTCTTCTTCTTTTGTTCCTTCTTCTTCTTCTTTTGTTCCTTCTTCTTCTTCTTTTGTTCCTTCTTCTTCTTCTTTTGTTCCTTCTTCTTCTTCTTCTTCTTCTTCTTTTGTTCCTTCTTCTTCTTCTTTTGTTCCTTCTTCTTCTTCTTCTTTTGTTCCTTCTTCTTCTTCTTTTGTTCCTTCTTCTTCTTCTTTTGTTCCTTCTTCTTCTTCTTCTTCTTTTGTTCCTTCTTCTTCTTCTTTTGTTCCTTCTTCTTCTTCTTCTTCTTCTTCTTTTGTTCCTTCTTCTTCTTCTTTTGTTCCTTCTTCTTCTTCTTTTGTTCCTTCTTCTTCTTCTTCTTCTTTTGTTCCTTCTTCTTCTTCTTCTTTTGTTCCTTCTTCTTCTTCTTCTTCTTCTTCTTCTTCTTCTTTTGTTCCTTCTTCTTCTTCTTCTTCTTCTTTTGTTCCTTCTTCTTCTTCTTCTTCTTCTTCTTCTTCTTTTGTTCCTTCTTCTTCTTCTTCTTTTGTTCCTTCTTCTTCTTCTTTTGTTCCTTCTTCTTCTTCTTCTTCTTCTTTTGTTCCTTCTTCTTCTTCTTTTGTTCCTTCTTCTTCTTCTTCTTCTTCTTCTTTTGTTCCTTCTTCTTCTTCTTCTTCTTCTTTTGTTCCTTCTTCTTCTTCTTCTTTCATTTATCAATCAACAATTATCAACCAACAAAACCTCACTTTCAAAACATCTAAATGAGGACACAATATACAATTTCAATTTGATATGCAAACCATGTATACTACAAGATCCTATGCAAGCTCATGCTATATGAAAGAAAATGTCTACTTAATGGAACATATACTTGCTTGCTCTTTAAATTATTTCCCTATTAATTATAATGAAAAGGGAGCGAAATATGATTAAGATACCTTGAGCCTGCATTGCCGTACAAACTCTCCATTTGTAAGCTGTAGCCAAGCCATTCAAAAATGGTCAGCATCTCCCTGGGGCAAAATAACATAGTAAAGACAGGCCAAGAAACAAATCAAGTATTTATACATAAGCTCATTAGCCTGCCAAAAATATAACAAAGGAGCAACAATGTTAACAATCACTTAGGCTTGATAAGTCTGACAAATAATTACTTCACAGATATCATAAAGGCTTGCAAATGTTTGGGAAGAATTCCCTCACTTTTTACACAATAAATAATCATGTTGCAACTATGTTACCCGGGTACTTCTATCATGAAGCTGTACACGTACCCGACACATTCCCGTACCCAAACTTCATGGACACTCCTTGAATATATGCATACATTTATTATGACATGTACTCAATTATATGATATATATTTTAATTTAAAACACTTGTCAAACACTTCTTGGACATATAGCTTACACTTCACATCCATTTCTTGAAAATAGTTAGATATGGGTCGGGTTCATTTCAGCCCATGCCCAAGTTCAAAACTATATATTCAAAGGGTTGTTTTGGTGTCTAGTTAAAAAATGAGTAGTTTCCAATTTAAAATAATCAATATAATAAAAGAAACTTAAAGATGTGATAAGAATTTTAATTCTAATGACACATGAAGTGAAAAATAATAATGATCTCATGTACATTATTAATATCAATACATATATATGTAGCCGTGTCCCCATACCCTACATTTTACAAATTTGCAGTGTCCCGTACGAGTACCCGCGCTTGCACCAGTACCCATACCCGTTTCCATGCACAACTTAGTGTTGTGATCAACTACATTTTACAATTTGGCCGCATCTCGTATGCGTACCTGCACCTGTACTAGTACCCATACCCATTTCCATGCAACTTAGTGTTGTGATCTAGATGTTTAACTTAGCATAAAAACTTAGATTGTCATTGAAACTAATCTACCAAAACTTCACTTAACACTCATACACTTAAACCCCTCTTAGTTTATGCATAAA
This sequence comes from Asparagus setaceus, assembly GCA_012295165.1. Classification (NCBI taxonomy): domain Eukaryota; kingdom Viridiplantae; phylum Streptophyta; class Magnoliopsida; order Asparagales; family Asparagaceae; genus Asparagus; species Asparagus setaceus. Next base: position 66,154,150 of record CM022705.1, on the reverse strand, counting down.
AGTTGAACATTAAGAGCTATTTTATCTTTGTTAATTTTTTAAAAACTTAAAAATCATATCCAAATCAAATCCTTTACTAATTTATTATTACAAATGTCAATTTTTTGGGTATGACACCACAACATCCAATGCTAGAGATTATAAGGGACAATCAAGAAGTTAGACACCATTCTACTCTAGCAGAAGCAGCAATCATGTGATAGTGAGATTCAAATTATAATTTATAAGTTCGGAGACACAGTTTGAGCTAATGCAATTTAGAATATTGCACTAACTCTAAACCAAGATGAAACTAAACAGCTTGATGGTTCCAGTCCAGGGGCCTATGTTCTTGAATCGTGATCCTAATAGGCAAAAATGTTGTTGATGAATTTTATATATGCTATAATGCCAAGGCTGAGTATCTTGTCTTTCCAAATCAATTCCTAATAGCGGTGAAAGTTCAGTTGCCTCCAATAACTCCAAATCTCCAAGATCAAAAATTGGCAGTGCCTTCTCTAGCTACTCCAATTTTTATGATCATTTATCCTCTACCTTGGATAAAATATTAAAGATCATATTGATTTTTTCTTGACTTTTAACATGTGTTGGACCATTTGATGTTGCCTTTACTATATTACTCTGCGACTCAACTCAATAATGTCGCTAAGAACCTAAGACCATGAATTCAGGACACTTAACAATTTACTGCAGCACAACTCATGAATACCAACCCCCAAGTCATTGATACATGATAGAAGTGTTTCCCATATCCGATATGCATCCATGAATTTCTAGGAGTATGGTCTCCTTTCCACATTTGGACAATTCAATTCTAATCCCTCCACCATTGTTTGCTTTAATTATGGTTACCTTCCCAAGCTTTGCCAGCCACCATTGAAACATATCATTTCTATTATGGTAATATTGTAATGCAAACCAGAAACAGAAGGAATAACCAAAATTACCATGCCAATCTACTTTGAACAAATAATAAAGCATCAGACTAACTACTGAACAGACCATATATTTTAACACAATAACCTAAAGAATGCACCTTTCTGAACCCTAGACCAACCTATTAGACCAATATAATTAAAAATCAATCAATCCTTCTCCTTTTGGGTCAAAATTTTAGATAGAAATCGGCATTGGTTATTGATCAAGGATTCCATACAATTCAATGAGTTCAAGTAGATTGTCACCGGATTAGAATTTAGTAAGTGCAAGAAAATAAATAAAATTGCGTAAAAATTATCAGAAATAACCAATTTAGTGCGTTCTAATTGTTCAAAATATCAAAATAGATTAAAATAATAAGCGATTTTTTTATGGAGAAGAGAGAAAAACTTACAGACAAAGTAGGGCGCGTTTTTTTAATGGAGAGGGAAGAGACAGTGAGCTTTTGTGAGGTTTATATCTTGCGTGCTTGGGGTTTTGGGATGAGCTGAGTTCTGCTGATCCACTGGAACAAGATAGCTTAATGGGCTCTGTAGGAGTTAAAATTCTTTTGGAGGCCCGGTCCAACTTTGACCTATGTGATCAATCAGTGAGTCAGCCCAGTTGCATTTTATTCTTCCTCTTTCCCTTTGTTTTTATTTTTTTTAGATAGAAATGAAATAGTAGTTTTTTGGGTTGGGGAATAACTGCAGTTATTTGTTTTCCTTTTTTTTTTCAGGTGATACTGATGTAAGACCTGCAGTTATTTGTTTTCTCAGGTGATACTGATGTAGGATCCGTAATCGAAATCGATAAGTTTTTTAGCTCCTGGATAAAATTTTGACTGTCATGCAATATTTTACGAAAGGCATATATGAAGGATACACCTATTAGTCCCTTTTGCCGCATGAAAACTCAAATATTTTATTTTCTGCTGCGATGGAATGGTGGTCTTTAAGATGATATCAAAGCAATTCAAATTCCACCAAACACACATTTAAATTACATCCTTCAATATTTATCAAATTTTTTAGAGTTTTGGTGCAACAACAAAGACGCTAAGAATATTATCTACAATTCCTCAGAAGCTCAGTATCTAATGACAACCAGATGAATTTACATTTACTTTTATCTGTTCCATCAGTTCTACTCAGTGAAATCATGTAACCTCACATAATATTGGAAATCGAGTAACAGTGATAGATCAAGTAATTCACATGCATTCAATTGTTTAACCGCAAAGGTTCGACCTCTATACACTGTTATCCTGAAACTCAATGAAAGGGAACAGAAATTGATCTCAAATGAACAGAGCCTCCACATGTCAACAAAACCAGAAACCAGTAGTAATTACAGACCATCAACTAAAATATGGGACATCTAAAAACACAATAATGAAGGAAGCAAGGCTATCAGCAAAATAGTCCCATACACAGAACTAGCCAGCTGCTTGAAAATCCCCAAAGTCATCTTCTACTACTTCTTGAGAGTTTGTTTCCTTCACCGGAGATTGTGAATCTTCTGAAACTGCTTCTGCGCTTGTGCTGCTCAGAGGATTTGATGAAGATTTTGGTGAGTTGGATGGGGATCGATTGACAGGAGTAACGGGCGATAATGGGCCCGGAGGAGGCGGCGGTGGCTTGAGACATATTGTGCCCTCTTTTACTTTTGCTTTTTCGTCGAGGGAAAGATTGTTTAGGCCTTGTGCAAAGAGTGAAGATTTTATACCCTGACTTCCCTTCTGTTACACAGAATCAAGCCAATCAGATGTCAAATGAGACCGAGTATAGGGATATAAATGCATAAGCTAATTAAAATTGTATAAGTTAAACATGTAGATATAAGAAATACAGCATCTGTGGAAATGTCAAATGATCAAATATTGATACATGTTATGCCATATCAACCACGATATATGTTCGTATGTATGCTCTGAATGCTAATGTTTCATATGGAATTCGAACACCATAATACATAGGTCATAGTGTAATACATTCACCAGAAATACACTTTAAAAGGAGTGTATGAATACATACACATTATGGCACATACTCCATATCTATAGTATTTCTGTATTTTTGTACCCAAACTCGAGTTCGAAGTTTTAAAATTTTCCTTTCAAAGTTCATTGCCATTTGTCTCATGGTATGTAGGAATACATGTTATAGACCTAGATCACATGAATTTGGATGTCAGGCAGACAGCCAACACATTGTAGATCTCACAATTAGAAAAACATGAACCTACTTTACCTTCTGCTGCCAAACCAGAGTTTGTCATATTTTACAAGCGTTCTAGTAGATATCTCATTAGACCTATGTTTTACAAATGCAGTTCCTCAATGGCTTCCTCGGAATGGTCTTTGACACAAAATAAAACTTTATTGTTTCACACATGATGTGCATCCACACACAAATGTGCAAAACCTTTTGGTTTGCATGCACACCCTTGTAAAGCAAAAATTCAAATCTTCATCATGTCAAATCCAGGTATATATTTTCCATGTGAAGTTTGCACATGGCTACTACATACGCATGCTTAAACTCACTCTTTGACAAAGGAATAAGTTATAAAAATGGATGTCTAAAGAAAAATACACATAAATACATGCACTTCCATACATGCCTCAAGAGAAAATGTGTGTACAATTCTTGGTTTGTCCGCAGCTTCTTGGAGTGAATTCTAAGACTGAAATATTTGCACCCACGCTCAATAAGATACTGAGATAAGCCACTCAGTCTGGTACATGCTACACCTTCAACATTATAGATATAGCATAGTATAAGATATGTTTTGGATGGTTGTTCATTATGGAATTGCTTTAAACTACTTGACCAATAGGGTAGTTTTCCAGCTTGACAGTCTCCCCAGGTTTTATCAAAGTCTTCACTTTCTCACTGTAAACTTGGGCAGGAATTTTGGAACCAACCATAGGGATGTTCAGGTTGGTATCCAGTCTAACAAAACTGGGTATTTCGGCCGAGTGTTCTCAGTTTAGATGGTGTTTCGTAGCTGAAACAGTTTCAAGGAAAGAGGCTCATCTGATAATGGTGGAGATTATTTGAGAAAAACCATTACCACCTTTCCAGTCAAGGAATGCACAAGAGTTTGAGGCTAAGATGTGGTTTAAATGTGACTCATCTGGAAGAATTGGCAAAAGCACTTACATTCTTTAGCTGGAGAACCAAAGTTTCCCCTTCTTTAAGACTATAATCAACTGATGATGCCTTCTGATAATGCTCTTCCATCTCTTCAGCAGTCTTCTTTTTATTTAGATATCTTTAAGCCTGTAAGGAGCAACAAACTCGAGATGGCTATACTCTACATTGGATTCTCTAGTAAACAACACATACTGAAGAATAAATCAATTATACAAGATTCATAAAAATAAAGCATCTTAAATGACAGCGGAAGCTGGAAGTAAAACATATGAAAGGATACTTCATATGGTCATAGAGGGCAGCCTGGAAGTCATAAGCTTGAGGTCTTTCCCGGAAACCTATACCAATGAATGCATGCCGCAGACGACCACCTGCACATTATATGTACATTCCCATATTTTATCAGTTAACATTTGAAAATCGCAAACACAACCAAATAAAGTAATATCACTATTCATTCGGAATAACATTGAGCCATTGTTTTTATATGGTTAATCAATTTTCTTCACGTAATGGTGTCATTTTGCATGGCGTGATGTGATAATTATAGTGTATCTCTTGATTTAGTGAACAGACAATCATTCTAGTCTTCTAGATATTAACTGTACTCTAAAAGTAGTATTTAATATGATTTTATAATATCAAGCTGCCAAATAATTGTAACTCACACGCATGAGCATGAAATCAACGGTGGTTTTTTTAGATATTATCACTATTAACCGCATCTTCAAAGATTAGACAAAGTATAAGTTAGTAACTTTCTAGGATTTCACTGTATGCTATCCCAAAGTTGTAACACTTATACAGAAAACCAAAAACAAAGTCTTCATCCAAATTTCTGGAAGCAGCCACATGTATCGTGTCTTTCTTTCCTTTTTGTTGAGGGCTATCTCCTCAATTAAACTAGTAACTACTGATTGTCTCTAGCCAACATCATTGGGATCTCTCTGGTTACAGTTGCTCCATTAATTAAATCCTATCACTTCTCTGCACTGGAGAACTCATTGGTCTCTGTTAAACATGCTCAAACAACCACAAATGATTCTCCCTCGTTTTATACTCAACAGATGCAACCTCAAATCTTCTTATGAATACTCATTTCTTATCTCATCTTTTAGTGCATTTCCACTCACACATCTCAGAATTTTTATTTTTGTTATAATTCTTTTTTTAAAGAAGTTATTTCTTAACTAGACCTAAATTATGGTCCGTAATTAAATCATTGCTGATCTTACAATTGTCTTGTAGAATTCTTCTTCGATTTCATGGATATTTTGTGAACACATAATATTCCAGAAATATTTTTCTGCTTTATTCATCTCATATTGATACTGTAAAGCACATCTTAATCGATCTGAATACAACCTTGTAGTTCCCAATTCTAATCAAGTAGCAACTTATGGTTTAGAACATGATTCCACAAGTCAATGGACATGCTTATACTTATTGGATTCTTTCCAGTAGTTTCAATTACTGAAGAAAGCTAGATCATTAGTTTTTCCCCACAAGCCAAAACAAACAGTGGTTCTAGACAATGGCTAGCAGAAGATATATTGCACCATTAAATTAAAGTCATCCAGGAGAGTATGATGGAGGAGAACACGAAGGGAGCCTTACAAATTGGCATAAAAGTGAGAAAATAGCTTACCAATGTTCTCTTCAACCCGAAGGACAAAATACCTGAGGAAGTTAAAGAAAATGACACATCAGATACCACTAATGGTATTTGTATTTTCTGGAATAAATAAACAAGGAGCATAAGAAAAGAAATGGGTCATGATTAAAAAGGTGTATTTAGTTGGTCGGAAACTACTACAGGATTTGTGGGCACCCATTTAAATTGGGAATTATGATATGGAAGACGACAACCTGCTGCTATCAATTACTGGCTCCACTGGATGTGGCTCTTCATTTCGCAGAAATGCTCTAGCATATAGCTCCCCTGATGAAGACATATCAAATTATCAAAGAATTAACAAAAGGACTAGGTGAAACAGCACAAAGATTTATGTCTTTGATTCCCAGCTCCACAAACTAAAAGATGGCCACACCTGTGGTCTTGTCTTCCAGTCTGATAATGCACTCCTCTCCCTTGCTTACGACCTTCAGTGAACCCTCCCAGTCCCATTTGTTGACATTCCATTCATCGGCCCTGACCAGCAAAATGTTTATATACAATAAAAAACAGGACCTTTTTGTTGTTGTTGTTGTGGAAGGTTTCATATAAGTTGCTGACATGTGTATACATAACTTACAATACACATTAAAAAAAAAGGTTAACTGATTATGGCATATGTCAGTCAAAAAGGAAGTGAGGCATGCTCACATTATACATAGATCATAGTCACAGTTTAAAATCACGACAAAAGGATAAAGCAACTTTACAAACACTTCCTGAAATATAAGAAGAAATCAATATACATGATGAGAAAAGTAGAAATTCGTGTTTTAGCACATTTACCCTCGTACAAGCGTGTGGAAGGATCTCAGAATTTCTTCAAGACATAGCACAACAGTACAATGCCACAGAACTGCCCTGCCCTCGTCTCGTAGCGTAACTTTTGAATTGTGATCAAAGAACTATGATATGCTCATCTAAAATGAAAGGAATGACAGCAATCCTTAAAACTTAACAGGTTAAGCTTGAACTATGTCAAGTTTTCTTGTCAGGTCATGTTTCTTTCAGATCTCTTCAGCTGATGAAGGTACATTGGAAATGTTCTTGCAATTACCTAACATAATTATAACAGAGTTTCTAAAAGACCTCTATTGATGGTACGATTAACTTTCTTCCCTGTATTTCTGCATCTAATTCGAATAGTTCGAATACTTGTACTTTGTGTCTTTGTCCTTGGTCAAGTATGTAGTCCATGACTTGTGGATTCATAGTTTTATGATTCTCACTAAGCAATGGCCACAATGTGATGGGAAAACCACTTGATTAGGCAACTACCTCCCTTGTAAAGAGTACGCTAAGCCTTGGACACTCTGGCAGGAGGAAACATCACCCCGACTTGCATAATCACACCGGTTGTTTACAGAAAGGACACTGAAAGTAAATCAAAATACACTTTCGATTTAAAGCCAAAAAACTGACAGGTACTAGCCAACGGTAACGGGCCACGTACATGCGAACAGCGCTGGACAAAATGGCCGTTACTCAGGCCTTAAAGATTGATAAGGATTAAGGAGGTTAGTCCCAATCTAAGTTGCATGGGTACAGGTACGAGTACGGGACACGATAAATTTGTAGAAGGTAGGGTACGGGGACATGGGTATATATATGTATGTTATGTATATTTATATGTAATAAAATTAATAATTTACATAAGATCAATATTATATTTTCATTTACATTAGATCAATATATAAGAAATAGATGTGAAGTGTAGAATATACGTCTAAGAAGTGTATGAGAATTGTTTTATATTAAAACATGTATTATATAATTCAGTATACGCCTGAATAAACATATGCATATACTCAAGAAGTGTCCAAGAAGTTTCAGTAAGGGTACAGGTAGGGGTATGTGTCGGGTATGGGTACGGCTTTCGATTTGAAGGACCCGGGTAACATAGGTCCCAACTTATTTGACTTGTACTATATATATCTCCAAGCGATGACCACTTTCTATATTCTCATGGTCCCATCCCTCTTATAACAATTCCAGAATCAAAATTCCAGGTCATTTATTGACCAGACATGCTTGCTCCATAGCATTCAGAATTGTGCCCCTAAGAATTTAGAAGTTCCAAATGGGCTCAAAATTTTTGATTTCTAAGGGTGTCACTGTCTTCAGCATACTTAAGCATCAGTACGCCTATATTGTTGGTGATTAATCTGCATTTCCTGTTAAAACTTTTACCAAGCTTCTAAAAAATAATGGAAGAATGGTGTTGCATGTAATTTACAAACCAAGTTCGGTCGCTCGATGAGTGTGGTCTCCAACTTAGGTAAAAGCAATATCTTGGACAATATTTATTTTCCAACAGAAATAAAATTGCTGATACGTTAAATGTTTTTGCAAGATAATGTTCCTTATTCCTCCAATTCTCTCTCTACCCACAGCTTATCAAGTGTCTAGTGCAGGGAAATGAGTTCTAAAGCAAACATGCATACCACACTTCCGATTGTAGACAAAAACTAAACAGAAACATACAGTGAATGACGATCAGTGGTTTTCCTCTCCGGAATACTAGGTTAAGTGCTACATATGATGTTCTACAGGGAATACTTTCCAAATTCCAAATTACTAAGGACAAGTTCTCAATATAATAATCCAATGATTTTAGGTGGGGAATCACCACTTTGGCTGTTCATCTAGTTTTGCTATTGGCATTGAAACTCAAGATGGTGAACAGATAATGGACTTTGTACAATGGCACTTTACATAACATTAGAATGAAGCCAAGGAAAAAAAATATACTGGAAAGCATAAGCTTGGTTCAGTTGAACATGTATTGCATATGACAAGATGTTTATCTAGAGTAAAATAATTGGCGACCATCTAACAAATATCATTAGCACAAATAAAGGGGAAAAAAGAGAATGAACTATGAAATTAAGAATAAAATGGAATGACTTACCTCCTTAATAATCTTGTCTGAATTTTGTTTCTTTTCAACACAGACATGTAAATGGTGAGAAGCGTGAACTCGTGCATCTCTAAATTATAGTTAGAGCCTTAAGCGAAGCAACAAAACTATGAACTATCAGTGGAGCATGCTAACCAACCCCCCTTAACTACCTTCTGAATATTCCCTATAAGGAAATCTAAACCTCTATTCTTGTAATCAATCTCTCACTAGCAAGGTAAGATTAGCCTTTGCCTCCCTATCCCCATTATTTAAATATCCCCAATATAGCCGATATATCGTCCAATATATCCTTTTATAAGGTTTGCCGCAAATCTATATGATTCAATATCCTTTACCATCTTTTTTTTGGGTAATTGACATGGCAAATATATGAGCCGATATATGGCTTGTCATAAATCAACATACCGCTTTCGGAAATTTTCGGGATATATCATGACTTTCCCGATATTTCAGATGATGTTTCAGCCTCAAGCAAATCGGCCAAAATGTTGCAATGTCGATTTGGACTTTTATTTGTTTTAAAAGAAGGGTTTAGATTTATGGTTTAATTACGAATGCTTAGATTTATTTAAGGACGTTATATCATATGTGCACATTATCAAATATGGCACTCCCATATGTACTACATATTCCCGATATTCTCCCGATATCCACAATTCGGTGTGGATTTTGGTTGTGCAATATTTCCCCGATATCTAATATTTAAAACCTTGCCTATCTCCAAAGCGCTCCCAAACAATATTTTTGCAACATTACTCGCAAGAGATTCAGTGAAACCCAAAAGTAGCTTCTGTTGGTTATTTATGAGATAAACACCCAAATAAGTGGGTGGATAATGTCTTATCTTAGAGATAAGATATTTATAATCCTAATAATTATAGGATTCTATCTCTAAACCCTTTATATATAGATATAGGGTTTTCATGATAGGTGGATGAGAGAATAGAACATAAACCTTTATGTAGCCGTCATCTCATTCTCTAATGAAGTTCGTGTTTTATGCGTTAGTCGCGGAGTGATATGCAAGGGCTTCTCACTGTATCGTTGTGGTTGCCCGCCGCTGCCACCTCCTCCAAGATTTGCCCCTAGGATTTTTGAAACCCCAGGGGCAAATCCGTAAATAACATTTTTAATTTTAATTTCTTTTTTTATTTTTTAAAAATTACAGAAATCTCAAAAAATTGTTTAAAAAATAATAAAAATATCTAAAAAAATCTGGGAAAATTTCAAAAATATTATTATTATTTTTCTTTAGAAATTTGGGAAATTTCGATGTGGAGCCCACTAGATTTCATAATAGAGTTGTTTTTCGGATTTTAGAAAAATAATTTTTGAACTTTGGAAGTTCAGAAAAATTATTTTTATGCACCAGAAAATTTAATTGTAAAATTCTAATAAAATCTTAGAGATTTTGATGGGTAGCTGTTCCAGTGGGAGTGCCTGGGGTGCATACTAATTTCACGAGAAACGAAAAATCCTAATAAAATTGACAAGATAAATTAGGTAGTTAAATGTAAAAGTGAAATTGTTTGTTTATGTTTGTCATGCCGCATGTTCAAACACATATCGAAATATATAAACAAATAATTTTAAATGGGAGATTTCGGATAGAGATGACACTATGATTTAACTATCCAATCTAATCTATCTCTAAGAAATCTAATATTCCATTTTCAAAAAATTTATAATGATTTTAAAAATGATATCTTTGAACACTGTGGTTGGGGCCTTAGGCCGTCATCTCTTTGTTTGGGATGTAACTTTCTTATCGGTATAAAAGGCTTGATGAGGTGGAATGTTCTTCAGGGAAGAACAATACTTCACGTAAATATCAATAATCTTAACGTATCTATAATTAAAGTGTATTAATCCTTCTCTTAAGGCACCAAGATACTAATTCCTACAACAGTCTAGGACTGAGCAGTTTGAGATACTTTTGTTAGAAGATCCATTTTCTCCTGAGAGCAGGTGATTTTGGTGAGTACTGAGGCGATAATATCCGAGTCGGAACAGGGTTAAACTGGGACTTAGATTTGAGGCCGGTCAGTACAAGATCTGGAAGCGAAAAGATTGTTGAAGTGGTTCACTAGGTGGACTACAAAGAGAGACAATCTTATTAAGGATTACGAGGATAATCCGAATGCAAAAAGCTTTCGGGATGCTCTTAAATGTGAGATTTGGATAAGTCTCTTCAATGAGGATCCAAGTTCTTATTATTAAGTTGGATTCAAATAAAATAACTGCTGGGCAGAAAATCAAATTCACCTTCGTATGATGACCTCTATGATTAGGGATCATGAGAAAGCTGGAACTGCGTCGAGCTAGAAGCGGCAAATCCGGGCGGTTATCTAGGCTACCTAACTCCAGAATAGACATTTGCTACTTTTATTGCACGTTGCAGATGCGATACATCCGAGAATGTGCAAATAAAAGTGAAGTTGGACTCTAAACACAGGGTGTGTTCAAGACTAAAATGTCTACTTTGGCTTTGAAAGCTAACCAAGGCATAAGGCTAAGAGCCTAGTTGCAATGGATAAACTGGAGATTTTTTTAGAATAGGTTCTGAAATAAAAGAAACCGATTAAAAGGTGAAAAGTCCAACTAATAAGAAAGATCAATTGATTTCACTGCAAACAAGCCGATCATCTCGCGCATGAAGGCACATAACCGAGAAAACTTGGGACTCGCGGATTGCATTTGCAGGGCAGAGGTAGTATTGAGTCCTGAATAGGAGCACAAAGATCTAGCTAGAGATTATGTAACGGTGCTGGGAACTGATGCATAGAGATCTCCTCTAAGTTCAGGGAGCAATTAGATCTTTCAGCCTATTCTATTTACTCTCACTAAGAGTAAGGAATCGTCTCTCAGAAGTTAGGCTTGTGGAATTCTAGTCGGTTTACCGCTTGAGGGTAACTTACTTAGATTTGCATCAAGATTTCTCTGCTTATATAAGGCAAGCTAATTATTTAGTTGATTTTAAAATGTGACTTATTACTAGATAACTGAGTTATTTTCTATTTTATATTGTGTCATGAATTAAGATTAGATCTAATTTATGGTATAATAAACTAAGCCACATAAGAGGACACATGAAGTAAGCCACATAAGAGGACACATGAAGGCTCGCCAGGGGTGGCCTGCTTAGTATATGTACTAAGGTATTTGTCCTTCTATGAGTACGGTCTCGTGGTAAAATCACTAGAAAGTCATTTGGTAAGGCTATGAGCACCTTAATTGTAATTTTCTCACTCTGATATATACAGACTGATATTTATGAAGGTACAAAGTGGAGAACATTGATTTCTATATTTATAAGCCATTGCGGTATTTACGATCATGTGTATCTGATTTTGCGCCTAATTGAGTGCTTAAATTTGTTGCAAGCACTAAATTAGTAAGGTGGATAATCAATTAAGCAAAAGCATTTGGGCTTTGCACACTAATCGTAAGAGAGTATCTATCTTGAAAGTTCAGGAAATTATATCAAGAGAAAGGAAAGTCATACAGTTGACAGTATCATATATTCTGCTACAAAATGGTGTTACAGAAACGAGAAATTTAACTCCATTAGATGTGGTTCGGAATATATTAGTTGACGCTAACCTACCCATTTGGTTTTGGACAGATGTACTATTTATGATGACATATATTCTGAATTGTGTACTTTCAAGATCGGTACGGTCGATACCCTATGAGTCATGGACTGCCTAGGGTCGGTGTTGGATCACTATGTCCATGAGGGAGTGTTGTTTTCATACAATACTTTTCATTGGATGAAAAGTGAATGTTGAAGTGTGTTTTCATACACTATTTTAGACACTCTGAGTTGTGTTTACATGTGAGAAACATGATGAGACTGTAATTGAAAGAGTTACGCTATATTGAGTTCCTCGGGGAAGATTTTATGCACAAAGAAGAAATAGATCGAGATTTGGGCTCATACGAGATCGAGGGGACTGTCATGGAACCAGCAATGAAGAAATTGGTTCCTCTACTAGCTGGTGGACAGTGAGGCGAGATATTTTTAGATGAATTGGAGCCATCTATGGAATCTCAACTATCTCAGAGATCATTCCATGGACAAGTAATCAAAAGATATCTGAGATCTATGGGAAATATTCATGATAGTACCGCATGTTGTTGCGGAGCCCAAGTCATGTGATGACTCTATTTCTGAGTCTGCAATGAAAGAGTGGAAAGCAGCAATGAATGAGAAGCTTGAGCTCATGAGGAAGAATCAATTCTGGACTTGGTGAATCTTCTGACTGAATGCAACACCACTGAAAACCAATGGCTTTTCAAGGTCAAACAAGTTGGTACGTTCAAGCGATGCATGACACGCTTGATGGCGAAAGAGTACGCCCAAGAAGTTGGATGAACTACTGAAAGAGACGTTTTCTCCGGTAGTGAGAATTGGCTCTATTCGCATAATATTGACTCTTGTAGCGTAAATGAATCTTGAACTAGTCTAGATAGACATTGAGATAGCTTTTACCTATACAGAACTGGAAAAGATGATCTATGTAGATCGACCTATGTTTCATAGTCTAGGGACTTGAGCACAAGGTGTATAAGTTAAAGGATCCTACCTATGGCTTGAAATATTTTTCCAGTGTGCAGTGTTTATGATCTTCTTGGATCGTGCTGGGTCATGGTTTTAGACGATCGATCTGGACGGTTAGATTTGCGTACACTAAGCAGATTGAAGTTTCAAGTTTGAGATTCTATCGTCATATGTCGAAGAGAAATTATTGACTGGGTACAGCATGGAGACCAGTAGGACTCCAATTGCTAAGAGTCATGCTCTAAGTATAGAACAATGTACCAACATGAAAGCAGAGAAGAAACTAATTCTAAATATCCTTTTCAAGGAGTGTAGTCGATAGTCTTGTATCCATACAATGATCGACACATCATCTGCAGTAGGACTGATGAGTAGGCTTCGGTCTAATCCTAGTACAACTCACTAGGATGAGTCAAGAGGATCCTCAGATATTTGATTCAGACTACACTCTATGTATTATGCTACGACAACAGGGACTCTCACATATAGTGATATTTAGATGTCAACTGGGCTGACAACCCGGATGGGCGAATGTTAATGTCTAGTTATGCTTTTTTACTAAATGATGGGGTCATTTTTTATAGTAGTAAGAAGCAGTAGTGTATAGCTCTTTTTCCACTTGGAGCAAAATATGTGGTGCTATATACATTGGATGCAATCCAGTTGTGCAAATTCTTAGAGAATTTGTCTATAGCGCGACATGTAAATGATGATGTGATTCCTTATCATGATAGCATGCCAACTACTTGTTATACGATATGCCCAAATTAGCTTGGGAAATCGAATAAAATCCAGATTCGGTACCACTTTATTGAGCATTAAGAGAATGATCAATTCGTGCTAAGTGTATCCCTATGAGTTAGTTGATCGGAGATTTACTGATAAAGGGAATAGCTGAGGAGTAGCTAGTGCAGTACATTTGAGCCTTGTGTGCTACGTCTTTAATGACGATTTTTACTTGAAGACCTCAGACAGTTAGGCTATTACGGATGACGGCTTTATAAGACATTATATTTTATTTGATTGTCTTTTTTTCTCATGTATATGCATATATGGGATTGCTTATGTCTTATTATTGCTTGATTATCACGACATTGAGTATATGAGTATTATGACGTGTACAGGGGTACACAAAGGGCACTGGGTACACTATTATAAAATTACATCAGCAGGTAGGAGCTCTTATCACACAAGAGGTCCCCTTCAAAGCTGTGGTAGTTGCCGAAGCTGAGATCGAGTGTTGAATGTCATTTAGCTTGGAGCAATGACTACACTATCGTGTTACTGGGTAGGACGATAGTGGGAGCACTCTATTGGTCGCCTTGACTGGGTCATGATGAGGTTGTTGTATACTTATATGTTGAAGCGATCGAAGTGGAAACCCCACGTCCACTTTACATATTTACTATGAGCCAGACTAGGGGTCTGACTTGGCGAACGAGGTGCAGGCTAGTCGGGAGATCCCAGGCATATCACGGGGCGATATGGCCGAACAAGTTCATTACGGGGTAATGAAACTTAGGTCTGTACGGTATTTATTTAATGATGTATGCTCTCAGACAGAGAGAAGAAATACCGTAGCACGTTCATACGACGTGTGCTTGGACAGAATATAAGGAGGTCGATGGATGGATCCCTGCTTCCTCGCTGTGTGAGCCCTTATAAACGACCACCAGTGATGGAGGACAGTCAATGTACCCTTAGAGACACTGGGCTGTCTGGGAAGGCTATTATGACTGTCCGCTACTTTAGCTATTGTTTCGTGCTGCGATGAGACAATACCGTACATACGGGGCAATGTCAGGAAAGCGTGTGATTAACACGCTCAACTATTCAGGGCCAGAGGAAGATCGATTGACATGTCTGCTGATTGCATCGCATGCGTAACTCTTATTTACGTCAGGAGCGAGGTTTTAAGAGTGCGATGAATCGAGGATTGACCCGGGTGCTCATGTACGCTTCTTCGAGGGATCGAAGGTACTTGAGCAAACATGGTTGATCAGATCTGGGATATGAGATACCGCATACTTACACTTATGTTTGTGTACTTTTATTTCTTTAGGGAGACCCTTGTGTCGGTCCTAACAGATCCGACTGCAAGGCTACTCGCTTGCAGGTTCTCACCGGTCCACGCCGCACTAACGATGTATGGATATGGATTTGAAAAGGAAGGAGATTCTCAGAGAGACTTTGACTCGGGAAGTCAACGACTAGGGGAGTCAGCTCAGGGAGCAACGAATGACACCCACTCATTTGTGTGAGTGGGAGTATGTTGGTTATTTATGAGATAAACACCCAAATAAGTGGGTGGATAATGTCTTATCTTAGAGATAAGATATGTATAATCCTAATAATTGTAGGATTCTATCTCTAAGCCCTTTATATATAGATATAGAGATGGGTGGATGAGAGAATAGAATAAAAACCTTCATGTAGCCATCATCTCCTTCTCCAATGAAGTTCATGTTTTATGCGTTAGTCGCAGGATGATATGTGGGGGCTTCTCTCCGTATTGGTGTGGTTGCCCTCCGGCCGTTGTAAGAAGATCAATATTAGATGTGTGGCGATCTTTCCAAAAGATCCGGGAAAGATAATCTCTAAACAAGAGTTATTTTTATGCATGGTTTACAACTTCAATTTTAACACCCTAACCAATTATTGCTGACTACTCTATTCTTTCTCAATCGTACTACTCATTACCCAAAGCCAAACCCACTTATAAAACCTCCAACACTCTTAAACTCACCTCAAGCCCAAATGCAAACTCAACATCAGCAACAAAAGTTTATCCAATTGTACACAAACTGAGGGTCCATAATCCCTTAGCCACATCAAACAATTTTATGCTACAAGGATCGATTACCCTAAACAGGATCAAATGACTTCCCAAATTTACAATAGAGTAAATGGTAGAGAACTGAGCCACCAAAATTTAACCACCAAGTCCTTCCATACGCATTATCTAACAGTTCTAACAACAAACAATCATATCATGCAAGACCTAATTCCCCTCCTAAATTGGGAAAATTTGAGCCGCAACAAATCATTGTCGAAAACGAAATCCAACGACAATTAGTACAAAGAAACACACCTGTAAGAAGCGGCGCTCTTCCTCGGAGGTATCTACACAAATCGAATTCAAAAAAAATCAACAAAAAATTAGGAAATTAATCGAAATTTGCTGAAATCGACAAGTGAGATTTGAAGTCAAGAGTTGAGTACCAAATACACGTAGCACTCGCTAACTTGGAAGAGTATCAGTTCAACAGCTTCTGATTCCTCTTTCTCTTCTTCTTCATCGTCTTTGCGATGATCTAGGGTTTGATTGGATTTTTCGTCCATGAGCAAAACAATGGGAATTATGATTTTTTTTTTTTTGACAGATTTTTTTGAGGATTTTTGTTTGGTGGCCTTTCCCGTCTGTTTTAGGAGTTATTAGGTGAGTCTAAGATGAGTAGAGATTTTGTTGATTAATTAATTATTATTTTAATTGTGTTATTAAGAAAGAAGAACAAAGAAAAGTCGCGCGTGTTAGATTTTAGTCGATTGATGCTGAAATAAAAAAGACAGTTATTTCTTTGGGTATAAATAATAAATGTCCGAATATTCCATTGATTGAGAAAATGGAAAAATAAAAAGAAAAATAATACACATACACAATAAATAAATGCACCAGCCGGGAATCGAACCCGGGTCTGTACCGTGGCAGGGTACTATTCTACCACTAGACCACTGGTGCGCATAGTGGGGCATAGAAACTAAATGTATTTAGTCTCAAGACTGAATAAAACCCTCTTTTTAAATAACAGATTTTATCACGAATCCCCCCAACTTTAATATTTTATTAAGGGTTAAAAACAGTATCATTTTATAAAAACCACCTTTAATTTTTAATTTATACATAAACCACCTTTAAAGTGGGTTTCTGTTTCAACCATCTCCTAGTTAAAATTTACATTGAAAACCCAAAATACCTTTAAAAACTCACATTCAAGACATGTGATTCATTTTGTTAATATTTAGGTGTAGTTAGAA
Source organism: Asparagus setaceus (assembly GCA_012295165.1). NCBI lineage: Eukaryota > Viridiplantae > Streptophyta > Magnoliopsida > Asparagales > Asparagaceae > Asparagus > Asparagus setaceus. Next base: position 66,136,874 of record CM022705.1, on the reverse strand, counting down.
TATAAGTCACGTACCTAAAACATGCATTTTTAAGGTTATACTTTGGTTTTTTAGTGACGATTTGGCTACGAGGTTGGTCGTTGGAACAAAACCCACTTTCAAGGTGATTTTTTTATAAATTGAAAATGAAAGGCGATTTCTATAAAATGATCCTATTTTAGATATGATTTCTAAGGAAAAAACCCCTTTATTAGAAATTCTTCTAAAAGTGACAACCCGAAGGGGTTATTCTAATAAAATCTCAAAGTTAAAGGGGGTTTTCTAATTTTTTTCAAAGTTGTTGGGGGGGGGGTTATCTTATAACATTTTTTTAATAGGAAAAATATTTCATTACTCAATAAAAGCGAAAGCTACATCATTAGAAATGAAAGGAACTAGGAACACTGGAGCAACATCCCTCCAGATACCAATATTTGGCCAAGAAAAATCAAATTGAGCTAATGTGTGAGTGGTGACATTTCCATCTCGACTAACATAAGAAAAGAGACAATGTTGAAACGAGGAGGCCAAACTTTAAGTTTCTTTGATTATGTGATCGGTCAGCAATAAACGGATATACTATTATATTTAGGCTAAAAACAACTCACATGTGTAGCCATTAAAGAAACTTTGATATTTGGCCTGATGTCGTTTTATGCAAACATTGGCTTTCTCTCCTCGTTCGTCACATTTATGCGCTTGAGCCATTTTTGGATTGGAACCTAGTGAAGGGAAGTTAAGGTAACATGGGGCAAGTTAAGTTAAGGGAAGGTATGGGAACATATAAAACTTATTTGACAAACTAGTAAGGGAAACCAAGGGGAACTTAGTTCATCCCGTTTGGGAAGTTTAATAAAGTGAAGGGAATATATGTAAAATGACATAAATATCCTTACATGTTATTAAGTCATATTATTATTAGAAATCTCAACCATTGGATTAGATCTTGATAAAGGGTAAAAAAGTCTTTCTATAATTGTTGTTCTTCCCTCCTCTAACTTCACCATCATTCACCCTCATTACACCCCAATTTGAGGGGGTAAGAAAAACTCTATTTTCTTCCCCTTCTTTATCTTACCTTCCCCCCCATTATTTAGCATAGTTTTGTTCCCAAACAAGGATAAAGGGTACCATAACTTCCCCTACCCCTCATTACCCTTAATCCAAACAAGGCGTAACACAAATAGATCCATACCTAATGAATCATCTCAAAGGCAAAGAGCCCAAATTCATATTAACATGCTTATCATAAAAATGATTAAATACCGTATCTAATATAGAATTCAATTGCTATATGAGGCAATGTCTAGTTGATAACCCACCGAAGCCGACCTAAAGTTTGACAAATGAGAGAGGGATTACGTGAGGCCTTTTTGGCCGAATCTGATGATGAGCATGGTTCATGTTTGGCCTCTTGCCTGAATTTGGATCCTCCACTTATCACTTTGACAATAAAACCACCGCTTTTCCAAATCCCGGGTCTCAATCGGGCCTTATTCAATTCAAGTGGATAGAATCACCTTAGCCCAGTTACTATATCACTTGACCAATCAAATATTGAGTCACCTCATTGGTATGAATCCAAACCTAATGTTGTGTTTGTCGACTCCAAAGAACTAGTTTTAGTGGATACAATTATAGTCGAAAAACCAGTTTTTAGCTTGTCAAAACTAGGGCCACATTTGAATTTTTTTTTACCAATCACTGCATCTACACGGGCCAATCTTTTTTTTTTTTTTTTTTGGAATTGCCAAACACAGCCTAACATATCAAGTCACGATGGTATTCAAGAGGATAATCGTGTACGTATACATAGTATTTGATCATGATCAACTCTCCTTGATCTCATTAAAAATTGCTTAATTAATTTTGGTCCTGGTTTCTTCCCTTACTATCCACAAAGTCGTATCAAACGCTTAAACAAAAACAAAAAACGACTTAAACAAGAGCAGTTCTATCAACTTCCAACCCTGAGATTCCCCAGTGGACTTCCTCTAAACTTTCCTACCGAAAATATTTCCACATTTACCTTATTCTAGCACTAGCTTAGCTCGTGGACTTACCACAAAGGGCCTTTGTCAATTCTATATTAAACCCTCAAACAATCTTCATATTTCTTAAATTAGACCCAAAATCTTCATATTCGTTCGAAATGGGCTCAGATTTGAGGGTTTATTTAAAACAAATTAATGGAGTTGGGGTTCTTATTTTAGACAACTTAATGGGTTTGGATTAATTATTGAAGGTCTGATTTGGAAATATAAAGAGTTTAGGGTCTAATGTAACAACCAAAAAATAATCCCTCCGCTGACTACCTTTCCCTCTCCATGTGACTTCCTCACTTCCATGGGCTTTTCCAATTCATATATTCCTCCCTCCACCATCAAACAAGCCTTAAACATGTTTGATTCCTCTCTCCTAACCTCCAACACCAACAAATACCAACAATTTTAACAAGCAAATAGAGCCTAAAACTTATAGGAGGAAATCATGAAGCTTGATGCATTTGATGAGGCTGTGATAATGAAGAGGTCAGTGAAGGAGATTAATTTTGGGGGTTTGGAGGAGAAGAAGAAGGCTGCGATGGAGATCAAGAGATTGGCGAAGGGTGACGATAAGACGAGGAGGGAGCTGGCCGAGCTCAGGGTGATACCGCCGTTGGTGGCGATGGCGGTTGAGTCGGAGGTTGATGCTTGTAAGATGTTGGCTGTTGAGGCCTTGGTTGAGTTGGCTAATGGTTCCTTCAGGTGTATTTTCTTTTTCTGAAGGTTTTTTTTTTCAATGGAACTTAAAATAAGGATATATAACATCTTATACACATTATTCTAAAAAATAAAATAAAAATAAAAAATCTTATACACGTTAACATTTGGATATGACCTTTTTCATTCGATGTTGAATTTGGATTATTTTTCTTCTTAGTTTTATGGTGATAGAGAGAGCAGTTTATAGAAATCATAATGTCCATTTTTATCTAAGACGGTTATGGTTCTTTCTAAAATAATTAGCATCATGTTTTCTGTCAATTATAATCATTTTCACATTTTATTCACAATATGAACCATAATGTTGTAATAAACAATAAACGATTTTGATTAAAGAATTAAGTTTTTCGTTGCAGTGGAGAAGATTTCAACACGATTTGTATGTGATTTCTTTGCATTAGTTGTAAATATTAAAAGAAGGGAAAATGTTATTCACAAGTAATTTTAGGTTGCATTGAAAGTTGCTTCTGATTGGAATTATTGGTATAAAATAGTCATAATAGCGCATAATGAAAATAGTACCAGAAGAAAGTTTTGGATGTTTATAAATTGAATTTTTGTTTTTTTAAAGAATGGAGATCCCAAATTCCTCTTATTCTAACTCGCCAATATATATGTTAGTTATATTGTGAGCTGAGAAGGCCTTATCTTAAATAACTAGAAAACAAAAGTTAAAGTTACAGTCAACAGATCTCACATCTTTGAAGGCAGATGACATTGTTTATATATTAGCCCTTTGATAATTAGATTTGGTGGAATAAGGCCAAATTCGATCTGTCAGTTTATTAGGTACAAATTGATGCCCAGGACAATACATTTGACACACAAATGTCAAACTCATACGAGCCTTTGTCTTGCAAGTTGCGACTTTCTTTTACCGAAGCCTTGACTAAGCTTGTTAATTAGGTTCCTTTCCACTCTGGGAAAATTTTCAGTCTCTGTGTCCTTTAAACACCCATTTTGTTCAAATCAGATCTTTTGCTCATAGATATATAATTCTCTCTCAGAGATCAAATTAGTTTTAGGGTGTGTTTGGCAAGTTTGAAATTGGTAGAGTCTAAACTGGCCGATTTTGTATTTGTTTTGTTTGGCAACTTGGGAGTAGCTTTGGCGATTTTTGTCTTCGAATAGTTGCGTTAAAGCTAGTTTTGTTTTGGACCAGGGGTGTGGTCAAAACAAAAGTTAAAGTTACAGTCAACAGATCTCACATCTTTGAAGGCAGATGACATTGTTTATATATTAGCCCTTTGATAATTAGATTTGGTGGAATAAGGCCAAATTCGATCTGTCAGTTTATTAGGTACAAATTGATGCCCAGGACAATACATTTGACACACAAATGTCAAACTCATACGAGCCTTTGTCTTGCAAGTTGCGACTTTCTTTTACCGAAGCCTTGACTAAGCTTGTTAATTAGGTTCCTTTCCACTCTGGGAAAATTTTCAGTCTCTGTGTCCTTTAAACACCCATTTTGTTCAAATCAGATCTTTTGCTCATAGATATATAATTCTCTCAGAGATCAAATTAGTTTTAGGGTGTGTTTGGCGAGTTTGAAATTGGTAGAGTCTAAACTGGCCGATTTTGTATTTGTTTTGTTTGGCAACTTGGGAGTAGCTTTGGCGATTTTTGTCTTCGAATAGTTGCGTTAAAGCTAGTTTTGTTTTGGACCAAGGGGTGTGGTCAAAACAAAAGTTAAAGTTACAGTCAACAGATCTCACATCTTTGAAGGCAGATGACATTGTTTATATATTAGCCCTTTGATAATTAGATTTGGTGGAATAAGGCCAAATTCGATCTGTCAGTTTATTAGGTACAAATTGATGCCCAGGACAATACATTTGACACACAAATGTCAAACTCATACGAGCCTTTGTCTTGCAAGTTGCGACTTTCTTTTACCGAAGCCTTGACTAAGCTTGTTAATTAGGTTCCTTTCCACTCTGGGAAAATTTTCAGTCTCTGTGTCCTTTAAACACCCATTTTGTTCAAATCAGATCTTTTGCTCATAGATATATAATTCTCTCAGAGATCAAAATTAGTTTTAGGGTGTGTTTGTGAGTTTGAAATTGGTAGAGTCTAACTTGGCCGCGATTTTATTTGTTTTATTGTTTTTCTGTACATAGTTTATGTGAATTTGGGTGAATTCAATGTATTAAAGCAAATCTTTGTAATGGCTTTAAGAGAATATCTACTTGGAAAATGAGTTATTGCAAGTAAAGATCAAAATTAGTTGATTAGCGAACCTTTGTGAGTGAGGATTCAATGCATGCTTTGATATTCTTTACTTTAACCCTATAAATTGCAAAGTAACACTAAAAATTATACCGACATTAGTTTCTCTAGTTCTTTTCTTCGATCGTTTTTTTCCTGAAAATTTCCTTTTCCATACTATGGGAAAACAATTATTTCTCCACATTTTTTAATAGCTTACAGTTCTGTGGAAATTGAACCGGTCCACATAATTCAGGTTTCGTTTTAGGAATATGCAGACATATTGTAGGATATTAGCAAAAATTATAAGATAATTCGTAATAGAGTCAAGAAAACAATAAACTATTAAGTGTAGCAAAGCCAGTTAATTGACATTAGATATATTGATTCTAATTCTTCAAATCTTCATAGACTACCGATATACACGTCCAAAACAATTCAAAAGATTGGCTAATTAGCACTTAAAATCCTTATTGTAATTTCCCCTACTTTATACTTATATACCCTCACTTGTTTTTAACACACTTATGTACCTTAAAGTTTTAATCTTGTGTTTGGTCATACCTATATGTCCTCAAGTTTTTAAAATTTGCACTTTAATATTTTCTATTATGCATGTTCGAGAACTTGAAAATTCCCGTAAGACTTAAAAGCATTTAAAAATTACACTTTAATATCAAAATTAGTTGATTAGCGAACCTTTGTGAGTGAGGATTCAATGCATGCTTTGATATTCTTTACTTTAACCCTATAAATTGCAAAGTAACACTAAAAATTATACCGACATTAGTTTCTCTAGTTCTTTTCTTCGATCGTTTTTTTCCTGAAAATTTCCTTTTCCATACTATGGGAAAACAATTATTTCTCCACATTTTTTAATAGCTTACAGTTCTGTGGAAATTGAACCGGTCCACATAATTCAGGTTTCGTTTTAGGAATATGCAGACATATTGTAGGATATTAGCAAAAATTATAAGATAATTCGTAATAGAGTCAAGAAAACAATAAACTATTAAGTGTAGCAAAGCCAGTTAATTGACATTAGATATATTGATTCTAATTCTTCAAATCTTCATAGACTACCGATATACACGTCCAAAACAATTCAAAAGATTGGCTAATTAGCACTTAAAATCCTTATTGTAATTTCCCCTACTTTATACTTATATACCCTCACTTGTTTTTAACACACTTATGTACCTTAAAGTTTTAATCTTGTGTTTGGTCATACCTATATGTCCTCAAGTTTTTAAAATTTGCACTTTAATATTTTCTATTATGCATGTTCGAGAACTTGAAAATTCCCGTAAGACTTAAAAGCATTTAAAAATTACACTTTAATACCTTCTTAAAACTTATTATATTTACACTTTAATACTTTTGTTATGTATGTGCTAAAATATTCTCCTGAAAAGCGTGTGCTAAAATATTTTTCTGAAAATTTCCATGTGACATTCACACAATATTTTACTGACAGACATTGATTTTTATTAATTTTATTATTAAATCGACGATAAGAGTAGATGAAAATTTTCAGTGGATTATTCTCAGATTTCCTTAACAGAATCTATCAGAATACAAACTTTCTAGAATTTTAACAGGGAATATAAGTGCGAAATAGGAAAAGTGCTAATCAGCCCAAAAGATTTGATTTCCGGAAAGCAGGACCCCTTCGGAGAGGAGTCCTTCCAAAAATTGGCGGGCGGGCCCACCTGAAGTAGGGTGGAGAACCGCACGCCCCATTGGCAATGTGTTCGCTGTCTGTGGTGTTGGCGCGACCCGCCGTCACTATACGATCCTTGACAAGTCGCCTTTCACCCCTTGACAGAGAGTATTAAACCCCTACCCGGCACACCCGCTCCCAATTTATAGACCTCAAATATCTCGCCCTTCTCAATCTCTCCCGATGTGGGACTAAACTGAAGTGAGTAAATTCACCGACTAAAACTCCTAGAGTACCTCTCAAAATTCCTCTACATCATCTATCGTTCCCGCTCCCAAAAAAAAAAAAAAAAATCAGAGCTAGGGTTTTTATCGAGCACTGCTATCACCATGGATCTCTCAAACGCCAAGAATCGCAGTTGGGCCGGATTCAACGGGTCAGGTTCCTTCAGCGATAGCTTTTGGAAGTGGTGAAGGGTTTAGGGTTGTTATGGCGTCACAATTTTTGGGTGGTCCTGGTTCAGGGATCTATGGTGGCTTTGGAATGTGGATTGAGTTCCGAGGTAATTATAGTTCTTGATTTATGCTCAAATTTGTTCTTGGTATGTAGATATATATATATGTATATATATGTTTTTGGCTTCTTGTTTGTGATTGCTAACAATTTGGGTGTTTTATGCTAAGATTCATGAGTAGTATCGGTTAAGATTTTGTTTAGTCTCAACATGTATATGATAATTTTTGTAGGTTTGGGGATTACGATTATAATGCTGATCTATTATCCTGTTACATTTCTCGGGCATCTTCGAAACTGTATTTTTTTTTAATTACATGTTTTAAAGTTGGTTTCATAGCCGAGCTTAAATAGAAATGAATCTTGTGATCCGGTTTATTACGGTAACTCGCTAGAAGATAGATTGTACACTTAAAAGTAACATAATTATAATGGTGTGTAGGTTAGCACTTAACTATGATGCAAACATGTTGTTATATACTCAGGATACTGTGAGGTTTGGGATGCAGATTATTGATGTTTTGAGAAAGTTGATTATTTCAATGGTGAAGCCACTTATTTACTCAAATTACATAATCAGTTTTTTATGGGCTAAACTACCAAATTGGTATTTTTATTCTACCATGTTTGCCAGTTTGGTATATTTAAAAACTCCGGCGACAACAAGGTATTTTTATTCGACCCTGCTTACCAATAAGACCTTTTTTTTTGAAATTCCGGCGGGAAAATTTATTTTAACCTCTTACCTCCCAAAATTATTAAACTTATGCCCAAGATTATTCTCTTTTCATTATTTTTTCCCCAACTCTTTCATCCATACCTCTTCCCCACCCTCTCCTCCTCTTCCACCACCCGTACCCCCACCATGACTCTCGCCTTCCCCAAGCAATCCACCATGACCTCTTCCTCATCTTCCTCATCCCCCTAACCCTAATCCTAACCCTAACCCCTAACCCTAACCCTAACCCCCCCTAACCCTAACCCTAACCCCCCTAACCCCCTAACCCTATCCCCCCTAACCCTAACCCTAACCCCTTAACCCCTAACCCTAACCCCAACCTCCTAACCCTAACCCTACTGAAAGCAGAAGAGGGAGAGGAGGAGGTCGGGTGGTGGGGAAGAGGGATGGATGAAAGAGTTGGCGAAAAAAAATAATAAAAAGAGAATAATCTTGGGCATAAGTTTAATAATTTTGGGAGGTAAGGGATTAAAATAAATTTTCCCGCCGGAATTTCAAAAAAAAGATCTTATTGGTAAGCAGGGTCGAATAAAAATACATTGTTGTCGCCGGAGTTTTTAAATATACCAAACTGGCAAACAGGGTCGAATAAAAATCCCAATTTGGTAGTTTAGCCGTTTTTATGATACCATGTATCTGATTTTATTTTCTATGAAAAATCTAGTGAATTAGTGAGGCCTTTGTGGGTAGAGGCTCCACAGACACAGACGATGTCTATACAAAGTGAATAATAATACAACACTATATAAACACAGTAGAGACAAAGAGAACAACAAACAAGGATTTAACGTGGTTCGTCAATATGACCTACATTCACGAGCGATGACAGCTGATAAATTCACTAATCAACAAGAGAAGATTACGAAGAAGATCACTCTCTAATCACACCCAACCCACTAGAGAATCACCAAAGAGTCACTCAAATTTAATTCTCTTTCTCTCATTTTCTTTATCTCTCTCTTTTCTTCTCTAACACCCACTTTTATTTCTGTCCGAAGCACTCTTGTCTACCATCCAAACAATGGGTTGAAGGTTACTTATAGGAGAAATAGGGTAGTGGGAAAACGACATGTCATCGGGTCAGAGGGAGGGCTATGATGTTAGGCATAGTCCGCAAATGTTGATTTGAAGGCATGCATAGCTCTCATTTCAAAGTCACGCTCTCAAATATAGACTTTAAGCCAATAGCTGTTATAATCAAAGTCCCATTTTTCAACAAAATTGCCACCGTCACTAAAGAGTCTTTTAGCTCACAGGAAGTTTCAGTTTGTGTTAATACTCATTCACAAGATGAGTGTGTTCTTGATTAGGGTTGTTCCTATCATATGTGTCCTCATAGGGATTGGTTTGTTACATATCAGTTATTGATGGTGGGAATGTCTTGTTTAAAAATAACATGCCTTGCAAGACTGTTAGTATCGGGCAATGTTGAAAATAATGAAAATGGGTTATGTAACGCTTGACCTCCTGTTAAAGGTTGAGGAAAAAATTGCAAAAAACGTAACACATAACGTAGGTTATATTGTTTATTAATTATTTAGATATTTTATGAATACTAATAATTCATAATAACTTTAATACTTAGTAAGCATCAAACTTTTCAAACATAACATCACAATTACCAAATATAAAATATAGTATCACAATTTCTTAACAAAAGTTAGTCATATATGACTAACAACCATTCCAAAAGCATCATCAAATAATTAAATACGTTAACGTCGTCAAGTTTAAGGCAATCAGGGGCGGAGGGAAGGGGGGCTGAGGGTGGCCATGGCCCCCCCAATATTTTGTAATTTTTTATACATATATGCATAATTTCATGAATAATTATTGGGATTTTATTAAATAAAATAACCAAATCATTGTTGTGTGGGCTTATGATCTAAGTGCAGTGGATATATAGTATTGTGTATTTGTGTTGTGGGCTTGCTCAAAGTCAAAGTGTAAGTGGCCCATAAAGAAATCCTCTCATTTTCTTTCTCCCCCCAAGGCCCACCCCCACTCTATCTCTCTCCAAGCATTATTCGTGGTCACCAAGCCAATGACTGCCATTCTGCAAAAAATTGGGAGAAAGACAAAGGCTGTGATTTGGATTTTGGGATTTTGATGTTAAGGTACTAATTTTTTCCCTCTTATTAACTTCTTTCTTAGATTGATAATTTGATATGATTCATGCATTGATTTATTTTTTTAATAGAACTTTATGTGTTTCAATTATGGTTAATTGTTCAAAATAGGGTTTTATATTTCTAGATCATGGTTTCTTTGTTTAATCTTTTTTGGGAAATATTTGAGGAATTTTGAGATATTTAGCGAGCTAATGTTGTTTTTAATGGGTTTATAATTCTTTGCTTATGAAGGCAATTCTAAGATATTTAGCCAGGAAATTTTTTTTGATAAAACTTCTATTCCAGGTTCTTTCACCTACCTATGAACATATATGAAACTTGATTATACATTGTTATATTCGGTTGTTTTTTTATATATACTATGATAATTTTACATTGGCCCCCCTACAAAAAATTCCTGGCTTCGCCACTGAAGGCAATAAAAATAAATTTGAAACAAACCAAACACTCCCAACTCTCAAGTTTTTAACTTTACAAAAATATTCTAATTCCTAATCAAGTTCACTACATCAACCAAACTTATTCTAATTCCTAATCAAGTTCACTACATCAACCAAACTAAACATGATTATGTAACAACAGTATGGAATTTTGTATATCTGAGATTGTGTGCAAACTTAATTTCACAAAATCTAGTATTAATTGAAAACGAAAACTAAAAGCTAATTAAAATCAAGTAATAGCTGAATGTAATTATCTCATCAACACAATTAACCCACTAATTAATCTTTGTACTCTAATTCAGGACATATCTTGAAAAATTATGTGGAATGGTAAAATAATGGAGCAAGAAGTTTGATATGATTTAGGGTAAAATGGCAATACAAAAGATTAAAATTTGAAAGATAATTTCAGAATCACTGCTTATTTAAAGGATATAACCTGAGATGCCTAATATATAACTGAAAAATAAAAAATTTAGATCACCAGAGTCGCAAAAGCAGTCGGGCTAGAGGAGTTTCAGAGGAGGCAAGGAGTTTGGGTTTGGATTGGAGGAGGCGAAGAGATCGCATATTCACAGGAAGAGAATACGGTGATCGAGACTAAAAGGGATAGGGTTTAAATGATTTGGACGATGGAGATGCATCCACATGTCCTAATAAAAAATATAATTTAACCTAAAAAACCCATGTTAATTGGTTATATAACGTAACGCACATTTAACGCAATATAACGTGTTTTTTTGGGTTAAACAGTTTCAGCGTTAAATGGGTGTGTTACATAACAAGAGGGCACCGTTAAGTTACAAAACGGGTTATAACTGTTTATTTTAACATCGGGTCAATTAAAATTAGAACACATGATGATATTGTTAGAACATTGAGTAATGTCCGATATATACCAGAATTAAAAGAGAACCTCATTTCTTTAGGCACCATTGACTCCACTAGTTTTAAATTGTCGGCTAAAGTTGGAGTGTTGAGAGTTAGTGAAGGCTCTCTTGTTGTGATGAAAGAAAAGAAGGTAAATACCCTCTATATTTTTGAAGGCAGTACAGTGACAGGTACTATAGCAATATCATCTTCAGAGAGATTTAGATTCTGACACTACACGTTTGTGGCATATGCAGTTAGGACATATGAGTGAGAGAGAACTGGATGTATTGAGCAAACAAGTTTGCTTTGTGGTTAGAAAACTAGCAAGTTAGACTTTTGTAAGCATTGTGTTTTCGGCAAACACCATAGAATTTCCTTTAGTAGCGGTGTTCACAGAACCAAAGGTACTTTGGATTACATCCATTAAGATGTTTGGGGGTCCCTCTCAGGTTCCATCGATAGGTGGAGCTCGTTTTCTGCTAACACTGATTGATGATTATTTCAGAAAAGTTTGGGTATATCCTTTAAAGTATAAGAGTGATGTGTTTGCAACCTTCAAGCAATGAAATGTTATGATTGAAAAGTAAATAGGAAAGAAAGTGAAGCGCCTCAGAACCGACAATGAGATGAAGTTTTGTTTTACGGAGTTTGATTAGTTTTGCAAAAATGAAGGTATTGTGCGTCATCGTACAGTTCGGCATACACCATAGCAAAATGGAGTTGCAGAGAGAATGAACAGAACACTTTTAGAGAGAGCTCGGTGCATGCTCTCTAATGCCGGTTTGTCAAAGGACTTTTGGGCTGAGGCAGTCAATACAGCTTGCTATTTGATAAACAGATCTCCTTCTACAACGATTGATTTTAAAACTCCAGAAGAGGTATGGTCTGATGCTCTTGCTAATTACTCTCATCTAAAAGTATTTGATTATGCTTATTTTCATGTTAATGATAGTAAGCTTGAACCTAGAGTAAAGAAAGCTATTTTTCTAGGATATGCTATTGGGATGAAGGGATATAGATTGTGGTGTTCTGATCCCAAGTTATCTAAGTTTATTATTAGTAAAGATGTTACTTTTGATGAGAAATCTATGCTTCACCCGAGAAAAGAGTTTGTTACTGATACTGTAGGTTGAAAAGGAGTTTAGCAAGCATGTGGAGCTACAAAACTCCGCTTCAAAGGAATTGCTTGAGGGCACTCATGTTGAACCAGTTGATACTGCCCAAGGTTCAACTTTAGGTGCTGATACACCGTAAAAGCAGCAGTACAATATTACCATCTTGAGAATAAAAAAGCAGATTCGACCTCCTTAATGTTATGCAGACAAGGTTGCTTACACTTTGAGCATAGCATAATCGATTGAGATTTCAGAGCTTTCTACTTACAATGAGGCTATTAGTGACAGTGAAGCTGCATATTGGACTGTTACAATGACTGAAGAGATGAAGTCTCTTCACAAGAATCAGACATGGGAGTTAGTGAAGCCACCAATGGGATAGAAAATCGTTGGCTGCAAATGGGTCTTCAAGAAGAAAGAATGAATTTCGGATACATATTCTGTTAGATACAAGACACGCTTACAGTCAGACTGAAGGTGTGGACTTTAATGAAGTATTCCCTCTAGTTGTAAAACACACCTCAATCCGCATGTTGTTCGTCATGGTTGCTCACTTTAATATAGAGCTAGAGCAACTTGATGTGAAAATAGCTTTTCTACATAGCACACTTGAGAAGCAGATCTTTATGCATCAGCCAGAAGGGTTCGTTGCTGAAGGTAAAGAAGATCATGTGTGCAGGTTGAAGAAATTTCTTTATGTGTTGAAACAGTCTTCGAGACAGTGATATTTGAGATTTGATACTTTCATGCTTGAGCACGGTTACTCTAAGAGTAAATATGATAGTTATGTTTATCATAAAAAGCTCAGTGATGGGTTTTTTGTATATTTATTTTTGTATATTGACGATATGTTGATTGCAGTTAGAGACATGTCAGAAATCAATGAGTTGAAATCTCAGCTCAAGCATGAGTTTGAGATGAAAGATATGCGAGTAGCAAAGAAGGTTTTTAGAATGGAGATCCATAGGAACATACGAGAAGAAAGATTATTTTTATCTCAGGAGAAATACATCAAGAAGGTGTTGTAGAGATTTGACATGCTTGATGCCAAACCTGTGAAGACTCCGCTTGCTGTTTATTTTCGTCATTCAGCAGATTTATCACCTTAGACTGAATAAAAGGAGCAGTACATGTCTTGTGTTCCTTATGCCAGTACAATAGAAAGCATTATGTATGCTATGATTTACACTCGTCCAGATATTTCACATGCAGTCAGTGTTGTGAGACGGTATATGGATAAGCCTGAAAAGATCCATTGGCAGACTGTGAAATGGATACTTAGATATTTGAGAGGGTCTGGTAATATTAGTTTATATTTTGGCAGGAACACAAATTTAGATTGCAGAATACATGGCTATTTTGATTCAGTTTATGCGGGTAATTTAGATAAGAGACGATTTCTAACAGATTATGTATTCACTTTTTCAAGTAGTGCCATTAGTTGGAAGACGGCTCTAAAGTCGACAGTTGCTTTGTCTACTATAGAGGCAGAGTATATGGTAGTGACAGAAACAGTGAAAGAAGCAATTTGGTTGAGAGGTTTTGTTGAAGATCTCGGCTTACAGTAAGATGTTATTACGGTATTTTGTGATAGTCAAAGTGCAATACATTTAACAAAATATCAGATGTATCATGAAAGAACCAAACGTATAGATGTCAGATATTATTTTATCAGAGAAATTAAAGTCATCAAGATTGAGAAAATTGGTACTGCATATAACATGGTGGATATTATGATAAAGCTTGTACCTTCGTGCAAGTTCGAGCATTGCCTCGAATTACTTGGAGTTCAACAAAACGGAGGTTAAGCCCATCAGGGACTTCTGTCGAGACAGTAAGAATGAAGAGAAGATCTTCATATTCAAAGTGTAGGTGGAGATTTGTTAAAAAATGTGACTTTGATTGTGACAGCTATTGGCTTAAAGTCCATATTTGAGAGAGCGTGACTTTGAAATGAGAGCTATGCATGCCTTAAAATCAACATTTGAGGGCTATGCCTAACATCATAGCCCTCCTTCTGATCCGGTGACCTGTCGTTTTCCCACTATCTCATTTCTCCTATAAGTAACCTTCAACCCATTGTTTGGATGGTAGACAAGAGTGCTTCAGACAGAAACAAAATTGGGTGTTAGAGACGAAAAGAGAGAGGTAAAGAAAAGAGAGAAAGAGAGTTAAAATTGAGTGACTCTTTCTGTGATTCTCTAGTGGGTTGGGTGAGATTAGAGAGTGATCTTCTTTGTAATCTTCTCTTGTTGATTAGTGAATATTTCTACTGTCCTCGCCCGTGGTTGTAGATCATATTAATCGAACTATGTTAAATCCTTGTGTGGTGTTCTATGTCTCTAATATGTTTACATAGTATTGTGTTATTATTCACTTTGTATAGACATCTTCTGTGTCTGTGGATCTCCCTGCTGCAATAAGGGTCATCCCCGATACCCGTATCATGTTTCATCTTCATTTTGTTAGTGACATGTTAACTAAATCTAGCTTCCATCATCTTTGAACGCTTTAAGTGTTTGGTTAAATGTTTTTGAAATGTTCTCTTCTGTGTGTGTGCGCGGGCGCGCGTGCGTGTGATGAATGAAATCCCAATGCAGGCACACGTTAATATAATTTAACCGAGAGTTGTATGGGTCTGTAAACTATTCTGTATTAATTGTTAATAACTGTGCATGGGTTCCATTTCTATTGCCTTTGTAATTAGAGTTTTGTTTTTAGAACCATGAGGAGTGTGGTTGTACATGTGCAAAGGCCCCTTATCTTAATATTAATGGTGATGTTTTGGCTTCGAAACCTACTAAGCCTTTTTCCAGCTTAGAAGTTCAGTTCCTTTCTCCTGTGCTCGCCCTACAAAACCTAGTGCTCAAGCCTAAACTAAACCTTACTCTTAGGGGCTGTTTGGTTCACCTATTTTATAGAAAAGTTTTGGGAAAACATCTGACAATGGCATTATCGTGAATAATATATTTCTATAGATTTCTATAAACTGTGTTTGGTTCCAAAAAAAATTATAGAAATATTTTCTATAAAGTAGGGAAAAGTGTACTGTTTTATAGAAATCAACTTCCTCCCCAAATGGGCGGAAATTGCAAGGAAATCAGACATTTATGTTAAAATAGTAATAAAGTACACCCGTACCACTTTTCCATAAAATTTGAAATTGCCTACATTCTTATATGAGTTTCACTTTTCCATAAAATTTTCTTATCCAACCAAACAAAAGAAAAAGAAAACAACCTATTTTCTATAAAGTTATGAACTCATTTTCATATTTTGAACCAAACAAAGAAATAACAACAAACAAGAAAAGTAGTACTTTTGAGTTCTATAAACTTCTCCTACAAAATTTTATAGAAATACAAGGAAATTAATTTCTTGGCACTTTTCCTTTTACTTTTTTTTATAGAAATCGAACCAAACACCCCCTTAGTATTGTATAGCTCTCACTCCCGACTTGTCTTTTCAAATACATATAATTGAGATTCTTCTTCCTTTTTATTGTTTCGCTCAGAAGACTTTTTGTTACCCTTTGTCCCTTTATCGCATAATGGAATGCAGGTTCTAGGAGAAAAGTGTGTGAAAGTATCTTTTTTGATTTAACAGCCATTTTCCTGCAAAGGGTGAGATTAAGAAACATGGTATTATGGAATCAATGAATTCAGTAGTGTGATTTATATTGTACAATTTGCTTTCCAGTAAGTGCAAAGGTAATGGTATCTTGTAATACTGGCAGACCAAGCAAAATGGTTTGAAATTCTGGATTAAATAACATGTGGATCAGTTTCACAACTATCATGTTAAGAGTTCTGCACGTGTAGTAAAACTAGGGGCAGTAGTGGGACGGATCCTATTGTAAATTTATAGGATCCACTTGGGAATTGAAATAGAGCTGGAATCCATGTGAGCTTTCAATGAGCTCAAACTTTGGCAGGCCATTTGAGATTATTCAATACAAAACTATACCAATGATTTCACCTAGAGAACAGGGTTATTCAGAACATTCTGTTGTTTCGTCTAATTCTTCTTAATGAAACACAGGGGATAGTTGCACTCCATTTCACTACAAAATTTAAAGAAACATGGTTATTCTGAAGTCTGCACTGTAAGGGCTAAAAGTTACTGAAACAAAGGCATGCCAAATAGAAAGTTGGTAAATAACCCATTCTCTCATTGTGGATGATCCTTTCCTATTAGTTTGACAGAAATACATATCAAAATTTTAATTGTACTTGTTAGCCAACTTTCTAGTGTGACAAAGAGTCATGTCATATTATTGTTTTGTATACACTCAGGTTGTACACTATCGTTAGGTAGCTGACTTGGATGTGGGAATATCATGTTTCAACTATTCAAGACAACTTTCATTATTAGTTAAGACCAGCTTACAGTATTATTATTTTGATTATGAAGAAAAATTATGAAGAAAAACAAGGTTAGATCCCATGTTCTATTGTAGCTTCATCTGTATACTATTCTAAAATTAGTTCTAAGTTATTGTTTCAATGTTTCCTCATCTCATATATTAGTAGGATTTGTATATTAGATTTTAGAAAGAACAACCATCCATTGCAATCCAGTTGGACCAGTTCCAATTGAACCATCACTACAATCTAGTTAGTATTCTATGCAATTTAAAAGAAACACATTAGATTTGTAGTTCAAATCTTGTTAGCTTCTATAAGAAAAATATACTTAACAAAATTCTCTATACATGTGATCAGATCAATCCACCATATTAATGGCAGACTGACTGAAGCTGATTGCGGAGGCATGAAGGTTTAGGTCACTGCCGTGGGAAGAGAGGATCGATGCAGAAGAATGAGGTGAGTGAAGGCTTCAAGCATGTGGTTTGTATTACCATAAAGTACCTGCATTAGTTGTTGCTATTATAACTTTAGTTTCTTTCTGAATTTCACATGTTAATCTTCTGCGGTGAAGTGGGTTGTGATTTTGAGAGAGAGTATGGGACCTCAACAAAAAGACCCAGCCGCTATTACTACTCAAAAAAGGTTGGATACATAGTGATGCAGGACAATCATTAGCTGTTGATCATGATTTTTTTAGATTTACTAGAATCTTTGTTATTTTAGTAATATTTGATGTAATCTCCAATTTTAGGTAAAGATCTCCGTAGGATTTGATTTAGGATTATTAGGATCTCTGAGATTTATTTTGTTAGACTTGTTTCCTTTTTATTAGGATTTAATTAGAATTCTATTTATCTTCTTAGTTTTCTATAAATAAGGTTGTATTTTTTCATTTGAGGGGGGAGGAGAGAAGAATATTTGTGAGAAATGCATGTGAATTGCGGTTAGTATTAGGCATGTGAGGTCTTAGGCATGTGAGGTGCGGTGTGAAGCCCATATTTGTATCTTTTCTATTCTTAAATGATGAGTGCAATTTTATCATTTGTATTTTTATTTTATTTCATCCAAATAAGTTCTATCAAGAATCTCCATCTTGTCGTTCCCCATCATTTGGTATCAGAGAGCGAAGAGATCCATCATTTCAGCTTCAACATCGGCAATGCAGCAATTCAAAGTCCATCAATGCTATGTAGTTTTAAACTCGAGGACGAGTTTCTTCAAGAGGGGGAGATTTGATGCAGGACAATCATTAGCTGTTGATCATGATTTTTATAGATTTACTAGAATCTTTGTTATTTTAGTAATATTTGATGTAATCTCCAATTTTAGGTAAAGATCTCCGTAGGATTTGATTTAGGATTGTTAGGATCTCGAGATTTATTTTGTTATACTTGTTTCCTTTTATTAGGGATTAATTAGGATTCTATTTATCTTCTTAGTTTTCTATAAATAAGGTTGTATTTTTTCATTTGAGGGGAGGAGAAGAATATTTGTGAGAAATGCATGTGAATTGCGGTTAGTATTAGGCATGTGAGGTGCCGGCATGTGAGGTGCCCGGGTGTGAAGCCCATATTTGTATCTTTTCTATTCTTAAATGATGAGTGCAATTTTATCATTTGTATTTTTATTTTATTTCATCCAAATAAGTTCTATCAAGAATCTCCATCTTGTCGTTCCCCATCATTTGGTATCAGAGACGAAGAGATCCATCATTTCAGCTTCAACATCGGCAATGCAGCAATTCAAAGTCCATCAATGCTATGTAGTTTTAAACTCGAGGACGAGTTTCTTCAAGAGGGGGAGATTTGATGCAGGACAATCATTAGCTGTTGATCATGATTTTTATAGATTTACTAGAATCTTTGTTATTTTAGTAATATTTGATGTAATCTCCAATTTTAGGTAAAGATCTCCGTAGGATTTGATTTAGGATTGTTAGGATCTCTGAGATTTATTTTGTTATACTTGTTTCCTTTTTATTAGGGATTAATTAGGATTCTATTTATCTTCTTAGTTTTCTATAAATAAGGTTGTATTTTTTCATTTGAGGGGGGAGGAGAGAAGAATATTTGTGAGAAATCTGCATGTGAATTGCAGTTAGTATTAGGTATGTGAGGTGCCGGCATGTGAGGTGCCCGGGTGTGAAGCCCATATTTGTATCTTTTCTATTCTTAAATGATGAGTGCAATTTTATCATTTGTATTTTTATTTTATTTCATCCAAATAAGTTCTATCAAGAATCTCCATCTTGTCATTCCCCATCATTTAGTATACAGTACACCCCCAACCTTGAAGTGTGCTCCATTGCATCATGTCTCTAGTATATACAACCACACAACGAACACCCCAAACAGCTAGACATAATACTCCTCTTACAAAACCATAACTGCAAGCTATACAACAAAAGCGAAAAACCAAAAAGATGTATCAACAAGGCTTCAGTTGTTAGTAACTCTTGAAAAGCTGTTTGGCATTTTTGGATTTCAAAAGTTTTTCCATGTTTATTGGTAGTGACTTGGTATTATTTCAGTTCAGGAGTTGCCGGTACAAAATGGTTGATTTTGTTTTCTTCAACTTGCTTGTTTTCTTCTTCATTCTAGTTTATTGTTGTTTCCATTAACTGTTGATATTTTTTTTGTCCCTCTAGTGAAGTGATTAATTATTGTGGCATATCTGCTTGTTTGTTATATTTGGATGATGGCTTGAACTTATGCTGGGTGTGATTCAGGCATACAACAAAGTTTGGGAGCAATGCTTGCACTGGTTGTGCTGAACGCAAGGTATGATCTTCTTTGACGGTTTGCAAACTTTGTGGTTGCTTCTCTGCATATTTGTCCTGCAATATGGCATACTCTCAGATTGTTAGCTGTTGTCTGTTATTAGAATACTTGTAGTCTGGTAGTACGTTTAAATTTGGTACCTGAAACAACTTTAATGGAGGAGGTGTTGCTATTATTAATTTCTTTTTTTCTTTTTTCCCTTTATTATGAATGTAATTTCTCTCCTTTCAATATAAATATCCCGCCTTCCTATTCTTGTTTGCTGTTGCTTTATAACTTCATTTCCCACTTTTGCTTTGGTTAATATTTTTTTGCTTATTACAACTGGGTGACATTCATAGTAATTTCGAATAAAATGGTTGTTATGTGCAAGTACTTTGTGAAATATACCATTTTGAAGCCTGTTTCATTGTTTTGTTACCTGACATGGTTAGAAAATTCAGTAGATCTTCTGTCAGCCTTGAAAAGTATTGCATTTTTGTTTATTTGTTGAATGAGCATGATTGTCTTTAGCCGATCACTAGAACTGCTATCGAGTACCATTTTGTAGCATGTGTTTAGAATGCTCTTTTTTTCTTGTGGGAAGAATGAAATCCAAAAGTAGGCAAGTTTTAATATATTTGTAATCGGGTAGAGTCACGAATTTTTCTGTAGTAATTGTTAAAAGCTACACTCAGTACCATTTCTGTTGCCCTTGTAATTAAACTTTTGTTGATAGAACTGCAGATCATAAATTCACGGATCATAAATTCAGATCATGGAGTCTTCGGTGATAGAACTGCAGATCATAAATTCGGATCATGGAGTCTTTGGTGATAGAGCTGCAGATCATAAATTCATCTTCTTAAATATATATATGCTCAAAATGTTCTTTTTAATGTGCTGGTTACAAGTTTTATCTGTGGCCTTTGGATATTTTTTGGTTTTATAATAAATGCAAGTTCTATGAGAAAAAAAAAATTGTAATTGAAAGTCTATTTGATTATTTGGTTTCTGTAATACAGAAGTAGCGGGATCTGGAAAAAAACTGGCAGACCAAGTAAGATGGATGGAAATTCTTAGATTAAATAACTCTGAACCAGTTCACAACTATCAAAGTTAGAATTCTACATGTATATGAAATATAAAACCAGCGGTAGAAATGGGTCGGATCCTATAAAGATAATCCATTAATATAACTATATAAGATCCACTTGGGAATTCAAATATGCTAAGAAAGCTGGTATACATGTGAGCTCTCGTTGAGCTCAAACTTGATGACCATTCTACAAAAAAGAACATAATGCAAATGATTTCACCTGTACAAACTAATATTGATCCTTTTCTGATAGTTGACTGAAATACATAGCAAAAGGTAACTATATTTGTTAACCCAACACTTTAGCATGGCACTGAGTCATGTTATATTATTATCTGTATACGGTAAAGTTCGACATTATTAGTAGGTGGTTGGCTTGGGTATTTGAATATTATTTCCAGCTAATCAAGATTAGCTGACAAAAGCTTATGTACCTTTTATATAACTACACATTGGTCTAAAATTCATGCCATAATGTAGCTTCATTATATTCTATCCTAAAATTTAATTCTGAACTATTGTTTTCTCATATAGCAGTATGATTGGTTTAATTATAATTTAGAAAGAAAACATCAAAATTGTTATCCAATTCTAATTTAATCCAAACACCTCTCTATACATGTGAGTTAAAAAGTAACTTCTTAAAAAGTTAAAAACACTGAAGGAGTTAGTTAGTTCCTGGAAGAAGGCAGGGTCAAGAATGGCAGCTGGTCATTGAAAACGTCAGAAAAGTGATCAATGAGGGCACTTGATGATCTTACCAGTTTTGGACCCCTTTCTCCTCTCCAAAATCTTAAATAGCCAATTGTATGTACAGAGAACTGGACCCAAAAATAGGGATTAATAGACTTGGGTCATTAATGCGCTGATACAAGTGCAAACCACCTATTGGTGCTTTATTACTATTGTTGTAATGATCATGATTACTTGATACTTTATTCCCACTTTGTATCAATTATCGTAAAAGCTCTTATAACTTTTGTAGATGTGAAACATGTAAACGGAGTTGCTCATATTCCATCATCCAGTGAAGGACTTTTCTCTGAGATATCTGCGGACAGAAAGGATGACTTTTACCTGTAAAGAACAAGCTAACTAAACTATACACTTTGTGTTACTATTATGCTTAGAATGATACGATGAAACATTTTACTTCGCATGAGTCATAATTATAACTCACGATGAAAAATCTCTCATGTTTGAGTCATGTAGTATAAATAGTGTGAAACTTATAATATAGACGTAAAAAAAAAAAAAACCGAAGTTATAAAGAATCCCAATCTATTCAAATCTTCCATACAAAGCAATATGCTTATCAGGCAAGTTTTGATCAGACATGTTCTCGTAGAACTCTCGGGCTAATGAATCGCTATAGTACAAGAAATATTGCACAATGCAAAAAAAAAAAAAAGGTATCTGCACTAAATATGACACAAAAACTCCAAAAACTTATAGAACAACAGAGGGAGGTCTGAGGATCAAAGTATAAAGCAAAGAATTCCAGGTATCAGGCAATCCTGGAAGGCACCAGTGGCTACAGTCTGCAAATTTCTCAGGTTGCTTTCTCTCTTCGTCAGTTAAGAGCTTCTGTTGCCTCACAGTGTATATAGCTGTATGAGCTTCACGCCGATACTCTGATAGCCTCGTGATGTTGAGATATTTAACTGGAGTTTTCATTTTCTCTATAGTTTGCTCTACTATGGATATCATTGATCGTGAAAATGACTGTTTGTAGGTTTCGGTGGTGATCGGATGGCTCTGGTTGAAGCACCAGTGAAGATTATACCTGCAATTGTTTGAAGTTTTGGTAAAAATAAGTGAGTGAGTTCTGACTGTTAAGTTTACAGCTAGAAGCCAACAGAGGATTGCTGGAGTTTAAACCACATTGTCAATGACAGTGGGGTTGTTTGCTATACTGGAATTGTAAATTCATCATTTCTTGCAGGAAATTAGCACCAAAATGTCATCTGGATACTCACATTTTGCTATAGAAATGTATTTACAAATACAATTTTAGCGTTCACTTAGTTGCAAAACTGTTTTGCCTTTTGTTTGGGGGAAAAAAACATTCTATTGCAAATCAATATGCTTATCTGCAATTGTGAAATTATCATTTGTTGCGATCTAAGTTGGTCTGTTGCTAAACAAGCAAAGGTTGATTGCGGATAGACGCCCTGTACTCTCGCCCAATTGTGGATATACCCCTCTAGTTCTATTGTTGCGGATGGAACCATGGAATAGAAATTTAAGTGCAAAACATACGTACTGTTTATGCTCAGGAGAGATACTGCGGAAGAAAACTCTCGTCTTGTTCGGATTCACCATTCGATCAATCCAACTCGCCCAAGTATTGAGTCCAGTCTGAAATGCCAAGTCCCCATCCATATCCTCAACCAGCTTTCCTCGATTTTTATAAAAATCCCACCTAGAGAATTCAATTTCAATTGAAATATCAGTTCGTAATTCACTTTTCTGACTCAAAACAAAACATAAGTTTGTTTTCGGATATTTGAGTTTAAAAAAAACCCACGGTTGTGATCTCCCGTGATGAGTCCACCAGTGTCCAGTGTTGAACACCAAGACATCAGCGCCTTGCCATTTCCATGGTTCTACAAGCTCGTTGAGCTTCAACACTTTTGATCCATTCTTCATTTCGTCTACTTTGACCAGAAATGGGCTCCAGAAGAATTCAAGTGTGAAACCATAGTCCTTGAATTGTCAATAAATCACCAATAAGTATTAAAACTCAATCTTTGAATTGTTCTGCAATTTGATTAGTACGATCTTGAAAAGCAAACGAACATATTTGAATATGGTATTAAAATGCTTTACATATGAACACCCTTGTCTTTTATTTTCTTTGAGTATTTGCACATAAGTTAATAGAAATAGTATTCAAGGGTTGATTTTAAGTTCTTATACTTTAGAGAAGATATGTTTCCTAACAAAATATCTTAGGACCAAGACAAAAAGATAAAAGTTCTATGGTTTGGAAGTAAAGGAATTTAAAAGGTAAAGCTATACCAGAGCTCGAAAGATTTTGTACGCATCATTTAACTTCACAAATGCTCGCCATGGTTTAATGGATGAATAAAGGAGACATGCCATGGACTCCCACTGGTTTCTATTAAGAGAATCCCCAATAATTGCCATCCTCTTCCCTCTCAATCTCTCTAGCATCTCAGTCCCATTAAACCTTCAAAATTACCCAAAAAAAAAAAAACACAAAGCAAATTAAAACTATATAAAAACTATTTCTTAAACCAAGATAATTGGAGTTACATACCTCGGAATGTCACAGCCTCTTGGTCTCCACCCCCAGTGCTCATAATCAGAGTCTGGCCTCCCATTTTTTTGGCAACTCACTTGATTACTAAGAAAAGGACACTGATAACCATGATACAATGGATAATTCTTAGGATCATAAACCCACATCCCATCAAAAATATCACACTCCTTCTCCCCCTCCTCCTCTTCTTCTATCAGCATCTCCAATTTCTCGCTAACACTACTGTTCAACTTCAATGAGACCTCCAAGTTCTCATGTGAAGAAACAATCTCAATGGTAGTATTGAGTTGTGAAGTTGAAATGGTAGTATTGACTTGTGAAGTTGAAATAGTGGTATTGACTTGTGAGGTTGAAACATTTTGAGGAGGTGAGATGATGTTGATCTGTCTGATCTCTGTGATTGAGACTTTATAATTATCGGCGGAGCTCGAGCTTTTAAGAGATGAAACAATAGTGATTAGATGCTGGCCTTGATCATGGTAGAGGGAGAGGAAGAGGAAGCCAAAGAAGCTTGCCAATATACAGAGAGAGTATCTTTGCTTGATGATTGATGACTCCATGAGAGCTTTGCTTCTCCACTTTTGCTACAAACAAAAGGACTAGTGTTTTATGAACAAACTAGTTAAAATTGGAGTCCTAAATCCTAATGGGTACTGCAATAAATGCAAAAAAAAAACCCCACCTCTATTGGCAGCCTACCATGATTGTGGTGAAGAATCAATCAATTATGAACCGCAAACTCTTCTCCGCAACAGCCATGAGTTCAAAAATGTTCAAGCATAGGTGGGCTCAAATAATATATATATTATTTAAGATAAAGATAAAATGGTTACTTCTGTCAACTTGTGTCGTTTCTGTCTAGTGTGATCAATTTGATTAATTTTCAATGGGGCAGTTGTACCTAAGACTCATGGCCCTTGAGAAACTGTTTCTGGGTTTGTTGGAGTTAATTGGAGTTGGCTATAGCAATTTCTTATTAGGGTTTTTTTCCATATTAGTCCCTTAAAATTCTGAATTGGTTCATCAAGTCATTGAAATTGCTATTACGTCCTCCAACCTCCAATTCTCGTAAGTTGCAAATTAATTCCTCTAATTTTTATTTCTACTCTTGATTGGACAGACTGATTTCAAAATAACTAAATAACTGGAAAACTTAGTAAAAGTTTTAATGATTCAAGGAGCTAATTTCAAAATAACTTAAGAATTTAGGTACCTAGTATTTTCAATGATTTGAGGAACTAGGGTCAAAACGTGAAAGATTTAAGGGAGAAATATCAGAAAAAATCTTATTATATACAATGGCTAGTTAAGCATGATTAGAGCACTAGACAAAAGGGAAAGGGGGCTTGAAGTGGAGTATTTTAGGGCCCTCGACATGTGCGCTATGAGAGGAGAGCATTAGAGCTGCCAAGCTAGTAGGGAATCAAATTTTCATGAACACACTGTAAGGGAATAAATCCAACTAAGCTAACATAATTTTTAATGGTGTTTAAAGTAAAAGTCATAAGTAATAGCACGAGGTTAAGAAAAGAGCAAGGCCTAATTGGTAAAAGCAAAGGATTAACGTGTGGGGCCTCGTGCTAAAGACCGGGCTACAACCTCTGTTATAAAAAGAAAAGAAAAGAAAGGAAAAAAGCCAGAAAAAGTCAAAATAAGAGAAAACTAGACCATAACACATGCATTACGCAACTCAAAATTCCAATTCTCAATATCAAATTCCCAAACACAACGTGCGTGTATGTGTCTAAGAATGCTAAAATCGTAGGGATTACACAACCAACCTCGTTATTTTTTTAATTAACAAAAATATGTATACACAAACTAACTACCTTCTATCCGCTATATATCACAACATAATTAATAAACTTTCTAAATGCAAATATAGAGAGTATGAAGTTATAACGCTCAAGTCTTGCCACACTTTTAGAGTTTTAGTATATAATATAGATTTTTTTATATGATATTAAAGAAATCCGAGTTTAAATTTTACTGTCCATGAATTTAAAGTTTAAGTTTTGACCCACAAAAAGGACACTCAACAAGTTACCCAATATAATCTGAAAAGAACCGTAAATATGTGGGATTATACAATCTACACGGTATAATATAACAATATGATTACATATAGCAGCTTATAAAAGGACCAGGGGTTTAATCAGCCTTATATTATATGATTCAAGATATGCACAATCTATGATCTTCTTTCTATATCTATATATCTTTTTATTTATTCGAATCGATATCTTTATATCTAGAGATCTAATTGAAGGTGTAATGAGAATATATTGCAAGAAAAATGCCCACTTTGCTCCAATAATGATGATTGATTGCGTTACTCAAGAATAAATTGAAGATTGATTGGATTAATCTGTAGCAATAGTGTGACTCATAGCGGTGTAGATAGAATGCAATTAAAATTTTCTGTCATTTTGTAACTAAGGAGGTGGCTTGTACCTATTTGTGTCTGGTCACATCTCAGCATGTTTTACTTATTTCTTATATTTTACAGACTAGAATATTACTCTGACTCCAGCTGGCTTTGATTAACTTTTATTGCCTTGAAAAATTGAATACAAAACATGAGGGTGCCAAAAACTTTAGAGTATAAACAGTAGTAGTACTTCTAATAGTATTTTATCAGTGTCAAATGGTACCTTATACCGCATGACTCACGCCCATGATGAGTATTAGCTGGAGTATTTATACTTAACAGTCTGTAGTAGTTACTGTTTATAGTCCAGCAAAACAACAACAATAGTAATTAAAATAATTATTATTTGAGCTGTCATTGCTAGAAGCGATAAAAAGACCGCAAGAACTAGGAGCATTTTAAATGAGCAACTTGTGAACTCAAAGAATCAAAAACAATATTGCTCTCCCTATAACTATATACGTATCACAATACTCTTGCATTCTTGGAACATGGCCAATGTAATGTGTCATATATTATGCATCATATAATTGTAGTTCTATCCCATGTACTAGCTGCTATTACCTGAAACTTTCTATTAGCATTTAAACCTTGTGATAACCAAGCAGAGGTATCTCTCCGTTACCGGTGACCTGGATCTTACATAATATCAATGTATTGCAGAGGGACTCTTTAATATTTTGGATGTGTTTTCAATCCCCCCCCCAAGTCACAGGACTTAACGTGTCTAATTTTTCATCATGTTGCAGATGTTAGAACGCTGTTCGTGCAGAACGTGTTCGTGCAATATCTCTTGTTTGATTAATAACAAACTCATATTTTCTACTGTTATATTTGTGAGATGATATATTTCAGGTATAAACAAGTACGGACAAGTTGTGGTTCAAAATGATGCAAAAATCAACACGAACGTTAATTTCAGCCTTTGAACCATCGTGCACCATCGATGGTCAAGCAAGTTATTGATGGACTACAGGAAACAATCGGAGAAAATAAAAATCAGAAATCGGCCATCGATGGTCTACAGTCGACCATCGATGATCGCAAGGATCATCGATGGACTACAGTCAACAACCGGAGAAATTCAGAAATCAGAATTTGCACAATCGATGGACTAAAGTCAACCATCGATAATGATCATCGATGATCGTGACCCTCCATCGATGGCTATGACGCATTTTGGTAGATTTTGAGATTTAAGCTTAGTCGTTCGTTGATTGATTTGATCTCCTATTAAAACTCTGATTAGAGTATCTCTTTCCTATTCTATTAAGGCCTATACAAGAGGAGTTGGAGATCATATTTGATGAGAGACAACGAGAGAGAATAAGAAGAGAAAAAGGCAATTGCATAAAAAGTAGAGATCTTTTTCTAGGGTTTGAGAGAGAGAGAGAGAGAGAGAGAGAGAGAGAGAGAGAGTTGATCAAATCCCCTGAGCCTCGTTTAACTTCTTCTCGGTGTGCTTTTTCATCGGAGTTTGATTCGGTGAGAATGAGTGTCCTACGCTTACACCGCTACACCGCTTTTTCACGGATCTTCATCTTCATCGATTTGAAGAACGATTTAATAAAGGGTTATAAGATTGTTCTTTTTGTGCTTTAATTATTTTGGTTGGTTGTACTTCAAACTTGTGAGCTTGACGACGTACTCAAGCCGGGGTAATTGAGGGTTGGCGTACTCATGCCAGGTTAATTGAGGGTTTGGCTAGCTAGGACTAGGTTTCTTCTGGTCATTGTGAAAAGTTAGGTTAGACGACTAGTTTCGGGTAGATTTCAGAGTGCGGCCTTTGAAGCCTACCAAATCGGGTTGTGATTTAGGTGAACTCTGGTCATAGTAAAGAAGGCCCTCTGCGACAAGGAAGAATGGATGTAGGATTTTAGTCCGAACCACTATAAAAATCTCGCGTGTTCTTGTGTTGGTTTGCTTTTAGTTTTTAGCTTATTTACTTCCGCTGCTTATTCTGAGTTAGTCAACAAATTGTAGCAATTATATTCACCCCGCTCTAAGCTTGCATCCCAGTTCTAACAAGTGGTATTAGAGCCTCATTACCCCTATTTAGGTATTACAACCTAGGGTAGAGATGTCAAGTCGTACCACCGCTTCAGCCTTTCCTGAAGGACACGCCATCAATCGTCCCCCACTTTTTGACGGCACCAATTATACTTTTTGAAAAGCTTGCACGAAATTTTTTTTTTATTATCTACTAATTTTGATATTTTGAAGTGTGTTGAACACGGGTATCATAATCCTACTGAGGATATAGGAGGAGTTGTTATTGAAATTCATGGAAAAATGGACTCCTCAACACACAAATTTTTTTTTTATTTTCTACTGCTTTATATTGCTCTCTTACTGCTGAAGAATTTAATCGTTGTTCGCGGTAAAAGTTGGGATGATTGTCATTGATTTGAACTTGCTTACAGCTTCTTTGGCCTACAACAAAATTCAAAAGAAATGCCTTTTATTTTAAGGCGTACAATGAAGATTACAACTTTTATCCTTGTGAACAAACATGAGGATCTCTGTTATATCGGATCCTCGCTTGCGTGGGTTCTTTGCCTGTGCTGGAGACTTTTTGTGTCCGTGGACCACCGCGCAATTCCAATCCAGGTAGAGACCCGGGTTCTGGAACTACAGATGTAAAGGGGCTCGTTTCACGAAGGAAACGAAGCGCCTGAGGGGATCACACTCACGAAGGAGAGGATCGCCTGCGGGGATCACACTCACGAAGGAGAGGATCGCGGGCGGGTGAGATCTACTAGGAAAAATCACAGCGCTATCCACGAGGTTAAGGCGAAGCTTAACCTAGAGGGTATCTGTGGTTCGACCGAATTGATTACCTTCCGCTTGTAGATCGGGCGTCGACTAGACTTCGTGCTCGCCGGTGCTTTCGGAGCGGTCGTCGACGGCTCGTGGATCTCGTGAGAACTCTTCAGAAAATCCTCCAAAATCCGCGCTCAAGCCCAAAAGCCAAATCCTCCAAAATCTCAAGCCCGAAGTCCTCTCTAATCCGCCCTTTTTCGACCGCTGAAGTCCAAGACCCCCCCTATTTATACAATGGAGGGTGTCGCCGACCACCTCGGCCACTTGGTAGGTTGGCTGGATCAACCGAGGTGGCTCGGCCAAAGTGGCGAGCCTCCTCGACCACTTGGCCGAGCACCTCGACCAAGTTGAAGAGTAGCTTCGACAAAGTGGTAGAGCCACCTTGGCCACTTTGGCCAGGGTTTTGGCCTGCCGGCGTTCCGTCGTTTCGCGTCGTTTCTCCGTCGATTCTTCGTCGATTCTTTCGGTCTTCCGGGCTTAGTTTTGCTCCGGTAATGTCGCCGTTGTGTTTGAGTCCGTGCCCGATCAACTTTCAGAGCTTAAGCGGCCCGTTTGCATTGACGGACTAAGTACGGTTGATTCCGTCTCGTCAACGTTTGAGTTTAGTCAACTCGGCACGTCGTTTCATTGGCTCGTACGTCTTGCCGACTCACTTCATGTGCTCGTCGACTCGCTCTACGCGTTTTTGCGGCGTGACGCGTTTTGCGACGTCGGTTTGTCGAATGGATCGTTAGTTGCCAACCCACCGTCACGAGTTTCGTTCGGGTACTGATAAGCAATTTTTTATGCCTACAGATACCCCCTCCAAAGCGTCTCAGTCTCGATTCTTGATGAGTCTGGGATGCTTTGGACATGATGGTTCCCGGCCTTCAGTCGGCTGAGGGTCCCAAAAGATAGCTTCAAGTCTTCGATTCTTCGGATCATCGGTTCTTTGTAGGATTCACGATAAGATCCGCGGTCTTTGCATTTATTGTCTGACCGCTTGTTATCTTGATTCGAAGCTGGTGGGTGAGTTTTGTTTGTAACTCGTGTCGGTTGGTCGTTGTTTGACTAACCATCAGACTTTTGGACTTCTCCGTATGTCGGCGAACTCCTTGTTGGCGACACATTGGTCAGGTCGAGTACATGGAATTTCATAACCCTCAATCGGCTAATTCTTCCGTCATCACGTGTGTTGTTGGTTTAACCACAGCGGGAGAACTGATCTTTTCATGGAGATATCGTCCTAGCCTTTAGTCGGCGAGTGCGACGCTTTGACCGTTGTTGGGATATGATTATCCACGGTGGGAGAAGTTTCTTCGGGACTGGACACGTTGTCCGGTGTCGTCATGACTTTCGCTACTGGCCGATTATTCCTCTCTTGGATATTATGGTGGGAGGAAATTAAGGGTTATCGAGTTATCCTTAAGAATATGGATTTATTCTCCAGGAACTCCTCGTTGAAAATTTGGAAACAGTTTATATTCGTAATCCTAGTTGGAGTAGGATTAGGCGACGCTTTGATTTGCGTCGGTGCAATCCGCACGATCGAGTTATCCCTAAGAATATTTCTTGTGAGAATATTCTCCCGGGAACTTCTCAATAAATTAGGAAGCGGTTTATACTCGTAATCCTAGTTGGGTAGGATTAGGCGACGCTTTGATTTGCGTCGGTGCAATCCATACGATCGAGTTATCCTAAGAATATTTCTTGTGAGAATATTCTTCCGAACTTCTACAAATTAGGAAACAGCTTATACCGTAATCCTAGTTGAGTAGGATTAGGCGACGCTTTGATTTGCGTCGGTGCAATCCATACGATCGAGTTATCCCTAAGAATATTTCTTGTGAGAATATTCTTCCGAACTTCTACAATTTAGGAAACAGCTTATACCGTAATCCTAGTTGAGTAGGATTAGCGACGCTTTGATTTGCGTCGGTGCAATCCATACGATCGAGTTATCCCTAAGAATATTTCTTGTGAGAATATTCTTCCGAACTTCTCGACAATTTAGGAAACAGCTTATACCGTAATCCTAGTTGGAGTAGGATTAGGCGACGCTTTGATTTGCGTCGGTGCAATCCGCACGATCGAGTTATCCCTAAGAATATTTCTTGTGAGAATATTCTCCCGGGAACTTCTCAATAAATTAGGAAGCGGTTTATACTGTAATCCTAGTTGGAGTAGGATTAGGCGACGCTTTGATTTGCGTCGGTGCAATCCATACGATCGAGTTATCCTAAGAATATTTCTTGTGAGAATATTCTTAGAACTTCTCGACAAATTAGGAAGCGGTTTATACTCGTAATCCTAGTTGGAGTAGGATTAGGCGACGCTTTGATTTGCGTCGGTGCAATCCATACGATCGAGTTATCCCTAAGAATATTTCTTGTGAGAATATTCTTGGGAACTTCTCGACAATTTAGGAAGCGGTTTATACTGTAATCCTAGTTGGAGTAGGATTAGGCGAGCGTTGATTTGCGTCGGTGCAATCCATACGATCGAGTTATCCCTAAGAATATTTCTTGTGAGAATATTCTTAGAACTTCTCGACAATTTAGGAAGCGGTTTATACTGTAATCCTAGTTGGAGTAGGATTAGGCGAGCGTTGATTTGCGTCGGTGCAATCCATACGATCGAGTTATCCTAAGAATATTTCTTGTGAGAATATTCTTCCGAACTT
The DNA here is from genome assembly GCA_012295165.1 of Asparagus setaceus. Taxonomy (NCBI): domain Eukaryota; kingdom Viridiplantae; phylum Streptophyta; class Magnoliopsida; order Asparagales; family Asparagaceae; genus Asparagus; species Asparagus setaceus. The sequence goes on along the minus strand of CM022705.1, from coordinate 66,105,008 downwards.
CTCGACAATTTAGGAAACAGCTTATACCGTAATCCTAGTTGAGTAGGATTAGGCGAGCGTTGATTTGCGTCGGTGCAATCCATACGATCGAGTTATCCTAAGAATATTTCTTGTGAGAATATTCTTCCCGAACTTCTCAATAAATTAGGAAGCGGTTTATACTGTAATCCTAGTTGAGTAGGATTAGGCGAGCGTTGATTTGCGTCGGTGCAATCCATACGATCGAGTTATCCTAAGAATATTTCTTGTGAGAATATTCTCAGGAACTTCTCAATAAATTAGGAAGCGGTTTATACTGTAATCCTAGTTGGAGTAGGATTAGGCGAGCGTTGATTTCGTCGGTGCAATCCATACGATCGAGTTATCCTAAGAATATTTCTTGTGAGAATATTCTTAGAACTTCTCGACAAATTAGGAAGCGGTTTATACTCGTAATCCTAGTTGGAGTAGGATTAGGCGAGCGTTGATCGGCGTCGATGTAATCCCTTGATCGAGTTATCCTAAGAATATTTCTTGTGAGAATATTCTTGGGAACTTCGACAATTTAGGAAGCGGTTTATACTCGTAATCCTAGTTGGGTAGGATTGGGCGACAGCGTTGATTTCGCGTCGGTGCAATCCATACGATCAGTTATCCTAAGAATATTTCTTGTGAGAATATTCTTAGAACTTCTCGACAATTTAGGAAGCGGTTTATACTGTAATCCTAGTTGGAGTAGGATTGGCGACGTTGATGTCGAGGGAATTCGCGAGGTGTTATCCTGCCGAATAAACCTTCAGAATCTTTCCCAATATAGCGGAGGAATTAGGAGCCAATCAACGGACTGATTTGGCACTGTTTTGATATCCGGATAAGGTTCCAATTAGGACTCCTAATTAGGGGCTGATTAGAGTCCTAATTAGAATTGATTTGGGCCCCAATTAGAATTCCTACTTCTTGCCAAATAGGAGTCCTTGTTCAAAGAGGATTGGGTCCATATGGGGTTGTTATAAATACCGTAATCCCTCCTTTTCTTGACCTAGGCCGGCCCCTCTCGTGCTTTCCTCTTGTTTTCTTCTCCTCTCGTAGTCGTCTCCTCCAATCAACGAGGTATGTGCACGAGGGTTTTGTAAATTCTTTTCTTCTTTTCTTCTTCTTTTTTCTTTTCTTTGTCGCGTCGCGGCGCAAAATCGACAAAACGGGAGGGCGGCGTCGGCGGTGGCGGCAATCGGTCCCTAGCCGTGCCGGCATGGTACAGTGTGGCCGGTGGCTACTGGCGTGCACTGGCGCGCTTCGGAGCGCACAGGGCGCTTCCAGGCGCGCTGGCTGTTTGGTATTTACTGGCAGCTACTGGCACGCGGCTGGCAGCTGGCAGCGCTGGGCATGCTTTGGTATTTGCTCGTGTTGGCAGCGTCGGTTGTTACCTTGATCGTTTTCAAGCCTTTCGTTAATTTTTGACCGCATATCTGACTTTATTTGTCTTCTTTGCGGTTTCGATGTCGTCCGGAAGATCCAGCGTTCGAGTCGATCAACTTCGCCGCGTGGCGTGAATGCGCCTCCTTCTTTGGTGGTCGCTAAGCGTCATCATATTCTCGTACATATATCGCGTTGTATCCCCGCCGTTCTCCTTTGTGATTGGGAAGAGCCGAGATTCTCCTTTGTGGGGACCGACGCTTCAGATTGTGCACGCTCGTTATGACCCCGCTTCGTTCTCCTTTGTGAGGCGATTGGGAAGAGCCGAGATTCTCCTTCGTGAGGATTGAGGCTTCAAAGATCACCCGTCTCGATGTTTTTAACGGGAGCGATTTCACACCGTACTCTCGCCCTGTAGAACGGAATATATTGCCGCTTGGTTTACGCGGCTATATTTATCGTTCTCCGGGTATTCAATACGGATGAAATCGTCATACCCGTTATAAGGTCGTGACTCAATCTATGTAAGATGAACTCAACGTCATTTACTAACTGAATATTTTCTGATTTCAGTTGATTATTCCTCGGGAGCTTTTCCAACCTACGCGGTCGATGGACGTCATAATGACTATTATTCCACGTGCGATGATCCCGCGATTTTTATCTCGCCTCGATTTCGCGGCACAGTCGTGAGGCGATCCAGCGTATTTGAGGGGAGTTCCCGCGTTCTCCGACGATTGGTCACCGATGCGCCGCTCGTAAGGGACACCATGTTCTCGGGAAAAGTCACTACCTTTTTCATTGGTGAAATCATTCTACCTTGATGGGATTACAAATGAGTTTCAAATAAAATGCGCCTTTTATAAGGCTTTTACAATGAAAAAATGGTAAAATTACAACTTTCCTCCTTGTGAACAAGCGAGATCCGTTTATCGGATCCTCGCTAGCGTGGATTCTTTGCTGTCTTGGGGATGTATTAGTGGACCACAGCGATTCCTTTCCCAAGTGTTGATCAAGCGAGATGCGGATGCGGATCTAGATCTAAAATCCCTCCTTTTCGTGGGAATTCTTAGATCGATCGGATCGAGATCTAAGCGAATCTGGAGATTAATTCGCCAAGGAACTAATCAGCGTAGTGAGCGAGATCGACCAAGCGAACTTCGTTACTCTTCTTCGGATCAAGGCCAAGCTTGATCCAAAGGATGGTTTGTTGTTGTAGATGCGGATCGAAAACTTTGGATCTCGAATCGCAAATCCCCAGCGCAAGTCTAGATCTTGATCTCCTCTCCCTTGGAAATTCTCTAACCCTAGGCACACACAAGAGTTCGGCTATCTCCTCTTTTTTATCTCTAGGGCCACGAAAATGAAACCCTAGCCGTCACTTTTATAGGTGCGGCGGATCTTGGCGGCGGGCAAAAGCCCATTCGCCTTGGTGTTCGCCGTGCCGAGAACACCTCGGTGCCGCTTCGGTGACACTCCTCGGTGTCTCGGTGGCGAGACACCTCTGAGTGTCTCGGTGGCGAGACACCTCTGAGTGTCTCGGTGGCGAGACACCTCTGGTGTCTCGGTTTTGACCGGCGTCGTGTCTTCTCTCTCGCTGGTTTCGAGCTTAATTTGAGGCTTCAAAGTTGGGTTTATCCCTTCACTTTCGCACTCATGGCGCATCAGTTCACCAAGGTTCGAATCGGTGGCGATTCGAAAGGAGAGCTCTTTTCAAAAATTTCGGTACGCCGGACATAAAGGGCGCTGCCCCTTGACCCCAGCCGCTAACGGCTAAGCGGGACGCGAAAACTTCTGCGAAGGCGTCTTGAGGAAGCGTTTGCGTTGCGTTCACTTGTTGTGTCGTCAGCGGTTTCCATTACTTCATCGGATGACTTGTCGATTATTCGTCATCACGAGCCACGTTCGGGGACTTATAGGCAATTTTCAACGCCTACACACCAGCTCTACTGAACCTTTGCGAAAGACATATTATCTATTCGGCGACTCAGTTAAGGATCCGGATACAGCTCTTATCGAGAGTGATAGGTGGTTGAACAAAGACGACGGAGGCCCCTTGTATATTCCCCGGATACCTCGTCAGCTCTCATTGACCGACCTTAGACACCATCTTTGTGACCGCAGGTATGTCATGGCGTCGACCGAGGAGCATGATCATATTCATTGTGGGTTTATTAGCCAGCAGCCGGTTCCGGGTTCCAATAGGAATCGCGTCATCGGTCTTCACTCTGGGGTTGTAGGGCTGGACACCCCACCCCGTGATGAGCTTTTTGTTCCTGCTTCGACTTTGAAGAATCGCCTTGCTAAATTAGGCGAGATGCGTCGTCGATCATAGATTCTTCGGTTGGGTTCACTCGTCAAGTAAGCGGGTGGGGTCGCGACCACTTCGTCCTCGGTAGATGGGATGGAGAACTTCGCTTGTGGTCTCAGATTCACGATTCGTGCCACCATGTATGGCCTTCCAATCAGCGTCAATCATTTCTTCACCTTATTCGAGCTTTATAATCCAGTTGAATCGTTTCTCACTAAACAGCGAGTTGGGGTTGGCTTTACATGAGATGTCAGTATTTGGGTCTACCCATGGGAAGATGCTATATCGAGTACTTTCCCTCAATCGAGGCAGGCGGTGAAGGAACACACCATCGTTATAAGACTTTATGGGATCTCACTTGTCATTACTATATAGCTCGGCCCAATCGAACCTTGCGCCAAAGGAAATCGCAGTGAGTTCAAGCAGTCACATTACTTGTTCCGGCATTTGGAGGACAAATGCGAGGAAATATGTGAACTATCACCGCTCACTTCTTGAAGGTTAATGAAGCGTCGAGAAGTCGAGGCTAACTCTTATACGCCGCCTATGCCAAAGAAGGCTTTCCTTCAGGGACCAAGTTTGCGACCTTTCTGTGGCATGCGGTGAAGCCTATCCAGCCGACAACTCTCCTAGCGGGCTACCTAGCAATCTGGCTTAGGAAGTGTGTGGTTCCATATCAATCTGATGATGCTTTACCCTTGGAGGTCCTTTACCCTGCAGTTCAGCTCGCCCACAAGAAGGAACTCTCTCTCCTTCCGGTGATGGTGGCTAATATTCACCGTGGATTGCGGCATATAGTTCGAGCGTTTACTCAGAGAAAGGGCGAGCCATCATCACGTATCCCTTCTGTCCGAGTAGAGCTCCCATATACCTATTTGATGGCCTGGTTGGTCCTCCATCGTCCCGACATGATGTCGGCACCGGGTTCCACAGATTCGTCTACTCCTTTCTTGCAGTTGGTAGAGGATTGCAGATGGAAGGGGCGTGGTTTTGCAGAGATCAAGAAACAGATACAGATTCACAAAGGGTGGATCTTTTCCAGATGTTTTCCTCGATTCTCTGGTCAATATGGTGAGTCGTTGGTCGACGAGGAGGTGCCGAAAACACAGCAGACTTCACTTAACATTGGGCATTTCAAGCGGCTAGTGAATATCGTGCCGGTATCTCACCTTCGAGTAAAGGAGGAATGCTTCATTGAGCCTTATTTTCCCTCGCCGCTTTGCTCGCCAGCTCGTTACGACCAACTTTATGTTGGGAACCCGAACTGGCCCGTGACTCAGGTGGACTTGTGGATGGCCTTGAGCATGGTTGTGGGCGTCATGGGATGTACCGGTGCGATTCCCTGAGCTCGTGACCGTCACCGGAGTCGACATTCCTCCATTGTAGTTGGCTATTAGTAGCTAACGAGTCAGTCCTGTGAGGGCCATCTCAGATCGGTAGCGAAGCATCGTTGCGGCCGGCATTGAACACCGCGAATGCCGGTCAAGCTCGGAGGAAGCGCCGCCAATCTTATCGGCCGGGTGAGGTGAGGAGGAATTCCACAACTCGGCTGCTACTTTAGGAGAGGACCAGCGGAGGCTGCGGCTCATGAGAAGGACCTCGGTACTTTCTCCTTTTCCCTTCGTTTTCTCATCCTTTCCATTAGAGTTCTCATCCAATTGAATTTTCGTGAAAATCTGTTGAAGAGGAAGAATTTCGACCCTCTCAAGGGGTTAAACGAAAGAGGCTAGCCCACAAGAATCACGTGAATCCTCGGTCCTTTGATATAGACTTGACCAGTAATGATCCAGTCGGTGACGGAGGTAATAATTCACCGTGATGAAATCTGAAATTTCGACTTTTGAAGACTGACATTTCTCCGTTCGCATGCAGGGGGTTCTAGGGATTGTGATCCTGGCTTTGATTTTGCTCACCACAATTCTGCTGAGCCCAGTTCTGCTCATGCTGAGCCAAGTTTTACTCAACAAATGTATGGAGCTATGGCGGAGGAGGCCGATGTAGGACCTGATTCGGTGAACCCAGGTACATCTAACATCGACAATTCCTCTTCTGGGTGGCGAATGCGAGAATTGAACGACTCGGAATTCGTACCCCCACTAATTGCCTCTTTGCTTTTTGTTCTTTTAGAGGGATTGCAGGAGACAAATGCACAAACCGAGACTAAGCAAGCTAACCCCACTGTAGGAGGTAAGTAGCTTTACCTATTGTTTGACTTAATTGCATTCGCCTTCCTAATGCCTTCTTTTTCAGACTTCTCCATGGAAGATTTCGTGGAATCTGGGTTATATGGCAACACTTCCATGGATGACCTGCTACGCGCTTGGTCACAGGATGGAGATACCCTTGGTGAAGATTTACCCGAAGCTACCGTCCCTGAAGAAGGTATGAATTTTCTCTTCGATTAATTATAGGACCAGCCGTTTGGCTAATACCACTATAATTAAAAGAGGCTGAGACATTCCATTTGTGCAGCGGTAGGTACTCCTCTTTCCGCCGCTCTCTCAGAATCAGCTACCACAGCGACCGTTGAGATAGATGAGCACACTGAGGGCTCGGTCGCGGTTAATGACATCAATGATAGATCGCCTCTGGTGGACTCGCTAGCCTCTGAGACTACACCGAAGGAGACGGGTAAGGGTCTTTTAGCCCAATAAATTTTCGCCCATTTTTTTTTTTTGAAAATTCTAAAGTCCTCTTTTCTTCCGTGCAGAGCCTACATCTCGACTCCATGACTGGCGAGGCGTTGATCTTTGGATGAAGATCCATCCCATCTTATTATCCGCTTGAAGTACGCCATTCTTTTCTTTGGTGAACATGGTGATCGAAAAGGTCCTTCATGGCGGGCTTTCTCTTCATCGATTCGAACCCTTTGCTTGATCCCGGATAGCTTTGATAATGAGATATGGGTTATCCGGTAGCTCGAGCCATTGTTGATGATCTCGCCCATCCGAGGGAAAGCTCCAGATCGCAAGAGCCGCGGGCGGCCGGGCTTTCATACATAGCCGCCGACCGACGACGCTTAGAGGCATGGCGATGCTCGTGTTTTACCGGGCTCGAGGTCCGTGATGCGAGAGACCGCGCCGAGCTCTGGAGCTGTTGTTGCTGAAACATATTCTTCCCTAAGCCACATCGGTGATATCGTGGCGAAAAGCGGAGAGGATAATACCGCCGTGGGAGAGCTCCATGCCGAGGAAGATAGGATGAGCGGTTTGGGTAGCCAAGGCCAACAAGGAACAAGCCCTCACCGTTGCGTCTAGGGAACTTCGATCTGTCGAGCGAAGTGGCTGAGCTTCGAGGAGGCAACCACGAAGACACCGAACACCGATGAGGAGTCCTTCGGGTCGAAGTTGTGTGAAGAACTCCACCAGCTTACAATGGTGAAGTGTCACCGGCTTGAACAACAAATCATTTGTCATAGACTTGATGTTTAAGCGGTTGTAGCTCCTTCTATATTTGCTTCAAATGAATAAGATCCATTCCTTTTATGATTCTTTTACCGTTAGAAATAATTAACCATAATACTTATAGGATTTTTGGCAAACCCTCACCATCAACGGGTTTGATTAGCCTTTACCAACTACCGCTTGAGTTGGGCTAGCGTATGGATTATCCGATCCGCTCAAGACGGACGCTGTGCTAAAAGAATAAAACTCTCTTAGACTTAATGCTACGATGTTGAATAATGAGGCTTCATACTCTTTACGGGCAAGAGACCACGACAGCAGCGTTACCGTAGACTCATCCCTTCTTAGGCTTGGGATGAAATACCCCGAATCGAACTCGGTGTCTTCTTCAATCGAAAAGACTAAACCGCAACGCTGCGGTGAGGCGCTGGCTTTATCCTTCTTAGGCTTCGGTAAAATACCCTTAATCGAACTCGTGTCTTCTTCAATCGGAGAAAGACTAAACCGCAACGCTGCGGTGAGGCGTTGGCTTTAGGGTTATTGGCCAACCCCGCCTCAACGGGTTTGATTAGCCTTTACCAACTACCGCTTGAGTTGGGCTAGCGTGTAGATTGTCTAAATCCGTTCTACACACAACGCTGTGCTAAAAGAATGAAACTCTCTTAGACTTAATGCTACGATGTTGAATACGACTTCGCCTTTTCACTCGAAGGGTTAACCCAAGAACGCTGTAAGGCGTTGACTTTATCCTTCTTAGGCTTCGATAGAATGCCCCAAGATGAACCTTGGTGTCCTCTTTTGACCAGGAGAATGGCCGAACCGGCTTAAGATTGATTGAGGTGGGAGAGAAGGAACTTTATGTTCTGCTTCGATGAGACCATAGCGTGGGCCCCGGCCAGAGGAATTGAAAAGACTTCGAGGTGACCTTGAGGCGGACAACACAGTGCGAAAATCGGCGCATACCTTGATCGGCTACCTAGGAGAGAGATGAAACTAAGAGTGGGATCTCCACTCGAGAACCAAAGAGACTCGTGACCTTCAAAGGACAACCCGGTCTGAAAATCCCTACAAGATACCTTCACCGGTGCTACCTAGAGAGAGATGAAACTAAGAGTGGGATCTCCACTCGAGAACCAAAGAGACTCGTGACCTTCAAAGGACAACCCGGTCTCGAAAATCCCTACAAGATACCTTCACCGGTGCTACCTAGGAGAGAGATGGAACTAAGAGTGGGATCTCCACTCGAGAACCGAAGAGACTCGTGACCTTCAAAGGACAACCTGGTCTGAAAATCCCTACAAGATACCTTCACGGCTACCTAAGATAAGAGATGGGACCCCTCCATTTGACACGAAAAGGATTTTACGCTTGGAGAGGAAGAATTTTATATTCTATCTCCGGCGTGAAAGGAATTTTGAGTGGGCCTCTTGTTCATAGACGGAATCAAGAGGGGATTTTGGTAATGTACCAGAAAATTTGTAGACCTACCGCCAAGGAATTTGATCGGCCGGGGAAATTATGATGGAGGACAAATCTAGGGTTATCCTCAAGAAAAGTGGGTGAAATATCCCACGAGGAACTTCCCGTCGAAGCGGGTTATCGAAGATACTAAGGGTAGTATTTCTTCGGGAACTTCCCATTTATCGGCATTAATTGCGGTCGCCACTTTGGGTAATTAAGCGTCGCACCATTGGAGTAAACCGTTTCTATTACAAGCGGACCCTCCCATTTAGGTTGAATTTACCTTTCTTTTTGGAAGTGAGGATTATCGGTCGTCGGCGGCGGGACCAAATCTCCTTCTCTAAAGGTTCTCTGTCGAACTTTCTTGTTGAAAGCCCTCGACATCCTAGCTTGGTAGAACTCAATGCATTGTTGAGCCTCGAGCTTCTCATCTAACATCTCAAGCTCTTGAGGCGTTTTTGATGTTGTTCTTCGGTCGCCATCTCAAAGGGCATGCGAAGTGACGAACTGATTTAACGGAGAATCGCCAGACCAGAAACCGTGGAGTACGGTCGCCCAGCTGGCGTATGCATCAAGCAGCGATATGCCCGAGTGCTTCTCGAGTTTATCGTCCCAGCCTCGCTTGTTATTCTTCACAAGCTTCTGTAATTTTGATAATCGCCTTGTTGAATGCCTCGGCTAATCCATTTGTTCTTTGGATTATAGAGTCGGCGAGACATCTTGTATTTTGAATTTTTCGCAAAACCTGATGAAGGAATTGCTGATGAATTGGGGACCGTTGTCATGCACGATCCGTCTTGGAACACCGTGTCGGTAGATGACATGGTGTTTGATAAATTTGACGACGGTGACGCTTTGACTTCTTTTAGCGGGATTATACGCCCACTTGGAGAAGTAATTGGTGATCGCTAGAATAAACCGATCGCCTTTGACCGACGGAGGAAAAATGGGACCTACGACGTCCATTCCCCATGTCTCGAATGGCCAGGATGTGGCCGAAGGATGCAACCGCCAGAGGCCGATGCATATAATTAGCGTGAATTTGACAGCGTGGCATTTCGGCGTGCTCGACCGCGTCATTGATCATCGTGGGCCAAAAGTAGCCCATTCTCCTGATTCGATCGTAGAGCTTGGGACCAGGCTGGTGCGCACCACATTCACCTTCGTGTGCTTCCCGAAGGACCTCTTCTGCCTCTTTGTTTGAGAGGCATCGTAGCAAAGACCATCGTACCCGGCGATATAGCATCACGGGTTTTACGTGTCGTAAAAGAATCTTGGAGCTCTTAGCGGATTGACTCTCTCTCCCTCCGTCTTCGTGAGAATGCCATGTAAGGCGAATCGATGATAGGAAAGCCAATCTCGGGGCTCCAACTTGGTTTGGGTTGCATGTACTTCTTTGGTAACTACCCCTTATCTTCTTGTATCTCATCGTATAATGGTGCGAAGAGTTGGTGAGTCTGGCCGTAACTAGTTGCTCGGTCTCGGAAGGTTGTGCTAACGACCATTACTTATTTGCCGGTGCATCCGCATAAAGCGTTTTGGAAGCGGGATATATTCGATGAAAAACTCTTGAATGAGTCCGCCATTTCAACGGCTATCGATGATAGGGGATTAGATCAGTTCGACCGTAGTCACCCAAACACCTTAACTATCAATTGCGAATCGCCGTGCAGCTTGAGATATTGACCCCGGCTCCTTGGCGAAACTAAGTCCAATAAGTAGCGCATTGTATTCAGCTCGTTATTAGAGCAAGGTTGATGAGTGAATAAGCACGGGGCATGACATGATTCCCGGAAACTAAGACAACCCGACTCGTGAAATCTTAGAACATCGGGGGCACTTGCCACGTTGGTAGCTCGAGAAGCTCACAAAGTACGCCATATTTGTTGGTGCGATGTAGTTTTAACCGTGGACTTCATCAGGAAGATCATCATATAGCTCAATCAAGGCCCTGTCGGGTCAAGTACCAAGAGATCGCAAATCGCTTGTCCTTTGGTGACTTACGTTGTTTGAAATACAAGTCATATTGGGACAAGAGCAAGGCCCATTTCGCTAAACGCCAACTCATCGAGGCGGTGGGTCATAAATATCCGGACGGTTTACGTTAGAGATAACATAAATCGTCTGTCCGACTAAATAGTGCGCATTTTACGAATCGCGAACACTAATGCAAGGCACCGCCACCATTGATATCGAGACTCAAAGACCACTAATGTTCGCCTGTAATACATCACCGCTCGCGGATCATTGCCGCCGCCATGGTAAAGCGCTTAACGAAAGTGATCCGCTGCTTTGACGTAGATCAAAAACAGCTTTTCCCGACGCTGCGGTAACAAGAATGAGGTTTAGCGAGATACGATTTGATCTCTTCAAACGCTTTCTGACAGGCGTCGTCCCAAATAAACGACACACCCTTCTTGTTCAACTTGGAGAATGGTTGGCACTTCCCAGATAGGTTCGATATGAACCGTCGGATGTACGCCAATCGCCCTTGTAACCCCCTGAGTTCTCTCAGATTTCTCGGGGGTTGCAATTCTTGAATCGCCTTCACTTTGTCAGGATCGACGTGGATTCCTTTGTCGGTGACGACGAAGCCAAGGAACTTGCCACTGGACATCCCAAGGAAGGATTTGGCAGGATTCATCTTTAGCTGATGAGTTCGCATGAGTTCGAATACCGTTCTAAGATCTTTGATGTGATCTCCTTTGTCACGGCTTTTCACGACCAAATCGTCGGCGTAGCATTGGCCGTTTTCGAAGATGATCTGGAAAATCTCGTCATTGCTCGGTATGTTCGCCGGCATTTTGAGGCGAGCGGCATGGCCGTGTAGCAATATATGCCGATGGGCTGCTCTCAACTGCGTGTTTAGGCCATCGGGTGCATCTTGATTTGATTATACCCCGAAAAGCCATCCATAAAGGACATTCTTTCAAATCCACACGTGTTGTCAACTATGACATCAGTGATTGGAAGAGGAAAGTCATCTTTCGGGCAAGCCGCGTTGAGGTCTCTGTAGTCGACACAGATCCTAATCGACCCATTTTTCTTCATGACCGGGACTATATTCGCCACCCAATCCGGATGTTGAATTTCCTCGATGAATCCCGATTCTATGAGTTTCTTCACTTCGTCAACGATTGCCTCCAATATTTGTGGACGAAACCGTCTTTGCTGTTGCTTGACAGGTTTGACATCCGCTTTGATGTTGAGGCGATGTGTCGCCACATTAGGGTCGAGTCCTGGCATGTCCTCGTAACTCCAGGCGAATACATCGATATACTCCCTAATTAGGGCAATCAACTCTTCCTTTTCTTCCGAGGGGAGCGTATTGCTGATGTTTATGAGTTTAGGATGCTCTTCATCACCCATATTAACCTGGACTACCTCATCCTTAGTGGGGGGTTCTCTTTGTTCGAACCTATCCCCGAACTGCTCTTGGAGTTGATGGATCCATGGGTCTTCCCATGTTGGCATGTCTTCATCACTCTCAACAGTAGCAGGATCAACTGAAGCCATATTTGACATTAAAGCCTTGAAAGCTTCTCAGACCGGGTGTCGTAATCCCACGCCGAAGAATCGACGAATCCCTCACCTGTGGATTATTATCAATCGACCACGAGCATTCATCTTCTGAGGAGGATTCGTATCCCAATCCCCTTCTAAATGCATAGTAATTATCCGGCTTCCCTTTTGGGACATATGCCGCTCTGGGAGGGACTCGAGGACCTCGCCCAAAACATAGACCTTCTCCTTGTGTCAAGTTGTACCCCCATCTCTTCATGATACCCAGTGTTTACGGACTATATCACGAATGTGTGGGGATAGGTCCATTGTCGTCTTGCTTTCTAAGAAATGATTCGGCTCTGAACCGTGATCTCCTTTACCGTAAACCAAGTCTTTTCACTACTCGATCTTAGGTGGGATGACAAGTCTTTGTCCCAAAGGAGTCTGGGCTGCTTTTGTGTAAAGCAAGATGGTGAGTTGGCGGTGCAACTTCGGATCATTGTATAAACTGTCATCACATCATTCAAAGACAAAGGATACTCTAAATCGCCATTTATTGATTCATCGGCCATTTGCCAATTACAATGTTCATCGGCGATTCTTCATCGTCAATATTGATTACAAGGGGTACAATGTCATTTAGAACAAAACCACCACTATAACCAAGCCCGGCCGGTATCGGCTTCTCCACTTTGTCAGTGTCTTGGGCGATGATTCGATTTGGACTCATTACAGTAGAGGAGAGAATCGGTGAAATAATTCTCCATCCCTTAAGCGGTTGTTTGTCGCGACCACCGTCTTGACCTCATTATTTGTGTCTACATATTTGAGACGATGAAGAGTAGAGGGACTATAACATTATTGTGGATCCAAGGTCGACCCAACAATAAGTTATAGGAAGTCTCGCGTCAATCACATAGCGGTGACTTGGACTTTAAGTCCCCATTTGGCACTTTATCAGGATCTTACCAAGCGCCGAGACTACCGGTGTTAAATTCATAAATCATTGTGCTGTTGATGCCGACTAGCGGGGATTCAAGGTGATACATGAGGCGCAGGGCATGATGCTCCTGTGAACCGGATCGACTTGAATCCGGTTAACCGCTAGAACCAATATACCGGTGAAGTATAGCGCCTATCGTGCTTGGAATTCCTCGTCGCATATCCTCCTTTGTAAAAGTGATGCGGGAAGTGTTTAGTCGCAAGATTGCATTGTTGGGCCGACTCTTACGGACTCGGCCTAATCGGGTGAGGAAGACTTACGAATCGTGAGGGCTTCTTGAAGAGCTTCTTCGTCTCTTTTGATAACATGACAACTCATAGAGAGTGATCCTTGCGGGGATATTGGCCAATTGTGCCATCCGTCAAAGCGGTATGGAGAGTTCGGTTCCCTGCTTATCTCTTCCACCGGGCATCGACCGAGACCGCCTCGAAGTCAACTTTGGTACCGCTTGTCAGTAGCTTCTTTAGCGACCACTGGCATTGCGCTTTCTGCACGAGTGGGGATTTGTTGGTACCCCGGCTCTAAGGCGTCTTGGCATTAGGGTCGGGGACTTGGGTACTTGTACTTGTACCGTGTCCACTCACGGTGGCGTGGGCTTGAGTTCCCCGCCGGACGGTGGAATGTTACCACTGTTCATCGTCTCCCTCGAGTGCGGAGTAGCATGGCATGCCTTTCCCTTACGCCCGGCTTTTTCTTCCAGCGAAGAAGAGGCTACCATTGCTCATCTTCAAGTAGGTGCGGGTGGACCCACAAGACTTCGCCATTCGGTATCGATACAAGTCCTTTACGGCGTTGCTTGTGTGGGTCGTCATTCACCGTCTTCAACTGCGACTTTGACCACTGGTTCAGGTTCAAACCATGTCAACGGTACCGACCCGAAGCTTATGGACACCGCATTCGCTCCGACCTTCTTTTCTTTGGACGGTGATAATCACATTTTAATGACATTTTAATAACCTCATTATCTATTTTATATCAATAAATATGTTACTAATAATATGTTTTATCTTATTTTGCAGAATAATGGAGTATTAATGAATAAAAGCTCAAATGACTCAAATTCTTTGAATTTCTACCAATTGTTGAAGCCCAAATCGAAGACAAGCGAAGGCCCAAGATACCAAGGAATCCAAGAAGAATTGCAAAAATATCAAGAAAAGACAAAATCCGTTGGGAACCAATCGGTTGACCAACCGGTTGGCTAACGGTTGGCTAACCGATCGACCAACCGATTGGTCTCAAGCAGATTCAATTTAGGAAAGATTTCTCTTCCTTTTGGCCAAGTTTGATCCAATGGTTCACATCAACTCCGTTGGGGTATAAATAGGGGTAGTATCGAGGGTTTAGAGGTGTGAAATATTTTGTAAAACTCCTTTTGGAGAGAAAGGGTTGCTCTTGTTTTAGAGTACCTTTCATTGTAATAATTTTTCCTCAATAAATAAATATTTTCTCCCCTTCAATCCCATCTTCTTCTTCTTGTTCAAGGACCAAAGGAGGATGAGTTGATGATGATGAGTTGCGTGTTTCTCTTTATTTCTCTTTATTATTTCTTTTTCTTTCTTGTTATTTATTTGCTTTGTAGTTTAGATTTAATAGCTTTTGTAGTTTAGATTTATTTGCTTTGTAGTTTAGATTTAATAGCTTTTGTAGTTTAGATTTAATTGCTTTGTAGTTAGATTAGTTTAGAATTTTTCTTTTCTTTTTATTTTCTTTCTTTTTCTATTTGTTTGAATTTCCCAAGATGTTGAACTAAACTCTTGTGGGGATCTAGGTTGCATGAAACTAGTCTAATCTCTTTTGTATTTATGAATCATCTCTCTTATGCTTAAAAGATCATGTTTAGGTTAATCAACTAGAGAACTAATCGATAGAAGAAGAATTTGATAGTTTATGCTTTCCTTAAGTGGTTTGATAGGCTATGCTTATGAATTCTAGGATTATTATCTTGTTATTACTCTCTTCATGAGTTTGAATTTCAATTAGGTGATAATTTGATAAGTTATGCTTTCCTTAAGTGGTTTGATATCTTATGCTTAATAAATCTAATATGAGATGTGGTAAAAAGAGAATTTTTCATAGATTATAATTTGAGTTAGCTAGTGGATTCAATTCTAGATTCCTTCATCTCTCTTATTGAATTCTCATCTTTTTAATTGTGATTCCTTTCACACACAATCCAAATCCACTCTCTCATCACTTCATCATGCTTTCATACTATCTTGAATAAAACCCTAATTGTCACGCATAATTTGAGAACTGAACTTGAATCAAACACTTCCTATTTCCCGTTCCTCGTGGGATCGACAATCTTAAATACTATAACTTGACAATGGTTGTGCACTTGCGACTATAAAAGGTAAACACTCGTTTTTGCCCATCAAGTTTTTGGCCGGATTCTTGAGGTGTTAAGTAGGAATTTTTTCTTAGTTCTTTAACTTGTGTGTTTGTCTATTGTGAATGACAAAAGGAGCTTGAAGGCAAGGAGTTGAAGATTCGAAATTGAAGGTTGCCTCCAACGAGGCTTTGCATTGCTTTTGCGCAGGTAACTCTTCTCTCTAGTATTTTTAATTCCACCCTATAGGTAGTTCATCACATTAGAGACAATTAGGTTAATATAAAAAAAAAAAAAAAAACTGACTTTCTTTCTTGCTGACCATAATTAAAAAAAAAAAATATTTTTCTTTCTCATCCTTTTTAGTTGCTTTTAATTTCTAGAATTTGCATTGCATATAATAGTAGGAATTCACCAAAGTGATTTGAGCATTTTGAATTGACACTCACACGAAAATATCTTTAAGGGCAAAACCCATTAATCAAGATAAGGTGAGGGATTTCATCACCCTTTCCTTAGCCCAAAATCAGCGATTCCTCACTACACAAACCCAAGCCTCCTAAAAGAATTAGGCGTTGGCCCCTAAGGATTAGAGCTCAATAAGGAACAAGAAATTCTTGAGTGGTGGTCTAAGTTTATTTGGATTAATTGGTGTCTAAGGCAAGGTTTAGGGGTTAACGTGGCCACCGCAAGGACGAGGTACTTAATTGATCTTTAATCTCCTCTAGTACTATCCTTACGGCTAATTACCCACGTGAACCGGATTTTTTCACTTAGGGAGTTTTGGTTAGAATTTGGTCTAGTGAGTTTAGGCTTAACCCTAGAGTTAGGGTGATTGAAAAGTGATTGCCTTGATTTGTTAATTTTTCTTTTCTTCTTCCCTCTTCTTCTCTTTTCACCATCTCACTAACTTTTTCATTTTTTTTATTAAAAAAAAAAATATTTTTCTTTCTCATCCTTTTTAGTTGCTTTTAATTTCTAGGGCTGCATTGCATATAATAGTAGAATTCACCAAAGTGATTTGAGCATTTTGAATTGACACTCACTGAAAATATCTTTAAGGGCAAAACCCATTAATCAAGATAAGGTGAGGGATTTCATCACCCTTTCCTTAGCCCAAAATCAGCGATTCCTCACTACACAAACCAAGCCTCCTAAAAGAATTAGGCGTTGGCCCCTAAGGATTCGAGCTCAATAAGGAACAAGAAATTCTTGAGTGAACTGGTCTAAGTTTATTTGGATTAATTGGTGTCTAAGGCAAGGTTTAGGGGTTCGCGTGGCGCCTGCAAGGAGCAGTACTTAATTGATCTTTAATCTCCCTCTAGTACTATCCTTACGGCTAATTACCCACGTAAAGCTGGATTTTTTCACTTAGGGAGTTTTGGTTAGGAGAGTGGTCTAGGCTGAGTTTAGGCTTAACCCTAGAGTTAGGGTGATTGAAAAGTGATTGCCTTGATTTGTTAATTTTTCTTTTCTTCTTCCCTCTTCTTCTCTTTTCACCATCTCACTAACTTTTTCATTTTTTTTATTAAAAAAAAAAAATCTCTTGATTTTGGTTCATGCAAACTTGGGTTAGGAATAATACCAATCGTTTAGTTAGCTCGATTCAACTTCTCAACCAAGCGAAATGGCCAATCCTCCGGTTCTTCAAGATATCGCTACCCAACTAGGAATGCTATCCCTTCATGCATTAAGCTTCGAAGCAAATGGAACTAATTTGAACTCAGACCACATTTCATCAACATGCTTCCAAAATTCTTAGGAGCGGCGAAGGCATATATTTTCATCTCGAATTTGTAGAAGTCGCCTCATGATTAAAATGAAAGACCTAGCGAGGATGCAATTAAGCGATTTATTCCCTTCACTCTTAAGGACAAAGCAAAAATGGGCATGCAGCTTACCCTGGTCGATTTCAACTGGGATGATTTTGTAAAAGTTTTTCTAAAAATTCTTCCCAATTCACAAAACGGTCAAGCTCGAGCTTGACATTCAAAATTTTAGGATTGTCGGGTGAGCCATTCGGAAGTATTTCGATAGGTTTAAGGATCTCCTCATCCAATGTCCTCACCATGAGTGCGGAAAAATGGCGATTGTGCCAAATCATTTCTGAAGGATTGGACTATCTGCAAAACTTCCTTAGAGTCTATGTGTCAAGGGATTTTATGAAGAAAAATGCCGATGAAGCGTGGGATTTCTTAGAGAGTCCGTCGAAAAACCATGCAATGGGAACCTTGTGATGACCGGGGTGCATCGGTTCCTCAAGCCAAATCTAGTGGTCCTTCGTAGGAGCGAATATAGCCGTGAAGTAAAGATGGCGGCGATCATCGTAGGCTAGAAGCTCTCGAAATCAAAGAGCAGCTCTGCTCAAGTCAATCAAATCTACGCCTCGGGTTGTCACAATTGTCAGTCCCCATCTCATGTTGCCGATGAATGCCCTCTTTTAGGATCTAATCGACCACTAGATCAGGTTAACAGCGCATTCGGCATCCTAGAAATGATCCTTTTGCCCCAACCTACAATCCGGTTGGCGGAATCATCCCAACTGCGTGGAACCAAGGAAGTTACCCAGAAATCAAAGCGTCAATCCCACCTCAAACCAACAAATTCCTAGGGAAACGATTCCGTTCAATCCACCAAACAATTTCCATCACTCAAATCTACCTTTTCAAATTTCCTCCTCATCAGCAGAAGCGAATCTTTCTAACCCGGTCGGGAAACGTCTTGGTGTCATAGAAAAGGTTTAGAAGCCATGATCAAAACCACCACCAACCTGTTGACTCAATCATCCAACACTCTAAATTCCTTCATGCAAACAACCAACCAAGCGATCCTTTCGAACACTCAAGCCATCGCCGGGATAGAAACCCAACTAGGGCTGACTAGCAAGCGGCGTGAGTGAAAGAGAAAGGAACATTTCAAGTCAGCACGTAGTCAACCCTAACAACATTGGTTCAAACCCAAATCACCCATCTCGGGTAAATGCAATCCATACGTTGAGATCGGGAAGCGGATAGATAACCAAGTCGAACACCTTCGGCTCAAACTTAGTCTCCCATCCAACACACTCCTTAGATGACCAAGGCAGGCTGGCTGAGTCTAACCCGGATAGGAATACACCCGTTGCACCCTTTCGGATAGACTTAGACATAGGAAAAACTCTCCCCAAGTAGAAAATCCTAGAAACTTTCAAGCAGGTCAAGATCAACATCCCTCTCTTAGATGCAATGGAACAAATTCCCTCTTATGCAAAATTCTTAAAAGATTTATGCACTAAGAAAAGAATCACAAATATTCCAAAGAAAGTCTTTCTTCTTTGCTAATATCGGTGACATGCTCTCAAAGCCCACCCCTTTGAAATATAAGGATCGAGGTTGTCCTACTATCCAGGTGTATAATAGGAAACACCGTCATTGATAGGGCATTACTAGACTTAGGAGCTAGTGTAAACCTTCTTCCCTTTTAGGTTTATCGTGACTAGGTGTAGGAGAACTTAAACCGACAAGATGTACCCTACAATTAGCCGATAGATCCGTGAAGATTCCCAAGGGAGAGGTAGAGGATGTTTTGATTAAGGTTGGAGAATTCATTTTCCTGTTGATTTCATCGTCCTAGAGATGCGATCCGTTCCCAATCTCAAGGGTCAAATCCAGTCATCCTAGGAAGACCATTCTTAGCAACCTCAAATGCTTTAATCAATTGTAGAACTGGTCTTATGAAACTATCGTTTGGAAACATGGTATCGATCTTAATATTTTCAACTTAGGAAGACAACCACATGATCCATCGATCAACCCTTAGAAGTAAACTTCATTCGGGGTATTTCGGTGAGCAACAAGAAGAGGAGTGTAGTTCGACATCATTTTTCGACCTAGTCATGGAGGAAACTTTCGACGACGATATAGGACTAGATTCACCAATCAATCATGTCTCTGTCGGTGGCTTGAGCCATTAGAAATCGAGCCTCGAACTCAACTTAGCCCTTCCATCGAGTAACCCCTAAGTTAGAGCTCAAACCATTGCAGAAAATCTTGAGTATGCCTACTTAGGGAGAATGAGAATGCACTGTCATCATCTCTTCAAAATTGACACTGTTGGAAGGAAGCCCTCTTAGCGGTTTAAGAGAGAATAGGAAGCCATTGGATGGACCATGGTGATATCAAGGGATTAGTCCAACCATTGTTCAACACCGAATCCACTTGATTGATGATGCCAAACCTACTAGAGATCCTCAACGTAGGTTAAACCCAGTAATGAAAGAGGCTGTTAGGAAAGACATTCTGAAATGTCTCTGTTCGCGAGGAAATTTGAAAGCTGTAAAAATAAAGATTATCCCTTCCAACTGATTTTAAAGAAAGAATAAATACAACTCTCGAATGCACTCTCTCTCTCTCTCTAACTGACTTAGATAAAAAGAAATTACAAAACTCCTCGATCGGTTGCCCGATTTACAAAAGAAGGAAGGGTCAACGGAGATCCTTCATTTTGTTTAAAACTGGGTTCTTCAGCGATAGGAGCTTGATCCTTGTATCCGTGGGCGATCCGACCGTCTTGCTCGTGGAATCACGTAGAAAGAGACTTGCGAGGCAAGTCTTTAGAACTCTAACGAGTTTGATAACTTCGAAGGGCGAGTTTAGTAACTCGCACGAAGTTTGAAAACCAAGCCAAGCCCGGCGAAGAAGGAGAGCTAGGCTTGACCACGGCTCAAGCTCTCTCTCTCACAACGAATCAATCCTCACGGATCTTTTCTTTCTCTAGCCTCCAATCTCTCCTTTTCGATCCTCTCACAAGATCTTTCTCCCCTTTATAGGTATTTTAGGGTGTAACTGACCCTTAGAATGAGGATTCGTGGCCCTCAAATCGAGGAAAACGGTTTTGGAACCGTTTAAATCGTGTTCTGAGATAGGAAGCAGCAAGACTTCGCGTTTATTTTTAGATGACCCTCGCGTCTGGCGAGGTTGAGATCTGTGTTTGAGCATGATCATGGCGCTCAGCGTCTTGGGCTTAAACGGCTAAAGGCTCCGCTTTGGAGCTTTGGACGCTGGCCGAGAGCTCCGCTTTGGAGCTTTGGACGCTGGGCCGAGCTCCGCTTTAGAGTTTGGACGCTGGCCGAGAGCTCCGCTTTGGAGCTTTGGACGGTGAGAGCTCCGCGTTTTAGAGCTTGAGCGGCTAAGAGCTCCGCTTTAGAGTTTGGACGCTGGCCGAGAGCTCCGCTTTGGAGCTTTGGACGCTGGGCCGAGCTCCGCTTTGGAGCTTTGGACCTGGTGAGAGCTCTGCGCTTGGAGCTTTGGACGGTGAGAGCTCCGCGTTTAGAGTTTGGACGCTGCCGAGAGCTCCGCTTTGGAGCTTTGGACGCTGGCCGAGAGCTCCGCTTTGGAGCTTTGGACACGGTGAGAGCTCCGCGTTTTGGAGCTTTGGACACACCGAGAGCTCCGCTTAGAGCTTGAACGCTAAGAGCTCCGCTTTAGAGTTTGGACGCTGGGCCGAGCTCCGCTTTGGAGCTTTGGACGCTGCCGAGAGCTCCGCTTTGGAGCTTTGGACACACCTGAGAGCTCCGCGTTTTAGAGCTTGGGGCCTTGGTGAGAGCTCGCGTTTAGAGTTTGGACGCTGGGCCGAGCTCCGCTTTGGAGCTTTGGACGCTGGCCGAGAGCTCCGCTTTGGAGCTTTGGACACGGTGAGCTCAGCGTTTAGAGCTTGAACGCTAAGAGCTCCGCTTTTAGAGCTTGGACACGATGCTAAACCTCTTGGTTGGATCTTATCTTTGTGTTTGTGATTCTACCTGTTTCCTCAAAAGCCTTCAAAGCTGTGACCGTTCAGCGATATCTCGATGAATCGTGGCTTATCGGTGATAAAATTTTGACAACAAGCCTCATCATGGGATCATTTATCCCATTTGGATAGTTCTGGGTAAGTCCGGTCCAAGTAGTTCAGAAAAATGCGGGATCACCGTGATCCAAAATAATGCTAATGAACTAATTCCCACTCGAATCCAAACCGGTTGGCGATGCGCATTGACTATAGAAAACTCAACTTAGCTACGGAAAGATCACTTCCGCTTCCTTTCATAGACCAAATGTTAGAGCGCTAGCGGGACATGAGTTCTATTGTTTCTTGGATGGATATTCAGGTTATAATCGATCCCCATTGCCCCGTAAGATCGAGAAAACCACTTTCACATGCCCATACGGAACCTTTGCATATCGCCGCATGCCTTTTGGGTTGTGTAACGACCGCCACATTCCAACGCCGCATGATTAGTATCTTCTCGACATGGTAGAACGCTTTCTAGAAATTTTCATGGACGACTTTTCCATCTTTGGCGACACATTCTCGAATGTTTGAATCATCTTCGACCGGTCCTATTACGATGTAGGAGAAAAATCGACTCTTAATTGGGAGAAATGTCATTTCATGGTCAAAGCAGGGCATTGTCTTAGGTCATGTCATTTCCAATAGGGGTATCGAAGTTGACAAAGCTAAGGTAGATCTTATTTGAACCTTCCCCTCCAAAAATGTTAAGGATGTCGATCATTTCTTGGTCATCTTTGGTTTCTATAGGCGTTTCATCAAAAATTTTAGCAACATTGCTAGACCTTTGACCAATCTCTTAGCTAAGGATCGCCATTCAATTCTCACTTGAATGCCTCAAAGCTTTTGATTATCGAAAAAGAACTAACCACGGCCCGATCATTCATGCACCAGTTGGACCTTACCCTTCAATTAATGTGTGATGCATCGATTACGCAATTGGTCTTTGTTCTAGGACAACGTATTGATGGAAAATCGCATGTAATCTACTATGCCAGAGGACACTAAACGATGCTCAACAAAATTACTCATCCTTTGAAAAAGAATTTTTAGTCAGCCGCCTTTGCCTTAGAAAAATTCAGGTCCTATCTCATCGGGTCTTTGACCAAAGTATTCACAGATCACGCCGCACTTAAGTATCTTTTGACCAAGAAGGATGCAAAAGCACGGCTCATTAGATGGATTCTCCTACTTCAGGAGTTTGACATTCAGATCCTTGACAAAAAAGGCATAGAAAACCCTGTGGCAGATCATCTCTCTAGACTTCCAAATGCACCAACATCAAATGTCCCAATCAATGAACTTTTTCCAGACGAACAACTCCTACAAATCCAATCTGTTCCATGGTTTGCAGATATTGTCAATTACTTAGTCACGAAACAGCTCCCCTCTCATTGGTCTAAACAGGATAGATCTCGTTTTCTCTCAGGTAAAATACTTCTCTTGGGATGATCCATATCTGTTTAAGTATCTTCCTCTGACGATTTTTAGGAGGTGTATTCCAAATGAAGAAACTAGGAGTGTTCTATCTTTTGCCACGAGCAAGCATGTGGGGGCCACTTTGGCTCAAGAAAAGCAGTAGAAAAATTCTCGGTGTGGGCTATATTGGCCAAGCTGTGTTCAAAGATTCCTATGAGTTTTGCAAAACCTCGTGAATCATTGCTCTTAGGTAAAATCACTAGAATAAATATGATGCCCTTACAACCCATTTTAGCGGTTGAACTTTTTGATTTGTGGGGTATAGATTTCATGGGACCTTTTCCAAATTCCTTGGTAATATGTACATTCTAGTGGTACGTCAGTATATGTCGAAATGGGTTGAAGCGGTTGCTTGCAAGACTAATGATAACAAGGTTGTTGTTCGGTTTCGAAGGAGAATATTTTTTCACGATTTGGTGTGCCCGAGCAATAATTAGCGATAATGGTACACATTTACGCAACCGTTCCTTTGAGGCATTAATGAGGAAGTACTCGATCACACACAAGCTGTCAACTCCTTATCACCCTCAAACCCGATGGTCAAGTAGAGGTCACAAATAGGCGAGATCAAACAAATTCTCGAAAAAGCAGTTTCTCTATGAGAAAGGATTGGTCCTTAAAACTTCTGCGATGCCCTATGGGCATATCGAGCGACCTTTAAAACTTCGGTTAGAAATGTCACCGTCTGAGACTTGTTTTGGAAAGGCTGTCATTTACCGATTGAGTTAGAACACCGAGCAATGTGGGCAATTAAACAACTTAACCTTGATTTAGACACGGGAAAAATGAGAATGCTTCAATTAAATGAGTTAGAGGAAATTGAAGCGATGCATATATAAATTCAAAATTTATAAAGAGAAAACCAAGGTTTTTCACGACAATTCAATATTACGGAGAAACTTCACACGGGACAAAAGTTTTACTTTACAACTCAAGACTACATTTTTCACGGTAAATTAAGATCACGATGGTCGGGACCGTTTATTGTCACTCAAGTTTTCTCACGGGGCTATCGAGATTAAAGATCCTAAAATGATCATGTTTTCAAAGTGAATGGTCAACGCTTAAAACCCTTTTAGAATCTTCTACACTTGGAGAGGAGGAGGTGTTTGTTCTCCATGAGCCACACTATCGTAATTCAAAAAAAAAAAAATCTTGTACATCCTTGTGCATAATCTGAAAAAAAAAAAAATGGTTTAGATCTCCCCTCATTACCACAGGTAAATCACGGTTTTCAATTTTTTTTTTTTTTTCTTTGTGTTCCGTGTCATCCGAACATCCGTAAGTGCTTCCACTCTTCTCTATGTTACTTCTGCATTTACATTGAGGACAATGCAAATTTTAGGTGTGGGGTGGGACTTAGTCAAATTTCTCTCAGATTTTAGTCATTTTTCATTTTTTATTTTTCATTTTCTTTTTCTTAAAAAAAAATAATAAATAAATAAAAAGATAAAAAAAAAATTGTCACTTGCCAACTTAATAGAGTTGATTAATAGTCTTCTAATCACGAGTTAGTTATACACTCAAGTTTACCTTTTATGATAATTTTAAATAAATTTCGAAAGAATGATTTTCAAAGTGGTATACTTTACTAAAGTTTAACTTGGATGTTTAATCGAGTGGTGAAATTTTTAGTGCTTAACTTAGAGTTGAAAATGATTCTTTAAGTTGCATTAATCCAAATATTTTTCAGAACATATATACATATACACATATATATATTATACTAACTTAACAAAAGAGTCACGAAAAATGGGCACCAAATAAATTTCTCTTAAAATCATCGGTAGTTCTTTGTTACTAAGCCTAAGTTGGTGAGTAATTAAGCCCGAGGAGTATTTTTATGCTTAATGACCTAAGCCCAATTGGGTTGGGATTCATTGGCCCAAAACTCGCTAAATGGTCACTTAGAAAGCCGATTAAAAGAACAAGACTACCAAGAAGAAGAAAAAAAAAAAAAAAACTAACCATGTTTTTATATATATGGAAATAATGGTATATGTTCTTGATTTTTCAAAATGGGTTAAGAGACTTGAACATTGTTTGAAACAAAGAGTTAGCATGTTTCCTTCAAAACTTTTGAATTAAATCTTTGAGAAAAACTTGGTTTTGTATCACTACAATGGAAGGATTTTCTTAAGAAGTTTACTTTGAAATCATGATAAAAACGTTTTCTTGAGTATTAACAGACTTGTGGAATTTTTGAATTATTCAATTAGCTTCTTTAAATTGGCAAGTTGACTGAATTTTGTAGGTATATTCACTGCAAACCCTCACGAGACTACAACTCGCCCACTAGGGTAACCTAGGGGTTTAAAGGCTTGTTGTATCGCTAAATACAACCGCGATTCCTGCGAAAGTGAGTTAGGATTTTTCTTTCTTTCTTTTTCATTTTTCTTCCTTGCTAGAGGACTAGCAAAAGTTTAGGTGTGGGGGTATTTGATAATCACATTTTAATGACATTTTAATAACCTCATTATCTATTTTATATCAATAAATATGTTACTAATAATATGTTTTATCTTATTTTGCGAATAATGGAGTATTAATGAATAAAAGCTCAAATGACTCAAATTCTCTCAATTTCTACCAATTGTTGAAGCCCAAATCAAGACAAACGAAGGCCCAAGATACCAAGGAATCCAAGAAGAATTCATGCAAAATATCAAGAAAAGACAAAATCCGTTGGGAACCAATCGGTTGACCAACCGGTTGGCCAACGGTTGGCTAACCGATCGACCAACCGATTGGTCGGCAGCAGATTCAATTTAGGAAAGATTTCTCTTCCTTTTGGCCAAGTTTGATCCAATGGTTCACATCAACTCCGTTGGGGTATAAATAGGGTAGTATCCGAGGGTTTAGAGGTGTGAAATATTTTGTAAAACTCCTTTTGGAGAGAAAGGGTTGCTCTTGTTTTAGAGTACCTTTCATTGTAATAATTTTTCCTCAATAAATAAATATTTTCTCCCCTTCAATCCCATCTTCTTCTTCTTGTTCAAGGACCAAAAGGAGGATGAGTTGATGATGATGAGTTGCGTGTTTCTTTATTTCTCTTTATTATTTCTTTTTCTTTCTTGTTATTTATTTGCTTTGTAGTTTAGATTTATTTGCTTTGTAGTTTAGATTTAATAGCTTTTGTAGTTTAGATTTAATTGCTTTGTAGTTAGATTAGTTTAGAATTTTTCTTTTCTTTTTATTTTCTTTCTTTTTCTATTTGTTTGAATTTCCCAAGATGTTGAACTAAACTCTTGTGGGGATCTAGGTTGCATGAAACTAGTCTAATCTCTTTTGTATTTATGAATCATCTCTCTTATGCTTAAAAGATCATGTTTAGGTTAATCAACTAGAGAACTAATCGATAGAAGAAGAATTTGATAGTTTATGCTTTCCTTAAGTGGTTTGATAGGCTATGCTTATGAATTCTAGGATTATTATCTTGTTATTACTCTCTTCATGAGTTTGAATTTCAATTAGGTGATAATTTGATAAGTTATGCTTTCCTTAAGTGGTTTGATATCTTATGCTTAATAAATCTAATATGAGATGTGGTAAAAGAGAATTTTTCATAGATTACAATTTGAGTTAGCTAGTGGATTCAATTCTAGATTCCTTCATCTCTTATTGAATTCTCATCTTTTAATTGTGATTCCTTTCACACACAATCCAAATCCACTCTCTCATCACTTCATCATGCTTTCATACTATCTTGAATAAAACCCTAATTGTCACGCATAATTTGAGAACCGAACTTGAATCAAACACTTCCTATTTCCGTTCCTCGTGGGATCGACAATCTTAAATACTATAACTTGACAATGGTTGTGCACTTGCGACTATAAAAGGTAAACACTCGCTTTTGCCCATCGACGGCTTCATAGTGATGACCCTACATCAATTAAAGCACGGATTTTATCCTTAGTCAAAACAGATTTAGTAGGGTGATGAATTGCCCGCGGATACGCAGATTTTGGGTCGTTCGTCCTCATTGCTTCCTCTTGATTCGAATCTGAGGGAGCTTGATCTTGTTATTTTCGACAAGATATTTGAAGAGACCGGAATCTCGTCGTCCCTAAAGGAATAGGACTGGAATCGGCCTCGGAGGCTCTTCGCGGGCCCAGTTGCCACGCTGATTGTGCCCGCTATAAGGTCTGCCGCTGGCCGCCGGCCGGGTTGGAGTTGAAATGTTTGGTTCGCGAACCGCCGCCTTAGGTCGCTTCTTTCCCTTTGCCGCGTGGGACAAAATTACGCCGGAGCCTTCCGCCTACCGGCCTCTTTCCGCCTTTTTCCTTTTAAGGAATCTTTCAGCTTGCTCTCCACGAACCTTCAAGTCCTTCCACGTTATCGATGGTGCTGTACCCATTGCTTCAAGCACATCTATCGATAAGTTACTGTGGCAGGTTTGGAGGATGAACTCCTCTGTTATTGGATCCCGACAGTTCATTGCCTTGTTCCGGAATCGTTTGACAAAGATATCCACGGTTTCTCCGTCTTTCTGCTTCTCGTCGAGCAATGTCCCGATCGATACCTCGGTATCGTCATCAAAGAAATTGGTAAGGAAGCTAGACTCCATGTCGTCCCAGCTGTGAATGCTCCCCGGCTTGAGACGGCGGTACCATTCGGCAGCCCCACGGGGTGCCAACGAATGACCGAACCATCGGGGTTCGTTGCGGAAATAACTCCGAGGTGTGACTTGAAATAAATCAAGTCTTTGCGTCGGGAACCCTTCCGTCAAATGGTGTGAAGTTTATTAAGTTAAACTTCGACGGGTACGGGATTGATTCCCACTCCCTCGGGTATGGGCAAGGAATACCTGTCTTCTTTACTTCTTGAGCGGAAATCAATGAGTTGATTTTGCTCTCCAAGTCTTTGATCTTCTCGCTTTCCTGAGCAACAACATCTATGTTTTGCCCAGCGTTGCGGGGTTCAGGAGGGTTATCATCTTCTTGTGCTTCCTCCTGATCTGAATCGCTATCATCTTCATCGACGTTGATGCGCTGACTCGATTCACCTTGATGTTTCGTCAAGGCTTGGATCTGTTGGTCATGCATTTCTCTCATCGTCTGCATGGCCAACTCCATTTCTAACTTGAAGTTTTCCCGTTGTTTATTCAACGCTTCGTCTAGCATTTTGGCCACTTGATCTGTACTGATCATAAGCGTTTCTTGGGGGCTTCCTTCGCTAGATACAGTATGATCAGATGCGATTGCGGAGCCAATATCCGACGCATCATCCTCCGCGGGTATTCCCTTCAGAAGTTTATCGATCCGACCGCCGATAGTCCCGACCGCAAACGAAGTTAGCCGCTGCGGCGCCGGGAATAGCCGTGGCGATGGTTCTTTCTTGGTCATATTATTAGTGACCTCGGCAATTCATCCTCGGGATGTCATCCTTCTGAGTCGCCTTGACCTAGGTCTCGTGTTGGTACTAAGCCTCCGGAAGACCGATACCCTTTACGGAGTTTCTTGCGGCAATTGCACTCGAGAGCACCGCCTTGATGAGCTTGGAGCACAAGCATGATCAAGGCCAATTTAGGGGAATCCCTTCGAGATTTTCGCACTTTGCACGGTAGTACACTCGCTTGCGGTGTGCCGAGCACCGCCGTGGTTGGCGTAATCTCCGGGTATAACGCCGCCGCCATCGACGAGCCGCCTCCTTCCGAGAATGGCCAAAACTACCGAAGTAACTCGCCTTGACTTCCGCATGTGGCGTGAAGTTTGAGGACTCTCGGACTTGATTTTTAATCGGTTGGTGGGGTTGCGAGAATCTCCGGTCCTTTAAGGCAGTGCGCCTCCTATATGAGGAGTGACCCGCGATCCCAAGCGATCCTTGATAGTTGGTGCGGTGGTGGTGGCGGGTGTTGACTTCACCATCGATTCGGATGCACGCTTTGACTTTGAGGCCGGCGGCCTTGGACCTTGGCGCTAGATTTGCAACGCCGTATCCTTCGGTTTAAGTGCCGACAGAGGTGGGCAACCGAGGTTGGGACACCATTAGACTTGGGCCTCCAAACCCGGCGACGCCGGTGGCTTCTTTGCCACTTCCTTCTTTAATTCACGAGCCTCGCCGCACTAACGCCGTGCTTGTGCAAGGAGTGCACGACGCCCGGATCCGCCTCGAAGCGTGGAGCGTTCCGCTTGACACGGACCCACTCGTTGGTTGGCGGCTTGGATGGACCGCCGATTCCTTGAGGCCGGAGCCTCGCGAGTCCGATCTTAGATCCGCCAGAAGCGCACTCCCATCCATGGATTGCATGGCCTTGGCGAAGTTTGCGCCATGCTTTGTCGTCGCCTTTGGCGTGCTCGCTGGAGAGCGCTGGGCCATCAATGTTCATCTCGGCCGCTGTAGTTCTGGACTCGTGACGCCGAGGGGATTTTTCACACCGCGGCACTGGGTTGGACTCGCCGCCCGGGCTCTACATCGGAGGCCCATCGGGTTCTCCTTGCAGCGGAGATCTTCTTGGAGCGGCGGGGGGAACTGGATCTGGAAGACGAGGAAAGATACTCCTCGTACTTCTGCTGGTCAAACTCGAACTCGACCTCTTCCTCCACCGGGATAGGAATCCGCTGTCATGCGACGACGACCTCCGACTGAGGCCGGTGGTTCCCATCGTGGTCGCCAGCCTTGTTCGCGGTAAAAGTTGGGATGATTGTCATTGATTTGAACTTGCTTACAGCTTCTTTGGCCTACAACAAAATTCAAAAGAAATGCCTTTTATTTTAAGGCGTACAATGAAGATTACAACTTTTATCCTTGTGAACAAACACGAGGATCTCTGTTATATCGGATCCTCGCTATGGGTTCTTTGCCTGCCGGACTTTTGTGTCCGTGGACCACCGCAATTCCAATCTAGGTAGAGACCCGGTTCGAACTACAGATGTAAAGGCTCGCTTCACGAAGGAAACGGCTACCGAGGGGATCACACTCACGAAGGAGAGGATCGCTGCGGGGATCACACTCACGAAGGAGAGGATCGCCGAGCGGTGAGATCCACTAGGAGAAATCACAGCTATCCCCGAGGTTAAGACTAAGCTTAACCTAGAGGGTATCTGTAGTTCGACCAATTCGCCATCTTCCGCTTGTAGATCGACGTCGACTAGACTCGTGCTCGCCGGTGCTTTCGGAGCGGTCGTCGGCGGCTCGTGGATCTCGTGGAGAACTCTTCGTAAAATCCTCCAAAATCCGCCAAGCCCAAAAGCCAAATCCTCCAAAATCTCAAGCCCAAGTCCTCTAATCCGCCGACCAATGGTTCAAGACCCCCTATTTATACAATGGAGGTGTGCCGCCACTTAGGGCTCTACCACTTGGTCGAGGTGGCTCGGCCATGGTGGCGAGGCACCTCGGCCAAGTTAACGAGGTGGCGAGCCACCTTGGCCACTTTGGCCGAGGTTTGCTGCCGCCTTGGCGGCGTTTCCTGGCCGCTCAAGCTTCTCCGCGATTCTTCGCCGATTCTTTCGGTCTTCGGGCTTAGTTTTGCTCGGTAATGTCGCCGTTGTGTTTGAGTCCGTGCCGATCAACTTTCGAGCTTAAGCGGCCCGTTTGCATTGACGGACTAAGTACGGTTGATTCCGCCTCGCCAACGCTTGAGTTTAGTCAACTTCGACGCGTCGTTTCATTGGCTCGTGCGTCTTGCCGACTCACTTCATGTGCTTTCGTCGACTCGCTCTACGCTGCTTTTTGCGGACGCTGCTTTGGCGACGTCGGTTTGTCGAATGGATCGTTAGTTGCCAACCCACCGTCACGAGTTTCGTTCGGGTACTGATAAGCAATTTTTTATGCCTACAATCGTGTCTCTAATTGTACTACTGCACAGGAAATCTAGAAGACACTAGAAGTAATTCATGAGGGAACTTTACAGGTAAAGAAAGTAAAGCTTACAATGCTGGTGAGCAAACACGAAAACTTCAAGATGAAGGCCTCGGAGAGCATACAGGAGATGTTCACATGATTCACCGATATTGTGAAAAAGTCTAAATCTTTAGGGAAGGAGTACGATAATAAGGAGCTATGCAGAAAGATACTCCGTTCTCTATCTCGTGATTGGGAACCAAAGGTAACAGTTATTGAAGAACTTTAAAATTTTTCTAATCTATCATTTGATGATCTTGTAGGCAATCTTATAACATACGAAATTCGACTGAAAGAGAGAGAAGATGCCTCAGAAGAAGATTCAAAGAAGAAGTCGTTAGACTTAAGAGCAAAGAAGGAGAAATCTCGGTCAAAGAAGAAAATAAATTCAAACTCGAGTTCAGAAGATGAAGATGATCAATCTGCGCTTATTGCAAAAGGATTCCAGTCTTTTCTGAAATCAAAGAAAGGATAAAAATATATCCAGAAAAGACGGTATCAATTCACTAAAAAGCTAAATTATATTAAACATGAAGATTTAGATTCTGTTATTATATGTTTTCATTACAGGAAGCCAGAACACTATAAAAACGAGTGCCCTCTAAACAAGATAAATTTCAAAGGAAAGAATAAAAGCTTCAAAGCAACATCTTGGGAATCCTCAAGTGATGAAGAAGATTCGGACAATCACATTGATGATCAAAGTCGTTGTCTTATGGGTAGTGTTCAACTTGCTAAAGAATTAAATGATCAATCTTCAGACGAGAAAGTTCATTGACGATCTAAGGAACATGGAAGTACTTGGTATTTTGATTAAGGTTGCTCACGTCATATGACTGGTAAGAAAACCTTGTTTCTAAATATTGATAAGCAAAAAGGTGGAGATGTGACTTTTGGTAACAACGACAAAGGTAAGATTATAGGAGTTGGAGATATAGATAATGAATCATTTAAACTCCTTAAAGTTTTACTTGTTGACGGTTTAAAGCATAATCTCATATTCATTAGCCAGTTATATGACAAAGGTATGTCTATCCTTTTCGAATCTTTGTTTGGGTCGAAAGTTGATTTCTTTGTAAAACTTGAGAAAATTACACTTTTGGTTCTCAGTTACAAGAAAATTAAATAACTCTCTCACAAACTCGAACAAGAGACACTACAAGTGTAGATCTCCTTTTTTTGTGGGACTTTGCCTGTGCCGGGGACGCGTAATCCGTGGACCACCGAGCAGCGATCGTCGAATCGACGGGGTTTAGTTAGTGCTTCGCAAAGGAAACAAGAACTTCAGCAAATATCTTAGCAAGGTAAGATATCTACTCTTCTCAAGAATAAGGCAAAGCTTAATCTCGAGGAATCTCCCAAGGAAGCTTCAAGAACGCTCTTGATTTGATGAGGAGTTCACTCTTGGATCTTCAAGGTTCACCAAAGGACTCCTCTCTCGAAATAATCTCCTCTCCCTTTCGATGGCCGACCCAAGTGGACGAGGAGGGTATTTATAGTCTTTGGGAAGCGTGCCCTCTTGAAACACAAGTGTCATAAGTGCAGGCTAGCTGGCAAAGTCAGCCATACGTTTCGCCTCGCTTAACTGGGCGAAAGGCGCAGGTGGCCGCCGCTTAGCTGCAGGTGATGGGTCACGGCCGGTTGCCAGGCAATATCGCCCCTTCACCGCCGGTTTCCCTCGCTTTTAGGCATGATTAAATGCCCTAGAATTACGCCTAGTGGGCGATCTTCAGCGGTAACCGCCATTAACGGTTCAACGCTCTCTCGCTGATAAAGTCAAGTGGGCCCCACCAGATTGATTTAGACCCTTCGAGCTCATTTTAAGTATTCGGTGTCTCAGATTTGGCGAGACACAAGTAAGTGTCTCGCTAGTCGCGAGACACATCAAAGTGTCTCGCTAGTCGCGAGACACATCAAAGTGTCTCGCTAGTCGCGAGACACATCAAAGTGTCTCGCTAGTCGCGAGACACATCAAAGTGTCTCGCTAGTGGCGAGACACATCAAAGTGTCTCGCTAGTGGCGAGGCACACATAAGTGTCTCGCGATCAGAAGGACACAATCTTCCCCAGATTGGGCTTCTTGAGATTTCGACGACGTTGTTCTTCGATCTTCTCATGATTTAGTCATATTTGAGGTTCTTGACAATTTTTGATGCCTACAGATACCCTCCAAAGTTTTCGGACTCCTCGTATTTTATCGAGGGTCCGGAATACTTTGGATAAGATGCTTTGCTTCGCTCAACATTGAACTTTGTAGAAGAGGCCCATGTTTTGCTTCAGCTTGAATCCTCGGCTACGGCGTCACGACCATACTTTGGGATCAATAGTCGTTGCATTTGTATTTGGATTGATTGAAATGTCAAGTCGATTTTGGACTAATCATCTTCATCTTGAAAGTCACCACTTGGGTTATAATTGAAATGCCTTGAGAATCATTCGAGAAAAAGCGCCGCCCGGTTTTCTCAATATCGATTTTCGTGAAAGCTTCTATATGTAATATCCGGAATTGTCCCACTTGAAAAAGCGGCGGGGCAATCTGAAGTGTCTCGCCAAAAGGACCGCCACGAATGCAATGCGAGCATGCTTGAGCTTCGGAGGCGATGTAATGGCACGCTTACAAAGTGCATTAAAATCACGGTAGGAGAAAGTGCTTGACCCCGGCAGGAAGAGTGAACCCGCTGTCTCAAGTTATTGCTTGTATGATAGATATAGGATTTTTGGCAAACCCTCAGCCATCAACGGATTTGATGAGCCTTTACCAACTACCGCTTGAGTTGGGCTAGCATGTAGATTATCCGAGTCCGTTCTACATGTTACGTTGTGCTAAAAGAGTGAATTCTCTTACACTTTATGCTACGATATTGAATACATAGGCTCGGTCAATTATCACGGAATTGATTACCCGGCGTGTGTTAGGCGACTTATCTCGATAAGGGGCGAGATAACATCCCTATGCATGAAGGCATAGTTTAGGTGTCATTAGGTAATGACATCTATGCTACGATTTTGAATACATAGGCTCGGTCAATTATCACGGAATTGATTACCCGGCGTGTGTTAGGCGACTTATCTCGATAAGGGGCGAGATAACATCCCTATGCATGAAAGCATAGTTTAGGTGTCATTAGGTAATGACATCTATGCTACGATATTGAATACATAGGCTCGGTCAATTATCACGGAATTGATTACGTGTGTTAGGCGACTTATCTCGATAAGGGGCGAGATAACATCCCTATGCATAAAAGCATAGTTTAGGTGTCATTAGGTAATGACATCTATGCTCGATTTTGAATCGTGAAGCGATCAATTATCACGGAATTGATTACGTGTGTTAGGCGACTTATCTCGATAAGGGGCGAGATAACATCCCTATGCATAAAAGCATAGTTTAGGTGTCATTAGGTAATGACATCTATGCTACGATTTTGAATAATGAGGCTTGATCAATTATCACGGAATTGATTACCCTACGGCGTGTGTTAGGCGACTTATCTCGATAAGGGGCGAGATAACATCCCTATGCATGAAAGCATAGTTTAGGTGTCATTAGGTAATGACATCTATGCTACGATATTGAATACATAGGCTCGGTCAATTATCACGGAATTGATTACCCGGCGTGTGTTAGGCGACTTATCTCGATAAGGGGCGAGATAACATCCCTATGCATGAAAGCATAGTTTAGGTGTCATTAGGTAATGACATCTATGCTACGATTTTGAATCGTGAAGCGATCAATTATCACGGAATTGATTACCCGGCGTGTGTTAGGCGACTTATCTCGATAAGGGGCGAGATAACATCCCTATGCATAAAAGCATAGTTTAGGTGTCATTAGGTAATGACATCTATGCTCGATTTTGAATCGTGAAGCGATCAATTATCACGGAATTGATTACGTGTGTTAGGCGACTTATCTCGATAAGGGGCGAGATAACATCCCTATGCATAAAAGCATAGTTTAGGTGTCATTAGGTAATGACATCTATGCTCGATTTTGAATCGTGAAGCGATCAATTATCACGGAATTGATTACGTGTGTTAGGCGACTTATCTCGATAAGGGGCGAGATAACATCCCTATGCATAAAAGCATAGTTTAGGTGTCATTAGGTAATGACATCTATGCTACGATTTTGAATACGTAGGCTTGTGGAATTGTGTTTTCTCTTGGGGCGAAAACGAACCCGTTGTGTCTTCTCTTGGGGTAGCGAACCTGTTATGTTTTCTCTTGGGGCTAAAACGAACCCTCGCTATCGAGTAGACCTCTCATTCATAAAAGGAATCGAGAGGGGATTTTGACCGTGGTCCTAACTGTAGGAAGGTTTGACCAAGTGGGAGTGAAAATTAAAAAAATGATCCTAACTGTAGGAAGGTTTGATCGGGATAGGAGTTTTGAGACAATCCTAACTGTCGGAAGGTTTGATTGCTCAATCTGGAAGTGGACCTCTCGTTCATGGAAGGAATCGAGAGGGGATTTTGACCATGGTCCTAACTGTAGGAAGGTTTGATCGGGATAGGAGTTTTGAGACAATCCTAACCGCCGGAAGGTTTGATTGCTCAATATGGAAGTGGACCTCTCGTTCATGGATTATCCACCCCTCGCTGCAAAATCAATGCCGGAGTGAGTAAGAAGGAAGAGCAGCTTAACCTCTTATATTCATCGGAGGAAAGGGAGCAGCTTATACTGTGATACCACGGAGTACGAGGGAGCAGCTTATACTGTGATACCGCTCGGAGTCAAGTTTGATTCGGCTTATTTCGTTAAGGCGGCTTCAACCAAGGCTTGGATGATGGCCTTGAGAGCTAAGCAATCCTTTGTAGGATGGAGGATCCTCCTGGTACGCATGTATTTAGGGTCCGAAGTTTTGTTAGCCTCCTCTTGATTTGTAATTGGAGGCAACTTGATTTTGTTGTTATCAAGGAGGTGTTTGAAGATGATTGGAACTTCTTCGTCCTTGAAAGAGTATGTCTGTGGAATTACGATTTAGAAGCTTTTGGCCGGTCGTTGTTGCGGCGCTTGACTAATAGCGATCCAGATGCCTTTCCTCTATTACGAGAGGAAAAATTTACTTCGAGGGGTCACCATTTTGCCTCTTCGGTTTTCTTCCTTCCGAGGAAACGCTCGCTTGTTCTCCTCGTATTTTTAGGTCTTTCCACGTAGTTGGTGGGGCGACCCCATGACTTCCGGCAATTCTATAGAAAGATTGTTGTGGCAAGTCTTCAATATGAACTCTTGATGGTGGATCCCCGCAATTCATAGCTTTATTATGAATCGCTAACGAAGGTGTCGATTGTCTCCCCACCTTTCTGCTTTTCGTCTAGGAGAGTTCCAATCGAGACTTCGGTGTCGTCATCGAAGAAGTTGCTGAGAAAAGAACTTTCCATGTCCTCCCAGCAGTTAATACTCCCGGCCTTGAGTCTTCGATACCAATCGAAGGCAGCTCCGCGAAGAGTACCGACGAATGACCGAACCATCAGAGGCTCGTTTCCCGAGATTACCCCCAAATGTGATTTGAAGTAAATCAGGTGTTGTGAAGGTGACCCTCTCCCGTCAAATGGCGTGAAGTTGATCAAATTGAATTTCGGCGGGTAAGGGATTGAATCCCACTCTCTAGGATATGGACACGGGATACCAGTCCTTTTGACTTCCTGTGTGGACATCAAAGCATTGATTTTATCTTCAAGCTCTTTCATCCTTTCGCCATCATCTTCCCCTTGTTTTGGATTATTTCCAATAGGAAGAATTGGATCATTTCCACCTTGAGCAGCAGATGCAGCTTTCTTTGGAGGTTGATCAGCGTAAATGTGTTCATCAATCTCCGAATCACTGTCTTCAACATTATGGTGGGTTACTCCACCTTGTTGGTAGTTTTATTTGTTGGCGGACCCGGTTGTTATTGCAGCCGTTTGGGTTTGCAATTCCCTCATCATTTGCATGGCTAGCTCCATCTCTGTTCTCATTTCGGCCTTAAGCTCTTCTCTTTGCTTAGCTAAGGCTTCTTGTAACATTTGAGCCAGGAGATCGGGAGTAATGGTAAAAGCTTCTCTGGGATGGGGACCAACACTTGACATTGTGTCATCGGAAGCTATCGCCGAATTGATGTCGGAAGCTTCATCATCAGATGACTCTCCCTCATGCATCCTTCTATAGTCGATGCGTTGGGTAGCTCGCAATTGTAACCGAGACATCCGGGAAACTCGGGTGCTGACTTTTCCTCGCAGGAGGAAATCGATCTGCGATCCGTCGCCAGCCCTTTCCCTTTGTTCACCATGTTGATAGTCACCGGAAACTCATCAAACCGATGGACGATCTCCTTCTTCTTCGATGTCGTCTTGGCTGTGGCTTGATTTTCCGTTCGCGGCGGGGAAAGCCGTTCGAATACTGAAGCTCTTTGTGGGTGAGCGTTCGACTCAGAACAGGCACATCCTGATAACAGCATCTTAATCAGTTTTGCATATGAGCAAGAACAACCTATTTCATCGATCGTCCTCTTTCGTGTGTTGCCACCCCCAGCCTGATGGTGTGGTTGGTGTGGTTTATCACAAATTGCACTTCCACCCCCAAGTGTAACGTTGTCCTTAATTGGAGGACACGTCTTCTTTTGGGGACGACGATTCTTTGACTTGAGAGACAACTTCCGTCGCTTGGCTTCGTCATCTGAATTTGCTTCTGTATGAATCACGAGGGTCTGGTCATCTCTCGTGATTTTGCGAGTCACTTGCCTCAATTTCTTCTTCTCAGCAGACTCGTGGACCCCTTGTGGGATGCTCAAACGAGATGCAATTGGAATTCTAGAGACCTAGGATATTTCAGCTTGCTCAAGACTCTTCAACGGGTAATCCAAGCGTTTCTTCCTTTGGAACCTTGCTTTTATTTCACGGTTGTGGACCAAGACGACTAAACACCGGTTGTCGGATTTCCGGACTTAAAGGTTGATACCTCATCCGAGAAGTGGAAGAAAGGCGGAAAAGCCCATCTTTGTCAATGCATGGAGGGCCTGCGCTTTTGGCAAGGCGATTACAGGTATCTGGCTGGCGAGAGCGATTTACTACCATTGTTGGCGGCGGCTCGAGCTGTCACCGGCGAAGGCGATTTACTCTATCTGGTGAAAGCGGCGAGGCGGACTCTTGGCGATTTTGATGTCGACTTCGGGATCCATGCTTGGCGATTTTGAGCCGTTTGCTGGGTTGCTTTTGACTCTTGAGCCTTGCGAACAACAGCACGTGCTCGAGCAAAGCGTGCACGGCGTTTTTGAGCGCGCTCCTTCTTTGTCAATCGGGCCCTTTTGACGAGAACCCATTCTTCCTTGGGAGGAGGCCGACGGATTGAGAGATTGCAGTTTGTTGATGCCTTTGATCACGTGAGTTCTGATAATGAACTCCATCCGTCGACTCCAGGGCCTTGGCTAATTGACGAGCCATCTTTTGACATCGTCTTTGGCGAGCTCTCTTCGCCGATCGCTTGAGATCTTGTTGAGAGGAAATCGCCTCGCCGCAGTTTAACGAAGATCGCTGCACATCACAAATGTAACGAACCTCCCTCTTAGGGGATGAGATCCTCCGATGTTTGCGGGGTGAGGAGGACTTCGATGTGGAAGAGGAGAGATACTCTTCGAATTTGGCTTGATCGAAGAAGTAGTCTAGTCCATCAACCATGAGGTCGGCTGATTCTTTGCAAAGGCTGCGACACAACGATCTCGGGCTCGAGACCGTTGGCTCCCACTGTGGTCGCCATCGTGTTTGGGTCGAAAGTTGATTTCTTTGTAAAACTTGAGAAAATTACACTTTTGGTTCTCAGTTACAAGAAAATTAAATAACTCTCTCACAAACTCGAACAAGAGACACTACAAGTGTAGATCTCCTGTTTTTGTGGGACTTTGCCTGTGCCGGGGACGCGTAATCCGTGGACCACCGAGCAGCGATCGTCGAATCGACGGGGTTTAGTTAGTGCTTCGCAAAGGAAACAAGAACTTCAGCAAATATCTTAGCAAGGTAAGATATCTACTCTTCTCAAGAATAAGGCAAAGCTTAATCTCGAGGAATCTCCCAAGGAAGCTTCAAGAACGCTCTTGATTTGATGAGGAGTTCACTCTTGGATCTTCAAGGTTCACCAAAGGACTCCTCTCTCTGGAAATAATCTCCTCTCCCTTTCTGATGGCCGACCCCCTGCCCAAGTGGACGTAGGAGGGTATTTATAGTCTTTGGGAAACGTGCCCTCTTCAGAAACACAAGTGTCATAAGTGCAGGAAATTTGCGGTTAAGCGGCTTCGAGCTGCCTCGCGTGGCTGCCTAAGCTAGCGGCGGCGGTATGAAGCTGCACCGACAAGCGAGGCAATATCGCCCCTTCACCGTAACGGTTTCGCTTTTAGGCATGATTAAATGCCTAGAATTACGCCTAGTGGTATCTTCAGCGATGTAACCGCCTATGCGATGCGAGCGTCTCTGCGTTGATAAAGTCAAGTGGGCCCCACCGGCATTGATTTAGACCCTTCGAGAGCTCATTTTAAGTATTACGGGTGTCTCGTATTTGGCGAGACACAAGTAAGTGTCTCGCTAGTGGCGAGGCACACATAAGTGTCTCGCTAGTGGCGAGGCACACATAAGTGTCTCGCTAGTGGCGAGGCACACATAAGTGTCTCGCTAGTGGCGAGGCACACATAAGTGTCTCGCTAGTGGCGAGGCACACATAAGTGTCTCGCTAGTGGCGAGGCACACATAAGTGTCTCGCTAGTGGCGAGACACAATCTTCCCTCAGATTGGGCTTCTTGAGATTTCGACGACGTTGTTCTTCGATCTTCTCATGATTTAGTCATATTTGAGGTTCTTCAGCAATTTTTGATGCCTACAATCTTAAGTATGCAAAATATTTGATTCACAAACAACTTTGATTGTTTTTACTGGATATGCTAATGTTTATACATTGAATCTCAATGATATTAAATCTGGCAATGTAAAATATTTGATTGCAGGAGGAGAAGATGGTGAGCTTTGGCACAGAAGGCTTGGACATGCAAGCATGGGACTGCTACAAAAATTTTTAAAGAAAGAGCTGGTTAGAGGTTTGCATATAACTAACTTTAAGAATGAAAGTTTATGTGAGGCTTGCACCAAAGGTAAGTTCATAAAATCTTCTCATAGTTTGAAGAATCAATTGAGCACTTCTAAACCCTTGCAATTACTTCACTTGGACTTATTTGGACCTGTTTCTACATAGAGTTTGGAAGTTAAGAGTTATTATTTAGTTGTGGTTAATGATTATTCTAGATTCATATGGGTCCTTTTTCTAGCAAAAAAGAATGAATATTTTAAAGTCTTTGAAAATTTTCGAAAAGAGTTAAAAAAGAAAAAGGGCTTCACATTCGTACTATTCATTCTGATCATGGAGGGGAGTTTGAAAACAAAATTTTTAAAGATTTTTGTGCTAATAAAGGTATCGCTCATGAGTATTCTTCTCCTCGAACTCCACAATAAAATGGAATTATCAAGAGAAATAATCGAAATTTATAAGAAATGGCAAGAACCATGTTAAATGAATATAAGTTGCCTAAGCATTTTTTAGCTGAAGCAGTTAATATAGCATGCTATGTGAGTAATAGAGTTTATCTTCGACCTACGCTAAATAAAACTTCTTATGAGCTTTATTATCAAACTACCCTAAATATTTTATATTTTCATATTTTTGGATGTATCTCATATTTGTTAAACATGAAAGATCAATTAGGGAAATGTGATTCTAAAATTGATGAGTGTATATTTTTGGATTATTCTTCTTGTAATAAAGCTTATAGAGTTTACAACAAAAGAACTAAAATTCTGGAAGAGTCAATTCAGGTTAAATTTAATGAAACCAACACTATGAATATAGTTATTGATAGGGGTGATGACAATTTGGTGATGGAACTACCCACACAAGGGGAACAAGAAAGGACGTCGGTTGAAGATGAACAGGAGACCCAAGGTGATACAAAAGACAAGCATGACGAAGTTAAAGAAGATTCAAAAGACTTGTCAAATTCTCAAACACAACAGGAAATCGATGTACCAAGTTTAAAAACATCATCGACATGAGTTCTTTCTAAAAGAAATTGTTAACCACCCGCTCATTTGAATGACTAATTTTGTTCAATGGCTACTACAAAGGTAAGTGAAGGTAAGAGTTCTCATTCCTTTCTAGGTGAATTATGTGCTTATGTTAACTTTATTTCTGAAATTTAATC
The DNA here is from genome assembly GCA_012295165.1 of Asparagus setaceus. NCBI lineage: Eukaryota > Viridiplantae > Streptophyta > Magnoliopsida > Asparagales > Asparagaceae > Asparagus > Asparagus setaceus. The sequence goes on along the minus strand of CM022705.1, from coordinate 66,064,251 downwards.
AAAGAATGTGAATGAAGCAATAAATGATGAAAATTAGATATTGGCCATGCAAAAAGAGCTTAATCAATTCATTTGAAATAAACCGTCGAATCTAGTTCCTAAACCTAAAAATCATCCTATTATAGAAATTAAATGGGTATTTAAAAATAAATTGGATTAAAAAGGTAATGTTGTGAGAAATAAAGCTAGATATTGCTAAAGGTTACAATCAAATAGAAAGTTTTGCTTTTGATGAAACTTTTACACGGTTGCTAGACTTAAAACCATCAGGATTTTGCTTATTTTTTCTTATTACAAAGGCTTTAAGCTCTATCAAATGGATGTGAAAAGTGCCTTTCTAAATAGGTACCTTAAGAAAAAAAAATCTATGTAGAATAACCCCCCGGTTTTATTGACCATAATTTTTAAGATCATGTGTATAAGTTGGATAAAGCCTTATACAGTCTTAAGCAAGCACCTCGATCTTGGTATGATCGTTTCAGTTTCTTATCTTCTTAAACACAATTTTAAAAAAGGGATTGCTCACAATACCTTGTTTGTTCAATTTGTGGTAAAGATATTCTTATTGTACAGGTGTATGTGGATGATATTATTTCGGAGCTACTAATAAGGATCTTTAACATAAATTTGAGAAACTCGTTCAGGATGAATTCGAGATGAGCATGATGGGAGAGTTTAAATATTTCTTAGGATTTCAGGTAAAGCAGACTAAAGATGAAGTGTTTTTATCACAGGAGAAGTATGTGAAAGAACTTTTAAAACGCTTTGGGATGGATAGTCTAAAGTTAGCTTCAACACCAATGAGCTCTTCGACAAAGCTTATGGAAGATGAAGTCGATATTCCAATCGATGAGAAGAGATATAGAGAGGAATGATTAGTAGTCTCTTATATCTTTCTGTTTCTCGTCTTGATATCAGATTTTCTATATGTTTATGTGCTAGATTTCAGGCAAATCCTAAAGAATCAAACCTAAAAGCCGTAAAATACTTTTTTTGATATTTGATTGGTACGCGAAAATTCAGATTATGGTTTCTAATGTGCAACTCTTTTGATTTGGTTGGATATTATGATAGTGATTATGCTGGTTGTCATACTAATAAAAACAACACTCATGATACTGTTCATCTTTTAGGACAATCTGTAGTATCTTGGTCTAGTAGAAAACAAAACTATGTAGTTTTATCAAGTACGGGAGCCGAGTATATTGCATTAGTTAGTTGTTGTGCACAAGCCCTGTGGTTGTCTTTAACTCTTCAGATTAAGGCATTACCTTTAAGAAAATTCCTCTTAGATGTGATAATAAGAGTGCTATTGATTTGAGCAATAATCCAGTTTATCACTCACGCACAAAATACAAAGATATTCATCATCATTTTGTTGGGAACCATATTGCCAAAGAGAATGTTCAGATTGAGTTTATCCCTACATCTGACCAACTTGCTGGTATTTTTACAAAACTTTTACCTGAAGATCGTTTCACTAAGTTGAGACAAGATTTAGGCATATTATCTCTTGATATCTAGCATGTTGACTGACATGTTATATGTACATATTTTTATTTTTCTTGTTTTTGGTTTTATTTGATTTTTTATTTTTGGTTATTTTTATATAATGAAAAAAATAAAATTTCTTTTTCTTTCTTTTTATTTTCTTATGAAAAATAAAAACAAAATAAAATTTCTTTTTCTTTATTTTTCACTTAAAAAACTTAAACATGCCTATGTATATGCTTTTACATGAAATATTCAGATATGGTTATCTATTGATATATAGGCATGAGTTAAACATATTGGTTCACATATTTTTCACATCTAGTTATATTATATATGCACACATAGTTATACATATTTGATTGATAAACATGATGATTCACGATATGTTTCATATTACTTTTCACATCTTAGTATTATCTTATCATGTTTAGTCTTGTAAAAGTAAGAATAAATATTTTTATACATTGTTCATGAAGTGTTTTTAGATATATCAAATAGTTTGAGCTCAATCTATACTTGGATACAACACCAAAATTTTCTATACATGTACAAAGTACATATGTGCTATAAAACCTCAAGCAAAAGAAGTGTATTCGTGAAAAGATAGTCAAAGACCCACACTCTATAAAGTCACGGTAAAATTTGAGTGTATTAGTTAAAAGATGGTCAAAGACCCACATTCGTGGATATGATTATGCAATATCTCAAGGGTATCCATCCTATACTAAATATTTTTAATATTTAGAGATGGTGTACATCGCCTCCAAACACTATCATTCTTCCTCTTAAAAATTCATATATGGTTGAGGTAGTATATCGAGAATTTGGACCTTTTTAAAGGTTGAGATAATTCAGGTTGTGTAACAAAGAAGAAGCTCAAACTAGATAAGATATATCTGAATTTAATTTATGAACTAATATAATTACTTTTATTGCTGTTTTATAGACTTTTCATTGTTATCTTCATAGTTTGTGTGTGAATTTAAAGATAATTTATCATCGTGATTCACTTATTTTGATATTATATATGTATCTCTCGTGCTATTTTCTATAAAAATTCTTTTGTGAACCGTATGTATTTCTCTTCCTTTCACCTTTGGATAATTTTTTATTTGAATTTTTAAGTATATTGCATATCGTAGGTGTATCTTTCTTTTCTTGATAACAAAAGGGGAGAAAATGATGAAATTTGAAATTTTTCATGATGGTTTTGCAAAATTTTTTGAAACTTTGAGTTCTTTGTTTTAATGGGAGTTTGCATAGTTTCATGATGGTTTTACAATTTTTTAAAACTTTGAGTTCTTTGTTTTAATGGGAGTTTGCATAGTTTCATGATGGTTTTACAATTTTTTAAAACTTTGAGTTCTTTGTTTTAATGGGAGTTTGCATAGTTTCATGATGGTTTTACAATTTTTTAAAACTTTGAGTTCTTTGTTTTAATGGGAGTTTGCATAGTTTCATGATGGTTTTGCAAAATTTTTTGAAACTTTGAGTTCTTTGTTTTAATGGGAGTTTGCATAGTTTCATGATGGTTTTGCAAAATTTTTTGAAACTTTGAGTTCTTTGTTTTAATGGGAGTTTGCATAGTTTCATGATGGTTTTGCAAAATTTTTTGAAACTTTGAGTTCTTTGTTTTAATGGGAGTTTGCATAGTTTCATGATGGTTTTGCAAAATTTTTTGAAACTTTGAGTTCTTTGTTTTAATGGGAGTTTGCATAGTTTCATGATGGTTTTACAATTTTTTAAAACTTTGAGTTCTTTGTTTTAATGGGAGTTTGCATAGTTTCATGATGGTTTTACAATTTTTTAAAACTTTGAGTTCTTTGTTTTAATGGGAGTTTGCATAGTTTCATGATGGTTTTGCAAAATTTTTTGAAACTTTGAGTTCTTTGTTTTAATGGGAGTTTGCATAGTTTCATGATGGTTTTGCAAAATTTTTTGAAACTTTGAGTTCTTTGTTTTAATGGGAGTTTGCATAGTTTCATGATGGTTTTGCAAAATTTTTTGAAACTTTGAGTTCTTTGTTTTAATGGGAGTTTGCATAGTTTCATGATGGTTTTACAATTTTTTAAAACTTTGAGTTCTTTGTTTTAATGGGAGTTTGCATAGTTTCATGATGGTTTTACAATTTTTTAAAACTTTGAGTTCTTTGTTTTAATGGGAGTTTGCATAGTTTCATGATGGTTTTACAATTTTTTAAAACTTTGAGTTCTTTGTTTTAATGGGAGTTTGCATAGTTTCATGATGGTTTTGCAAAATTTTTTGAAACTTTGAGTTCTTTGTTTTAATGGGAGTTTGCATAGTTTCATGATGGTTTTACAATTTTTTAAAACTTTGAGTTCTTTGTTTTAATGGGAGTTTGCATAGTTTCATGATGGTTTTACAATTTTTTAAAACTTTGAGTTCTTTGTTTTAATGGGAGTTTGCATAGTTTCATGATGGTTTTGCAAAATTTTTTGAAACTTTGAGTTCTTTGTTTTAATGGGAGTTTGCATAGTTTCATGATGGTTTTACAATTTTTTAAAACTTTGAGTTCTTTGTTTTAATGGGAGTTTGCATAGTTTCATGATGGTTTTACAATTTTTTAAAACTTTGAGTTCTTTGTTTTAATGGGAGTTTGCATAGTTTCATGATGGTTTTGCAAAATTTTTTGAAACTTTGAGTTCTTTGTTTTAATGGGAGTTTGCATAGTTTCATGATGGTTTTACAATTTTTTAAAACTTTGAGTTCTTTGTTTTAATGGGAGTTTGCATAGTTTCATGATGGTTTTGCAAAATTTTTTGAAACTTTGAGTTCTTTGTTTTAATGGGAGTTTGCATAGTTTCATGATGGTTTTACAATTTTTTAAAACTTTGAGTTCTTTGTTTTAATGGGAGTTTGCATAGTTTCATGATGGTTTTACAATTTTTTAAAACTTTGAGTTCTTTGTTTTAATGGGAGTTTGCATAGTTTCATGATGGTTTTGCAAAATTTTTTGAAACTTTGAGTTCTTTGTTTTAATGGGAGTTTGCATAGTTTCATGATGGTTTTACAATTTTTTAAAACTTTGAGTTCTTTGTTTTAATGGGAGTTTGCATAGTTTCATGATGGTTTTACAATTTTTTAAAACTTTGAGTTCTTTGTTTTAATGGGAGTTTGCATAGTTTCATGATGGTTTTGCAAAATTTTTTGAAACTTTGAGTTCTTTGTTTTAATGGGAGTTTGCATAGTTTCATGATGGTTTTACAATTTTTTAAAACTTTGAGTTCTTTGTTTTAATGGGAGTTTGCATAGTTTCATGATGGTTTTGCAAAATTTTTTGAAACTTTGAGTTCTTTGTTTTAATGGGAGTTTGCATAGTTTCATGATGGTTTTGCAAAATTTTTTGAAACTTTGAGTTCTTTGTTTTAATGGGAGTTTGCATAGTTTCATGATGGTTTTACAATTTTTTAAAACTTTGAGTTCTTTGTTTTAATGGGAGTTTGCATAGTTTCATGATGGTTTTGCAAAATTTTTTGAAACTTTGAGTTCTTTGTTTTAATGGGAGTTTGCATAGTTTCATGATGGTTTTACAATTTTTTAAAACTTTGAGTTCTTTGTTTTAATGGGAGTTTGCATAGTTTCATGATGGTTTTACAATTTTTTAAAACTTTGAGTTCTTTGTTTTAATGGGAGTTTGCATAGTTTCATGATGGTTTTGCAAAATTTTTTGAAACTTTGAGTTCTTTGTTTTAATGGGAGTTTGCATAGTTTCATGATGGTTTTGCAAAATTTTTTGAAACTTTGAGTTCTTTGTTTTAATGGGAGTTTGCATAGTTTCATGATGGTTTTGCAAAATTTTTTGAAACTTTGAGTTCTTTGTTTTAATGGGAGTTTGCATAGTTTCATGATGGTTTTGCAAAATTTTTTGAAACTTTGAGTTCTTTGTTTTAATGGGAGTTTGCATAGTTTCATGATGGTTTTGCAAAATTTTTTGAAACTTTGAGTTCTTTGTTTTAATGGGAGTTTGCATAGTTTCATGATGGTTTTACAATTTTTTAAAACTTTGAGTTCTTTGTTTTAATGGGAGTTTGCATAGTTTCATGATGGTTTTGCAAAATTTTTTGAAACTTTGAGTTCTTTGTTTTAATGGGAGTTTGCATAGTTTCATGATGGTTTTGCAAAATTTTTTGAAACTTTGAGTTCTTTGTTTTAATGGGAGTTTGCATAGTTTCATGATGGTTTTACAATTTTTTAAAACTTTGAGTTCTTTGTTTTAATGGGAGTTTGCATAGTTTCATGATGGTTTTACAATTTTTTAAAACTTTGAGTTCTTTGTTTTAATGGGAGTTTGCATAGTTTCATGATGGTTTTACAATTTTTTAAAACTTTGAGTTCTTTGTTTTAATGGGAGTTTGCATAGTTTCATGATGGTTTTACAATTTTTTAAAACTTTGAGTTCTTTGTTTTAATGGGAGTTTGCATAGTTTCATGATGGTTTTACAATTTTTTAAAACTTTGAGTTCTTTGTTTTAATGGGAGTTTGCATAGTTTCATGATGGTTTTGCAAAATTTTTTGAAACTTTGAGTTCTTTGTTTTAATGGGAGTTTGCATAGTTTCATGATGGTTTTGCAAAATTTTTTGAAACTTTGAGTTCTTTGTTTTAATGGGAGTTTGCATAGTTTCATGATGGTTTTACAATTTTTTAAAACTTTGAGTTCTTTGTTTTAATGGGAGTTTGCATAGTTTCATGATGGTTTTACAATTTTTTAAAACTTTGAGTTCTTTGTTTTAATGGGAGTTTGCATAGTTTCATGATGGTTTTGCAAAATTTTTTGAAACTTTGAGTTCTTTGTTTTAATGGGAGTTTGCATAGTTTCATGATGGTTTTGCAAAATTTTTTGAAACTTTGAGTTCTTTGTTTTAATGGGAGTTTGCATAGTTTCATGATGGTTTTACAATTTTTTAAAACTTTGAGTTCTTTGTTTTAATGGGAGTTTGCATAGTTTCATGATGGTTTTGCAAAATTTTTTGAAACTTTGAGTTCTTTGTTTTAATGGGAGTTTGCATAGTTTCATGATGGTTTGGCTAGCTAGGACTAGGTTTTTTCTGGTCATTGTGAAAAGTTAGGTTAAACGACTGATTTCGGGTAAATTTTAGGGTGCGGTCTTTGAAGCCTATCAAATCGGGTTGTGATTTGGGTGAACTCTGGTCATAGTGAAGAAGGCTTTTCACAAGAAGGAAGAGTGGATGCAGGATTTTTATCCGAACCACTATAAAAATCCCATGTGTTCCTATGTTGGTTTGGTTTTAGTTTTTTGCTTATTTTGTGTTCGCTGCTTATTCTAAGTTAGTTAAAAAATTCTCTCTCTCTCTCCCCTAAAAAAGCTAGACTTGCATCCCAGTTCTAACAGGAGAGACACCTTATTCTCCTATATGTGCTGAAAATGCATCACATATCCGACTCATAGTGGTGAGATAACACTGTTTGAGCATTAGAGAGCATAGATACCAATAAAATAATTAATTAAGGATAATAAATGGCTAATCCCTTTTAGTGCAAATTATGTACGTATATACAATTAACCCTATAATATAAGTCTAATTGAACATGCATAACACAACTAACAACATCAGCAGGAAACTTTGAAACAATCCACAAAACATTGCTTTCATTAGCTTGAACTTCTAATTTAATTAGACAAGATTCATAACTGAATCAAAAAGCAGAATAATTTATTATTCGTACTGATCATAGATAATACCTTCACCAGTTAACCTGATAATATTTGAGCCTCTGAGATCTTGAATATTCGTCTACGTACGTGAAGCTTAAATGAGCTGTTAGAAGACTTTTCCAATAGTCAATAAAGTCAATGATTTTCTTTTAAGGGCTATATAAGCCTTCACCTAAATTTGATTCCAAAACTTAAATGAGCTATAATAAGGCTTTTCCAATAGTTAACAATTTTGTCTTTTTTTAATAGCACTTCGACCCTTCACCTGTATCCCAATACAATGAGTTTAAGTGTCAATTATAATAACTTCTTTTGAGTATCCGGAGCAAAATGTACGGAAGTTTTTTAACGTTTGGCGGTCCGAGAGCATGTTTAGGAACTGGTCAACGTGGCCACTAAAATAAGTTTGGCAACTGACTTATATTTGGTTGTAACCCAAAAAGAATTAAGATGTCTCAACCTAGCTTTTTTTTTGTGGCTTATAAGCTGGGTTGTTTGACTAAGTAAATGACCAACTTACCCTCAACATTTAAGATAATTCCAAAACCTATGTCCTTTTTGGTCATTTTAACAATAATGATGGATTATAATCCACCCATTTGCCAAACACTCTTCTATTGAATGCATCTTATAATCCATTTATTTTATCAAACACTTTAGATTATAATCTACTTGGCTTATAATTCATTTGTGGATTATAAGCCAAATAGATTATAAGCTAAGTTTCCAAACATGCTCTGAATCACTTGTGTGCGAATACAAATTCCTTTTGCTACTTATAATTTACACAATTTTGGGTATAAATAACATAGACAACTCAAACTATTTGAAACTCTAAACCGTAAATGGCAACAGACACAAACAAAAATAAACATATTTTGTTTTGTTAGGTAAATGGCTGTAGAATAGGTTCAGCAAAAAGGAAACTTTATGGAAACAGGTGGGGCTTATCACAAATACTATGTGTACGATAATTTCTATAGGGGGCGTTTGGTAGCTTGCAACTGGAATGGTTACAACTTAGTTGCAACTAATCCGAATTTATTAAAAATAAAAATTATTACTTAATATTTAAAAAAGAAATTCATTAAAGATTTAAAATAATCTTTTAAAAATTATTATTATAATAATTTCTTAAAATAAGTTTTAAAAAATAAATCTACTAAAAATAACTTTCGTAAAAAAGTTTTTTCAAAGTAATATCTTAAAAACATTTTTATAAGATAATTTTTAAAATATAATTATTTGAAAAATATTATTATTATGGAAAAATAAAATATTATTCTTTTAAAAATATTATTTTTCATAAAATATTATTTTTCATAAAATATTATTTTTCATAAAATATTATTCTTTTAAAAATATTATTTTTCATAAAATATTATTCTTTTAAAAATATTATTTTTCATAAAATATTATTCTTTTAAAAATATTATTTTTCATAAAATATTATTTTTCATAAAATATTATTCTTTTAAAAATATTATTTTTCATAAAATATTATTTTTCATAAAATATTATTCTTTTAAAAATATTATTATTATGGAAAAATAAAATATTATTCTTTTAAAAATATTATTTTTCATAAAATATTATTTTTAGGAAAATTGTGTCAAGGCCCCAATATGAAGAACCCCATGTGAGTAGCCTCTTCAACCTTTCCCCATTGTGGATCAGACCCAAAAAAACACTCAATTAATGTATTCGGGCCCCTCCATGTTAGCCGTATAGAGGAAAGCTATGATATTTCCTCATACACCCTAAAATGTCATTCTCCTTCCCAATGAGCAATTAATGGTGATTTGATGGTGGAATTGGAGGGAAATTTCCCTCCATTTTTCTCTATCATGAGCAATAACTCTTTATATAATATTTTAGAGTTTTTGCTCTTCAACTATCAATACTCCTCTTGTCCTAAAATTCTCTCCATTACTCCTTCTACCTTCCCTTCATTAATGGCTGAGAAGGCTATCATCTACATGGTCTCCTTAGGTGAGAAAACAGCTTTCTCAATGATTAACTCTTCAACCACCATTATGAAATTGAAGTTTGATGTGTCAGTGAGGTTAAAACTTCCATACGATTCTTTATCGTTGGCATGCAAAGATGAAACAAATGGCAACTTTAATTTTCCTATTGAGAACGAAGATGATTTGTCGTGTATGTTGGAGCATAGCCGCAATATTGGGTGTAAAGAGATTCATATGAAAGCTTTTTAAAAAGCAAAGGATTCGACTTCCCATAACACCCAGCAAGTTCCACAATACCTGTAAATTATCAGTTTTTTCAAAAAGAAATTTGTGATTTCTATTTGAACATCGTAACATGAAGAAAATTTAAACAAATACCTATTAAGTGTGACTAGTAACATGTTAAGTATAAGGGGTTGTATGTTAAGTCTAAGCGGTTGAATGTTAAGTCTAATGGGTTGGATGTTAAGTTCAATAGTTTTGATGTTAATTTCAATAGGTATGATGTTAAGTCTAAAAGGTTGTATATTAAGTCTAATTGTTTAAGTATAAGAGGTTGAATGTTAAGTCTAATGAAATGAATGTTAAGTATAAGGGGTTGTATGTTAAGTCTAATTAGTTGTATGTTAAGTCTAATGAGTTGAATGTTAAGTATAAGTTGTTGTATGTTAAGTCTAATGAGTTGTATGTTGAGTCTAATGGATAGGGTGTTATTGCTAATGGGTTGAATGTTAAGTCTAAAGGGTTGAATGTTAAGTCTAATTGGTTGAATGTTAAGCCTAATGGAAAGAATGTTAAGTCTAATAGAAGAATGTTAAGTTGAATCGGTTGAATGTTGTTAAGTCTAATAGAAGAATGTTAAGTCTAATCAGTTGAATGTTAAGTCTAATAAAAAGAATGTTAAGTCTAATGAGAAGAATGTTAAGTCTAAGCGGTTGAATGTTAAGTCTAATCTGAAGATTGTCAAGTCTAATGGGTTGAATGTTAAGTCTCATTTGTTAACTCTAATAGGTTCGATGTTAATTTTTATAGTTAGGATGTTGAGCGTGAGCATTAACTTGTTTAGTTTTTATTATTTGTTGTTGATTTTTATTCTGAATATTTTCTAAAAATGTGCAGCATTGCCCCCACTTTGAACTCAAAATGTAATGATAGTGCGCCGACATCAACATGTGTTTCAGATAGGATTCCCAATGATAACCTGTCTGGGGATAATGTTATGATGATTGATGACATGATCAACAATTTAGAGAGGATCCCTGCTTGGTGGCACACTGCTTTAATCGAGGAGGCCGTGTGACCATCATCAACTTCACCACATCGCTCACGAAGTGCGACCGACGACATAGATTTTGCTTCAGTTTTGTATTTAGATCATTTTTCACGGCCGCCGTCGTCTTGCCCTTGCTGTCCACTGTAATGAACGACTTCGAAATCGTGATAAGATACTTCCTTAGACGCCATTTTCACCGAGCAAACCCTAACCCTAAGTTGAAATTCGAGAGGGAGAAAGAAATAGAATTTGGCATTTTTGGGTTCCTGTTAACAGTAGAAGAGAGAGGGAGAGAATACTTGAAAGGGGGGTGGGCGCAGTTACCAATATTGTAATATCATGTCATAAGGGTTTAGTAGTAATTTTAGGTGGGCTTTTTCTCTAACTGCTTACTTGGCAGTCTAATTGGGGCCTTGACACAAATACTGCTAGTATTTGGGGCTGAAACACAAGGCCCAAAATACAGAGGAGCTGGTCACATGTGCTAATTCATATTGGGGCCTTGACACAATTTTCCCTTATTTTTTTATAAAATAATATTTTTCCAAAAGTATTATTTTTTAAGAAATAATTTTTTTGAGCTCAAGCTCTTGGGAGGAGCAGTCCGTGATTGTTCGCGGGAAAAGTTAGGATGATTGTCATTGATTTGAACTTGCTTACAGCTTCTTTGGCCTACAACAAAATTCAAAAGAAATGCCTTTTATTTTAAGGCGTACAATGAAAATCAAAAAGATTACAACTTTTTATCCTTGTGAACAAACACGAGGATCTCTGTTATATCGAGGTCCTCGCTTGCGTGGGTTCTTTGCCTGTGCCGGGGACTTTTTGTGTCCGTGGACCACCGCGCAATTCCAATCCAAGTAGAGACCCGGGTTCTGGAACTACAGATGTAAAGGGGCTCGTTTCACGAAGGAAACGAAGCGCCTGAGGGGATCACACTCACGAAGGAGAGGATCGCCTGCGGGGATCACACTCACGAAGGAGAGGATCGCCGGAGCGGGTGAGATCTACTAGGAGAAATCACAGCGCTATCCCTGAGGTTAAGACGAAGCTTAACCTAGAGGGTATCTGTAGTTCGACCCGAATTCGGTTACCTTTAAACTTGTAGATCGTCGTGCACCTGTACTCGCTGTTGCTTGGGACCGTGCGCCGATTACTCGTAGATCTCGCAAGAATTCTTCAGAAGTCCGAGCTCTTCCAAATCCCCAAGAATCCAAGCCTCCGGACGCCTCGAAATCCCAGACCAGACTCCAAAATCTCTCTTCAAGAAGCCGACCCAGACCCCTCGAAGATGACACCCCCTATTTATACAATGGAGGGGGGGTGCCCGGCCAACTTGGTGGCTCGGCCACTTGGCCGAGGTGGCTCGGCCATGGTGGTAGAGCCCCTCGGCCACTGTGAGCACCTCGACAAGATGGCGAGGTGGCTCGGCCATGGTGGTAGAGCCCCTCGGCCACTTGGCAGAGCACCTCGACAATTGGCGAGGTGGCTCGGCCAAAGTGGCCGAGGTTTGGCCGCGGCGCCGTCTTGCGGCGTTTTCCGTCGCTTCGCGTCGTTTCTCCGTCGATTCTTCGTCGATTCCTTGGTCTTCGGGCTTAGTTTTGCTCGGTGATGTCGCCGTTGTGTTTGAATCCGTGCGATCAACTTTCGAGCTTAAGCGGCCCGTTTGCATTGGCGGACTAAATGCGGTTGATTCCGTCTCGTCAGCGTTTGAGTTTAGTCAACTTCGACGCGTCGTTTCATTGGCTCAGACGCCTTTGCCGACTCACTTTATGCGCTTCGTCGATTTGCTCTCACGGCGTTTTGTGGCGTGATGCGTTTTGTGGCGTCGGTTTGTCGAATGGATTGTTAGTTGCCAACCCACCGCCACGAAGTTTCGCTCGCATCGATAAGCAATTTTTATGCCTACAGATACCCTCCAAAGCGTTTCGGTCTCGATTCTTGATGAGTCCGAGATGCTTTGACATGATGGTTCCCGCCTACCGGCCGAGGGTCCCAAAAGATAGCTTCAAGTCTTCGATTCTTTCAGATCATCCAGCTTCTTTGTAGGATTCCCGATAAGATCACGGTGTCGATTTATTGTCTGACCGCTTGTTATCTTGATTTGAAGCTGATGGGTGAGTTTTGTTTGTAACTTCGTGTCGGTTGGTTGTTGTTTAACTAACCATCGACTTTTGGGACTTTTCCGTATGTCGGCGAACTCCTTGTTGGCGACACATTGGCTGTGTCGAGTACATGGAGTTTCGTAACCCCAATCGGCTAATTCTTCTGTCATCACGTGTGCTGTTAGTTTAACCACAGCGGGAGGACTGATCTTTTCATGGAGATATACTCCGAGGATTCCTTGTCGAAACAGGAGACCATTTGGGTTTCAACCCTCGTCCTAGCTTTCGGTCGGCGAGTGCGACGCTTTGACCGGTGTGGATTCGAGCCGTTGATCAGTAAATTTTTGGCGACGACGCGTTGGTTGGCGTCGCTACTGCATTACTCCTTGCTGGAGTACTATTATCCATAGTGGGAGGAATTTATTCCCGTTCCAAACTGTTGACCGATAGGCCTTCCTACAACGCACGGATTGGCATTGGTACAGTGGGAGGAGTCTTTTCGAGGTAGGGCGCGTTGTCCGGCGTCAATATAAGCCTCGTCAGAATTCGTCAATTTATCCCTCTTTAAGGTTCCACAATAGGAGAAAATTGAGGGTTATTGAGTTATCCCTAAGAATATTTCTTGTGAGAATATTCTTCTGGGAACTTCTCAACGAATTAGGAAACAGTTTATACTCGTAATCCTAGTTGAGTAGGATTAGGCAACGCTGATTTACGCCGATGCATCCAAGACGATCGAAGTTATCCCTAAGAATATTTGTTGTGAAAATATTCTTCCTGAACTTCTCGATAAATTAGGAAACAGTTTATACTGTAATCCTAGTTGGAGTAGGATTAGGCAACGCTGATTTACGCCGATGCAATCCGCACGATCGAAGTTATCCCTAAGAATATTTCTTATGAGAATATTCTTCCGAACTTCGATAAATTAGGAAACAGCTTATACCGTAATCCTAGTTGAGTAGGATTAGGCGACGCTGATCGGCGCCGATGCAATCCGCACGATCGAAGTTATCCCTAAGAATATTTTTGTGAGAATATTCTTCCTGAACTTCGATAAATTAGGAAACAGCTTATACCGTAATCCTAGTTGAGTAGGATTAGGCGACGCTGATCGGCGCCGATGCAATCCGCATCGATCGAAGTTATCCCTAAGAATATTTTTGTGAGAATATTCTTCCTGAACTTCTCGATAAATTAGGAAACAGCTTATACCGTAATCCTAGTTGGAGTAGGATTAGGCAACGCTGATTTACGCCGATGCAATCCGCACGATCGAAGTTATCCCTAAGAATATTTCTTGTGAGAATATTCTTCCGAACTTCTCGATAAATTGGGAAACAGCTTTATACCGTAATCCTAGTTGGAGTAGGATTAGGCAACGCTGATTTACGCCGATGCAATCCGCATCGATCGAAGTTATCCCTAAGAATATTTGTTGTGAAAATATTCTTCCTGAACTTCGATAAATTAGGAAACAGTTTATACTGTAATCCTAGTTGGAGTAGGATTAGGCAACGCTGATTTACGCCGATGCAATCCGCACGATCGAAGTTATCCCTAAGAATATTTCTTATGAGAATATTCTTAGGAACTTCTCGATAAATTAGGAAACAGTTTATACTGTAATCCTAGTTGGAGTAGGATTAGGCGACGCTGATCGGCGCCGATGCAATCCGCATCGATCGAAGTTATCCCTAAGAATATTTTTGTGAGAATATTCTTAGGAACTTCTCGATAAATTAGGAAACAGTTTATACTCGTAATCCTAGTTGGAGTAGGATTAGGCGACGCTGATCGGCGCCGATGCAATCCGCATCGATCGAAGTTATCCCTAAGAATATTTTTGTGAGAATATTCTTAGGAACTTCTCGATAAATTAGGAAACAGTTTATACTGTAATCCTAGTTGGAGTAGGATTAGGCAACGCTGATTTACGCCGATGCAATCCGCACGATCGAAGTTATCCCTAAGAATATTTCTTGTGAGAATATTCTTAGGAACTTCTCGATAAATTAGGAAACAGCTTTATACCGTAATCCTAGTTGGAGTAGGATTAGGCAACGCTGATTTACGCCGATGCAATCCGCACGATCGAAGTTATCCCTAAGAATATTTGTTGTGAAAATATTCTTCCTGAACTTCTCGATAAATTAGGAAGCGGTTTATACTCGTAATCCTAGTTGGAGTAGGATTAGGTGACGCTGATCGGCGCCGATGCAATCCGCACGATCGAAGTTATCCCTAAGAATATTTCTTGTGAGAATATTCTTCCTGAACTTCGATAAATTAGGAAACAGCTTTATACCGTAATCCTAGTTGAGTAGGATTAGGTGACGCTGATCGGCGCCGATGCAATCCGCACGATCGAAGTTATCCCTAAGAATATTTCTTATGAGAATATTCTTCCTGAACTTCTCGATAAATTAGGAAACAGCTTATACCGTAATCCTAGTTGGAGTAGGATTAGGCAACGCTGATTTACGCCGATGCAATCCGCACGATCGAAGTTATCCCTAAGAATATTTTTGTGAGAATATTCTTAGGAACTTCTCGATAAATTAGGAAACAGCTTATACCGTAATCCTAGTTGGAGTAGGATTAGGCAACGCTGATTTACGCCGATGCAATCCGCACGATCGAAGTTATCCCTAAGAATATTTTTGTGAGAATATTCTTCCTGAACTTCGATAAATTAGGAAACAGTTTATACTGTAATCCTAGTTGGAGTAGGATTAGGCAACGCTGATTTACGCCGATGCAATCCGCACGATCGAAGTTATCCCTAAGAATATTTCTTATGAGAATATTCTTCCTGAACTTCGATAAATTAGGAAACAGTTTATACTCGTAATCCTAGTTGAGTAGGATTAGGTGACGCTGATCGGCGCCGATGCAATCCGCACGATCGAAGTTATCCCTAAGAATATTTTTGTGAGAATATTCTTCCTGAACTTCTCGATAAATTAGGAAACAGCTTATACCGTAATCCTAGTTGAGTAGGATTAGGTGACGCTGATCGGCGCCGATGCAATCCGCACGATCGAAGTTATCCCTAAGAATATTTTTGTGAGAATATTCTTCCTGAACTTCGATAAATTAGGAAACAGCTTATACCGTAATCCTAGTTGGAGTAGGATTAGGCGACGCTGATCGGCGCCGATGCAATCCGCACGATCGAAGTTATCCCTAAGAATATTTTTGTGAGAATATTCTTCCTGAACTTCGATAAATTAGGAAACAGCTTATACCGTAATCCTAGTTGAGTAGGATTAGGCGACGCTGATCGGCGCCGATGCAATCCGCACGATCGAAGTTATCCCTAAGAATATTTCTTGTGAGAATATTCTTCCTGAACTTCTCGATAAATTAGGAAACAGCTTTATACCGTAATCCTAGTTGGAGTAGGATTAGGCGACGCTGATCGGCGCCGATGCAATCCGCACGATCGAAGTTATCCCTAAGAATATTTTTGTGAGAATATTCTTCCTGAACTTCGATAAATTAGGAAACAGCTTATACCGTAATCCTAGTTGGAGTAGGATTAGGTGACGCTGATCGGCGCCGATGCAATCCGCACGATCGAAGTTATCCCTAAGAATATTTTTGTGAGAATATTCTTCCTGAACTTCGATAAATTAGGAAACAGCTTTATACCGTAATCCTAGTTGAGTAGGATTAGGTGACGCTGATCGGCGCCGATGCAATCCGCACGATCGAAGTTATCCCTAAGAATATTTCTTATGAGAATATTCTTAGGAACTTCTCGATAAATTAGGAAACAGCTTATACCGTAATCCTAGTTGGAGTAGGATTAGGCAACGCTGATTTACGCCGATGCAATCCGCACGATCGAAGTTATCCCTAAGAATATTTCTTGTGAGAATATTCTTCCTGAACTTCTCGATAAATTAGGAAACAGCTTATATAAAGAGGATTGGGTCTATGTGGGATTGTTATAAATACCCACAAACCCTCTTTTTCTTGACCTAGGCGGCCCCTTTCGTGCTTCGTCTTGTTTTCTTCTCGTCTCGCCGTCTCGTCTCCTCCAATCAACGAGGTATGTGCACGAGGGTTTTGTAAATTCTTTTTCTTCTTTTCTTCTCTCTTTTTCTTGTGTATGTAGGTGATGAAACCACAAGGGAGAAGGACGAGGCAGCGGTCGGCTGAGCGGCGGCCATAAGCGGCGGCGGCGCGGGCAGGCGGCGGCGCCATGAGTCTTATTGCGCGGCTAGCAGAAGCGCCAGCGCCAGCGAAGCGCCAGCGTGGCGGCGCTAAGCGCCAGCGCCAGCGTAGCGCTTCTGCGCCCATACCGTGCAGCCGCTGGGCTTTCTCATACATAGCTGCTCAGACTGACGCACGTTTAGAGGCATGGCGCGATGCTCGTGTTTTTACTGGGCTCGAGGTCCAGATGCAGAGAGACCGCGCCGATCAGCTCGGAGCGGTTGTTGCTGAAACATATTCTTCCCTAAGCCACATCCAGACTGATATCGTGGCGAGTGCGGAGAGGATAATACTGCTCAGGGGAGAGCTCCATGCTGAGGAAGATAAGATGAGCGGTTTGGAGCTGGCCAAGGCCAACAAGGAAGAAGCCCTCACCGTTGCGTCTAGGGAGCTCGATCTGTCGAAGCAGAAACTGGCTGAGCTCGAGGAGGCAACCATGAAGACACTGAACACCGATGAGGAGTCCTTCAGAGCCGAGTTGCAGGAAGAACTCCACCAGGCTTATGATGGTGAAGTGTCTCAGCTCGAACAACAAATCCTTTGTCATAGACTTGATGTTTAAACAGTTGTAGCTCCTTCTATATTTGCTTCAAATGAATAAGATCTATCCCTTTCATTATTTATTATGATTCTTTTACTTCGTCAGAAATAATTAACCATAATACTTATAGGATTTTTGGCAAACCCTCAGCCATCAACGGGTTTGATTAGCCTTTACCAACCACCGTTTGAGTTGGGCTAGCGTGCGGATTATCTGGATCCGTTCCGCACGTGACGTTGTGCTAAAAGAATAAAACTCTTCTAGACTTGTTGCTATGATATTGAATACATAGGCTTTATACTCTTTTACGGGCAAGAGACCACCCGGCAACGCGTGTTGCACGTAGACTCGTCCCTTCTTAGGCTTCGGATAAAATACCCTTAATCGAACTCGTGTCTTCTTCAATCGGAAAAAGACTAAACCGCAACGCTGTGAGGCGCTGGCTTTATCCCTTCTTAGGCTTCGGATAAAATACCCTTAATCGAACTCGTGTCTTCTTCAATCGGAAAAAGACTAAACCGCAACGCTGCGGTGAGGCGCTGGCTTTAGGGTTATTGGCCAACCCCACCCTCAACGGGTTTGATGAGCCTTTACCAACTACCGCTTGAGTTGGGCTAGCGTCGCGGATTATCCGATCCGCTCCGCACATGACGTTGTGCTAAAAGAATGAGACTCTCTTAGACTTAATGCTACGATGTTGAATACGTAGACTTCGCCTTTTTCACTGAAGACTAACCCGCAACGCTGCGGTGAGGCGCTGGCTTTATCCCTTCTTAGGCTTCGGATAAAATACCCTTAATCGAACTCGTGTCTTCTTCAATCGGAGAAAGACTAAACCGCAACGCTGTGAGGCGCTGGCTTTATCCCTTCTTAGGCTTCGGATAAAATGCCCCAAGATGAATCTTGGTGTCTTCTTTGACCGAGAATGATCAACCGGAGGAAGATTGATTGAGGTGGGAAAGGAAGAATGTGTTCTATTTCCTGGCCGAGGCTAACAGCAGATTCCTTGTCAGAGGAATCGAAAAGACTCGTGACCTTCACGGACAACCCGGTTCGAAAATCCCTACAAGATACCTTCACCGGCGCTACCTAAGATGAAGATGGAACTAAGAGTGGGATCTCCACTCCGAGAACCGAAGAGACTCAGCGACCTTCACGGACAACCCGGTTCGAAAATCCCTACAAGATACCTTCACCGGCGCTACCTAAGATGAAGATGGAACTAAGAGTGGGTCTCCACTCCGAGAACCGAAGAGACTCAGCGACCTTCACGGACAACCCGGTTCGAAAATCCCTACAAGATACCTTCACCGGCGCTACCTAAGACAAAAGATGGAACTAAGAGTGAGATCTCCACTCAGAACCGAAGAGACTCAGCGACCTTCACGGACAACCCGGTTCGAAAATCCCTACAAGATACCTTCACCGGCGCTACCTAAGATGAAGATGGAACTAAGAGTGGGTCTCCACTCCGAGAACCGAAGAGACTCAGCGACCTTCACGGACAACCCGGTTCGAAAATCCCTACAAGATACCTTCACCGGCGCTACCCAAGACAAAAGATGGAAAGAACCCTCCGCTTATCACGAAAGGGTCGATGCTTGGAGAGGAAGAATTTTATATTCTATCTCCGGTAAAGGGATTTTAATTGGGCCTCTTGTTCATAGAAGGAATCAAGAGGAGATTGTGGCAATGTACCGTAATTTGTAGGCCCGCCAAGGAATTTGATCGGTGGGGAAATTATGATGGAGGATAAATCTAGGGTTATCCTCAAGGAAAGTGGGTAACACATCCCACGAGGAACTTCCCGCTGAACGGGTTATCCCAAGATACTAAGGGTAGTATTTCTTCAGAACTTCCCATTTATCTAAGATTAATTGCCTGGCCGCCATTTTGGGTAATTAGGCGATATGCACCATTGGAGTAGACCGTTTCTATTATAAACGGACCCTCCCATTTAGGTTCGAATTTACCTTTCTTTTTGGAAGTGAGGATTATTGGTCGTCGAGAAGCGAGGACCAAATCTCCTTCTTTAAAGGTTCTCTGTCGAACTTTCTTGTTGAAAGCCCTCGACATCCTAGCTTGGTAGAACTCAATGCATTGTTGAGCCTCCAGGCGCTTCTCATCTAACATCTCAAGCTCTTCGAGACGTTTTTGATGTTGTTCTTCTGCCGCCATCTCGCTGGAAAGGGCGGCGCGGCGACGGAATCTGAATTTCCAGCGGAGAAGCGCCGCGCAGTAAACCGAAGTGCGGGGTCTCTCGGTTGGCGTCGCGTCTGATCGTGCGATGCCGAGTGCTTCTCGAGTTTATCATCCCAGCCTCGCTTGTTACTCTTCACAAGCTTCATGTAATTTTGATAATCGCCTTGTTGAATGCCTCGGCTAATCCATTTGTCAGCCGGATTATAAGTCGCTGACGACATCTTGTATCTTGAATTTCTCGCAAAACCTGATGAAGGAATTGCTGATAAATTGGGGACCATTATCATGCACGATCCGTCTCGGGACACCATGTCGATAAATGATATGGTGTTTGATAAATTTGACGACGGTACTCGCCTTGACTTCTTTTAGCGGGATTGCTTCTGCCCACTTGGAGAAGTAATCGGTGATCGCTAGAATAAACCGATCGCCTTTGACCGACGGAGGAAAAATGGGACCTACGACGTCCATTCCCCATGTTTCGAATGGCCAGGATGTGGCCGAAGGATGCAACTGCTAAGGAGGCTGGTGCATATAATTTGCGTGAATTTGACACGCGTGGCATTTCCGAGCGTATTCGACCGCGTCATTAATCATTGTTGGCTAGAAGTAGCCCATTCTCCTGATTCGATCGTAGAGCTTGGGACCGGTGGTGTGCACCACATTCACCTTCGTGCTTCCCGAAGGACCTCTCCGCCTCTTTGTTTGAGAGGCATCGGAGCAAAGACCATCGCATCTCTACGATATAGCGCCCGGGTTTGAGTGTCATAAAAGAATCTTGAGCTCTTCGCCGGATTGACTCTCTCTCCCTCACGTCTTCCGGCAGAATGCCATGTAAGACATAGTCGATGATAGGAAAGCGCCAATCTCGGGGCTCCAACTTGGTTTGGGTTGCATGTACTTCTTTGGTAACTAGCCCTTTATCTTCTTGTGCCTCATCGTATAATGGTACGAAGAGTTGGTGAGTCCTGACCGTAACTAGTTGCTCGGTCTCGGAAGGTTGTGCTAACGACACAGCTAACGCCGCCAGTGCATCCGCATAAGCGTTTTGGAGGCGCGGGATATATTCGATGAAAAACTCTTCGAATGAGTCTGCTATTTCAACAGCTATCTGATGATAGGGGATTAGATCCGGATTCCTGACTTCGTAGTCACCACGAACCTGCTTAACTATCAATTGCGAATCGCCAGACGCCGAGATATTCGACCCCGGCTCCTTGGCGAAACTAAGTCCAATAAGTAGCGTTGTATTCGCTACGCTATTGGAACAGGTTCGATGAGTGAATATGCACGGGCATGACATGATTCCCGGAAATCAAGACAACTCCGACTCAAATGAGATTTTAGAACATCCGGGTACTCGCCACATTGGTGGCCCGAGAAGCTCCATCAAAATACAATCGCCATATTTGTTGGTGCGATGTAGTGTTAACTTCGTGGACTTCATCCGAAGATCATCATATAGCTCAAGCTGCGTCCGTTGTGGTGGCGACGAGATCTAAATCGATTGTCCTTTGACCGACTTCGTTGTTTGAAATACAAGTCATATTGGGACAAGAGCAAGGCCCATTTCGCCAAACGCCAACTCATTGAGGCTGGCTGGGTCATAAATATTCGGACCGGATTTACGTTAGAGATAACATAAATCGTTTGTCCGACTAAATAGTGTCGCATCTTCTGAATCGCGAACACCAATGCAAGGCACCGCCGACCATTGATATCGAGACTCAAAGACCACTAATGTTCGCTCGATAATACATCGCCGCTCGCGGATCGCCGCCGCCTTGCGCGAGTAAAGCGCTTAACGAGTGATCCGTTGCCTTGGCGTAGATCAAAACGGTTTTCCGACGCGTGCAACAAGAACAGAGGTTTAGCGAGATAAGACTTGATCTCTTCGAATGCCTTCTGGCAGGCGTCGTCCCAAATATATGACACGCCCTTCTTGTTCAACTTTGAGAACGGTTGGCACTTCCCTGATAGGTTCGATATGAACCGTCGGATGTACGCCAATCGCCCTTGTAACCCCCTGAGTTCTCTCAGATTTCTCGGAGGTTGCAATTCTTGAATCGCTTTCACTTTGTCAGGATCGACGTGGATTCCTTTGTCGGTGACGACAAAACCGAGGAACTTGCCACTGGACATCCCAAGGAAGGATTTGGCAGGGTTCATCTTTAGCTGATGAGTCCGCATGAGTTCGAATACCGTTCTAAGATCTTTGATGTGATCTCCTTTGTCACGGCTTTTCACGACCAAATCGTCGACGTAGCATTCGACCGCTTTTCCCAAGATGATCCCGAAAATCTCCGCCATTGCTCTCGGTATGTTGCGGCATTTTGAGGCCGAACGGCATGACCGTAGCAATATATGCCGATGGGCTGCTCAACGCCGCGGTGTTTGGCCATCGGTGCATCTTGATTTGATTATACTCAGAAAAGCCATCCATAAAGGACATTCTTTCAAATCCACACGTGTTGTCAACTATGACATCGGTGATTGGAAGAGGAAAGTCATCTTTCGCAAGCCGCTGAGGTCTCAGAGTCGCATACTGCATCCTAATCGACCCATTCTTCTTCATGACCGGACTATATTCGCCACCCAATCCGGATGTTGAATTTCCTCGATGAATCCCGATTCTATGAGTTTCTTCACTTCACAACAATTGCCTCCAATATTTGTGGATCTAAACCGCCTTTGCCGTTGCTTGACAGTTTGACATCCGCCTTGATGTTGAGGCGATGTGTTGCCACATTAGGGTCGAAGTCCCGCATGTCCTCGTAACTCCGTGCTAATACATCGATATACTCCCCGATTAGGGCAATCAACTCTTCCTTTCTTCTAAGGGGAGAGTATTATCGATGTTTATGAGTTTAGGATGCTCTTCATCCCCATATTAACCTCGACTACCTCATCCTTAGTGGGGGTTCTCTTTGTTCGAACCTATCCCCAAACCGCTTGGAGTTGATGGATCCATGGGTCTTCCCATGTTGGCATGTCTTCATCACTCTCAACAAGAGTGATCGACCGTAGCCATATTTGACATTAAAGCCTTGAAAGCTTCTCAGAGGTGGTGTCGAATCCCAAGCCAAGAGTCGACGAATGTCCGCTCTCACCGGGTGGATTATTATCAATCGCCCACGAGCATTCATCTTCGAGGAGGATTCGTATCCCAATCCCCGCCTCAATGCATAGTAGTTATCCGGCTTCCCTTTGGGACATATGCCGCCTCGAGGGACTCGAGGACCTCGCCCAAAACATAGACCTTCTCCTTGTGCCAAGTTGTACCCCATCTCTTCATGATACCCGGTGTTTCGGACTATATCCGAATGTGTGGGGATAGGTCCATTGTCGCCTTCGCCGCTTTCAAGAAGTGATTCGATCTTTGGAGCGCATCTCCTTTTCCGTAAACCAAGTCTTTTCACTACTTGATCTTCGTGGGATGACGAAAGTGCCGCCCCAAAGGAGTCTCTAACCGCTTTTGTGTAAAGCAAGATGACCGAAGTTGGCGAGTGCAACTCGGATCATTGTATAAACCTGTTATCACATCATTCAAAGATAAAGGGTACTCTAAATCGTCATTTATTGATTCATCGGCAATTTGCCAATTACAATGTTCATCGGCGATTCTTCATCGTCAAGATTGATTACAAGGGTACAATGTCATTTAAAACAAAACCTCCACTATAACCAAGCCGGTTTGGTGTCGGCTTCTTCACCGCTGTCCGCATCTTTGGGCCGATGATTCGCCGGACTCATTACCGTAGAGGAGAGAATCAAGAAAATAATTCTCCATCCCCTTAAACGGTTGTTTGTCCGCACCACCGCCTTGACTCATTATTCGTGTCTACATATTTGAGACACCGATGAAGAGTAGACGGACTATAACGCTATTGTGGATCCAAGGTCGCCCAACAATAAGTTATAGGAAGTCTCACAATCACATAGCGGTGACTTCGACTTTAAGTCCCCATTTGGCACTTTATCCGGATCTTACCAAGCGCCGAGACCCGGTGTTAAATCCATAAATCATTGTGTTCGCCGACGCCGCCATCGGGCAGAATCCCAAGATGATACATGAGGCGCAGGGGCATGATGCTCACAGCGGAACCTGGATCGACTTGGATCCGGTTGACTTCACTAGAGCCAATATACCCGGTGAAGTATAGCGGCCTATCGTGTTTGGAATTCCTCGTCTGCATATCCTCCTTTGTAAAAGTGATGCAAGGGAAGTGTTTAGTCGCGAGGTTGCATTGCTGGGCCGACTCTTCTGGACTCGGCCTAATCTGGGTGAGGAAGACTTCTGAATCGGCGAGGGCTTCTTGAAGAGCTTCTCTCGTCTCTTTTGATAAGCGCAGCAACTCATAGAGAGTGATCCTTGCGGGGATATTGGCTAATTGGGCCATGACGTCGAAGCGGTATGGAGAGTTCGAAGTTCCCGGTTTATCTCTTCCAATCGGGCGACTGAATCGAGACCGCCGAAGTCGAACTTCTTGTACCGCTTGTCGAGCTTCTTTGGCAGCCACCTGCTGTTGCGCTTTCTCTGTGCGAGTGAGGGGATTTGTTGGTACCCCCAGCTCTGAGAGCGTCTTGGCATTAGGGTCGGGGACTTCCGGGTACTTGTACTTGTACTCGTGTCCACTCCTGGTGGCGTGGGCTTCAGGTTCCCCTTCGGACAGCTGGAATGTTACCACCTGTTCATCGTCTCCCTCCAGAATTGCGGAAGTAGCATGGCATGCCTTTCCCTTCGCCCGGCTTTTTCTTCAACGAAGAAGAGGCTACCCATTGCTCATCTTCAAGTAGGTCTGGGTGGACCCACAAGACTTCGCCATTCGGGGCTGTATACGATACAAGTCCTTTCTGGCGTTGCTTGTGTGGGTCGTCATTCACCGTCTTCACTGCGACTTTGACCACTGGTTCAGGTTCAAACCATGTCAACGGTACCGACCCGAAGCTTATGGACACCGCATTCGCTCCGACCTTCTTTTCTTTGGACGGCTTCATAGTGATGACCCCTACGTCAATTAAAGCTTGGATTTTATCCTTAAGGCTAAAACAGGATTTAGTGGGGTGATGAATTGCCCTGTGATACGCGCAGTATTTTGGGTCATTCGTCCTCAATGCTTCCTCTTGATTCTGAATCGGAGGGAGCTTGATCTTGTTATTTTCAACAAGATATTTGAAGAGACCGGGAATCTCGTCGTCCCTAAAGGAATAGGACTTCGAATCTCGGCTCAAGCTTCTTCGCTTCTCGGCCCGGGTTGCCACGTTGATTGTGCCTCGCTATGCTTCGCCGCCGCCGCCGCGGGTTGAGTTGAACGCTTGTTCGCGAACCGCCTTGGCTCGCTCTTTCCCTTTGCCACGTGGGACAAAGTTACGCCGGAGCTTCCATTGCCTACCGCCTTTTTCGCTTTTTCCTCTTGAGGAATCTTTCGCTTTGTTTCCACGAACCTTCAAGTCCTTCCACGTTATCGATGGTGCTGTACCCATTGCTTCAAGCACATCTATCGATAAGTTCTTGTGGCGAGTTTGGAGGATGAACTCCTCCGTTATTGGATCCCAGGTTCATTGCCTTGTTCCGAATCGCTTAACAAAGATGTCCACGGTTTCTCCGTCTCTCGCTTCGTCGAGCAATGTCCCGATCGATACCTCGGTATCGCCATCAAAGAAATTGGTTAGGAAGCTAGACTCCATGTCGCCCCAAATGTGAATGCTCCCGCTTGAGACGGCGGTACCATTCGGCGCCCCACGAAGGGTGCCAACGAATGACCGAACCATCGTGGGTTCGCTGCCGTAAATAACTCCGAGGTGTGACTTGAAATAAATCAAGTCTTTGCGTCGGGGAACCCTTCCCGTCAAATGGTGTGAAGTTTATTAAGTTAAACTTCGACGGTACGGATTGATTCCCATTCCCTGTATGGGCAAGGAATACTGTCTTCTTTACTTCTTGAGCGTAAATCAATGAATTGATTTTGCTCTCCAAGTCTTTGATCTTCTCGCTTTCACGAGCAACAATATCTATGTTTTGCCTAGCGCTATGGGTTCGAAGGGTTATCATCTTCTTCTCGCTTCCTCCTCGCCCGAATCGCTATCATCTTCATCGACGCTGACGCTACCGACTCGATTCACCTTGATGTTTTGTCGGGGCTTGGATCTGTTGGTCGTGCATTTCTCTCATCGTGCATGGCCAACTCTATTTCTAACTTGAAGTTTTCCGTTGTTTATTCAACGCCGTCTAGCATTTTGGCCACTTGATGCATGCGATCATGGCGTTTCTTGGGGCTTCCTTCGCTAGATACAAGATGATCGATGCGACAGGAGCCAATATCCGACGATCATCCTCCGCGGGTATTCCCTTCAGAAGTTTATCGTATCTGGACCGTCGGATAGTCCCGGACCGCAAACGAGTTAGCCGTTGTGATGCGCTGGGAATAGCCCGTGACGATGGTTCTTTGCTGGTCATATTATTAGTGACCTCTGGCAACTCATCCTCTCGGGATGTCATCCTTATGAATCGCCTTGACCTAGGTCTTGGCGTGTTGGTGCTAAGTCTCGGAAGACCGACACCCTTCGAGCTTGATGGCAATTGCACCGAGAGCACCGCCTTGATGAGCTTGAGCACAAGCATGATCGCTAATTTAGGGGAATCCCTTCGAGATTTTCTCCTACCCTTGCACGGTAGTACGTACTGCCGGTGGTGTACCGGAGCAATCGCCGTGTGTTGGCGTAATCTCCGGGTATAACGCCGCCGCCATCGACGAGCCGCCTCCTTCCGAGAATGGCCAAAACTACCGAAAGTAACTCGCCTTGACTTCCGCTATGTGAGCGGAAGTTTCGGGGACTCTCGGACTTGATTTTAATCGGTTGGTGGGTTGCAGAATCTCCGGTCCTTTCGAACGGGTGCGGCCTCCTATATGAGGAGTGACCGCGATCCCTTCGTGAGGACCCAAGCGATCCTTGATAGTTGGTCTGGTGGTGGTGACGGGTGTTGGCTTCACCACTGATTCAGATGCAGACGCCTTTGACTTTGAGGCGCCGTCAGTCTTGGACCTTGGCGTTGGATTTGCAACGCCTGTATCCTTCGGTTTAAGTGCCGGTGACAGAGTGTGGGCAACCGAGGTTGGGACACCATTAGACTTGGGCCTCAAACTGGCGATGCGGTGGCTTCTTTGCCACTTCCTTCTTTAATTCACGAGCCTGCTGCACCAACGCTCGTGCTTGTGCAAGGAGTGCACGACGCTTCCGGATACGCTCCTGAAGCGTGGAGCGGTTCCGTTTGACACGGACCCACTCGTTAGTTGACGGCTTGGATAAACTGCCGATCACTTGAGGTCAAGCCTCGCGAGTTTGATCTTAGATCCGCCGTAGCGGACCCCATCCATGGATTGCATGGCCTTGGCAAGTTTGCGCCATGCTGTCGCGTTTGGCCTTTGGAAGCGGAAGCCGTGGCGTTCATCTCGGCGCCATCTAGACTTCGGGCCGGGGATTTCGCTACTGCGGCGGCGATGTTGGACTCGCCGCCCCGGGCTCTACATCGGAGGCCCATCGGGTTCTCCTTGCAGCGGAGACCTTCTTGGAGCGGCGGGGGGAACTGGATCTGGAGGAGGGTGAGGATTTGTACTCCTCGAACTTCTCCCGGTCGAACTCGAACTCGACCTCTTCTTCCACCGATAGGGATCCGCTGTTATGCACTCCACGACCTCCGATTCGAGGCCGGTGGCTCCCATCGTGGTCGCCAGCCTTGTTCAAGGAAAAGTTGGGATGATTGTCATTGATTTGAACTTGCTTACAGCTTCTTTGGCCTACAACAAAATTCAAAAGAAATGCCTTTTATTTTAAGGCGTACAATGAAAATCAAAAGATTACAACTTTTATCCTTGTGAACAAACACGAGGATCTCTGTTATATCGAGGTCCTCGCTTGCGTGGGTTCTTTGCCTGTGCCGGGGACTTTTTGTGTCCGTGGACCACCGCGCAATTCCAATCCAAGTAGAGACCCGGGTTCTGGAACTACAGATGTAAAGGGGCTCGTTTCACGAAGGAAACGAAGCGCCTGAGGGGATCACACTCACGAAGGAGAGGATCGCCTGCGGGGATCACACTCACGAAGGAGAGGATCGCCGGAGCGGTGAGATCTACTAGGAGAAATCACAGCTATCCCCGAGGTTAAGACGAAGCTTAACCTAGAGGGTATCTCAGAGTTCGACCGAATTGGTTACCTTCGCTAGAATCTGGCGTCGCTTTGTACTGCTGTTGCTTGGGACCGTGCGCCGATTACTCGTAGATCTCGCAAGAATTCTTCAGAAGTCCGAGCTCTTCCAAATCCCCAAGAATCCAAGCCTCCGGACGCCAAATCCCGCACTGCACTCCAAAATCTCTCTTCAAGAAGCCGCACCTGCACCCTCGAAGATGACACCCCCCCCCCTATTTATACAATGGAGGGGTGCCCGCCAACTTGGTGGCTCGGCCATGGCCGAGCCACCTCGCCGTTGCCGAGGTGGCTCGGCCATGGTGGCCGAGCCCCTACCACTTGTCGAGGTGCCTCGCCAAGTGGCCGAAGTTGGCCGAGGTGCCTCGCCAAGTGGCCGAAGTTGGCCGAGGTGCCTCGGCCAAAGTGGCCGAGGTTTACCGCTGGCGCCGCCTTTGCGGCGCTTTCCGCCGCTTCGCCGCTTTCTCCGCCGATTCTTCGCCGATTCCTTCGGTCTTCCGGGCTTAGTTTTGCTCGGTGATGTCGCCGTTGTGTTTGAACTGCGCCCAATCAACTTTCGAGCTTAAGCGCCCGCTTGCATTGACGGACTAAGTACGGTTGATTCCGTCTCGCCAACGCTTGAGTTTAGTCAACTCGCGACGCCGTTTCATTGGCTCAGACGCCTTTGCCGACTCACTTTATGCGCCGCCGATTTGTTTCACGCTGCTTGTGGCGGATGCTTTGTGACGCCGGTTTGTCGAATGGATTGTTAGTTGCCAACCCACCGTCACGAGTTTCGTTCGGGTACTGATAAGCAATTTTTTATGCCTACAGTGATAAGTCATATGAAAATACCCTCGTTCATGGGCCCACCAGTCATCAAATAGCTGGGCTGAACTTGACGTATGCAGTCATCGAGCTTACAGTACTCGCCGTTGACAGAGAAGATTTTCTATCTCAGTCCGCCCATACAGTTGTGGCACATTTTTTCCAAAGTAGATTAGTCGGTTTCCGGCCAAAATATATTATATTTTTAACATATTTATTTTTCTAAAATATATTATTTTAAATTAATATATTAATTTTAAAATAATATAATATTTTTTTAAAATAATATATTATTTTTAAAGTAATATATTTTTTTAAATAATTGTAGATGGTTAAAATATACCCTCTCCTATGTCAACGCTCAGCCTATATCCAAGAAATGAATACCTATAGGCTAAACACTTTATATGGGCTCAAACGCAAACCCATGGCGAAGCTCGTTCAAGTTTCATCGAAGTTCGCCCAAGCCACATCGAAGCTCGATACCATGACCAAGTCAAGGTGGAGCTTCACATGAAGTTCGCCCAAAATAAACTTTGCCCCAATAGTCCACGTGGGCCACGTCATCCATATCCCAAGGAAAGTGGACTGCCCATGTTCTAGCGAAGCTCGCCAAAATGAGCTTCACTCACGACCGCCCAGCGAACTTTGCCGCTGATCGTTATTGGCGAACCTCACTATTTACCGTTTCAAAAGTTATTTTTAAGGAAATGGTTCTTCCCCTTTATCTCCTAGATTAATGACCACTTAATACATATTTAATGGCCACTAACTCTCTCTTAGCCCATAAGAGGAGGGGAGATTACTCATTTGGAGACACTTAGAATCGATGCTGATTGATATCAAGACTCGGCATTTTCAACCAATCAACTCCTTCGAATTTTAGCTTCCTCGACTAATCAACGAGAGATTCATCATCTTCGTCAGACCATCAACGGAGTACAAGACCGAAGCTTCATCAGCACACAGAAAAGAACGCCGGATCTCTATAAATTTTCTTATTTCATTGTACTTTCTCTTGAATTGTAATCTGAATTAATTATAATTCAAAAGACCCAAAATAATAATATATTATTTTTCAAAATAATATATTTTCCTAAAGCATATTATTTTTAAAATAATTTTTTAAATATATTATTTTTGAAAATATTATTTTTATAAAATATTATTTTCTAAAAATAGTATTTCTTTAAAAACTATTTTTGAAGAAATATTATTTTTAGAAAAATTCTTGAAAAACTAATATTAAAAATTTATTATTGTTTGAAAAATAAATTGAAAGGTATTATTTTTCAAAAATAAATTTTTCCTTGAATACTATTATACTTTGTTAAAATATGATTTCTAAAAATTTCAATAATATATTTTCAAAAATACTTTATTTCAAAAATTTATGAAAAATAATTATTTTTAATGAAATTCATTTACAAAACTATATTTTTACCAAAACAATATTATTTTACAAGATTATTTTATTTTACAAAAATATATTATTTTTAAAAATAAATTTTTGATAAAATGTTATTCTAAAAATATTATCTTAATAAAAATTTAAAAGTCAATTTACTTAATAATAAAACCATTATTTTTAAAAATAAATATTTTAAAAGTGTGAAAAGAATTAATAACTTTAATAATTTATTAATGGTAAAAAATAAGTTGCATAGATAAAGTTTCAAGCAAAATCAAACAGCTGTAACTGCAAGTTGCAAATTTTAAATTTGGAATCAAACAATTGCAACTGTAGTTGCATGTAAGAAGAGTTGCAACGTCTCTGTTGCATGCAAGTGACACTTGCATTGCAACTATAGTTGCAAGCAACCAAACGCCCTCATAATTGATATTCATAAGAAAAAAGTCTTTAAGTTTTGGGAGAAATTCTTAAGAATATGGATAGTTTCAGAGGTAGTACAAAAGTTATGGTGGGTGATGGTTTTAGAACTTATTTTGGTCGGATAAATGGTGTGGATAATGTGTAATTTAGCCTCTCTTTTCACTGATCTGTTTGTGTTAGCTGAACACCCTAATGCTAATATAGCTTCAATTAGAAAGAAAGAATAATTTGATAGATTAACGTATGGAACACTGCTTTCATAAGACAAATTCAGAGCAACTTGGTGATTCAGTATGTGGAAATTTTAGGAATGATTAATAATGTGTCTTTCCAGAGTGAGGCTGATACAAGAATTTGGAGATGGGGAGGGTACATGAGGACTACAATTCCTATCAGAACCCCCCACCACGTGGGGGGTTCTGAACCACACATGGGGGGCAACAAGTTACCACATTGCCCCCCTACTTAGCTAACGAAGGGATCGGAACCTCCCGCACGGTGCGGGAGGTTCTGATAAGAAACGTACTCATACATGAGGGTGTATTGTTAAGCCCTTTAATAATTTTTTGATTGATGGGGGAATAAGATGTGCATGTAATGATCTTTGGTCTATTCCAGTTCCTTTAGAAGTGCAAATCTTTGTGTAGCTACTTCTTTAAAATAGACTCCACACAAAAGATAGATTGATTAAGAAAAATATACTGGTGGATAGTGTCTGTCTGCCGTGTGGAGTCGGAAATGAGAATTATGGACATTTATCTTCTTCATGTGTTTTTGTTTCTTCTTTAGGAAATCAATATTTTACACTTTTCATATTAATCCTTCACAAAGGACGAATTTTGCCGATATATGGTTAACGAGAAGGAATATGGTTAGAGGTCAGTTGAAATAATGGGATCGATGTTACTATGTACTACTTAGTATGGTGTATATGGCATGAGAGGAATTTGAGAATCTTTCAAAATAAGCATGAACGTGCTTTGAATTTTTTACGCAAAAGTAATCATTTTATATCTTTTTGGCTAGGTAATTTACCGTCCAAGTACAAAGATATTGCTTTGTGCTGCGTTAAATGTAATAAGAAAATTGGAGGAGGTCAAGTTGCAATTGGGGGTATGAATGTTGGCGGTGATTCTGGAGGTGGACAAGCTTCTCCTGTTACTACTGTTGCTGATAATTCTGGAGGCTTTCCAGTTGTGGATGGCGTAGCTACTGGAGGTGGAAAAGCTCATGTTGTTGCGACCGCTTTTGATGGTGATACTGGAGGTTTTTACAGGTGTTACTGCTATGGCTACTGGGGGTGCAGTTTGTTAGAAAAAAGGGTTGTTTCCTAGAAACCACCTTAACAATAGGGTAATTATATAGAAACCACCTTTTATTTTTAATTTGTACAAAAACCACATTCAAAGTAAGTTTTGTTGCAATCAACCACCTCCTAATCAAATTTTCACTAAAAAATCAAAAATAAGCTTAAAAAAATTCAAGTTCAAAATACTTGAGTTGTATCCTAACAAGACCTAAACACTACAAAAATGAGTCATGCACATTTAATGCGAGTGTTTAAAGGTAATTTTGGTTTTTAAGTGCAGAATTTGACATGGATGTGGTTGATGCAACAAAAACCAACTTTAAAGGTGGTTTATGTATAAATTAAAAATGAAAGGTGGTTTTCGTATAATTACCTTATTTTTAAGATGGTTTCTAGGAAAAAAAACCCCTAGAAAAAATGAAGGAAAAAAACCCCTAGAAAAAATGAAGCTTACTTTGTTGGAAAACTATGGGAAAGTGCTTGAGACTTGTATTTTGCAGTTTCGGTTTATTTTTGCTTGTTTAGTGTGGTGATGCCTAGTTGTTTAAACTTGTAGTAGTTTTCTGAGCTTTATGTGCATTGTGGGTTTGTTGAATACTCGTGATTGATCGCTCATTTGGAGTTGGGAGAGTGTTTCTACCCTGTTTGTAAACAACCATGCGCTGATCATATGAAAATCTACTAGGATCTCATCACTTGAAATCCCATCCTTATTTCTCAAAAAGAAAAAAATAAACATACTTTAAACAATCAAAAATCTTTTTTAAAAAATTAACTAAAAAATCAAAACTCTCCCAAAAACTTATAAAATTGTGAAGTAATCTAAAAGAAATTAAATAATCTTAAAATTTTCTTACATTAATACTTCTCTGGGAAATTATATAGTTTTCAAGAATATGTTATAATTTTAAAAATAAAACAGTCCAAAAATATTAAACATTCTAAACTTTGAAAAAATTCAAAAACTTTCCAATACAAAAGTATTTAAGATTTTTAGAAATGAAACATCCAAAAATTAATGTTCCAGAAAAATATTCTAAAATATGAAAAAAAATTAGAAATATATCCATTATATACATTCAAAATAAAAGGAAACATATTTATTTCAAAAATAGAAAACTCTAAACAAAAATCTAAAATTAGAGATTACAAAAAATTGATTGATAAATATTAAAAATACGATATTCTAGGACCTCCTTTTTTTTTTTTTTTTTGAAGGACGAGATGGTTATTGTGTCACGTGCGTGTAGCACTTGAGGTTAGTGTGATCGATTTGATTAATTTTTTTTTAATGGACCAGTCGTAGCTAGGAATCATGGGACCATGGCCCTTGGGAAATAGAAGATTTGTTCCGGAATTTTTTTTGGCTAAATTAAGTGGGTCGACAAATGATGTACATTGGTTAGATAACATAATTAGAGCATTACAGAACAGAGGAGAGGGGCTTGAAATTGAATATTTAAGGAGATTCAACATGTGCACAATGTTCATTTATACTAGATAGCGGGGAATCAAATTGGGTTAAATTTCACAAAAGCCACCGACTTTGGGATTTTGTACATAACCCCAAACCATGGAGCATTAACCTGATTTTGAGGTTTTGTACGTAACCCTAAACCCTGAAACATTACGGTGTCTCAGAAAAACCCTCTTGGACTTTAAAGTATTCGATGCTAAGACCGCTAAGTAGGGAGCAAATACACTCAACCATCCTGGCAAACTCAGGTGGATAAATTCATTGCTATTGTATTATAGTTGCTTGTGCATCAACTATTATATAAATTAATAGGAATCACTTAAGAATTCACATATGCGAAGAGAGCTGGAATCCATTTGAACTTTCACCGAGCCCGAACTTGATGACCTTTCATTTGAGACCTTTCAATACAAAACTATACTGCCACTAATTTCACCAGGAGAAAAGGGTCATTCTTAAACTAATACAGGTAACAAAGGTAAATTAAACAAAAAGTTGGGGGAAAAAAGTCCATTATGATACTTTCCAATAATAAGAAGATTCTCTCCACCGGCAAAAGGCAACTTGCAATTATACTTGTTAGCACAACACTCGTAGCAATGTTGTATTATTATTTGTTTACAGTAGGGTTGTACATTATTAGTAGGTGGTGGGCTTACATGTGGGAATATTGCTTTCCAACTAATCGAGGTTAGTTTACGAAAGCTTATATACTTTTTGATTAAGAAACACAAACCACGTTTGATTCCTAAAGATTTTTTTAATAAGTGTCACTTAAACCTCAACCTCTTGGCCTTTCACAAAAAGCTATACAGTTTTACATTTTTTTTTTATTATTTATTTTAAACATGCCCTCTAACGGGGTGATGGGGCTTTCCTAAAACTTTATCCATGTTTATGGGTTTTCTCAAAATAATGTTGAAAATCGTAGGTCTTGAACTGAAGTTAATGCAGTATTTGAAGTGTAGACCCTTTTTTGGTATGTAGCAATAATTTGTTAGGATTGGAAAGACCAACTCACTGAGATGGGTTCGGCTAATCTATGCAGTTGACTCAAAATGATTAATCTTATTTGAGTCATAAGTATAAACATATTTAGCAATTGCCTTATATCTTTCTAGTCTAGAAATGAATCTGTTTCATGCATGCCTTTCTAGTAACCAAACTCACATTTAATCAAACGGATGTGAGGCCCAATTTTACGTAGTTCACCATAAAATAACTCATATTGTTGAGTCAGTAGTACAAAAATAGTATTAGAATTTATAATCTACTTTCTGCTACTTATCTAGAAAAGCCTTGGTTTTAGAGGATCAGTCTGGTAAGTCTTTAAAACTGAGTCAGGATTGAACTAAGACTAGTTATCGAATGCTCTTTTGGCTGGCGAAAATTAGGCCATTTCTGATTCAGTTTGTTTTAGTTCAAAATTAGACCTTTAAATTGGTTTAATTGTATCCTACGGAAACTGGTTCACACCTAAACTGATTATAACCAAAACTAGTTTGAGGATAAAATACAACCCCTTTCTTGTGCTACAGAGTCCGAGTCCAATCAAATATTTCAAATAAATTAACATACTTATCAGACAACAACCAAGCTATGATCTGACGTATGTCTGCTAGAACTCTGTGGGCTAATGAATTGCTATAGCACAAGAAATATTGAGCAATGCAAGAAAGAAAAATCTACAATAAATAACATTAAAACTACAAAAAAAAACTATTGAATAACAGGAGGGTCCAACAATTAAAGTGTAAATCAGAGAATTCCAAGTATCAGGCAATCCTGGAAGACACCAATGACTACAATCAGCAAATATCTTGGGTTTCTTTCTCTCTTCATCAGTTAACAGCTTCTGTTGCCTCACGGTGTATATAGTTGTATGCGCTTCTCGACGATACTCAGATAGCCGTGTGATGTTGAGATATTTAACTGGAGTTTTCATTTTCTCTATAGTTTTCTACTATAGATATCATTGTTCTCGAAAATGATTGCTTGTAAGTCTCGTTGGTGATTGGATGACTTTGATTGTAACACCAATGCAAATTATACCTGAAATTGTTTGACATTTTGGTAAAAATAGGTCCTATCATGAAACATTAGGAGTTTTATAGGAAAGTTATGAAAAATACCATGAACTTTCAACTGAGCAGAAAAATAGCGTATAGTACCAAAATAGTATTAGAATTTATAATCTACTTTCGCTACTTATCTAGAAAAGCCTTGGTTTTAGAGGATCAGTCCGGTAAGTCTTTAAAACTGAGTCAGGATTGAACTAAGACTAGTTATCGAATGCTCTTTTGGCTGGCGAAAATTAGGCCATTTCTGATTCAGTTTGTTTTAGTTCAAAATTAGACCTTTAAATTGGTTTAATTGTATCCTACGGAAACTGGTTCACACCTAAACTGATTATAACCAAAACTAGTTTGAGGATAAAATACAACCCCTTTCTTGTGCTACAGAGTCCGAGTCCAATCAAATATTTCAAATAAATTAACATACTTATCAGACAACAACCAAGCTATGATCTGACGTATGTCTGCTAGAACTCTGTGGGCTAATGAATTGCTATAGCACAAGAAATATTGAGCAATGCAAGAAAGAAAAATCTACAATAAATAACATTAAAACTACAAAAAAAAAAACTATTGAATAACAGGAGGGGGTCCAACAATTAAAGTGTAAATCAGAGAATTCCAAGTATCAGGCAATCCTGGAAGACACCAATGACTACAATCAGCAAATATCTTGGGTTTCTTTCTCTCTTCATCAGTTAACAGCTTCTGTTGCCTCACGGTGTATATAGTTGTATGCGCTTCTCGACGATACTCAGATAGCCGTGTGATGTTGAGATATTTAACTGGAGTTTTCATTTTCTCTATAGTTTTCTCTACTATAGATATCATTGTTCTCGAAAATGATTGCTTGTAAGTCTCGTTGGTGATTGGATGACTTTGATTGTAACACCAATGCAAATTATACCTGAAATTGTTTGACATTTTGGTAAAAATAGGTCCTATCATGAAACATTAGGAGTTTTATAGGAAAGTTATGAAAAATACCATGAACTTTCAACTGAGCAGAAAAATAGCGTATAGTACCAAAACTGTATATTAGTTTTAAATAACACCTGAAAGTTCATGGTACTTTATTGACTTTTATCAGAAAATTCATAGTATGTAGTTGTAAATCATAAATAAAAGTTCGTGATATTTATTTCAGGGATAATATTTGGGTAAATTTCACAAAAATTCGAATAAGTTTTTGATGTTTTTCACTTAACCCCCAATAAGTTTGAAAACGTAGAAATGAACATTCGATTAAGTGATAAATATTGTCACCAACGATCCAATTAACCCCTTTTTACTGCTATTATTGCATATAAGATAAGTATACATACGGTTTATGTTCAGGAGAGATACTGCGAAAGAAGACTCTCGTCTTGTTCGGATTCACCATTCGATCAATCCAACTCGCCCAAGTATTGAGTCCAGTCTCAAATGCCAGGTCCCCATCCATATCCTCAACCATTTCTCCATTATTCTCAAAATAAT
Organism: Asparagus setaceus; assembly: GCA_012295165.1. Taxonomy (NCBI): domain Eukaryota; kingdom Viridiplantae; phylum Streptophyta; class Magnoliopsida; order Asparagales; family Asparagaceae; genus Asparagus; species Asparagus setaceus. Next base: position 66,027,562 of record CM022705.1, on the reverse strand, counting down.
CCCACCTGCAAAATTCAATTTCAGTCCAACACACATCGGATGCAAATATTGGATTATTATCGGATATTTGAGTTAAAAACCCACGATTTTGCTCTCCCATGGTGGGTCCACCAGTGTCCAGTGTTGAAAACCAAGACATCAGCGCTTTGCCATTTCCATGGCTCTACAAGCTCATTGAGCTTCAATATTTTTGATCCATTCTTCATTTCATCAACTTTGACCATAAACGGACTCCAGAAGAATTCCAGTGTGAAATCATAGTCCTTGCATTATCAATTGCATCACCCATAAGTTAATTTTTCAGGAATTAGATTAATAGTATACATGTTTATTAATAAGTAAATGAAAACATATGAACACTAAAGGAATCTTAGAAAATATATGAACACTAAGATATAAATTATACCAGAGCTCGAAAGATTTTGTAGGTGTCTGCTAACTCGATAAAGGACCGCGATGGTTGATTAATAGAAGAATAAAGGAGACAGGCCATGGATTCCCACTGGTTTCTATTAAGAGAATCACCAACCACTGCAACTCTCTTCCCTCTCAATCTCTCAAGCATATCACTCCCATTAAACCTTCAAAAAAATCATTTAAAGTATACTACATAAATATTTATATACTTAAATTACTAAGGTAATTTATTTTCAAAAAAATTACTACGGTAATTTATTAAGCTAAAGTTTCGTACCTTGGGATTTCACATCCTCTCGGCTTCCACCTCCAATGCTCATAGTCAGAATCTGGCCTCCCATTTTGCTGGCAGCTCACTTGCTCACTTAGAAAAGGACATTGATGACCATGATACAATGGATAATTCTTAGGATCATAAACCCACATTCCGTCAAAAATATTACACTCCTCTTCTTTTATTAACGCGTCCAATTTCTCACTCACGCTATTATTCATCTTCAGTGCCATCTCCTCTTGTGAAGAAACTATACCAATAGTAGTATTGAGTTGTGAAGATGAAATATTTTGAGGAGATGAGGTGATTTTGAGCTCTCTTATCCCTGTGATAGAAATATTGTAACTATTGGTAGATCCTAAGCTTGTAAAGGATGAAAAAATGGAAATAAGATTTTGGCCTTGATCATGGTAAATAGAGAGGAAGATGAAGCCAAAAAAGCTGGCAAATATACAAGTAGACCATCTTTGGGTGATGAATGAGTACTCCATGATTTCTCAACTTTCCTACAAACCAAGGCACTGGTTTTTGTAATAGTTAGCTAAGGTACTTCAGTTAATACAAAAACCCACCTCAATTAGAAGCCTACTATAGTTAATGGGGACAAAACCATGAGTAAATTTCACAAAAAACCAACAAGTTTGGGTGTTTTTCACTTAACGCAAATAAGTTCGCAAATTTCACTTAACCGCTAACAAATTTTGTCAGAAAACCCCTAAAACTAATATCATTATTTTGTTAGCTTTGACGTGTCACGTGCAAATCACATGTTGTCAAAACACCAAATTGCTCATACTTTTAGAAAGGCCTTCCACATCCTCTTTATATATATCAACCTAAAGTCACTTTCAATCTTCCCTCTATTCTTTCTACTTGCGTGTTCGCTCTCAGATCGGAGTTCTCAATCCTCAAATTTTATTTTTGGTGATTTTGACCTTCAAAATATTATGATATGTTATTGTATGTAAGGCCGTCATGGAGGATAGGTCTAATATTTTGAGAATTCTCTAGATTCTCTAAACTTAGTAGGGATTAAGTGAAATTTTAAAACTTATCGGGGGTTAAGTGAGAATTGGCCTAACCTTCTTCTTCTTTTTCTTTTTCTTCTTTTTTTCCCCCTTGACTTTATCCAAAACTAAGGCTCTTATTCCAATTATGAGTCACGTTGATCCAATATACTGGATTTCAAATATGTTCGAACTTTGGTGAGCTGAAATAAAATATGTATATATTCTAGTACTGTCTTTTGCGAAAGCTAAGCTGGTTATTGTCAACTTGTAGCATTTGAGTTCAGTGTAATCAATTTGATCATTTTTTTATGGAGTAGTTGTAATTAATTAGGACTCATGTTCCTTGGGAAAGGAGAGATTTGTTCCGGATTTGTTACGTTAATTTAAGTCGTTAATTTAAGTTAGTTTGGATGAATTAATTTAAGTTAGTTCACAATTTTTACTATGTACATTTGTTAGATGAAGATAACTAGAACATTAGAACATTAAGAAAAAGAGAAAAATGGAATATTTTAGGGGATTCAACATGTGCTTAATCTGAGCACTAGAGCTGCCAAGCTAGCAGGAATCAAATTTGTTCAACGCATTGTAAGGGAATAAATCCGACTAAGCTAGCATATAATTGTTAATTAACCGAGTTTAAACTAGCTAGAAATCATAATATAGCATAAGATTAAGATAATAAGTATGACTCCACAGTTCCAGGTTCAATTCCGGGATGGGTTATCAAAAAAGATTAAGATAACAGTAAGGTAAGGCCTAATTGGTAAAAGCAAAGGTTTAATTAATGATATGCCTCATGTTCAAGGCCAAGCTCCAACTTCTATGATGAAAAGGAAAAATTAGGAAGAAAAACGTCAGAGTAGAAAAAAGTAGACAGTGCTAGAGTTCATATTACGCAAATCATAACTTCTAAGTATTAGGATCTAAATTTCTAAATTACATATTAGAATATTCATGTATGAGTATAGTCTTATATTTGATAGAAATAAAAAAAGTGATGAGTTTAAAATAGAATTTTTCTGATTGGTTTATTCGATGTGAAGAGCCACTTGATACCGCCCAATTCAAGCTATGGGAAGTTGGTTGCTGGCTTCTATGGAACCATCAAAATAAGATTTCGTTTGGTGAGAAGGAGACTTAATGGGATTGGAGACATATAGGGTAGGGCGAAAGATTATATGGAGGAATGGCAACACTCACAAATTTTTTGTGATAACTCGCTAGTGGATATGATATCTAATAAAACAACAAGGTTATCTCCCCCTCCAATAAATCAAAACAAATTAAATATGGATGGAGAATTTGAAAGTAGCTCTAGGATTTTAAGTATAGGAGTTATTCAAAATAGTAACGGGGAAGTTCCCAGGGCTTTTATGATGCCAGATGTGGGAGGGATGTATGCTGAGCACACTGAAGTTATTGCACAAAGAAGGGGTTTAGTTTGCGAGAGATGCTAGGATTCCTATTTCATTTATGAAGTCGAATTGTAAGGGAATTGTTTTGTTATTGCAAAATAATAATTTTGATCTCCATCATTTGGGTGCGAGCCTAGAAGAAGCAAAGAAAAATTGGGTGATGTGTGGTTCTCCTCCAATTAAGTATGTGCCACGCGAAGCAAACAAAGTGGCGCATCAGCTAGCAAGGTTTGGGCAACAATTAAATATTGCGAGTGTTTGGCTCGAAGTGTTACCTCAAGAGTTCCTTATTTTTTTGAATGCTGATTTAGTTGATTAATGTCGTGGTTTCCTCCGGTCTATGGAGGATCCTCATTCAAAAAAAAAAAAAGACACCAATATCTAATAACTTAAGCTTTTTTGCATTAAGGGGATGTTTGGCAAATTGAAAGTGAATTGACAGTGTGAAAGTCATTTTTTTTTTGCCAATGAGAAAATGTATCCATGTCATCATGTAAGTGAAATACAATGTTTGTTTACACAAGTAAATTATCGTTGGAAAGTAGAAAAGTGAAGATAGTGAAGATGATGTGGCAATTCATTTATTTATTTATTTATTAACTAGCACGATTAGATACAAAAATACAAAATTTAATTCATAGGATAACAATTTTTAAAAATCATGTAAAGACCCTTATCAAATTAAATCAACAGCTACAGATTATATCCTCGAATTAAAAATAAGGATTTTTTATCATAGTCCCTTACATCCTTAATGTTTGGGAACTAGTCTCTCAATTCACTGAAATTACAATTGTGTCCCTCGATTCTTATATCTTGCTACTACTAACTTTGACTAAAGGGATTAATTTGAAAGAACTTATAAGAATTTAAGGATGTAATAGTAATTTCAGGGATCAAGGGATAAATTGTGCAACAACTCATAAGTATTGAGGGACTTGATAGCAAATTCAATAATTTGAGAGACTAAGTAAAAAATAGCAAAGATTAAGGGACTAATATAGAAAACTCAAGAAAAAAAATGATATTCCCAAACTTTAAATGTTGTGAACCGCCGGACATAAAAACTTGCGTAACGAGCCTAAGAAAGGGGAGATTTAATTAAGAAAATATTTTTTTAGTTAAAAGTGGTCCCCATTTTTTTCACTTACATGTCACATCCGCACTTTTTTAGGGGAAGTTGAGATTGTATTATATCTGATGTGGCAAAAATTTTATATTTCACTGTCGCATGCACTTTCAATAAGACAAACATCGAAAGTGATAAAAGTAAGTCACTTTCACTTCCTACTTTCGGGTAAACAAACCCCCCCTAAAATAAGTTTCTAACATCTATTTAAGCTCTTTCAATTCCCGGTTCAGCCCCAACAATTGAAAAGCTCTTGAGAATATTAATTATAAATCTATATATCTATGAAAATATTTTTCCAATCATCTATGTTAGAAATTATTATCGTGATTTTACATTGCAGTAGTCATTGCGATGATAATTACATAGAAATTTCTAGTTTTTCGGTCTCATGACATAGAATGGAATGATCTATGACAATCTCAATTGCTTGGTTGAATTAAAGAATGTATACAACATTTTAAACCGCACAATTTTTTTTCCTTTTGTTTTGATGATGTGTATATAATAATGAAGAGTTTTGATCACTAATTATAATTGATGGTCAAATATACATTTTATAGATGCATTGGAAATTCTTAGTTACAATTAACTTTTGTGAATTATAGTTACCTACCATCTCCCTCTCCCTCTCCATAATACACGCAACACCTTTGGAAAGATGCTAAAGTAGTAGGAAATTACCCAGTCCACAGCATAACATGATTCAAGGTATACACATTCTAGCTACCTTCTATCTTTTATCAGAATATAATGGATAAATTTTTCATACAGTATAATCTGAAAAGGACCCCAAAACATAGGATTAATTATGCAATCAAGAATATGTACAATATGAATATGTTTTTATATGCCACGTACCTTATAAAAGATCCTAAAATAGTAGGGATTATGTAATTAATATATATGTTGCAAAATACACAATCTATATATGTTCTTTCTTGCTATAAATATCATGTCTTATAACTAATGGAAGCGTGTAAGGAGGGTAGATTGCATGTAATTAAAATGTCCGTTTTACACCACTAATCATGATTTATTGGCCTACTAAAATGCTTGATATGGTGACTCATAGTGATGTAGATAGTATGCAATTAGTCTTTTGGCTCCAGCTGGCCTTGATTATTTTTTATTGCCATGGAAAATAATAAATACAAAACACGATGTGACGAGGGGAGCTTCTTTTTTTTTTAAACCGAGGGGGACATAAACTAAACTAAAGAGCAATAGGTCTAATATTATTTTATATATGTCATGATTCATGTGGTGTCTTAGCACGTGACCGCGCATATAATAGTATTAAGGGTTAATTTTAGCAAAACCCTTCTCGATAGAATGGAATGGAAAAAAAAATTTAACTTCGTTTGGGAGTTTTTTTTGGGAGTTAGAGGATGGAAGGGAAGGTTAAATTTACACCCATTTTCCTCCCCTCCGATTTGGGCGGTAGAGGATGTAATGAAAATGGGTGTAAAATTTTATAATGTGATAAGACAATTATACCCTTATGACATTAAAATCAATGGCTAAGATATACTTCCATCCAATATGTAAGGGTATTTACATAATTTTATCTTTTTACTTCCGTTACTCTTAGAACTCCCAAACAAGGTAAAATAAATTTACTTCCGTTCCCCTTACTAAACTCTCAAACAATATTTTATCTTTTTCCTTCTGTTCCCTACCTTTCCTTTCCATTACTTAACTTTCCGTTCCATTACTTAGTAAACTCCCAAACATAGCATTCAACTACGGGGGCGTCTCAGAAAATCCTACTTAACTATTTTAATTTATTTTAATTTAAGAAAATATCTTAGGTTTGGAAGTTTCGTAGATAACCTCCTCAACTTTAAAAAGTTGATTTAACCCCCTTAAACTTTTCTCACTTAAGCCCCCAAAAACTAATATCATTAAGGCTGACATATCCCTTAATCATTAAAAAAATTATTTGATCTGAGATGCAAGCCTAGAGGAGGGGGGGTCGAATAGGATTGTTGTTGTTTTTCACCAAAAAGCAGAATATGCAGCGGAATATATCAAATAAAAATGAAAAACAATAGAAAGCAAACTAACTATCATCAAACCCAACCAACCAATGCCACACGAGATTTTATAGTGGCTCGAATAAGCAATCCTACGTCCACTCTTTCTTCTCACGAAGGGGCTTCCTCACTATAATAAGAGTTCACCTGAATCATAAATCCGATTCAATAGGCTTACAAAACCGAAATCCTAGTTTCTCTCAAACTAGTCGTCTAACCTAACTCTTCACAATGAGTACCTCCTAGCCCTAGCTAATCCCAACTCTCATTTCAACCGGCTTGAGTACGTCGTAAAAAAAGTTTAAAGTAAAACAAATCACAAACCAATTAAGCTCATAATAAAGAACGATCTTACAACCCTTTCGATAAAATAAATCGTCCTTCAAAGAATATAAGCAAAGCTTGATGTAGAACGGTAATGAAGATCAATCCAAGGGCAACTCTTATCGGTATGAAACGATCCGAAGATGTGCGCGATGAGTAAGAGTTTGACGAGGCATCGAGGAATCAAAAATCTCTTCTTGATCTCTCAATAGCAAAACCCTAGAACTCCTCATCCCCCTCTCTCTCTCTCCCCCTCCTCTCTCTCTCTCTCTCTAAGTTATTATCTTACAATTAGGCCAAGAAAGAGATCTCCCAAACTTTGTAGAGGTTGGCGATAATATAAGTGACAAACGACTATGATTGAATTATAAAAAACTGCACCAACCAACTTTACCATTAATGGTGCCTCTCGACCATCGATGGTGTCGAGAGACAATCGATGGTTGAGAAGCTCATCAATAATATTTATGTCTCTGGACTTTTGCCCATCGATGGATCATAGTACTATCGATGGTCATCATTCATCATCGTTGGTCAATGACCTAACATCGATGGTAATGATGCTGAAATCAGATTTTGAGCTGATTTTTGCACCTCTACATGTCTCATACCTGTATTTACTTGTACTACACCACATCAAACCAATATTAGTATCAAATGAGAGTTTGTTATTACTCAAACAAGAGATATTATATGGGCAACGTCCTAACAATATCTCCCTTTTGATAATAACAAATTTAAAATTTAAAATACCGAAAGATATGCATGTTTGAGATATATATTTTGCACGAAGATATACAAATACACTCTCATGCAACTAGAAATAATATGCAATGTTTTCGCTACATTCATGCATTCATGAGAAGTGTAAACAAGCACAGGTATTATAAAGCTCCCCCTAAAATAATGCAATGAGTGCTTCAAAAAAAAATCTAAAAGATCAAAACATGATACCACTTAGTCAAAAACTCCACTCATGCAAAAAAAAACTCATCAAATTTTACCAAACACTCCCCCTTTTGTTATTATCAAAAGTGAAAAACACACTAATGGAAGAACAACTTATACTAGTTCACAAGATAAAATTAGGTATATCAATGTGATAAAAAATATAAGGGATCAAAATTAATCACAAGATACATGAACACGAGAGAAAACACGTCAAAATGCATACACGAAAAGATTAAATATCATTGTAAAGTGAGTAAAAATAGATAGTGAAAAGACTTATACTAGTTCATAAGATAAAATGAGGTATATCAAGGTGATAAATGAGCAAAAATAAGACTCGTGCTATCTCAACCTTAAAGACTAAGGATCAAAGTGTCACCCTATCACCTCAGTCATACAAGACTTAGGAAGAAGAACGATATTGTTTGGCAGACGATTCACACCATCTCCAAATATATATTATATTCAGTACAGGATGGCCCATTGAGATATACACAAATACAAATCCATGAGTGTGGGTTTTTGACCATCTTTTAACAAATACACTCGAGTTTGTGGATTTCACAAGAGTTGAAGAGAGTTTTCTGAGATAACCCCGTAGTTGATGGGGAGTTTTTCTAAAATTAACCTAGCATTTCGGGGTGGAAAATGATCGAAACAAATCGAATACTAAAGTGTTCATATTTGTGTTTGTTTAAATTGTCAAATTCAAACCGAATTGAATATCTATATCTAGAGTTTTCGAATTCAAACTCGAAGCCTTCAGATTTTATAAATATTCATAAATATTCATGAATATTTATCGAATGTCAAAGTTTATCCATTCGCTAAAGAATTTGATTTTCAAATAGTATTTAAATTTATAAATAAAAATTTTTCCTTTATAATTATGGAGAATATATATTTAATTTGAACATTTCATTAGAAAACTGATTTAAGATTCTTTTAAGTCTCTCAAAATTAGTATATAGAATATAAATAGAAAATTTTAAGTGGGTTGAAATAATAGCATCATGTGCATAATAATACAAATAATAAGCGATCAAATTTTAAATAATTATTTGATTAACAAATGAATCGAATATAGACTTGGTTAAATTCTATTCGTTAATGAACTTGAATATTAAAATTATTTAGTTAGTATTAAATGAACTACCGAATTGATTATAATTAAATAGTTATTCAACAATTAACAAACCTTTTGTTAATTATTTGGTTAGTTTCCGCCCCTACGAGTATTGATTGGTAGGAGTATTTCGACTGTTTTTTGTCCAGCAAGAGTACGCCAATGAAAAACCTAATTTGAGCTGGACTTTTCGACGCGTTAAAAAAAGCAAATAAATAGTAGAATTACTACTTGGTATGTATCATAAAAACCTAGAGATGTCAAAACAATAAGAACAATGTAATTCTCCCTATAATTAATAGACTGAACCACAAGACCATTACATTATTGTAAAACTGAGGCTCATGTTATGTATCATACAATTGCAGACAAACCCCGTGTAATAAAGTTTTTGTTACCATTTACCTTTCAGCTGACGGTCAAGAAATTATGAGGGTTTCTGATATTTAGCCATAAACGTACGACTATTTATAAAATTTTACAACGATGTACAATTGCGCATGCTAACCTATAAATAATAAATTTTCTAATGTAATATATATAGTTCAATCACCTTGATGATATTTAAGTTTTTAGTAAATTATCTGTTTTATAACATCAAATTATGTAAACGTTTTATTTTTGCTAACTCATGTTAATTACTTTGTCCAGGACTCAATAAAAGAACTACTGAAACTCAAATCTTGCTCAAATTCAAACTTGTAACCCAATTGGTATAGTACAAGTAAAAATGTAGTCGTGGATTACAATTGTTCGAAGCTCTATGGCAATTATTACTTTAACTATCAAATTAAACCGAAAAATTCATGAAATAAGCATCAACAAGATTTCGTCAAATCAAAAAAATACAAAAACAAAACTCTAAAAAAAGGAGAAGCAAACAAGAAATCAACACTATGCCAATCTTGTCTTTATCTTCTCGTCTATGGAATTTTAAAGAAAAAATATATTATGACAGTAACATCTCATGGGCCCTGAGATAATCAAAGATGCCAAGTTTCTTGGAACATTATTTCTTCAAAGAACATGTTTTTATTTCAAAAATTAAGCTGCAAATTGTGCTTACTTTTAAAATTTTAAATGATGCCCGTATCAGTTACAGTCTACAGACTAATAAAATATCAAATTGAAGACAAGAATGACTAAAACTATCTTATGTAATTAACACATTCATGAGGTATTCAAAATATTTGTCATGAAGTTTGCAACAAGATTTCTCTGTTTTGCTCGGAAAGCTCCCTCGGTTTTGATAAATATTTCGAAGTTTTATTCCAAAGCAAACCACGGTTAATTTTCTGATTGTAAATTTCACAAAAACCCCCTTAAAATGTTTTATTTTGAGATAACCTGCTTGATATTTAATTCAAAATAAACCCTTAACTTTGATGGGTTTTGCACATAACCCTCTGAACTTTTTTCATTCTACTAATTATCAAGTCTAACATGTGATGTACAAAACACATGATAAAAGTAAATAAATAAATAAAATTTCTCTCAAACCTTTAAAAAAAGTTAAGCTTTAATTATTTTTATTCTTTTCATTAATTTTCTAGCATTAGGGGTTTTCACCTTTTCTTCATCATGTGCTTCTCATGCGACAAATTAGACCTGACCATAAAAGTTTACGGCGTTAAGTAAGCAATCTTCAACTGGTTTAGTGAGAAGAGAAGACGTTCAAGGGGATTATGCGCCAAACCTCTCATGGTCAAGGAGTATTCTGTGAAATTAAATAGTTAAAAGGGATTATCTCCACACACACAAAAAAAAAAACAAAACAAAACCGAAACTAAGGAAGGTTTTATGAAATTTACCCTTATTTTTTTATTTTAGTTTACATGTTATCATTACGTGTACTCATATGCACCCTGTTCACATTTTTTTGCGTTCATTTCCATGCCCAAAAAATAATGGGCCTTATTCGGGCCTAATCGGCTCGTCCCGCAACCCTTACAGGCCTAGCGACGGGTCATTTTGTCCCGTAGCCTACAAAGAAGAAAACAGGGCGGTCTTGCCGTGTTGACCGCAATATTAAAATGTAAAACTTTTTATTCATTTATTTATTTATTTTGGCTAAGGAAAACTTGGTTAGATGATTGCCAGCACAAGGGGAAAAAACTGCCAGAGTATTCAAAAATGAGAACGTTCAACTGGGAGCAAAACTAACCATCCATTCTGATGGACCCCAATGGGTAACGTCGTTTTTTTATTGAACACACAAAATTATTTCTTGAGCAAATATTTTTTAAAAAATCATTTCTACAAAAGCTACGAAAATATTTGGAAAAACTTTTGAGAGCTAGAACTCTATTTCCTATTAATGGGTGGCAAACAACTAAACAGCCTCGGATGGGGGAAAATATCAAGTGCATTGGAGTCCATTATATTAAATGTGCATTAAATGAATAACAATTCTTGTATTATTAGATTTCAAGATTCATGTACAGATTTAAAGATTGACATCTTGTCGGTGCATATTTATTGTTATAAACCATTCTTATTGGATACTTCTTCCATAAAGAAATATTACCATTTTTTTTTTGATAACGCCTTTGGCGCAGACGGCAATCGAACCAAGGCCCCCCAAACAACCTCGGATGGGGGAAAATATCAAGTGCATTGGAGTCCATTATATTAAATGTGCATTAAATGAATGACAATTCTTATACTATTAGATTTCAAGATTCGTGTACAGATTTAAAGATTAACATCTTGTCGGTGCATATTTATTGTTATAAACCATTCTTATTGGATACTTCTTCCATAATGAAATATTACCATTTTTTCTTTTGATAACGCTTTGGCTACAGCATCTGAATCCTAGACCCCCAATGAGCGACAAGGCCATTACGCTGACCCTTGCAGCCCTAAATGAAATATTACCATTTAAAAGCATGTTTTTGGAATACTCTCGTTTTCTTGGTGGAAGAATTGGATCCCAAAATAGGAGGCAGTAGTAGGCATAAGTTTTGATATACTTGTAACTAACCGGTGAAATTCTTGTTAACTGTTAAAATTGCACACAAGATGCCATTCTTTTGCTTTGGAACCCGCGGAGTGTACGATGATAGAGTACTTATAAGTGAAACATAGTGCTTGGTTTTTTTTGTTTTTTTTTTTTTCGGTACAAAGCATAGTGCTTAATTTTTTTCCTAAAAAAAGTACTTAATTCTTCCTTTAATTAATTTCAATAACGCCCAATATTAGCGTTCCAAAAGTACCTTTTGGCATTCCTGAAGAGGAAAATGCATATCATAATGCATCGTCTTAAATGCATGTAATTAAGATGCCAATTTTATTAGTTTGTTTAATAGTTTTATTTATGATCGTTAATTTTTGTTATATAGTAAATATAAATTGTATAAGAAAAAATGTTACTGAAAGTCGATTATATGATTTGGTTACGGTAAGTAGGAAGAGAACGGATCTAGTAAAACTGACAGACCTAGCAGAATGATTTGAAGTTTTAGATTAATCATGTGAATAAATTCAACACTTGTTATACGATCAACATGCTATTTTTATATTTAGAATGAACAATATGAGAATTTGGTGTTTCGAAATAAACTCAACGATTAAGTTAATACTCTTTGTTACTCAATTATACGATCAATACTTTTTTTTTATAACATAACCCTACACTCGAGTAGACGCCTGACTTGGAATGGCATGACTGCTCGATTCAGATTCTAGATAATTATTTTTACTTTTGTTTTCTTTCTACCCCCTTTTTTACTCTATACCCCCCTCACCCCCTGCCCGCTCTTCTTTCTTTATGTTTATACTAGTATTAAGCTCGTGCGTTGCTGCGGGTATTATTTACCAAGTTATATCTATCGCCAAATTGATAATATGGTTTTTATATATAACTATTTATAAAAACTTCAGTGATATTTTTTACTATTATTTACAGTGAATTTTCAAACCGCTTAATAGAATAATACATCAATTAGTAAGTTTCATCAATTTTCTATATAGACCCAAAAAGATTTATATTTATGAAATGTCCGTAAAAGTTAAATTCATTATTTGCAAGAACAAAAAAAGATATGAACATTGTTTTCGAGATTAAAAATATTCCTTCAAACTTGAAGAATGGATAAAGGACCAAAAATTCATCAGAACGATAGAGCATGTTTAAAATTTAAAAATTAAACTGTACATGAATAGTAATTATGGAACAAATCATTACAATACTGAACGATATGGCTAAGGATGAAAATTTTCCTATAGAATAAACAATAATTTTAATAATCTGAATCATCTTGTAGAAAGAACAAGATTTACCGTAGTATGAATAGTAATTTTGAGGTTTTCCTTTAAGTTAAAAGTAGGAGATATATCGTTTCCTCTAATAAATTAATAAAGTTATTGGACCTTGCCCCAGTTAATTGAGAAAAAAAAATTCACCACTATCATATTAGAGTTCCATACATGTATTGAAACCAGGTGCAATAATGGGTCGGATCCCACGAAAGATGAGCTTGTGCATCAACAATTATGACTTATTAATTTATAGGAATCACTTTTGAGAATTTCATTTTGCTAAGAGAGTTGGAATCGATCTCAGCTTTCATTGAACCCAAGCTTGATGACCTGTCATTTGAGACCATTCAATACAAAACTACACTCCCAATGATATCACCAAGACAAGCTGCAGGGTTATCCTTAAAACTAGTTATAATGAACAAAGGCATATCAAATGAAAAGTTTGGGGGACATAATCTTTGTGGATGATATTTTCCTATAATAGAATTGAGAAGATTCTCTTCACTACCAAAAGGCAAGTGAAGTGTGATCGCTACTTGATAGCACAACACTCTAGCTTAGTAGTGTTGTATTATTATTTGCTTACAATATTGTTGTACATTATTATGGGAATATTACTTTCCAACTAATCAAGGTTAGTTTACAAAAGCTTATATACTTTTTTATTAGATAAGAAAAACGAGGTTTGATTCCTAAATCTATATATTTTTTGGTAAAGTCAACCAAATCTTAACCTCACCAAATCTGAACCTCCAGCCTCTTGGGCGCCCCAAAAAAACCCCATACAATTTTTTATTTTTTTATTTTTTCAACATTATGCCCCCTAACGGGTCAATTGAGTTTCTCTGAAATGCTATCAATTTTTATGGGTTTTTCTAAAAATAATGTTGAAATTAGGCTTTAAACATAAAATCTATACAGTGATTAAAGTGTACAGCTTTTTTCTTTGGTAGGCCATTTGTTAGAACTGGAAAGACCACAACTAACTTAGAAGAACTAGACTGATCTACCTGCACCCATTTGACTGGAAATGATTAATCTGCATCTTACTACATTTCTAATGAGACTAAATTCTGTTTCATGCATTTTGGCTAATCAAACTCACAATCAAATAGATGTGAGACGCTCCTCAACATGATTCAAGACGAAATTACTCAGATGCTTGAATCACTTTAGAACAAAAATAGTATAAAATTTTACAATTTACTTCATACAATTTATCTAGAGAACCCGAGTTTAGAGTCCCAGTCCAATCAAATCTTTCAAACAAATCAACATACTTATCAGACAACGAGACAAGCTCTGATCTGAACAGATGTTCTGCTAAAACTCTATGGGACTAATGAATTGCTGTAATACAAGAAATGTGGTACAAAAAAGATCTACACTAAATAACATTAAAACTTTCAAACAACAAAAGCTATAGAACAACTGGGGGGGATCCAACAATCAAAGTATAAATCAGAGAATTCCAAGTATCAGGCAATCCTGGAAGACACCAATGGCTACAATCCGCAAATATCTCAGGCTGCTTTCGCTCTTCATCGGTTAAGAGCGTCTTTGCCCTCACAGTGTATATAGATGTATGTGCTTCACGTCGATACTCTGATAACCGTGTAATATTGAGATATTTGACTGGAGTTTTCATTTTCTCTATAGTTTTCTCTACTATAGATATCATTGATTGTTTAAATGACTGTCTGTAAGTTTCGTTGGTGATTGGATGACTCTGGTTGTAACACCAGTTCAAATTATACCTGCAATTATTCAGACATTTAGGTAAAAGTAAACAAATCAAGTATTTGTTTGGCGACAATTGTAAAATCATTTGTAGTTAGTAAGTTAGCCTCCACTAATTAACTTGATGGTAGACATGGATCTGAAGTATTTGTTGTAGCCAAATTGGCTGCAACAAGTTTTGTATTTTTTTCTACCAAATGAAATGTAATTACATGTCCTAAATATTAGAAATTTGGGTGCAACATTTACGTACCGCGTATGTTGAGGAGAGATACTGCGAAAGAAAACCCTCGTCTTGTTTGGATTCACCATTCGATCAATCCAACTCGCCCAAGTATTGAGTCCAGTCTCAAATGCTGAGTCCCCATCCATCTCTACAACCAGCTTTCCTTCATGCTCATAATAATCCCACCTGCAAATAAATTTAAATTTCAGTCCAATACATAAGAGACGCAAATATTAGATTGTTATTGGATATTTGAGTTAAAACCCCACGTTTTGGTTCTCCCCTGGTGAGTCCACCAGTGGCCAGTGTTGAAAACCAAGACATCGGCATCTTGCCATTTCCAAGGTTCTACAAGCTCGTTGAGCTTCAACACTTTTGATCCGTTCTTCGTTTGGTCTGCTTTTATTAGAAACGGACTCCAGAAGAATTCCAGAGAGAAATCATAGTCCTTGCATTGTCAAAATAATTACGGATAAGTTAGTATTCACCAATTTGGAATTTGATTAATAGTACTAATTTGAAAATTTAATGGAAATATTTGAATGTTGCATGTATTCAGAATCTTGTGTCTGTCAGCTTTATGCAAAAACAATTAAGTAGCAACCAAGAAGTTAGTAATTTGAAAAAAAAAATGAATTAAGAAACTATGGATCATATTAATTATACCAGAGCTCGAAAGATTTTGTAGGTGTCTGTTAACTTGATAAATGTTCGCGATGGTTGATCAATAGATGAATAGAGGAGACATGTCAACGACTCCCACTGGTTTCTATTAAGAGAATCACCGACAATTGCCACTCTCTTCCCTCTCAATCTCTCAAGCATATCAGTCCCATTAAACCTTCAAATTTACAAAACTACACATTAAAATTATATAAAAGTTTAATTACGTACTTACTTAAACCAAGATATATAATTAAGTTAATGTTCAATTCGTACCTTGGTATCTCACAACCTCTTGGTTTCCACCTCCAATGCTCATAGTCGGAGTCTGGCCTCCCATTTTTCTGGCAAACTACTTGATCACTAAGAAAAGGACATTGATAATAATGATACAATGGATAATTCTTAGGATCATAAACCCACACCCCATCAAAAATATCACACTCCTCTTCTTCTTTTATCAACGCCTCCAATTTTCCATTAGCACTACTATTCAACTTCAAAGAGACCTCCATCTTCTCTTGTGTAGACGAAACTATATCGATAGTAGTATTGAGTTGTGAAGATGAAATATTTTTGGGAGACGAAATTTTTTGAGATGAAATATTTTGAGGAGATGACATGATAGTGAGCTCTCCGTAGTACTCTGTGATCGACACGTTATAATTATTGGTGAAGCCTAAGCTTCTAAGAGATGAAACAATGGTGATGATATTTTGGCCTTGATCATGGTAGAGAGAGAGGAGGATGAAGCCAAAAAAGCTGGCGAAGATGCAAAGAGACCATCTCCTGTTGATGACTGAGTACTCCATGAGAGCTTAGTTTGCTTCTCTATTCTTCGATAAACTAATTAAGGACGTGGTGTTTATAAACTAGCTAAGTCAAAATCTGAATCCTATTAGGTACTTTACTATATAAATACAAACACCCACCACTTTCAGAGAAGTTTGCCATAATTATGGGGGGTAAAAAATAAAGCTCCTATTCCAACGATGAACCCAATTGTTAATTTTCTCCAACAACCACTAGATCCAATAAGTTCAAATAATATATTCTCCGGAACTGTCTTCTCCCTAAAGATAAGATGGTTACTTTTGTCAACTTGGTATCATTTAGAGTGCAGCGTAATTAATTTGGTTATATTTTTAAGGGAGCAGTACTGGTGCTTAAGGTTCATGGCCCATAAGAAAGTGATGAGTTGTTTCCGGATTTGTTAGCTTAAATTTGAGCTGGTTGACAATTTTTTATATTATATATGTAAATTGGTTAGTTGCACATACTTATAGTAGACAAAAGAGAAAGTGGGGGCTTGAAATTGATTATTTTAGGGCTTCAACATGTGCACAATGTGAGCATAAGAAATACCAAGTTA
Organism: Asparagus setaceus; assembly: GCA_012295165.1. Classification (NCBI taxonomy): domain Eukaryota; kingdom Viridiplantae; phylum Streptophyta; class Magnoliopsida; order Asparagales; family Asparagaceae; genus Asparagus; species Asparagus setaceus. The sequence continues at coordinate 66,010,607 of CM022705.1, read as the reverse complement.
GCAGAGGGAATCAAATTTGCATGAACACACTGTAAGGGAACAAATCCAACGAAGCTAACGTAATTAAAAAGGGTTATTTGCGTATGTATAACCCTTAAATCGTGGGTATTTGCGAAAATACCCTCCAAATCTTAGCATTTGCAAAAACTGCCCCGTCAAATCATCAATTTTGGAAAAAATTACCATCAAAGCAATTAATCATTAAGTTTGATAAGCTAATTTGTAATCGCAATGTAAAAACTATCAGCAAAATAGTTAAATTTTAGCACCACGTTAATGTTTTGTTGATTTTAAGGGTATTTCTCACAAAGTTGGTGATTTGAGGGTAGTTTTGTAAATACTAAGATTTAGAGGGTATTTTTACCAATACCCATGATTTAAGGGGTATATATGCAAATAACCAAATTAATTAATGTATATGTGTGTGTTGGGTTTTTTTTTTTGGGTGTGGTGGGGGGGGGGGTGAGAGAGGGTGATTATGCACATACATATACATAGACTATAATCTCACATTTTGGTAGCATTAAGAAAGAGTAATGGATATAAATAGAAAGTTGGGTTCCTAGCTTCTATTAAGGCCCACTATCTCTTGGTTGGATATTATATCTCTCTCAGCAAGTGATGTCGAGTTACACCAATTTAATCCATCCACCCAGATGGTATGTAAAAGATCTAATATGGTCAATTTTTTGGTTCTGTACATGTTTTTATTTATTTATTTATTTTTAGTCTTTGTGAGATTTAGAATGCATAGATTATAATGATGTGTCTAAATCACTAATACAAATGGTTGACATGTATTTTAATAGATAGATATGAAACTCTTATTTACATGCATATTCTCACTTTTGTAAGTTTAACTATTTTCTTTCGATAAATTTTAGCCTAATGTCCTTTCTCGAAATGCATATACATACACATCACTTTTGAAAAGGATGCAAAGATTAAGAAAGACCGCAATCAACCCTCTATATCCTATCTATCACGATATAATTAACTAAGTTTCTAACCAATATAATCTGAAAAGGACCCTTAAGGATGTGGGATTATACAATCAATAATAATGTACCATATGAGAATAAATTTATATACCACCTTAGACAAGGGCTCTAAACCAGTATGGACAACGTATATCTGTATATCTAATAACCAATGGAAGCGTGTAAGGCCGTAAATTGTTAGTAAAATTTCCGCTTTACGATGATTGATGGGATTAATCGGTAGCAACGTTGTGACTCCTCTTGAACTTTTAGGTTAGTTTTAGAAAACCCTCTTGAACTTGTTAGAGTTTTTTAAAAAAAGTTTTCCAAAATCTAGGCTAAGTTTCAAACTATATATATGTTATAGTATCTATTTTAATAACAAAGATACACTATAGCCTAATGGTTAAAATCTTTTTGAACAAATCATAGGTTACGGGTTTAAGGACTCATTTAATCTAATAATTCGCCATAAGTTTAGTATTGGACTCGGACTCAGACTCGGGTCGTGGATCGGGGCTAATCGGGTTGAGGTGCTGTTATGGTGAAATGGGCGCTCTGTAGGTGCATTTTGCACTTTGTGTGTTGGCATCGATGTGCAGAGGTGGCGCCTTACCGGCACACTATTGGCAACAATGTTGGCCGCAGTGCCCGTTTGAGTCCAATTCTGTGCTAGACCGAGGAGGTCATAGTCCGAAGTCAGACCGAGAAGGTCGCTTAATGCCTGAACTTGATCAAGGAGTCCAATTCTGTGCTAGACCGAGGAGGTCATAATCCGAAGTCAGACCGAGAAGGTCGCCTAATGCTTGAACTTGATCAAGGTGATCGTGAAGGGCATGGTTGGTTCACACCAGTACACTCAAGTTGTTGTTCCTAGAAGCAATTCAGCTTTGGGATTCTTGCATCAAAGTAGGCCGAATGGTACTTTAAGTTCAGCGTTTTAGGACGCACAGTGACTTGAACCAGTTTTCGACAGCAAGTATTTTAGGAAGGTTTAGATTCCCTGTCTTGATTTTTCCCTTTTGTTCTAACATAACTTAATTTAAGGTTTTTGCACATAACCTCCTTGAACTTTTTTTAATTTCACAAAAACCCTCATGAACTATTCTCATTGGACCACCCCACCTGTAAATGGTAGATAACGAAAATATCTTTAGGAGAGGGGGAAACAGGTTAATTTAGTTATTTGCCATTTACATTTGACTTATGCACCCCCCCCCCCCCCCCCTAATTGTGGGTTTACCCCCCCAATTGTGGGTTTATAGGCTTGCAGTGGGAAAAGTTTAATAGGTTCATATGGGTTTTCTGAGATAAAGAAATTACGGGAGTTATGCGCAAAACCCTCAAGGTCTATGATTTTTTTTTTGGGGGGGGGGAATTAACCGTCAGTTTTTCCTATCATTGTTGTAAATAAATAGGTGGGTTTTGCCTACTTGTGCTTGGTCACCATCTCCTGATTTTGACTATTTTTCATTTTTTATTTTTGTCGGCCAAGAAAAAATTGATTACATCATGAGGGGGACATAAACCTTATACTATAAACAATAATATTGCTGTTAACACTACTCTATGTGTGTCAAGTGGTACGTATCACGTGACTCATGCATATGATAGTATCATTCGGAGGAGTGTTTCTACTGCTAATGGTGATTACTACTGGAAGATAAATTAATTTAAACACGTCAAAAGAATCAGAACAATATTAATATCTGTGAATCACAATAGTATACCAAAAGAAAACTACTTTCAGCTGTGAAGAGATAGAAATAAGCGAAAACTTTAGAACGTCAAAGGAATCAGAACAATATTAATATCTGTGAATCACAATAGTATTACAATTTTTAAACATGATCCTGATGTTGGATTAATTACAAATACACCTCATGTACAATGTAATATTAGTCATTTTCATGTGGGTGTCACATGACATCAATGTTCATAAAGAAGGCATCTGATATTTCAATGTGTTGCATAGGAGCCCCCTATTCTCTCATTGGTGTCGAACAAGTATCCCTTAAGACAGAACAATACGGACAGTGAAGAGATAACTCGGCTTGAGCATGAGGAGATTTTAGTGTTAATTAAAAAAATAGGCCTGATAAGTGGCTAACCGAGTATAATTATAGGGGATGTATATGCAGTTAACCCTATAATATAAGTCAATTTAAGCTAACTTAATTAGTAACTTCAGCAGGAAACAATTGAATCAGTTCCAGTTATGAGATACTTAATACCTTTACGATGGCATTTAAGTAGTCAACCAAACATTTAGCTTCAACTTGTAATTTTAAACAAGAACCATAGCTGAATCAAGAAGCAAAAGAACATTACTTGTATTGACCACAGATGATGCCTTCACCAGCTATACCTGATTTTGAGCCTCCAGCATCTGAAATCGTCGGCACTAAGCTTAAATTAGATTTAATAAGTCAATGGTTTTTGTTTATCAGAACTATGATGCTTTATCTTGATTCCAAATCTCTAAATGAGCTGAAGACTTGATCCAATAAGTCTATGATCTTTATTTCAGGGCTGTGATGCTTCACCTTGATTCCAAAGATGATTTATCGACTAAATAATTTCTATCTTTATATAACTGAAACAAAATGTTCAGAAAATATATTAACCAAAGAAAATAGATAAAAGAAATAGAACAAGAGGGAGAAATACATTAAATATAGGATTTGATTAGCCAAATCTAGTATCACTATAAAATGAAAGAAAGAAACAGAAGAATGAAAGGGAAGATAATTTTTTAATTATGAATAGTTATAATTTGATTAGGATTACTAAATATTTAATATTTAATTATTAGAATTTCCTAATTAGGGATGGTTTTAATTTGATGAAGATTAGATGAAATAGGATCAGATGTCCATAGAATAATTATAATTTGATTAGAATTACTAAATATTTAAAATTTAATTATTTATTTAAAAAATATTGAATAGTTTATTATTAGAATACATAAATACTAAAATGTAGATTCTATTATGGCAAATCCAGATAGGCGTACCATACAAGATGGGCCGATTCCGCTCGACCATAGCCCATACATTCCAATCACCGGCCCTTGTGTTAAGCGGCCAACAAAATTACGATGTGGATTGTTGTAGTTAAATAGGCCTTAAACACTTTATAATTTGCATGACTTGGGGCGGCTCCACGTGTAGGGAAGTGGTGTCAGGTACGCCGCTTCCCTTGGGTTCTCTCATAAGTCTCATATACAAGCAAATATCACTTAGGGCTTTGATTTCCATATGGGCCCCATACAAGCAAATGAAGCTCGGATCAAACAAAATTGTTGTGCTGCCTATTCAACCCAGCCAATAGAATCAATAGATAAAGAGATAATGTAGGACCCACTTGAGATGTATTAGTTTATCTACATAAAGGGTTGAAAAGAGTTCTCTTCATAAAATTACAACAGGTTCCACATATTTTATGGGTTGAAGTTATTAAAGTATGATTATATATTTGATAATGTTACCAATTATGAGTACTTTTTTCCAAACTATGAAAATTTGTAGGAATTGTAGACATTTTAGTTATAATTATATGGTGACACCATTTTCCATAAATCCTAGATCCGTCATTGGTACTTATATGCTGTATTTTTTTCTTTACAAATCCATTATTGTTTGCCAAAGTAGCAGTTCACTGTCTTATTTTAGTTAAATATTGGAAAATTTCCATTGAATGGTGAAATTTTCTTCTAAAATTTGCCATGTGATTTGCGCATGATAAAATTTGGTTAACTATATCCCTAAAGTTTATTGAGTCAAGAGTAAGAACTAATATCAAGCCAAATTCAAGTGTGAGTAGAGTACATAAGGTTGAAAATGGATATTTTTTTCATAAAATACTTTTTTTCGTTGAAACTACCAACTTTCCTGTTTGGCAAAGGGTTAAGAAAGAGAGATTAAGGAGAAGGATTAATGAAGTTAGCCCATTCGATAACCCGAAGGACTAAATTATTAATCCGTTAAATAAGTTTTATTTTAGCCTTTGTGATCAGTTTTAGTGTTTGGGAATAATGAGAATTTTGATAATTTTCTTTATAAATAGAGGGTTTAACTCTGAATCCTTCTAAATAGGAGTATTAGTAAACCCCTCATTTTGAGGGGTTAACTTATTTTAATCCCTCTAGATGGGTTAACTTAACCCTTATGCATTTTTTACGTTTGATAAATTATGGAGAGTTAACTCACTTTAACTCTCGTATAATTTTTTTGTGTTTGGCTGGTTGAGAAAAGGTTAAGTCTCATTAACCCCTCACTTAACCTATTGCCAAACGGCACTTTAGGGTATAATTGACCAATTCTTATCGTATCCAAGTAACACAGAAAAGCTTTCTGTTTCCCCTGCTCTCTTTATGTTAATTAACTTCTCGGGCATCTTGCCTTGGTTACTAATATAATTTTTACCACTACCATATTAAAGTTCTATACATATATTGAAACTAGAACTGGAATAAGTTATAGAATAAATCTATATGGTATTAATCAATTAGAGCTTTTATTGGGATAAAATTTTAAGGCGCTATTCAATTAGAACTGATACAAAGTAGGACTGTGATAATTGTAAAAAAATTATCCCACTTTTCATCCGTTGTATATAGAAAATATTAGTTCTAGTTTCTGAATTTATCCCACTTTTAATAGTAGAACTAAACTGGAATAAATTTGTTCTCTTGTATATTACTGTTATGGTCATAACCACTAACCAGTGATCAATGAGAGAAGCCAAACGCTGATCTGGACGGACGCTTGTTTACCAATGAGAACCGACACGAACCTCCACACCCAACCCACCGACCGGCCTGCATTTACCGACCCTGTCATGATCCCCTAGACGGCTATCGCCATAGCCGACGCGAGAGGCGGTACGGGTCGGCCCATCGACAACCCTCTCCCGCGGACGACGCGAAAGGCGGTAACGGTCGTCCGCCCGGCCAATTGACCACCTCGTAACTATTCCACGTCGCTCGTCCCCCCGGACGACATGGGGGCGACTAGCTATCACCCTCCAACCGCTAGCCCGTTCGGACGACGCGAAAGGCGGTGTTAGTCGTCCTTCCAACCCGTCGCTCCTTACGACCCCTTCCAACAAGTTGCCGACCTCTCCGAACAACGTGGAACGAATCCAGGCCTACCCCTCTCGGCCACTCGTCCTCTAGAGCGACACACCAGGTTCTCCCAATCGTCCCCTCGGTGAATCATCAGGGGCGTCCTAAAGGGCGCATGAGTCGGCCACCCGACCACGGCTCCCTTCTCTCGCCCCACGTGATTCCCCCCACTCAAACGACGGTTATACGGTACTCGAGCCCATCAGCATCGCATTAAATGCGCTGACAGCCCCTTAATTCCCCCATCTCTCACAGTATTTAAGGCACCTCGGACCCATGCAGCTACAGGCGTCGCCAGTCCCATCCCATTAATAGCGAATAGACCATACCATCCCTCAAATTACCCGCGATTTGACACCTGTAAAGGCCAGCCACCCTGGCAGGCGGAGAGGTGTTCGGCCAATCATCGGCTCACACGTGGAGGGGGAGGGCTGACTCACCGGTGGTTCCTAAACTAATGAAAAGACGGGAATACCCTCTCAACCCTAACTATAAAGAGCAACGTGAACAGCTAACGAGGTAAGCAATCTTCTCTGAGTGAATTCCTGCTCCACCAGATTATCAGACATTACTAACTTGACCGTCGGAGGAACCACCGGAGATCCCAACTCCGCCTCTTCCGCAGGTCCTTCTTTTGTTGTAGGCGAACCCTCTGGCTGGAGTCAGCGCTGCCGGGCTTTAGGAGAGAAAGCGGACTCCGCTCTCTTAAGAACTAAACTCATCCGAGGTTAGTGACTGTGATTATATACATCAACAGTTTGGCGCCCACCGTGGGGCTTCCTTTCTTCTTCTTGCAGCTATGTCCAGCGGCGATGATCTTTCCGGGTCAGGGAACCTACATGCGGGCTATGTCACCCAGGCCCAACTCCAGGAATCCACCGAGAAGATCACCCAAGCCATGCAAGCCACCATGCACGCCCAGTTCCAAGCTTTTGCAGCTGACCTCTTCACTCGCCTCCCTTAGCGGCGAGCCCCATCAACAACAGCGGGCCGACCTTCCGCCGGCCGCCATTCCACCGCCGGGGCGCCCATCAGCCAGGGAGGATCCTGCTCTCGGAGACTCCCCACCTTGACAAGTCACGGAGGGATCACCGAGGCGCCACCTCACCCCGCCAGGCGGCCGGCACATGGCGCCGGTTCTAAGCGCCGCCCTAGCATTCGACCTCACCGATGAAAGCTTCTCCCAGCCACGGTACGCCTCCAGACTCTTACACTGCCTCGCAGCACTCCTAATCACACCAGCGTACCGGCGACTACAATCAAGTGTACCGGCCGGTCGCCGACGCTTCGAGGGAGCACCCCTTCACCGACTCCATCATACAAGCGCCGGCCGAGAAGTTCAAGATGCCGACGATGGACAAGTATGCGGGCGGGGACCCATCCGAGCATGTGCAAGACTATTACAACACCATGATCATGATGCAAGCACCGGCGACTATCGCGGCTGCTTCCCGTTACTTTGGCGGGAAGCGCTAAGCTTTGGTGGAACTTCGTTGGAGAAGAAATCCATCGGCGACTTTGGAGAACCGAAGCCTAGCTCATACACCACTTCTTGGCCAATGCCAAGCCCAAAGCGCCCTCCGGTGTGCTCATTCAAACCAAGCAGAGCCGGGCGAGAGCCTCGAGCCTACATTAAGAGGTTTCAGCGAAGAGGCTAGAGGTCGAAGACCAAGGGAGCCAAGTTGCTATGGCGGCTCACGGTGGCGGGGCTCTGACCGGCGACTGTCCAAAGCCCTCAACAAGAAGCCCATCAGAGCTACGAGCACTTGATGTCCAAAGCCCATGCTTATATGAACATGGAAGAGGCGGAAGCTTACAAGATCGCCAGAAATAGGAGTCCAAACAGACGGCCACAACTACCCCAAGACGCCCCCACCAGCATGCAACCTCCTCATCCTCCTCACCGACCACCTATGCCGCCCAACACTCACGCAGCCTAGGCCGGTCCCGCACCCCTGAGAGAAGAGCCGAGGCACATCCCAAGAAATCCTCCTCCCAAGAACAACCGCAATGGTGGGTTCGGCGAGGAGGGAGGATAGAAGCGAGCGCTCCCCTCCAGTGTTCACAGTCCTCAACACCTCCCTTTCTGGGGCCCTGGACAAGGCCCAGAGAGAGGGGCTCCTCCACAAGCCCCCGCCGCCGATGAGGGCGGACCCTAGCAAGAGAGACTCACGGCGATTCTGCAGATACCACCGAGACCACGGCCACGACACCAGAGAGTGCCGTGTTCTCCAGAAGGACATTGAAGACCTCATCCAGAGAGGCTTCTTGAAGAATTTGATCCACCGAGAGCAGCAAGCCAGGAGGGACGACCACCGACCTCGATCTCGGTCCCCTAGGCCTCGACCCGACTTGGAGCGCAGAGAAGCCGGCCAAGGGAGTCGGGGAGTCATCAACACCATCAGCGGGGGTCCGACCTTGGGAGGTGAATCCAATAACGCCCGAAAGAGGTATGCTAGACATGCTTTGCAGGTGAACAGCTGCGACAAGAGGCGGAAGGCCGATGTGCCCATCTCTTTCAGCGAAGCGGACTTGGAAGAGTCGAGGCGCCTCCACGGCGACCCATCGTCATATCACCGACATCCACGGCTTCAAGGTGAAGAGGATCATGATCGACACCGGAGCTCGGTCGACATCTTGTTTTGGATGCGTTCAACCGCATGGGCATCGACGGTCCAAGCTCCGGCCGTCCATAGGTCCCCCGATTGGCTTCACGGGACACTCTCGGCTTCCGAAGGTCGATCACCTTCCCCGATCAGGTCAACCACCATGCCAATCAACCGTCGGCGTCCGGTTCGTGGTGATGGACATCAAGTCGGCGATAATGTCATCTTGGGCGAACCTCTCCACCTCTTGCGGGCCATCCGTCCACCTACCATCGATGATCAAATTCCCGACACCAAGAGGGTCGGACGGTCCAGCGACCGTGGGAAGCCCGAGCTCGCTACGCCTCACCACAAAGGGAAAAGGAGTCGCAACCGCAATGCCCATTGAGAAGGCGGCTCGCCAACTTCGAAGAGAGGGCGGGCGAGAGAACGACTCAGTTGAAGATCTCCACGAGATCCCCTTGACCACAAGAGCGAGAGAGCACTCGGGATCGGGTCCAACCTCGGAACCATTAAGAGGTGCGATAATTGCTTTTCTTTTAGCTAATCTTGATGTGTTTGCTTGGAGTCCGAGGACATGCCGCATTTCGCGGCGTCATTTGCCATGAGCTCTCGTCGACCGACATGTCAAGCCGGTTCGACAAAAGAAGAGACACACAGGGCCCGAGCGGCAAAAGCGGCACCGAGGAGGTCGGCGGCTCGATAGCCGACTTCATTCGGAAGTCCAATACCGAGTGGGCATCCAGCGTCGTCTGGTGAAGAAGTCTAGCGGCAAGTGGAGGGCGTCGTCGACTTCACCGACCTCAACAAAGCATGCCCCAAGGATAGCTACCCCTTCCCGAATTGATCGGTTGGTGGGCCGAGGCGGGGCATCGATTCTTGAGTTTCTTGGATGCTTTTGAGGTTACAACCAGATCCGCATGGCGAAACACGATCGGAGAAGGCGTCCTTCATCACCGAATCGAGGCACCTTTTGCTACAAAGTGATGCCCTTCGGTCTCAAGAATCTTGCGACCTACGAGGCTGGTCAACAAGATCTTCAAGGCCCGGCTTCGGCGCAATGTGGAGGCCTACGTGGACGACATCTTGGTGAAGTCGAGATTGGCAGCCGTCCACATCACCGACTGGAGGAGACCTTCGCCACCCTTCCAGGACTACCGCAATGAAGCTCAACCCGACCAAATGCGCTTTTGGAGTGCGGTCGGGAAAATTTTGGGATTTATGATCACCCAGAGAGGGATTGAGATCAACCCGAGAAGATAGAAGCCATCGGCGACTTCGAGCAGCGCACCATGAAGGACATTCGAAGCTCAATGGGAAGATAGCGCCTTGGGCGCTTCTGTCAAGTCGGCGAGAGAAGCCTCCCTTTCTTCAAAGTTCTCAGAGGGGCCAAAGATCCCAAGAAGAAGTTGGAGTGGACCGAAGAGTGCTGCGCCGCCTTCAGAGAACTCAAAGCATATCTGAGCACCAAACCGCTCTGAGCCAGCCAGTGGAAGGGGAAACCCCAGACAGATTTGGCCGCCTCTCACCAAGCAAAGGAGCTCGGCGTTAGTTAGAGAAGAAGACCACATCCAGGAGCCGGTCTACTATGTCAGCCGGATCTTGAGGGCAGGGGAGTTGAACTACCCCTTAGTCGGGGCACCAGACTCATCACTACGGCTCGCAGATACGCCCCAGCATTTAAGCGATCCTATCATCAGCGGACGAGCCTCCGATGAAGAAATCCTGGGGAGTCCCACCACATCCGGGAGGATGGTGGCGTGGTCGATCGAGCTCAGCGAATATGATGTACAGTTCGAGCCCAGGACCACCATAAAAGCGCAAGCATTGGCCGACTTCCTCGTGGAGTCCACCTCGCCAGATGGCGAAGCAGATGACCTAGCTACTCCTGCTCAATCCATACCCCCCAAGCCGGCCGGGCGAGCCGCAAGACTTCCCGTTCCGAACTCCAGGCCGACTCAAGTCGCCGGTGGGAGTTGAAGGTGGGCGGGTCCTCAAGTGGCGGGAAGCGGGCGGCGTCGTCTGCGACCCAGGGGCGATCCGCGGGCGATCCATCGCCTTCGATTTCCCCGCCTCGAACAATGAGGCCGAATATGAAGCCCTCATAGCTGGCCTACGGGCCGCCCTAGCCTGTGAGCCGAAGCCTAATTAGGCCGGGCCGACTCCGGCTTGGTCGTTCATCAGCAACTAGTACGAAAAGACAAAAGGATGGCCCAGTACCTGAAGATTGTCAAGGACCTACTCCCCCACTTCGCCAACTTTAAGATCATCCAAGTCCCTCGTGCCCGCAACGCACGAGCGGACGCCTTGTCAAAGCTGGCGTCGACCAGTTCCTTGAGTAGCTCCGGACCCATCTTCGCCGACACACTTCCACACTCCAGCATTGCGGAAGTCCCTTCAGATGTCATGCAGACCGACCCTTCGGGGGAATCTTGTTGGGCGGACCCTTTCATCCAATTCTTGACAGTGGCTCCTTACCTACCGACCGGCGGCGAAGAGTTTGCGAGGCGCCCGCCGCTACCTCATGATTGGCGGCCGGCTCTATCGGTCATCCTATCTAGGCGTGGGATGGGGCCTATCTCCGGTGCCTCAGGCCAGCGAAGCCGATTATGTTCTAAAGGAAATCCACGAGGGCACTGCGGAAACCACCGGGGGCAAGAACTCGCCCAGAAGATTATACGCCAAGGATATTACTGGCCGACCATCGTGGCCGACTCCCGGCTCGTCTCCAAATGCAAGAAGTGTCGGTTCTTGGCGGAAATCCCAAGAGCAGCCACGAGCTTACCTCTATCTTCAGCCCTTCCTTTAAGCCCAATGGGGTGGATATCCTGGGCCACTTCCCATTGCTTGAGGCGTAAATTCTTGATAGTCGCCATTGACTACTTCACCAAATGGATCGAGGCCGAGCCTTTGGCGAAGATCGGGAGACCAATATCACCGGCTTAAGCGGAAGTCGATCGTATGCGGTTTGGCGTTCCCGCTCATTCATCACCGACAACGGCACCCGCCCAGAATGGGGAATCCAAGATTTTTGTGAAGAATGGGGATCAAGCTCAAGTTCGCTTCAAGAGCCCACCCAAGTGCAGCGGGCTAGCGAGCGCCAATAAATGCATCCTCCAAGCTTTGAAGAAGAAGGTCGACCAAGCGCTCGGCAATTGGGTTGAAGAGCTGCCGAGCATCTTATGGTCGTCTGGGGCGACCCACAAGAGTTCAGCAGGAAACCCCATTCATGCGACTTATGGAGGCGGCGGTGACCCGGTGGAGGTCGGCATGCCCACCATCCGACTCCAACACTTTGATGAAGAAAGAAACTCAGGGGCGTCGAGGGCAGGTGGACTTGATGGAGGAGATCCGGGCGACCGCCCTACACCGACAAGTCGTCAATCAACGTGGATCGCCCGACATTACAACAAAGAAAGTCCGCCGAGGAGACTCCAAGTCGGCGACCTAGTGCCGAGGAAGGCGCCTTCGACAGGACACCAGCGCTGCAAGTTCTAATTGGGAAGGACCCTACACCGTCCTTGAGGAACCACGCCCCGACATATCGCCTCGAAGTCCCGATGGGAGAGTCCTATCACATCCACGGAACATAGAACACCTCGGGAAGTTTTTCAATAAATTTGCATTGTAAATCTCGCCAAAAGCCATCAATATAAATAAGATTTTGCCTAAATCCTCCTTGTCTTAAATGGTGCAAGGAGCGTCTTGAATGTTCAGCTCGTCACGGCAGATCAAACCGGCCTCCCCGCCAAAAGTGAATTGTGAAGATCCAATCTCGTCTATCAAGTCGGACTGGCTGCTTTATCAAAGCCGAGTTTAGGGACCCTTCCTTTGGGATGAGTCGAGGTACGTCCTTCTCGCCTAACGCGAGCCGGGAAATCCCACCCTCTTAGCTTGAGCCGAGGTAATCTCCTTACTGAGTAGTTCAGGCGACCCTTCCTACTAGGTCGAGTCAAGGAACCCTTCTCGCCACGACGAAGTCAAGGAACCCTTCGCCCGGTTGAGACAGGCGACCCAACTTACCCGGTCAAGCGAACCTACCCTCACTAAGTCGAGTTATGGTATTCCCCGCTTAGGGCGAGTCAAGGAACCCTTCTCACCTAGTCGCGACAGTGATCCAACTCGCCGATTAACAAATACTCTACTCGCCAAGTCAAGACAAACCGCCGAGCCGCTGCCGAGCCAAGGAGCGTGATCGAGAAAAATTAAGACCTAGGCGCCACGTAAGTCCTAGGCACCGACCTACGCGGCCGCCCCTACGGAGTCGCCGCCCCACGCGAGCCGCTCAGCTTGCTCTTTGCCTCAAAGCAGAGATCGGCTCTGCAGAAAATTAAGACCTAGGCGCCACGTGAAGTCCTAGGCACCGACCTACGCGGCCGCCCCTACGGAGTCGCCGCCCCACGCGGAGCCGCTCAGCTTGCTCTTTGCCTCAAAGCAGAGATCGGCTCTGCAGAAAATTAAGACCTAGGCGCCACGTAAGTCCTAGGCACCCGACCTCTGCGATTAGTCCCCTCTGGTCGTCGGCTCCCGTGAGCCGACTCGGGCTTGCTCTTTGCCTCAAAGCAGAGATCGGCTCTGCAGAAAATTAAGACCTAGGCGCCACGTAAGTCCTAGGCACCCGACCTCTGCGATTAGTCCCCTCACGGAGTCGCCGCCCCACGCGGAGCCGCTCAGCTTGCTCTTTGCCTCAAAATGTAGATCGGCTCGCCAAAATTAAGACCTAGGCGCCACGTAAGTCCTAGGCACCCGACCTCTGTGATTAGTCCCTACGGAGTCGCCGCCCCACGCGAGCCGCTCAGCTTGCTCTTTGCCTCAAAATGTAGATCGGCTCGCCAAAATTAAGACCTAGGCGCCACGTAAGTCCTAGGCACCCGACCTCTGCGATTAGTCCCTACGGAGTCGCCGCCCCACGCGGAGCCGCTCAGCTTGCTCTTTGCCTCAAAATGTAGATCGGCTCGCCAAAATTAAGACCTAGGCGCCACGTAAGTCCTAGGCACCCGACCTCTGCGATTAGTCCCCTCTGGTCGTCGGCTCCCGTGAGCCGACTCGGGCTTGCTCTTTGCCTCAAAGCGGAGATCGGCTCTGCAGAAAATTAAGACCTAGGCGCCACGTAGTCCTAGGCACCCGACCTCTGCGATTAGTCCCCTCACGGAGTCGCCGCCCCACGCGGAGCCGCTCAGCTTGCTCTTTGCCTCAAAATGTAGATCGGCTCGCCAAAATTAAGACCTAGGCGCCACGTAAGTCCTAGGCACCGACCTACGCGGCCGCCCCTACGGAGTCGCCGCCCCACGCGGAGCCGCTCAGCTTGCTCTTTGCCTCAAAATGTAGATCGGCTCGCCAAAATTAAGACCTAGGCGCCACGTAAGTCCTAGGCACCGACCTACGCTGGCCGTCCCCTCCGAAGATCTCGCCACCATAAGAGCCGACCACGGTTAGCTCCGCACCACGAGGCGAATGACCTTGACAAAGGCTGCGGATGAAGGCGGGCCTTATACACCCAACTAGCTAGTCGATGGCGGCCCGAACGACCGCCACGCCTGACAATAACTCAGAAGTAAGCCCCACGGGGGCCGACCGTGTTCGGTCTACTTATGTTTATTGTAAGCCCACGGGGGCCGACCGTGTTCGGTCTACTTATGTTTATTGTAAGCCCACGGGGGCCGACCGTGTTCGGTCTACTTATGTTTATTGTAAGCCCACGGGGGCCGACCGTGTTCGGTCTACTTATGTTTATTGTAAGCCCACGGGGGCCGACCGTGTTCGGTCTACTTATGTTTATTGTAAGCCCCACAGGCCGCACTCGCTTACAACACAAAAAAAAAAAAAAAAGGAAAGAAGGGGAAATGAGTGAATCGAGCGAACAACCATCCATGAAATCGACTTTTCATTGATATTCCAAGCAAAGCTTTACAATAGTCCGCACTAATCAAATACCAAAATAAAAGAAAAATTAAAACTACAAGCCTAGGTATACATCCTAATAGTCGCTGTCGCCTTCAGTGTCTTCGACTTTTCCGTAGCCTCCTCTGCTCACCTCGACGTCTAAGCCGACGCTCTTCCAACAAGGGGAGTACCGCAATTGTTGCCGAAGTTAATGAAAGGGCACCAAGACGACCTAGAGGATATGAGCGAAGTACTGCCAAAGGATTTTGGGTGTTGCCCCCATGGTTCCATATCAGCACAATAAATCAGAATCCATGGATGTAAACAAAACAGCCTTTCTTCGGAGATATACTCAACGCACCCACTATCCCTTACTAAAACAGACACAATGACGATCACAAACCGTGCCCCAATCATTTGGATGCAAGCGAGGGTTTTCCCCTTCCTTCACAGACGAGCGGAACTACGCCGGCACTCTCGTGGGAAAACCCCGAAGATGGACTCCGGGGAGAGGATCCACTCCCACGCCCCAACCATCTCTCAGCCAAACTCGCCGGTGCTCCCAATTTGAGACCTTAGATGGCGAATAAAGCGGAGTTAACCACCAACCTAGCGAGAACCGATAAGTAATGGTCTCACCCACTATTTATAACAGACCCATAAATGCTAAGCCCCTCGTGATCAACGGAAAAATTAAGAGTGTGGAACTCGAGGGTCACCCCAAACCGAATTGCCATCTCGAAAATCAAAGCGTCTGTCTTAAATGAAGCCTACCGCCCATCCAGGAAACCAAAAGTCAGCGATCAAAGGATCGGTCCACCGATGACGCGGCTCCAAATCGAGAAACGAATAGTCGCACTCCCCCACAAACCGACATAACCATCACCCGCTGGTCAATCTAACTCATTTACTGGTCGACCACAAATCAAACGCGAATTATCGATCGGCCGACGGGCGACGACGCAGCCTCGACCCATTTGCCATGTCATCTGAAACATAGATGATGGCCAACCCGACCAAAGTCGCTATTACCACAAAGCCTAAGAAAGAGCAAAGAAAAAGAGGGGAAAGAGTCCGTGAGAGAAAAGCAAACTAAATTTTCATTCACCAATAAAATATATTACAAATACAAGACTTTCCAACTAGCAAAGCAAAAATGAACAAAGTGCCCAGAGCGCCTAATCTCCTCCCTCGCCGTCTCCCTCCTCTCCATCGTCATCCTCGTCCTCCTCGTCGTCCTCATCCTCATCGTGGTCGCCCCCTCGGCTAAGTCAGACTGCCCGGCTTCCGTGCCTTGAGGACGCAGAGAACCCTCCACCCTAGGAGGATAGGCAAGCCTCAATGTCGAGAGTTTAGAAGGAGTTGGGCTTTCAAGTAGTCATAGCCCGCCTTGATAGCTAGGGACAGCTCCACTTTCCCCACGTGTCCCCGCCTGACTTTTCAATGACCTCCTTCTTGCCCTCCTCCGGCGTTGCAGACTTGAGCGAGTCTCGATCAATTTGGCATCGTCCACGGCGGATCGATGGGCGCCTTGACTCATCGAGGGGCAACCCGCAGTTCCGACTCTCAACTCTCGGCCCCGGCTAGCCCTCCGGCCTCTCAATCGTGCCTTCCACTCCTCGATCTCCCTCGGGCCTTCAACCGTCCTCCTCAGCCGGCGACCTCCCCTTGACTTATCGACAGCGACCTTTGCTCTGAATGGCGAGTTTGAAGATCGGCAATCTGCGTGCTTGGCCTCCAACTCAACCGCCATTTGGCCCGACTCCGACTTCTCGCCTCAAGGCGGTCGCCCTCTTCTCGCCTCCTCCGGCTCCTCTTCTCATGACCAACCTCTCCGCCAAGTCGTTCACGGCATTCATGGCGCAAGATAGCCGGCCGTAAAGCTCCTCCCCTACCAAGGCCCCTCGAGTGTGGTAACTCAAGAGGGCTTGCCGGAGGCCGGCTGAGGGCGTCTCCTCCAGGAGATCCTTGTCGTGGGGGAGAGTGAATTGCTCCGAGGCGACGAACTGTCCCCACCCTGAGAGAAGCACCGTGCCCTCTCTAAGGAGGGAATGCTCAGGGATGAATCGTAAGCCTAGGGAAGGCTCCCCTGTCGGTGCAATTCCTCCCACAGATTGCCGATGAGCTGGGATCGCAGCTCTCTCCACCTCAAGCGACCCACCTCGGCAATCTGATGGCGGAAGGGAAGCTCTATGCCCAAGTCCTTGAGCAGGCTCGCGAGGTCCGACTCCGGAGCCGATTCTTCCAAGCAACTGCCTTCCCGACTCCAGTAGCTCTCGGAAGGCGCTCTCCAAGATTTGGTCGACCGGAGCTCCCCCAGTAGCCGCTGCACACCCCGCGCCTAACCGACTAGGAGCCTCGCCGACTGATCGGCCCCTCCGGCCAGAACCTCACCAGCCGGCGAGGGAGGACTTGCTGGGACGACTCTTCCCCAACGGTCGGGAGTTCCCCAGTGACGCCCCCGGCCTGCTCGGAGACCACCCTCTCGACCGCCTCCCCCAAGGTCGGCCCCACCGACTCGCCGTCGTCTTTTTCTTCTTCTTCTTCTTGGTCGGCCCGGACGGAGGAAGAGGCCTCTTCACTGCAGCCTAGCCGCCACTTCTTCAAACTTCTCCACTACCTGCGCCTCATACTGACAAATTTCAGCCGATTTCTTCTCGGAGTTAGCCAAGAGTTCTGGTCGGCCGAACCCCCACTCTTGGGACCTTCAACTGGCGGGGAGCCACCTCTAGCAACTCTTCCTCCCTTTCCTCGTCGGCCTCGATTCGGTCGGACGAACGATAGCCCGCTACCCTCAGCGGCGTTGTCGAACAAGTTGTGGCCCCTCCGCGACCACGGTAGTGGCGGAACTTGTCCAGTCACGCCTCGGCCCTAAAGAGGAAGGTTCTTGGTGTCTTTGTTGATCTCCGGCCATGAGCGGCAAGCCAACTTCGGCGTCGTGAAAACCGAGGCAATTTGTTCTTCGGTCCTTATTGATGCGGAATGTCGACGAACCGACCACCCACATACCGAAGAAGAAATGGGCGTCCTTCCTTGTCGCCCTCACCGTGACGAGGTTGCCAAGAGTTGAAGAGTCGGCACCACCTTAACACGATGACAAATCACCAAGAACGCCATGATCGTAGCGATGGCGTTGGGGAATGCGCATCGGAGACACCCGAGCGTTCGCATAGCCTCTTCACTTAACGCCGCAAGAAGGGAGGCGCAATTCATTGTCTAAATGCGCCATGTACAGCGGTAGCTTATCGGCGCCATGATCGACAATGGCTGTCTTTCTCGGGGAAAGCGTGAACCCTACAGAAGATCGCATCAGCCGCGGATCCCTCCAGTCCTCTTCCCTCGCCGATTGCGGGGATTTGAGCTTGGCAATCCTATCAACGAGGCGGGAGTAGAAGCGACCATGGCGAAAGACTTCGTTTTCTTGGAGAAAGAAGAAGAGGATAGGTCTTTAGAAAGTGCAAAAGAAACCCCAAATGGAGTAAGGGTATATATATAGACACCCGTAATGCCCATGTCCGTCTCAGCGGCGCCGAACCAACGGTCGAGATCGATGCTCAAACGCGAACCGCCACTTGAAAATTGAAAAGCCCGCCTTTATGGCCCACGCCTCTTCGCCGAATTGCTACCGACGGCTAAAGTACCGACGCCAAGGCTTATCACCTACGATGGCCTGTTGGCCCAAAAACTAAGCCGCCTTTTATGCAGGCGGATCGACTCTGCCGGCCCAATGAACCAACAGAACAAGAACAAGTGACCCCAAAGGCGCCTCAACTAACGAGGTCGCCCCGGGCGCCAATGGAAGACCGTCCGGCCATTCAAGGCGCCAGCGTGACGGATCATGCTAAGCGGTCAATTCACCAAATAATCTGACCATAAGCGACACAAAACACAACTACGAAAACAAACTCTTATTGCATTCATTTGGACAAGTACAAAATACACCGATTACATTACAAACAAGTGCTTAAAACCTAAGCTACGGACCGGGTCGGCGCCGCTAGAGCCACCGCTGATGATCCGTCCTCCTCTCCCCTGTCGTTGTCGCCTAGGTCGCACTCGCACCTCGCTACCTCAAATCTCGAGAGAGATCCGTTCGCCGGCTATACTCTGAGGATATCGGCCGGCCTGACCCCCGATACTCTGGACGGTAGTTGTTTAACTATGAAGTCACAACCCGCCTTACAAGCGAGCAACCGACTTTCCCCATTGTGCTTTGTCGGTGCTCTTCAATGATGGCCGGCGGTTTTGTTCTCGGGGATGGCCAGATGTCGAGCGACTCGGTGTTTCGCCCTTTCCTCCGCCACGCTTTAAGGATTCCTTAAGTCGTACACACTCCCTTGCCGGTTGCTCACGGGCGACCGACTCCTCCGCTAATGGAGCCTTGGCGTCTTGGCGACCTGCCTCCCACACCGCTAGCCGCTGTCGGCTCAGAACGCCGGACGACCCCGGCTGCCCCTCGCGCCCTCGAGGCGCTGCCTGAGATCCGCTATGTCGACCAACATTCTCTCCACGGGCGCTTTGAGTTCCACGATAACTTGGTCCTTAACCTCCATCTCCGCCGCCCGGTCATCAAGCTCGGCTGTTTAATTGAGAGCTCCTTGATAACGGTCAAAGTCCTCGTTAGAGGCGGCCTCGGTAGCGGATGCTTCTCGAAGCCTTTCATAGGCTTGGTGGCCACGGCGGCCGGTTGAACGGCTTCGTCCTCCACTAAGCAACCCACGGTCAAGTAGCTCCGCGAGATAATATGCGGCCGACATCGGGGATCGCCGCCAAAGTCTCTCGATCCGCGGCAACCGAATCGCTTCGCCACCTTCCCTTGTACATAACTTCGACCTTAACACCGACGGCGAGCATCCATGTACCATGCCGGCCTATGCCGATGCTCGCATCCGGCTCCCCATCATAGCGGCGGTGGGGAAAGGGTCCCCACCATCAATCTACTTGCTTGGTTCCAATCCTCACCCTCAACCGCGATAGGGGAGGGCCACTCGGCTGAGCAAAACTTCGCTCCACGGCCGTGGCGGTTCTTTTCCCTGTCGGTGAGGAGCCACCCGATGGTCGGCCCGTGTCCGGCTCTCGTCGCTCCCACGGGGGCCTCTGGCATAGCTCCAAAGGCACCGCGGGTACCGAGGCCGACCTCCCTCGCTTCTGGCCTGACGGTCGGTCGTCCTCCGCTCTTAGACTCTAGCAACTCCTCCCTATCGGATGCTCCATACTCTCTCCTGCGTCTAGCGCCTGGGGACCATGGCTAGTTTTCTTTTGCGGGTCCTCCGAACCGGACTACCAACCAAAGCAGACTTTCGATATATCCATCGCCCTTACATTTGCCGCCCTACTGCCGGCTTCTTCCTTGCTCGCCGGAAGCGAGTTCCCTAAAGACGGCCAGCTTTGGCCGCTGGCTACTGAAGCACCTCTTCGTCCTCCAAGCTCCACATCCGAAGTGGGTTCACCCTGGCGTTCTCTCAATTGTCTCCCCAAAGGTCACATTATGAGCCCTGGCCTCATCAATAGGGCGGGGAGGGTGGGCGAAACCCCATGAAGTCGCAAGACCGACTGTCAAGCAAAGCTTCCATAGTGCAGCGGTCAGGTGTAGTTAACGATCTGCCCAACTCAAGGCCGGTTCTCTACCGACAAGGATGTAGGCTCTAGGGTTTCTCTCTAATCTCGGCCAGGCAGCACCCTAAATTGAAGTCGCCCCAAATGACCTGCATCTAACCTCGTTTTTCCACCCTTTGATCGACTTGGCGGATCAAGGATAACCTTAATTCTCCGACATCCGGAGGTAATAGTGGCGTCTTACGGGCTGGCGCCGACCAAGTGGCTCAAGACGCTCATCGTCGGCGAATCGAGAGCCAACGGCGATGATCTGAAGCCAACCAATATGGCTATCGAGTTTGGCGTCATTTGCATGGGGAGACACCTAACTCATCAAACACTTTTCAAGAAAAGGGTGCGCAGGCAAACGGAGGCCGCATTCCAAGTGTTTGAGATACAAGGGAGCCCTTTGCTCGCCGTGGTCGTGATACCGAGATGACTTCACGAGCCTCCAACTTATGCGCCTCCGGTATGTCAAATTCGGCGCAAAGACCTCATTTGCGCTGGGTAACCTTCGGCGGAACTCATCAAGTTGCTTATGACGATCGGAATCCATGCGGATCTTTACCACACGGAGAATCGCCCAAATTGGTGGGTGGGGAAAAGGAAGCGAATGCCCTCCTCCCACTCACCTCTTCAGACTTATACGGTGGGACCCACTAACAGCCTCCCTTTGCGATCAGCGGAGAGGATTGAAGCCCCTCTCTCGAGGCGCCGCCGGGCGAAAGCAATCCCGCCCCCACCGCATTAGGAGGTTAAGAGCCGATGGCCAAAACCGCCACGACGCACCACGCCCCATCAATGGAACGCTCGGATTCTCTCAACAGCTTCGACGGTTAACTTATTGCTTCACTTGGACTCGTTTCAACCGACTCCAGCGAAAGGCCAGTTATGGTCATAACCACTAACCGGTGATCAATGAGAGAAGCCAAACGCCGATCCGACGGACGCTTGTTTACCAATGAGAACCGACACGAACCTCCACACCCAACCCACCGACCGGCTGCATTTACCGACCTGTCATGATCCCTAGGCGGCTATCGCCATAGCCGACGCGAGAGGCAGACGGGTCGCCCATCGACAACCCTCTCCCTCATGGACGACGCCAGCATAACGGCCGCCCGTCCTACCAATTGACCACCTCGTAACTATTCCGTCGCTCGTCCCCGGACGACATGGGGCGACTAGCTATCACCCTCCAACCGCTAGCCCGTTCGGACGGCGAAAGCGGTGTTAGTCGTCCTTCCAACCCGTCGCTCCTACGACCCCTTCCAACAAGTTGCCAACCTCTCAGAACAGCGTGGAGCGAATCGAGCCTACCCCTCTCGGCCACTCGTCCTCTAGGCGACACACGGGTTCTCCCAATCGTCCCCTCGGTGAATCATCCGGGGCGTCCTAAAGGGCGCATGAGTCGGCCACCCGACCCGGCTCCCTTCTCGCCCGTGATTCCCCACTCAAGCAGCGGTTATCACGATTTTCGAGCCCATCGGCATCGCATTAAATGCGGCCGACCCCTTAATTCCCCATCTCTCACAAGATTTAAGGCACCTCGGACCCATGCATTCTGGCCGCCAGTCCCATCCCATTAATAGCGAATAGACCATACCATCCCTCAAATTACCGCGATTTGACACTGTAAAGGCCACCACCCGGCAGCGGAGAGGTGTTCGGCCAATCATCGGCTCACCGCGTGGAGGGAGGGTGACTCACCGGTGGTTCCTAAACTAATGAAAAGCGGGAATACCCTCTCAACCCTAACTATAAAGAGCAACGCGGAATGCCTAACGAGGTAAGCAATCTTCTCGAGTGAATTCTGCTCCACCAGTTATCGACATTACTAACTTGACCGTCGGAGGAACCACCGGAGATCCCAACTCCGCCTCTTCATGTCCTTCTTTTGTTGTAGGCGAACCTCTGGCCGGAGTCACGCCGGCTTTAGGAGAGAAAGCGGACTCGCTCTCTTAAGAACTAAACTCATCGAGGTTAGTGGCTGTGATTATATACATCAACAATTACAAATCTATGCTTATTTATAATTGTTAAATACATGATATGCTTATTTTTTAGTAAATACTAATCTTTAATTTGAATCTGGATGACACAAGTTACATATGGCATGAACTATTGAGCCAGTCATAAAATATATGTGGTTTTAATATGATTGCATAGTACCGTGTTTTCTTAATTTTCTCTACTTAATAATGCACTTCTTACATCCTCATACTATATCTTTAAGACCTGAACTGTTATTTATTTTTATTTTTGCAAATAAGAAATAGATAAATTAAGGTATTATATCATCAAAATGCATAAGTTATAACATTTTGATTCTATCAATTAATCACATGTCATTTTAACAAGTTTATTCCGCTTCAAAAATATTCTTCATTATCCTACTTAAATTTCCCACTTTTATAAAATTATTTCACGTCAATAATTATCCTAACTCTATTTTCATTGAGCTCAAAGGTTGATGACCTATCATTTGGGACCTATCAATACAAAACTATACTGCCAAAGATTTCACCAAGAGAAACAAGGTCACCCTAAACCCTAAACGGAGCTTAAACTAGTCAACAATGGCATGTCAAACAAAAAGTTTGAGATAAATGCCACGTGTCCTGTGTGTGCATGAAACTACCTAAATCAGAAACGAGAAGATTCTCTCCCTTAGCAAAGGGAGCGGAATGATCACCACTAGCTAGCAACCATACTTGTTAGCCTACCCTCTGGCTAATTATCATGTGTGATGTGATATTATTATTTGTACACAATTAGGTAAGGTGGTTGGCATGGATGTGGAAATATTACTTTCCAACAAATCAAGGTTACTTAACAAAAGCTTATATACTTGTTGATAAGGAAACGGGTCCCTATTTTATCCTTCTTATAGAACTATATATTGTTCTAAATTTCCAACAATTCATGTAGCTTCTTTAGTATATTCTATAAGAAACATATACTTAACTGGAAATCGGATCCTCTCGATATTTACGTGGAAATTAGAGAATTCAACTACCTAATTTTACATTCTGTTTCTATTTTAAAGGATAGGATGAGGTTATGTAAAATTTTTCATTGTCCCAAAGTATTTCAAAACAATAGCGGTTTTCTAGATAATAGTGGAATTTTACACAATCACATCTCAGCCCTTAAATTTTGACATATTCGGTGAACTTCTAGTTAGATCCTCTCTAATTATCATCTAATTGAAAATGATCTCTATCCACTTAATTGAACTTTGTGCGTATGTGAATATCCACCATTTTCGTTGGAATAAAATTGAAATTCGTCATTTTATTTCCAGGATGTAAACAGGAAGGAGATACGAAAGTCGTGGGCCAACGAATGGGCTAACCGTTTCAGCTGGTCCCTGAAACGGGAAGAACAAGTCAGCGACAGCTTTGGACCCTTCACCCAACCCTCTCACGTCACTGCAAAAAAAACAAAAACAAAAACAAAAACAAAAACAAAAACAAAAACAAAAACAAAAACAAAAACAAAAACAAAAACAAAAACAAAAACAAAAACAAAAACAAAAACAAAAACAAAAACAAAAACAAAAACAAAAACAAAAACAAAAACAAAAACAAAAACAAAAACAAAAACAAAAACAAAAACAAAAACAAAAACAAAAACAAAAACAAAAACAAAAACAAAAACAAAAACAAAAACAAAAACAAAAACAAAAACAAAAACAAAAACAAAAACAAAAACAAAAACAAAAACAACCGGCCACCGCCAGACGGCGACTACAATCAAGTGTACCAGCCGGTCGCCGACGCTTCGAGGGAGCACCCCTTCACCGACTCCATCATACAAGCGCCGAGAAGTTCAAGATGCCGACGATGGACAAGTATGGCTAATGTGGACCCATCCGAGCATGTGCAAGACTATTACAACACCATGATCATGATGCAAGCACCGTGGTTAATTATTCACGCCGCTTCCCCGCTACTTTGATCGGAAGCTTAAGCTTTGGTGGAACTTCGTTGGAGAAAGAAATCCATCGGCGCCTTTGGAGAACTGAAGGCAGCTCATACACCACTTCTTGGCCAATGCCAAGCCCAAAGCCCTCGGTGTGCTCATTCAAACCAAGCAGAGCCGGGCGAGCCTCGTGAGCCTACATTAAGAGGTTTGGTGAAGAGGCTAGAGGTCGAAGACCAAGGGAGCCAAGTTGCTATGGCAGCCTGTGGCGGGCTACGACCGCGACCTGTCCAAAGCCCTCAACAAGAAGCCCATCAGGAGCTACGAGCACTTGATGTCCAAAGCCCATGCTTATATGAACATGGAAGAGGCGGAAGCTTACAAGATCGCCACAGCAGCCGAGTCCAGCAGGACGGCCACAACTACCCCTAAGACGCCCCCACCAGCAAGCATCAGCATTCTCCTCATCCTCCTCACCGACCACCTATGCCGCTCCAAATGACTCACGCAGCCTAGGCCGGTCCCTGCACTTCTGAGAGAAGAGCCGAGGCACATCCCAAGAAATCCTCCTCCCAAGAACAACCGCAATGGTCGGTTCGACAGGAGGGAGGATAGAAGAGCAGACGCTCCCCCTCCAGTGTTCACAGTCCTCAACACCTCCCTTTAGGGCCTGGACAAGGCCGAGAGAGGGCTCCTCCACAAGCCCCCCGCCACGATGAGGCGGACCCTAGCAAGAGAGACTCACTACATTCTGCAGATACCACCGAGACCACGGCCACGACACGAGAGAGTGCCGTGTTCTCGAAGGACATTGAAGACCTCATCGAGAGGCTTGAAGAATTTGATCCACAGAAGCGGCAAGCCGGGAGGGGCGACCACCGACCTCGATCTCGGTCCCCTAGGCCTCGACCACTTGAGCGCAGAGAAGCCGGCCAAGGAGTCGGGAGTCATCAACACCATCAGCGGGGTCCGACCTTGGGAGGTGAATCCAATAACGCCCGAAGAGGTATGCTAGACATGCTGCGGTGAGCAGTGCGACAAGAGGCGGAAGGCGATGTGCCCATCTCTTCGTGGCGGACTTGGAAGGAGTCGAGGCGCCTCACGCGACCCCATCGTCATATCGGCCGACATCCACGGCTTCAAGGTGAAGAGGATCATGATCGACACGGGAGCTCGGTCGACATCTTGTTTTTGGATGCGTTCAACCATGGGCATCGACCGGTCCAAGCTCCGGCCGTCCATAGGTCCCACGATTGGCTTCACGGGACACTCTCGCCTTCCGAAGGTCGATCACCTTCCCCGATCGAGGTCAACCACCATGCCAATCAACCGCCGACGCCCGGTTCGTGGTGATGGACATCAAGTCGGCGCATAATGTCATCTTGGGCGAACCTCTCTCCACCTCTTGCGGGCCATCCGTCCACCTACCATCGGATGATCAAATTCCCCGACACCAAGAGGGGTCGGACGGTCCAGCGACCGAAGGAAGCCCGAGCTCGCTACTCACCACAAAGGGAAAAGGAGTCGCAACCGCAATGCCCATTGAGAAGGCGGCTCGCCAACTCAAGAGAGGACGGAGCGAGAGAACGACTCAGCTTGAAGATCTCCACGAGATCCCCTTGACCACAAGCGAGAGCACTCGGGATCGGGTCCAACCTCGGAACCATTAAGAGGTGCGATAATTGCTTTTCTTTTAGCTAATCTTGATGTGTTTGCTTGGAGTCGGAGGACATGCGGGCATTTCGCCCGGCGTCATTGCCATGAGCTCTGTCGACCGACATGTCAAGCGGTTCGACAAAAGAAGAGACACCTGGGCCCGAACGCAAAAGCGCAGCCGAGGAGGTCGAAGGCCCTCGATAGCCGACTTCATTCGGAAGTCCAATACCCCGAAAAGTCAACGCCGCCCCGTGAAGAAGTCTAGCGGCAAGTGGAGGGCGTCGTCGACTTCACCGACCTCAACAAAGCATGCCCCAGGATAGCTACCCCTTCCCCGAATTGATCGGGTTGGTGGACGAGCGCGGGGCATCGTTGCCGAAGTTTCTTGGATGCTTTTGAGGTTACAACCAGATCCGCATGGCGAAGCACGATCGAGAAGACGCCCTTCATCACCGAATCGAGGCACCTTTTGCTACAAAGTGATGCCCTTCGGTCTCAAGAATGCCGGCGCCGACCTACCGAGGCTGGTCAACAAGATCTTCAAGGCCCACAAGCAATGTGGAGGCCTCGTGGGCGACATCTTGGTGAAGTCGAGATTGGCGGCCGTCCACATCACCGACACGGAGGAGACCTTCGCCACCCTTCTAAGACTACCAAGATGAAGCTCAACCGACCAAATGCGCTTTTGGAGTGCAATGAAAATTTTGGGATTTATGATCACCCGAGAGGGATTGAGATCAACCCGAGAAGATAGAAGCCATCGGCGACTTCGAGCAGCGCACCATGAAGGACATTGAAGCTCAATGGGAAGATAGCCGCCTGGGGCTTTCCTCGTCTGCCAAGCAGAGAGAAGCCTCCCTTTCTTCAAAGTTCTCGAGGGGCCAAAGATCCCAAGAAGAAGTTGGAGTGGACGAAGAGTCTTTGCGCCGCCGAAGAACTCAAAGCATATCGAGCACCAAACCGCCCCGAGCGCCAAGGAAGGGGAAACCCCAGACTGATTGGCCGCCTCACCAAGCGTTGAGCTCGGCGCTAGTTAGAGAAGAAGACCACATCCGTAGTTTGGCCTACTATGTCACCGGATCTTGAGGCGGGGAGTTGAACTACCCCTTAGTCGAAAAGGCGCCTTCGCGACTCATCACTACGGCTCGCAGATACGCCCCAGATTTAAGCGATCCTATCATCGCGGACGAGCCTCCCGATGAAGAAATCACAGGAGTCCCACCACATCCGGAGGATGGTGGCGTGGTCGATCGAGCTCAGCGAATATGATGTACGCCGAGCCCGTGACCACCATAAAAGCGCAAGCATTGGCCGACTTCCTCGTGGAGTCCACCTCGCCAGATGGCGGCAGATGACCTAGCTACTCTGCTCAATCCATACCCCCAAGCCGCCGGGCGAGCCGCAAGACTTCCGTTCCTAACCTCGAAGCCCACTCCCTCAAGTCGCCGTGGGAGTTGAAGGTGGACGTCCTCTGCGAGCGGAGCGGAGCCGGCCGCCCCGGGCACTCGAGGGAGCAGCCACGAGCAGCCCATCGCCTTCGATTTCGCTACAACAATGAGGCCGAATATGAAGCCTCATAGTTGGCTCCACGGCCGCCTCTAGCGCCGTGAGCCGAAGCCTAATTAGGCGGGCCGACTTCTGGTCGCTCATCGCACTAGTACGCCGAAAAGACAAAAGGATGGCCCGGTACGAAGATTGTCAGGACCTACTCCCCACTTCGCCAACTTTAAGATCATCCAAGTCCCTCGTGCCCGCAACGCACGAAGCGACGCTTTGTCAAAGCCGGCGCCGACTGTTCCTTGAGTAGCTCCGGACCCATCTTCGCCGACACACTTCCACACTCCAAAGATTAAGGAAGTCCCTTCAGATGTCATGCGTAACCGACCCTTCTGGGAATCTTGTTACGGACCTTTCATCCACTCGACAAATGGCCTTACCCACCGACCGCAGAGGCGAAGAGTTTGCAGAGGGTCACCGCTACCTCATGATTGACGGCCAGCTCTATCGGTCATCCTATCTAGGCAGGGATGGGGCCCTATCTCCTGCTCTCCGACCGGCCGGCCGATTATGTTCTAAAGGAAATCCACGAGGGCACTGCGAAACCACCGAGGGCAAGAACTCGCCGAAGATTATCGCCAAGGATATTCTGGCCGACCATCGCGGGTCGACTCCCATGCTCGCCTCCAAATGCAAGAAGTGTCGGTTCTTGGCGAAATCCCAAGAGCCGCCACGAGCTTACCTCTATCTTCAGCCCCCTTCCTTTCGCCCAATGGGGGCTGGATATCCTGGGGCCACTTCCCATTGCTTCGGGGCAGCGTAAATTCTTGATAGTCGCCATTGACTACTTCACCAAATGGATCGAGGCCGAGCCTTTGGCGAAGATCGGGAGACTAATATCACCAAATTTTGAAGTCGATCAGATGTCGGTTTATGCTCCCCGCCATTCATCACCGACAACCGCATCTGCCAGAATGGGGAATCCAAGATTTTGTGAAGAATGGGGGATCAAGCTCAAGTTCGCTTCAGTAGCCCACCCCAAGTGCAACGTGCCAGCGTAAGCTGCCAATAAATGCATCCTCCAAGCTTTGAAGAAGAAGGTCGACCAAGCGCTCGGCAATTGGGTTGAAGAGTCGCCGAAGCATCTTATGGTCGCATTGTGACTACCCACAAGAGTTCAACCGGGAAACCCCATTCATGCCGATTTATGGAGCGTAAGCTGACTCCCAAAGGGAGGTCGGCATGCCCACCATCCCACTCCAACACTTTGATGAAGAAAGAAACTCCGAGGGACGCCGAGGACAGCCGGACTTGATGGAGGAGATCCGGCGACCGCCCTACACCGACAAGTCGCCAATCAACAGCCGATCGCCCGACATTACAACAAAGAAAGTCCGGCCGAGGAGACTCCAAGTCGGCGACCTAGTGCCGAGGAAGGCTGCCTTCGACAAGGACACCAGCGCAAGTTGGCTTCAATTGGGAAGGACCCTACACCGCCCTTGAGGAACCACGCCCCGACATATCGCCTCGAAGTCCAGATGGGAGAGTCCTATCACATCCACGGAACATAGAACACCTCGGGAAGTTTTTCAATAAATTTGCATTGTAAATCTCGCCAAAAGCCATCAATATAAATAAGATTTTGCCTAAATCCTCCTTGTCTTAAATGGTGCAAGGAGCGCCTTGAATGTTCACTCGTCACACGGCAGATCAAACCGCCTCCCGCCAAAAGTGAATTGTGAAGATCCAATCTCGTCTATCAAGTCGGACCGGCCGCTTATCAAAGCCGAAGTTTAGGGGACCCTTCCACCGATGAGTCGAGGATTTCGCTAACGCGAAAGCGGAAATCCCACCCTCTTAGCTTGAGCCGAGGTAATCTCCTTATCGAGTAGTTCAGCGACTCTTCCTACTAGGTCGAAGTCAAGGAACCCTTCTCGCCACGACGAGTCAAGGAACCCTTCTCGCCCGGTTGAGACAAAGCACCCAACTTACCCAGCCAAGTTTAACCTACCCTCACTAAGTCGAAGTTATGGTATTCCCTCGCTTAGGACGAAGTCAAGGAACCCTTCTCACCTAGTCGCGACAGTGATCCAACTCGCCGATTAACAGCCTCTACTCGCCAAGTCAAGACAAACCGCCGAGCCGCTGTCGGAGCCAAGGAGCGTGATCGAGAAAATTAAGACCTAGGCGCCACGAAGTCCTAGGCACCCGACCTACGCGGCCGCCCCTACGGAGTCGCCGCTCCCACGCGAGCCGACTCAGCTTGCTCTTTGCCTCAAAGCGGAGATCGGCTCTGCGAAAATTAAGACCTAGGCGCCACGTGAAGTCCTAGGCACCGACCTACGCTGCCGCCCCTACGGAGTCGCCGCCCCACGCGGAGCCGACTCAGCTTGCTCTTTGCCTCAAAGCGGAGATCGGCTCTGCGAAAATTAAGACCTAGGCGCCACGTAAGTCCTAGGCACCCGACCTACGCGGCCGCCCCTACGGAGTCGCCGCCCCACGCGAGCCGACTCAGCTTGCTCTTTGCCTCAAAGCGGAGATCGGCTCTGCGAAAATTAAGACCTAGGCGCCACG
Organism: Asparagus setaceus; assembly: GCA_012295165.1. NCBI lineage: Eukaryota > Viridiplantae > Streptophyta > Magnoliopsida > Asparagales > Asparagaceae > Asparagus > Asparagus setaceus. The sequence goes on along the minus strand of CM022705.1, from coordinate 65,980,761 downwards.
TAAGTCCTAGGCACCGACCTACGCTGCCGCCCCTACGGAGTCGCCGCCCCACGCGGAGCCGACTCAGCTTGCTCTTTGCCTCAAAGCGGAGATCGGCTCTGCGAAAATTAAGACCTAGGCGCCACGAAGTCCTAGGCACCACCTACGCGGCCGCCCCTACGGAGTCGCCGCCCCACGCGGAGCCGACTCAGCTTGCTCTTTGCCTCAAAGCGGAGATCGGCTCTGCGAAAATTAAGACCTAGGCGCCACGAAGTCCTAGGCACCGACCTACGCTGGTCGCCCCTACGGAGTCGCCGCCCCACGCGGAGCCGACTCAGCTTGCTCTTTGCCTCAAAGCGGAGATCGGCTCTGCGAAAATTAAGACCTAGGCGCCACGAAGTCCTAGGCACCACCTACGCGGCCGCCCCTACGGAGTCGCCGCCCCACGCGGAGCCGACTCAGCTTGCTCTTTGCCTCAAAGCGGAGATCGGCTCTGCGAAAATTAAGACCTAGGCGCCACGTAGTCCTAGGCACCCGACCTCTGTGATTAGTCCCCTCTGGTCGTCGGCTCCCATTGAGCCGACTCGGGCTTGCTCTTTGCCTCAAAGCGGAGATCGGCTCTGCGAAAATTAAGACCTAGGCGCCACGTAAGTCCTAGGCACCCGACCTACGCGGCCGCCCCTACGGAGTCGCCGCCCCACGCGGAGCCGACTCAGCTTGCTCTTTGCCTCAAAGCGGAGATCGGCTCTGCGAAAATTAAGACCTAGGCGCCACGTAAGTCCTAGGCACCACCTACGCGGCCGCCCTCGCGAAGATCTCGCCACCATAAGAGCCGACCACGGTTAGCTCCGCACCACGAGGCGAATGACCTTGACAAAGGAACTGCGGATGAAGCGGGCCTTATACACCCAACTAGCTAGTCGATGGCGGCCCGAACGACCGCCACGCTGACAATAACTCAGAAGTAAGCCCCACAGGCCAATCTGTTCGGTCTACTTATGTTTATTGTAAGCACCACAGGGGCCGACCCGTGTTCGGTCTACTTATGTTTATTGTAAGCCCCACAGGGGCCGACCCGTTTTCGGTCTACTTATGTTTATTGTAAGCCCCACGGGCCAATCTGTTCGGTCTACTTATGTTTATTGTAAGCCCCACAGGGGCCGACCCGTTTTCGGTCTAATTATGTTTATTGTAAGCCCCACAGGGGCCGACTCGTTTTCGACAACACAAAAAAAAAAAAAAAGGAAAGAAGGGGAAATGAGTGAATCGAACGAACAACCATCCATGAAATACGACTTTTCATTGATATTCCAAGCAAAGCTTTACAATAGTCTGCACGACCGAAATACCAAAATAAAAGAAAAATTAAAACTACAAGCCTAGGTATACATCCTAATAGTCGCTGTCGCCTTCAGTGTCTTCGACTTTTCCGTAGCCTCCTCTGCTCACCTCGACGTCTAAGCCGACGCTCTTCCAACAAGGGGAGTACCGCAATTGTTGCCGAAGTTAATGAAAGGGCACCAAGACGACCTAGAGGATATGAGCGAAGTACTGCCAAAGGATTTTGGGTGTTGCCCCCATGGTTCCATATCAGCACAATAAATCAGAATCCATGGATGTAAACAAAACAGCCTTTCTTCGGAGATATACTCAACGCACTCCACTATCCCTTACTAAAAGCAGACACAATGGCGATCACAAACCGTGCCCCAATCGCTGGATGCAAGCGAGGGTTTTCCCCTTCCTTCACGCATCGAACGGAACTACCGCCGCACTCGGGAAAACCCCGAAGATGGACTCCGGGGAGAGGATCCACTCCCACGCCCCAACCATCTCTCAGCCAAACTCGCCGGTGCTCCCAATTTGAGACCTTAGATGACGAATAAAGCCGGAGTTAACCACCAACCTAGCGAGAACCCGATAAGTAATGGTCTCACCCACTATTTATAACAGGACCCATAAATGCTAAGCCCCCTCGTGATCAACGGAAAAAATTAAGAGTGTGGAACTCGAGGGGTCACCCCGAAAACTGAATCGCCATCTCGAAAATCACCGAAACGTCTGTCTTAAATGAAGCCTACCGCCCATCCCGGAAACCCAAAAGTCAGCGATCAAAGGACGGTCCGCTGATGACGCCTGTGCCCAAATCGAGAAACGAATAGTCGCACCCCCCACAGCCGACAACGGCCCTGTCACCCAGTGGCCGACCCAACTCATTTACGGTCGACCACAAATCAAACGCGAAATTACTGATCAGGCCGACGGGGCGACGACCCGCAGTCTCGACCCATTTGCCATGTCATACGAAACATAGATGACGGCCAACCCAGCCAAAGTCGCTATTACCACAAAGCCTAAGAAAGAGCAGCAAAAAAAGAGGGGGGGGGGAAAGAGTCCGGCGCAGAGAAAAGCAAACTAAATTTTCATTCACCAATAAAATATATTACAAATACAAGACTTTCCAACTAGCAAAGCAAAAAATGAACAAAGTGCCCAGAGCGGCCTAATCTCCTCCCTCGCCGCCGTCTCCCTCCTCTCCATCGTCATCCTCGTCCTCCTGCCGTCCTCATCCTCATCGTGGTCGCCCCGGCTTGCCGCACTCCCGCCTCGGCTTCCTGTGCCTTGAGGACGCCAGAGAACCCTCCACCCTAGGAGGATAGGCAAGCCTCAATGTCGAGAGAGTTTAGAAGGGAGTTGGGCTTTCAAGTAGTCATAGCCGCCTTGATAGCTAGGGACAGCCCACTTTCCCCACGTGTCTCGCTCAGACTCTTCAATGACCTCCTTCTTGCCCTCCTCCGGCGTTGCAGACTTGAGCCGAGTCTCGATCAATTTGGCATCGTCCACGGCGGATCGATGGGCGCCGACTCATCGAGGGCAACCCGCAGTTCCGACTCTCAACTCTCGGCCCCGGCTCGCCCTCCGGCCTCTCAATCGTGCCTTCCACTCCTCGATCTCCCTCTCGGGCCTTCAACCGTCCTCCTCAACCGGCGACTTTCAACGACAAGAACGATCGGCCGCCTAATGGCGAAGCGATCAGAATTGCGATTGCTTGGCCTCCAACTCAACACGCCATTTGACGCCGACTTCGACTTCTCGCCTCAAGGCGGTCGCCCTCTTCTCCGCCTCCTCCGGCTCCTCTTCTCATGACCAACCTCTCCGCCAAGTCGTTCCACGGCATTCATGGCGCAAGATAGCCGACCGAAGCTCCTCCCTACCAAGGCCCCTCGAGTGTGGTAACTCAAGAGGGCTTGCCGGAGGCCGGCCGAGGGCGCCTCCTCCAGAGATCCTTGTCGGGGAGAGTGAATTGCTCCGAGGCGATGAACTGCCCCCACCCCGAGAAGCACCGTGCCCTCTCTAAGGAGGGAATGCTCGTGGATGAACTGCCGCCTAGGGAAGGCTCCCCTGCCGAGTACCCTCCCACAGATTGCCGATGAGTGGGATCGCAGCTCTCTCCACCTCAAGCGACCCACCTCGGCAATCGATGGCGGAAGGGAAGCTCTATGCCCAAGTCCTTGAGCAGTGCTCACAGGTCCGACCGAGCCGATTCTTCCAGCATTGCCTCCTTCCACGACCTCCGAGTAGGCTCCTCGGCGCCTCCAAGATTTGGTCGACCGGAGCCCCGCTAGCCGCCGCACTTACGCGCCTAACCGACTAGGAGCCTCACACTGGGATCGCCCTCCTCGGCCCTAACCTCAGCCGGGAGGGAGGACTTGCCGGACGACTCTTTCCCCTGAATCGAGGCTTGATGGCTTTCGGCTTCTGGCTTCCATTCCTGACCGCTTTCCTCGAGCCCATTCGACTGCTTTCTTTTTTCTTTTGTCGGTTCCCCGGAGAGGAAGGTTCTTCAGAAATTTTAGCCGCCACTTCTTCAAACTTTTCCACTTACCAGCTTCCTACTGATAAATTTCATTTCGACTTTTTCATAGTTAGCTTCAGACCCTGTCGGCGGAACCCCACTTGGGACCTTCAACTCATTACTCTTAGCAACTTCCTTTTCCCGCGCCTTTGGCTTGGTCTGGACGAACGATAGCCCGCTACCCTCAACGTTGTCGAACAAGTTGTGGCCCCTCCGCGACCACGGTAGTGGCGGAACTTGTCCAGTCACGCCTCGTCCAGAAAGAGGAAGGTTCTTCGTGCCGTCTTTGTTGATCTCCGGCCATGAGCGGCAAACCAACTTCGGCGTCGGCGCCGAAACCAGGCAATTTGTTCTTCGGTCCTTATTGATGCGGAATGTCGACGAACCGACCACCCACATACCCGAAGAAGAAATGGGCGTCCTTCCTTGTCGCCTCACCGCGGACGAGGTTGCCGAAGAGTTGAAGAGTCGGCACCACCTTAACACGATGACAAATCACCAAGAACGCCATGATCGTAGCGATGGCGTTGGGGAATAGCGCATCGGAGACACCCCGAGCCGCTCGCATAGCCTCTTCACTTAACGCCAAAGGGAGGCGCATCCATTGTCTAAATGCGCCATGTACAGCGGTAGCTTATCGCCATGATCGACAATGGCGCTGTCTTTCTGAAGAGAAACTGCGGAACCCTACAGAAGATCGCATCGCTCGTGGATCCCTCCAGTCCTCTTCCCTCGCCGATTGCGGGATTTGAGCTTGGCAATCCTATCAACAGAGCGGAGTAGAAGCGACCATGGCGAAAGACTCGTTTTCTTGGAGAAAGAAGAAGAGGATAGGTCTTTAGAAAGTGCAAAAGAAACCCCAAATGGAGTAAGGGTATATATATAGACACCTGAATGCCCACGTCCGCTCTCGAAGCGGCGCCAACCCAACGGTCGAGATCGATGCTCAAACGCGAACCGCCACTTGAAAATTGAAAAGCCCGCCTTTATGGCCCACGCCTTCGCCGAATTGCTACCGACGGCTAAAGTACCGACGCCAAGGCTTATCACCTACATGGCGCCTGCTGCCCAAAAACTAAGCCCGCTTTTGTCTCATGGATCGACTCGCCCAATGAACCAACAGAACAAGAACAAGTGACCCCAAAGGCCGCCTCAACTAACGAGAGGCCGTCCTGGGGCAGCCGCCCAATGGAAGACCGTCCCGGCCATTCAAGACGCCAACGTGACCAGATCATGCTAAGCCAGTCAATTCACCAAATAATCTCAGCCATAGAAAGCGACACAAAACACAACTACGAAAACAAACTCTTATTGCATTCATTTGGACAAGTACAAAATACACCGCCGATTACATTACAAACAAGTGCTTAAAACCTAAGCTACGGACCCGGGTCGGCGTCGCTTGCAGAGCCACCGCTTGATGATCCGTCCTCCTCTCCCCCCTCGGCGTCGTTGTCGCCTAGGTCGTACCCTGCACCCGCTGCCTCAAATCTCGAGAGGAGATGCATGCGGCGGCTATACCGGAGGATATCGGCCGGCCGGGACCCCCGATACTCGGACGGTAGTTGTTTAACTATGAAGTCACAACCCGCCTTACAAGCGAGCAACCGACTTTCCCCATTGTGCTTTGTCGGTACTCTTCAATGATGGCCGGCGGTTTTGTTCTCGGGGATGACCGATAATCGAACGACCTGTGTGTTTCGCCTTTCCTCCGCCACGCTTAAGGATTCCTTAAGTCGTACACACTCCTTGCCGGTTGCTCACGGGCGACCGACTCTCCGCTTAACCGAGCCTTGGCGGTTGGCGACCGTTTTCCACGACCGCAAGCCGCTGTGTCGCTGCTCAGAACGCTTCGGACGACCCGGTGCGTCCCCGCGTCTGGGCGTCGTCGAGATCTGCTATGTCGACCAACATTCTCTCCCCGACGCTTTGAGTTCCACGATAACTTGGTCCTTAACCTCCATCTCACGCCACCATCAAGCTCGGCTGTTTAGTGAGAGCTCCTTGATAACCGGTCAAAGTCCTCGTTAGGCGGCCTCGGTAGCCGGATGCTTCTCGAAGCCTTTCATAGGCTTGGTGGCCTGGCGGCCGGTTGAACGGCTCGTCCTCCACTAAGCAACCCACGGTCAAGTAGCTCCAGATAATATGCGAGCCGACATCAGGGATCGCCGCCAAAGTCTCTCGATCCGCGGGCAAACTGAACTGCTCTGCCACCTTCCCTTGTACATAACTCGACCTTAACACCGACGAGCGAGCATCCATGTACCATGCCGCTTATGCCGATGCTCGCATCCGGCTCCCCATCATAGCGGCCGGTGGGGAAAGGGTCCCCACCATCAATCTACTTGCTTGGTTCCAATCCTCACCCTCAACCGCTGATAGGGAGGGCCACTCGCTGAGCAAAACTTCGCTCCACGACCGCTGGCGGTTCTTTTCCCTGTCGGTGAGCCACCCGATGGTCGGCCCGTGTCCGGCTCTCGTCGCTCCCACGGGCACTTCTCCCACGGGGCCTCTCGGCATAGCTCCAGGTCGCGACCGTACCTCGAGGCCGACCTCCCCTCGGTCGGCGGTCGGTCGTCCTCCCGCTCTTCGACTCTAGCAACTCCTCCCTATCGGATGCTCCATACTCTCTCCTGCCCGTCTAGCGCCTGGGGACCATGGCTAGTTTTCTTTTGCGGGTCCTCCGAACCGGACCCGCCAACCAAAGCGGCACTTTCGATATCGACCGCCTCCTTCACGGTGCGTCCCCGTCGGCCCTCTCACCTTGCAGGCGAGTTCCCCAAAGACGGCTCACGCTTTGCCGCATAGCCGCTTAACCTCGTTCTCCGGAGCTCCACATCCGGCGGGTTCAGCCCTCGGCGTTCTCTCAATTGTCTCCCCAAAGGTCACATATGAGCCCCGCCTCATCAATAGGGCCGGAGGGGTGGACGAAACCCCATGAAGTCGCAAGACCGACTGTCAAGCAAAGCTTCCATGGTGCAGCGGTCCCGTAGTTAACGATCTGCTCCAACTTCGCCGTGTTCTACCACAAGGATGTAGGCTCTAGGGTTTCTCTCTAATCTCTCGCCAAGACGACACCCTAAATTGAAGTCGCCCCACCACCTGCATTTAACCTCGTCTTTCCACCCTTTGATCGACTTGGGCGGATCAAGGATAACCTTGAATTCTCCGACATCCGGAGGTAATAGTGAGGCGTCTTCTCGATGCGGACGCCACCAAGTGGCTCAAGACGCCATCGCCGAATCGAGAGCCAACGGCAGATGACGGTGAAGCCAACCAATATGGCTATCGAGTTTGGCGTCATTTGCATGGGGAGACACCTAACTCATCAAACACTTTTCAAGAAAGGGTGCGCACGGAGGCCGCATTCCAAGTGTTTGAGATACAGGGGAGCCCTTTGCTCGCCGTGGCTGTATACCGGAGATGACTTCGCCGGAGCCTCCAACTTGTACGCCTCCGGTATGTCAAATTCTGAGCGCAAAGACCTCATTTGCGCCTGGGTAACCTTCGAGCGGAACTCATCAAGTTGCTTATGACGATCGGAATCCATGCCGGATCTTTACCACACGCCGGAGAATCGCCCAAATTCGTGGGTGGGGGAAAAGGGAAACGAATGCCCTCCTCCCACTCACCTCTTCGTACTTATACGGTGGGACCCACTAACAGCGCTCCCTTTTGCGATCAACGGAGAGGATTGAAGCCCCTCTCTCGAGGCGCCGCTTCGGGGGGCGAAAAGCAATCCCAGTGGGCCCCACCCTCGTACTAGGAGGCGAAGAGCCGATGGCCAAAACCGCCACGACGCCGCCCACGCCCCATCAATGGAACGTTCGGATTCCCTCTCGAACAGTTTCCTGACGAAGCCAACTTACTCGTTTCACTTGGACTCGTTTCCAACCGACTCCAAGCGAAAGGGGCCAACTGTTATGGTCATAACCACTAACCAGTGATCAATGAGAGAAGCCAAACGCTGATCTGGACGGACGCTTGTTTACCAATGAGAACCGACACGAACCTCCACACCCAACCCACCGACCGGCCTGCATTTACCGACCCTGTCATGATCCCCTAGACGGCTATCGCCATAGCCGACGCGAGAGGCGGTAACGGTCGCCCATCGACAACCCTCTCCGCGGACGACGAAGCAGCAGAACGGTCGCCCGTCCGGCCAATTGACCACCTCGTAACTATTCCACGTCGCTCGTCCCCCCGGACGACATGGGGGCGACTAGCTATCACCCTCCAACCGCTAGCCCGTTCGGACGACGCGAAAGGCGGTGTTAGTCGTCCTTCCAACCCGTCGCTCCTTACGACCCCTTCCAACAAGTTGCCGACCTCTCCGAACAACGTGGAACGAATCCAGGCCTACCCCTCTCGGCCACTCGTCCTCTAGAGCGACACACCAGGTTCTCCCAATCGTCCCCCTCAGCGAATCATCCCGAGGGACGTCCTAAAGGGCCGCATGAGTCGGCCACCCGACCACGGCTCCCTTCTCTCGCCCCACGTGATTCCCCCCACTCAAACGACGGTTATACGGTACTCGAGCCCATCAGCATCGCATTAAATGCGCTGACAGCCCCTTAATTCCCCCATCTCTCACAGTATTTAAGGCACCTCGGACCCATGCAGCTACAGGCGTCGCCAGTCCCATCCCATTAATAGCGAATAGACCATACCATCCCTCAAATTACCCGCGATTTGACACTCAGAAGGCCACCACCCCGGGTAGGAGAGGTGTTCGCCAATCATCGGCTCACACGTGGAGGGGGAGGGCTGACTCACCGGTGGTTCCTAAACTAATGAAAAGACGGGAATACCCTCTCAACCCTAACTATAAAGAGCAACGTGAACAGCTAACGAGGTAAGCAATCTTCTCTGAGTGAATTCTGCTCCACCGGATTATCGACATTACTAACTTGACCGTTTGAGGAACCACCGGAGATCCCAACTCCGCCTCTTCCGAGTCCTTCTTTTGTTGTAGGCGAACCCTCCTGGCGGAGTCACGCCGCTTTAGGAGAGAAAGCGGACTCCGCTCTCTTAAGAACTAAACTCATCCGAGGTTAGTGACTGTGATTATATACATCAACAATTACAAATCTATGCTTATTTATAATTGTTAAATACATGATATGCTTATTTTTAGTAAATACTAATCTTTAATTTGAATCTGATGACACAAGTTACATATGGCATGAACTATTGAGCCAGTCATAAAATATATGTGGTTTTAATATGATTGCATAGTACCGTGTTTTCTTAATTTTCTACTTAATAATGCACTTCTTACATCCTCATACTATATCTTTAAGACCTGAACTGTTATTTATTTTTATTTTTGCAAATAAGAAATAGATAAATTAAGGTATTATATCATCAAAATGCATAAGTTATAACATTTTGATTCTATCAATTAATCACATGTCATTTTAACAAGTTTATTCCGCTTCAAAAAATATTCTTCATTATCCTACTTAAATTTCCCACTTTTATAAAATTATTTCACGTCAATAATTATCCTAACTCTATTTTCATTGAGCTCAAAGGTTGATGACCTATCATTTGGGACCTATCAATACAAAACTATACTGCCAAAGATTTCACCAAGAGAAACAAGGTCACCCTAAACCCTAAACGGAGCTTAAACTAGTCAACAATGGCATGTCAAACAAAAAAGTTTGAGATAAATGCCACGTGTCCTGTGTGTGCATGAAACTACCCTAAATCAGAAACGAGAAGATTCTCTCCCCTTAGCAAAAGGGAGCGGAATGATCACCACTAGCTAGCAACCATACTTGTTAGCCTACCCCTCTGGCTAATTATCATGTGTGATGTGATATTATTATTTGTACACAATTAGGTAAGGTGGTTGGCATGGATGTGGAAATATTACTTTCCAACAAATCAAGGTTACTTAACAAAAGCTTATATACTTGTTGATAAGGAAACGGGTCCCTATTTTATCCTTCTTATAGAACTATATATTGTTCTAAATTTCCAACAATTCATGTAGCTTCTTTAGTATATTCTATAAGAAACATATACTTAACTGGAAATCGGATCCTCTCTGATATTTACGTGGAAATTAGAGAGAATTCAACTACCCTAATTTTACATTCTGTTTCTATTTTAAAGGATAGGATGAGGTTATGTAAAATTTTTCATTGTCCCAAAGTATTTCAAAACAATAGCGGTTTTCTAGATAATAGTGGAATTTTACACAATCACATCTCAGCCCTTAAATTTTGACATATTCGGTGAACTTCTAGTTAGATCCTCTCTAATTATCATCTAATTGAAAATGATCTCTATCCACTTAATTGAACTTTGTGCGTATGTGAATATCCACCATTTTCGTTGGAATAAAATTGAAATTCGTCATTTTTATTTCCAGGATGTAAACAGGAAGGAGATACGAAAGTCGTGGGCCAACGAATGGGCTAACCGTTTCAGCTGGTCCCTGAAACGGGAAGAACAAGTCAGCGACAGCTTTGGACCCTTCACCCAACCCTCTCACGTCACTGCAAAAAAAAAAACAAAAAAACAAAAAACAAAAAAACAAAAAAAGCGAAAAATCAAAGAAGTAGAAAGCCCACACGGGCCACACGCGCACACACCCCACAAGAAAAGAAAGAGTATAGCCGCCTCATTGTAAATGAAGAGAACGACGGGACACGTGGAAATAGGGGCCAACGGGCTCGGTGATTAATGCACCGATTAAGACATTTTTGGGGCGTCATTGGGTCATTGACTTTTCGTGATCTTTTGATAAATTATTGTGAAAGTAATATTACTTCCCTGGACATGACATACGTAAATAGTGCGTGTCTTACTTTTATTCAGTCTTCATCTGACGAAGGACTTCCCTTTGAGATGTCTGCTTATTTTTATTCATGTGGTCAGAAAGGATGATTTACTGTCCAGAAAATACTGTGAACATTTTGGATGCGTTCATGGGGCGTTTGGATTGCTAGAAACATAAGCAGGGGCCTTAAAAAGGGTTTTTGATAAGGAAATGAATCCGATTTGACCTTATATTTAACTAATTAGTTTTCTCAGTCATATGGAGCCTTTTAGGAGAGCTTTTGATACTTTCTCTTTATAGTAATTTAGTCCTATTAAGGGTCTATTTTATTTTTTTGATTTTTGTTTTTTTTTTTTTTTTGTTTAATAAGATGATTGCCAAATTTTAAAGATGTCACTTTTTTATTCATAATATTCCTCTTTTCCATAATTCTGCATGGATCAAAGATTGTCTTTTTATGTAATTTTGAAGAGCCTCTTGCTCTTGAGAATCAACACATGATGCGGAAGCATCGCCGGGATCTCCTAGCTAGTTCTCCTCCGTCTTCCTAGGGCAATTAGTAACCTCGATAATAGGAAACCTTCAAGAAAACCAATATTCAAACAAAAAGAGAAAAGCAATATACCGCAAAAAAGTAAAACAAGACAAAAAAGATACAAGAGATACATAGTTCGACAATCATCCACGTCAATGGAGAGAGATTTGAGCCTTCTTTATATAAGAGATTACAAATGTTGATGTTGGAAATCACACAGTCAATAAACACTGTTGGATTAATCTTAGTACAAGTGGAGTCCGCTCTCTGTTCTAATGTCCGGTTGTCCAGTGGAGGAAGAAGTTCGCCTGTACCAGAAAAGGACCTGCGGAAAGGCGGAGTTGGGATCTCCGGTGATCTCTCCGACGATCAAGTCAGTATGGATATTTAGTGAATATAAATATCAAAAACAGTAATAGAGAAGAAGTCCCCTGAGCTAGATCACTTACCTCTTCTATTGTTCCCTATTTATATGGAGGGTAGAAGGGTGTTTACGTCTCTTTGGTTGGTAAGAAACTGAAAAATGAGTCAGCCCTACTTCTACATGTCGGCTGATGATTGGACAAAGGTCTTGTGATTGGTATGTATTGGCGGTTGCGTCAGATTGCCTTTACAGGTGTCGAGTGTGGATCAGCTCAAGAATTAGTGTTGTTCCCTCGTCATTAATGGGTTCATTAATAGGATGGGTTTGGTGACGCTTGCCGCCGGAATGTTTCGAGGTATCTTAATTATTGTGAGAGGTGGAGAATTTAAGGTACTGATCATGCATTAAATGCGATATTGGCGTGTTGTCAAGACCAAACTTCATGCAACCGTCGCTTGGGTTGAGGGCGTAAGCTACTCGGCGGTGATGTCGGCGTTTAAGGAACCGACTAACACCGCCATTCGCGTCGTCCATAAAGGCAGCCGACCATAGGGCCGACTAGTACCACCATTCGAGTCGTCCACAAAGGCAGCCGACCGGTATGGCTTGCTGGTTTGAGTAAAGGAAGTGAACCAGCTGCTTGACTCGGCAGACGAGTCTGGGTTATTTCAAATCAATAAATCAATGGACTAAAAATGCTCATTTGTTTGATATTTAACTTTTCCCCTTCTAATCTTGAATTAGTAGGTAAAAACGTTCAGGACCATAACAACAAAGGTACAATCTTTCTTGCATTTTTCAAATAACCTGCAAGAATCCCTCCGACGGTCTCATCAAAAGATCTTCACAAATCCTAGATTTCTCTTTTTTATTTTTCTCTGCATCACTTTTACCGTATGCAACCCTCTCTTCTCGATCACTTGATTTACAATGAACATCTCAATGGGTATTTAAAGAGTTTCTCCCCTATCGTAGATTCATATAGGATTCGCTCATTGAGTAATATTATCAAATCCTAGTTCTCTTCCAATTATAATTCAATTCAGATATTGTTTCTCTTCAATCAAATTCAAATCCAATCCAAGTCTAATTAGAATGACCTAAAATACAAAGATAAATCCTAGCACTTGATGGATTTTGAGGCTTAACATCTGCGTTGCGTCAAGAAAGAACAGAGTAACTAGACTACATGCTTTGTATTACTATGGTATTTACCTTCACAGGTCCATAATAAATAATTAGCAGTGATAAATATCATATGCTTGAGTCATGTAGCAAAATCAGGATAAAATTTATAATCTAGTTAGAACTACTTAATTACATAACCCAAAATTAAAAAGAATCCCAATCTAATTCAATCCTCCAAATAAATCAACATACTTATCAGACAACATAACAAGCTCTGATCATCTAAAACATGTACAGCTTGAGCTTGATGGGGCTTAATGAACTGCTATGTTACAAGAAATATTGAATAATGCACAAACAAAAACGAAAAACAAAAAACAAAAAACAACAAAGCTACACTAAATACCATCAAAGCAACAAAAGCTATAGAATAACAGAGGGAGATCCAACAATGAAAGCATAGATCAAAGAATTCCAGGTATCAGGCAATCCTGGAAGACACCAGTGGCTACAGTCTGCAAATATCTCTGGCTGCTTTCTCTCTTCATCAGTTAATAGCTTCTGATGCCTCACAGTGTATATAGATGTATGTGCTTCACGCCGATACTCTGATAACCGTGTGATGTTGAGATATTTAACTGGAGTTTTCATTTTCTCTATGGTTTTCTCTACTATAGATATCATTGATTGTTTAAATGACTGTCTGTAAGTCTCGTTGGTGATTGGATGACTCTGGTTGTAACACCAGTGCAAATTATACCTGCAAGTGTTTGACATTCAAGAAAAAGTAAGCAACTAATGAATTCATACTATTACTCATAAGAATAACGGAGAATGCAACTTGTGCTATAGGGAAATTAGCATCAAATATCTCATTTTGATGATATTTGTACTTCGTTGTAGCAAATGTTTAAAAACGCAAATCCGGTGTTCGATTTGCAAATTTTTTGTTCAAGAAAATATCTTCCCATTGCAACATTTACGCACCGCGTATGTTGAGGAGAGATACTACGAAAGAAAACCCTCGTCTTGTTTGGATTCACCATTCGATCGATCCAACTCGCCCAGGTATTGAGTCCAGCCTCAAACGCCGAGTCCCCATCCATCTCCTTAACCAGCTTTCCGTCATGCTCATAATAATCCCACCTGCAAAATTTAAATTTCAGTCCAAGGCATATGGGGTGCAAATACTAGATTGGTATTGGATATTTGAGTTAAAAACCCACGATTTGGTTCTCCCCTGGTGAGTCCACCAGTGGCCAGTGTTGAAAACCAAGACCGCAGCATCCTGCCATTTCCAAGGTTCTACAAGCTCACCGAGCTTCAAGACTTTTGATCCGTTCTTCATTCGGTCTGCTTTTATTATAAATGGACTCCAGAAGAATTCCAGTGAGAAATCATAGCCCTTACATTGTCAACAGTCACCAATAAATTAAATAGCACCAGTTTGGAATTCGATTAGCACTGATTTGAAAAGTTAATGGAAACACTGCGTGTATTAAGAATCTAAATTATACCAGAGCTCGAAAGATTTTGTAGCTGTCTGTTAACTTGATAAATGTTCGCGATGGTCGATTAATGGAAGAATAAAGGAGACATGCCATCGACTCCCACTGGTTTCTATTAAGAGAATCGCCGATGATTGCCACTCTTTTTCCTCTTAATCTCTCCAGCATATCAGTCCCATTAAACCTTTAAAAAAAATTTTAAAAAATCCGATTAAACTCAAAAAAATAAAACGTTGTTTTCTTAAACTAAGATAAGTATGTTATAAAGTTTGGTACCTTGGTATATCACAACCTTTTGGCTTCCACCTCCAGTGCTCATAGTCAGAATCTGGCCTCCCATTTTTCTGGCAAACAACTTGACCGCTAAGAAAAGGACATTGATGACCATGATACAATGGATAATTCTTAGGATCATAAACCCACATCCCATCGAAAATATCGCACTCCTCTTGTTCTTCTTCTATCAACATCTCCAATTTCTCACTAGCACTACTGTTCAACTTCAACGACGCCTCCATTTTCTCCCGCGCAAAAACTGTGTCAATTGTAGTATTGAGTTGTGAAGATGAAATATTCCGGGGAGATGACAAATTTTGAGGAGGTGAACTATTTTGAGGAGGTGACATGATATTGAGCTCTCCATAGTACTCTGTGATGGAAACGTTATAATTATTGGCAAATCCTAAGCTTGTAAGAGATGGAACAATATTGATGATTAGATTTTGGCCTTGATCATGGTAAAGAAAGAGGAAGATGAAGCTGAAAAAGCTGGCAAGGATGCAAAGAGACCATCTTCGGTTGATGATCGGGTACTCCATGAGAGCTTTGCTTCTCTATTCTGCCACAAACAAAGGTAGTGGTGTTTATAAACTAGCGAGTCAAAATCTGAGTCCTGGTAGTTACTTAATTTTGATAAATTAAGACAAAAACCAAGCTTTGCCATAGCTATGCGGGGTAAAAACTAAAGCTCCTATTCCAATTATGAATCCTATAGTTTTCTCCAACAACCATAGAGTTCAAATATGATCAAGCATTGGTGAGCTCAAATAGCATATATATTCTCTAGGACTGTCTTTTCCCCTATAAAAAAGATATAAGGCGGTTACTTTTGTCAACTTGAATCATTTGCGTCTAGTGTAAGCAATTTAATTATATTTTCAATTGCCTTTAAAAAGTGATGAGTTGTCTCAGGATTTGTGAGGTTAAACTTGAGTTGGTTGTCAATTTCTTATCATGTGAATTGGTTAAATAGCATAATTAGAGCCTTAGACAAAAAGGAAGGTGGGGCTTGAAATTGAGTATTTCAGGGGCTAACATGCGCACAGTGTGAGCATAAGAAATACCAAGTGCGGTGTATCAAATTTGCATAAGCGCACACTGCCGGGGAACAAATCCGCCAATGCTAACGTAATTATTAATGGAAGTAAGGGCAAATTTCACAAACCCCCCCTGAAGTTTGGCTATTTTTGAGATAATCCCTCCCAATTTACTAATATTACTTAACCCCTTAAGTTTAAATTGTCAAATAGCCCCGCTAACAAACACCGCTGGATATAACTCTACATGTGAAAATCACGTGTCTTCAAATAAACAATATGCATTGGATGGAAAAGAAATCACCTTCATGTCCTCTTTAATACTTTCAATGGTTATTTTCACAAAACCCCTTAATTTTCCATTTTTTGGATTTAATTAATATAATTAATGATTAATTAATAAGCGTGTTGACTTGAAAAGGGTATTTTAATTTTTCTTGAGTTAAGTGTCATCTTTAAAGTTTAGGGATTTAATTTCAAAACCGTTCAAAGAAAAAGGGGGGTTTTTGTCAAAGTTACCCTTTTAAGTCGATTCATATACTAGCACAAGATTAATTTGGGCCGGCCCGTTGTAATGAACCCAACCACTCAAATTTCGGCAGCTCCCGCCCAATTCCTCTCTCGTCTTTCCCCATTTTCTCCCCAAAAACCCTAGTCCCTCACTACACGCACTCTCTCGCTGCCCGCGGCACCCCCCCCCCCCGGCGGTGCCTCTCTCCAATGGAGTCCGTTCTAGAAACCCTAGAAACCGCCGATATCAAAACCCTAATCCCCCAATTTCTCTCCATCCTCAGCCCCTTCTCCGACTTTATCCCTCTCGATTCCGGCAAAATCCCTAACAAGAAGAAGAAGAAGCGGTCGCAGATCACTCCTACCTCCGTCCGGCCCTTAGCCAAGCAATTTCTCCCCTTTCTCTCCAAATCCCTCAAGCTCATCCCCAATCTCCTCCGCCGAAACCCTAGCTCAGATTCTCCATTGGAAATCGAACGAGCCACAGAGCTCCTCAAGATCTATCGCCTAGTTCTCGAATGTCTGAGCTGCATCTCGCTTTGTCTCGCCGGAAACCCTAATTTTGTAGATATAGAGAGGGGTGCGCTGGTCTACTGCTTGGAGTCTTGGGGGAAGTACGAGGAGGCAGAAGAGGAGGGGGTTTCGTTGATGGGGAGGTTGAAGATTGAGAAGAGAGATGGGTTGGATCCTGAGATTGTGATGTTGGCTACTAAGGTGGTTTCTTGCCTGATTGGATGTGCGTACAAGCGAGGATCAAAGGACGAAGCGGTTTATAGGAGGTGTTTGCAGCTCGTGGAGCAGGTTTCGCCTTGCATCAGGTATGAATCTAGTTTCTTTCTTGTTCATAGATTGAGAGCTTGCCAAGAGCACAAAGGTGTTAAATTTGAAATTCAGTAAGAGGTTAAGAGTTGTAATTACGTGAAAGACAAGAACACTATGAAATTACTCTACAGTCTCTACCTTTGGTTATGGATCAGATAACAATGCGTTGGCTGTTGTTACAAGGATTATATAATAACAAAACCATGAAACTTTGCTTAAGAAATAATTTGACTGGACTGACATTTGGAAGCCTGCTAATGCTACATATTGGGGGCCTACTGTTGTAAATATATTGAAAACGGTTGTAATTATTCTTCCATAATTAAACTACAGTTTCCACTGTAAATAAGGGTCCTTACCCCTTCATCAATATCAGAAATAGACAGGAATGTTCCCTTTTCTTCCAACTTGCCCATTTCTGCATATTACTCCTCCACAAATTTTCAGTTACAAGGTTGATAGAACAGGAATACCTAATAAAAGCACGGAAGTAATTCCTGAATAATATGATTATTATCTGACTTTGACAATCAGAGATAAGAAGAATTTTGTAGAAGAATGGCAATAGTTTGTTGAAATTTGGATAGATTAAACTGTTATATTGATTATAAGGGATCTTTTGATGCAAATAGCTATCGTTGATTTTGAGGAATTATTTGGTTTAAGGTTAAAATTTAGCATTCTTGATCTTTCACATATTTGAATAATATTATGAATGCTCTTGAGCATGAATGATAATCTGGACCATCTGTTAACTCGTTTTGATTTTAATGTATAGTTGGATGCACTTTATTTGGAGATATAACTGTGAATGGAGTACGGGGCATTGATTTTATTGCACAAAGGCTTTGATGTGAAATGTATCAATTTTGTAGGGTCTTAGACACAGACTTAGCGGAAAAGTACCACACTCTGCTTGTGAATGCTCTCTGTAGATGTGCACTCTTCCTAGCTGGCGAATGCATTTCATATGATAGTAGTCTGGTACGAGAATTTTGCGAGAAGAGCTTGACAGATTGCTTGCAGTCTTCTTCAATCGTCCGCTTCCAAAATGTATGGTGCAATAGCTCTTTATTTTATTTTCCCCAATTTCTCTGGATATTCTTGTTATATGTTTTACATTATCGAATACTCATCTGAAAGTTTGGGTGTGTTGTGCTGAACTTCAACATCAAATTTGCAGATTTCACGCAACATTTGTAAATCTATTGATAAAAGCTGTGGGAGCAGATCCTTTCTTATCCTTGACATGCTAAACATCACTCTAAAAAGTTCTCAGTGTGAATGCAAGGTATTGATTTACTTTTCTTCTGACAGCATTTATCACGGTTGAGTTTTCTATCTCCATGTTTTGACTTATTCTTCCAATTTTTTCCATGAAAGTTATGGTGATGTAAGTGCAATTATATGAGTTATGGTTCACATACATTCTTTTCAGCAGAAATACTCCACTAAGTTCATAATGAAATTGATGGCAATGTCAAACATTGTTTTGTCCAGCTAGATTTTTCTGACAGGAACCATCTCACAAGCTTACATACACACACGTTAGCAGCTAAAGGGGGTTTGGTGATGTATGCTCTGCTTCATAATCACTCTTTGCTGTCAACTACATGCCGGTGTTGTCGCATTTTTGTTCTGGTAACCTTACAGATACAAAGGATAACCTAAGAGACTAAGACATTCAGTGTTTTTAGGGTATCAAAGACATTTTTTTGTAATTCATGTGAACTCACCCCCAGTAGAGAGATTTGGAGATTACTCTTCTATTCCTCAGGGCCAACAGCACATTGCACGTGTCATTTTAAAATAGCTTGATTATTTTGCAACATTCCCGCATGAAACATGGTTACCTATATGTTTTAGCAAAAACTATTTGCCCTCACATTGTCAGCTTATCCATTTCTCTTGTGGATACTTTCATGCATGTCCTTCATATCTGTAAAGCACTAATTTTATGTGATATCACCTTTTACTTTTGTACATTGTGTTGCTTCCCTGCTTAGCTCTTGGATATTCATCCTTATTCATGTTACTCCAAGTTGATTCTACATTTCAAAAGTGAGAATACACTGTTTAAGGGTTCTCAATATTGTTATTCTCAGGATACCTTTTTTGTCACTTGATTTCATAGATATCGTCCCATCTTTTCATACATTCAACTCTGAAATGTGAGGATTTCAAAACATTTTGAGCTAGTTGCCGAATTTACTATTTTAAGCTCTTCACTACCCCTCTGCTGGTTAAATATCTTCTCCAGAATAGTGCTCATATGTAGTAGTATCTGATGGATACGCCAGTTTCAATTTACTACAGTAGCACTTTTAACACAGGCATCGCGTAGCTGCCTAGATAGTCTGCTCTAGGTGCTTTGGGAACCCCAGTGCCTTGTAATCCAGCTCTTATGGGTGCTTAGTCAAGCTCTTAAGGGACGCCGTTTCTTTGGCTCTTGAATCCTAAAGATCCAGTTAGGCACTTATGTTCAATCTTTGAAACATAACTACATGGAAGACAGATGCTATTTTCTGTAAAGTTAACCTCCTAGGAACTGTCAAGTGTTCGCTTCCACGTTTTTAGTTTTGTTTACTAGCCAAAGGGTTTGCTATCATGTAAGCAGAAGGGGGCATGGATAACAAAAATCTATAGTCCTCCTGTTTCAATTTTAAGTTTTTAACAGAGGCCTTAAACATTCATTGTTTGAAGCGTGATGACTTGAGAGGGAGAGATTGGAAATGAAGCTGCTTCACACTCCATCTGTTAAAACAACAAAGGAACATGGTTGGACTTTACCACTACATCTATTTTTGTTCTTCCTCTTTCTCTTCTTTTTCCTTTTCATCCTTGACCCAAGTGTCAGGCTGTTAGCCTGACTAAATGTTTCTACGCAGAAAATTAAAGGATCTACACTAGTACTGACCTGCAGGTTAAAATATTTGCTTATGAGGATATTTTATTCAAGTCAGAAACTACTTGTTTCTGCTTGTTTTTACTGTTCACGTTTGTAGAAAGTCTGGATAACTATGACCAGAGATATTGAAGAGAGGAGTTCAACAACACATACATGTAAGAATAATGACACACCACCATCATTTTGTTGAAGGGTTTCAGTACTGCAACATGTGAATTGTGATGACTAGCTTGTGTTACGGCTATACAGCTATAGAAAGAGTGGAAATAGAAATAGAGTGTAAAAAACCTATCAGTTAAAACTTAAATGTGTTTTACTTTATATCTCCCCTTAATCAAACATCAAAATGGGGAACAAAAGAAACTGAGAGAATATATTTTCTATCATATGCGTCACCATGTATCATATGTCTTAACACATTCTATCGGCACGTCCAACATGCAGAACAGTTAGAAAAATTAAATAATATATAGATTTTTCTATAGGCGACTCCAAAAATTTGGGATAAAAGCTTTCTGCTGCTACTGTTGTTATATTGATCTTTCTGTGAATTTGCTTATGTGTGGCAAGTGTTTGACCCTATGTTTTCAACTACACTAATGTGACCTTTTCTACACTATGCAATGGTCCTCATTGTTCTGTTTGCTTTCTTATGAGGTGAAACCACAATGAAGATTCAATTTGTTGTGAGATCTCCTCTTCAGTTTGGATTTATAATTTTAAGGCCTTCTTACAACATAAACGCTAATTGTCTACGACTTATTGGAGATCAACACTTTTATGTGCGACTTCCAATCAGAAGACTCTGAAATACCAGCTTCTTTGCAAGATTGGTCTTGGTTTCAGATTCAATTCAAAACCATCCTTTATCAAGGATTGTAAAGTTCTCGCAATTTAATCCAAACATTCATTTGATGAATTGTGGAGGTGATTATTCTTTGTCAATCTCTTGAGCCTCCAGGACATCTATTTGGTTCATTGCTCCTATCTATCTGATTTTGTCTGTGATCATTTTGTGCTTCAACTCGATTGAAATCAAGTTCCGCTTTTACAAACAAATTCCAGCTATAAGAGCTATAAGAGGTAGACATCTCCCTATGAGGGAAGATCAACTTTTAGGCAAAAAGCTGGGCTATGATACAACCAATCAAGTTGTAAGGTCTGTCCATTGGGGAAAATCAAGTATGACTTATTATGTCTTATTATGTCTGAACTCGGGTTTCTCTTAGGCAGTGTTTGGCAAACCCATTAAACAAGGCCAAGTGGAGATAATATTGGTCCAAAGTCTTAATCCTAGTTTGGCAAAATTTGGGCCAAGACTAGAGCTAGTTTTGCTGGGCCAAATTTTGGCCTTACACTAGTTCTTTTTTGATCCACCTGCATCCTAGTTTACTTTTGAACTAGTTTAGAAAAGAACTAGTTTAGCTTCTATTTGCCAAACTGAGCCTTAACTTAAGCAAACTAAACAGATAAGGAGTAGACATTTCATAGAAGGTCACTTTTAGTTGTATGCTTTTATCACCTTCATAACTTTGACAGGATAGCCGGTTGACTAGCAAAATTAGTTGCTATATTCCATATCTGCAGTTAAATTTCTCAACTGCTGGAGGATCTATTTTATAAATTGTCAGTATTTTACATTTGATACTAAGTGCTATCAGAATAATACCATTCTGTATTTATTTTTTTCCATAGAAATAATATCCTGTCTTGTTTCACATAGACCAGCTTGAAGGATTTGATCGCCTTTCGGTTTCTTTTTATCAAGGTTTTGGTGGCAAGTTAAGGTTAAGGCAAATGAATTTAATCAGGTTTTGATCTTGTCAAGATATAGTTGGTTTACTAGAGGCTAGAGTTAACCCAAACCAAACTGAAAGATCAAGGAAATTGAAAATTCATGACGATGAGTTAATTGACAAACTTACCCTTTAATTATATCTTGATTCTTGACCCTCTTAGTTGGTTAATGACTCACAAAAACGTTACGATCCTTCTTATTTCCATCTAGACAATGATAAGATTACAAGAATCAATTGGTTTTAAATGGGTTAAATCTTTGATTCTCACTCCATTATCCCTCATTCAGTAATAAAGTCTTTCTTATTTCTGGTGGGGCCAGGAGACTCTTTATTTCCGCAACACTTGCAAATAGATATCGAAAAAGTGACATATTTTGACTAAAGAACAAAGATTCCTGAAAGGAATATGGATTTAGGCTGTTTCAGTTTAGTTTTACTAAGTGGCCCAATTCGCCCAAACAGTTTCATAAGTCCCTACAAACTGATAAGATTACATAAAAGGGTGAGTTTTTAATAGTTCCTTCTCCCTTCAACTTCCATATAATTCCATCACAATCTCAAGTACCAATCTTTGTTCCTTCTCCCTTCAATTTCTATATGATGCCATCACAATCTCAAGTACCAATCTGCCATGCGTTCATTCCAGGAATTTTTTTTTTATTAAAGTAGAGAGGTCATGGAGAAGGAGAGAATGAGAAAGTACTGAGGAGAGGAGAAGTGGAAAGAAGAAGCTAATTTGGAGAATTGGCTGCCGTCATCAAGTCATCTCACCACACCTCATGCTCATGGGTCTTATGGAGACGCGCCTCGTTGTACTTGGTAGTAGGCACCTTTTTGTACGTGACGTGTGTGTCCCCACACACACACACACACACACACACACACACACATATATATATATATATATATATATATATATATATATATATATATAATCTCAGAACAAAATCAAGGGATAAAAAAGTTGGTGGATACACACACAATGCCAACACAGAGAGACAGGGAAGGGGGGGGGGGGGGAGAGGGAGGGATGGAGAGAGAGAGAGGTACATCACATGACAACACAAATATCAAAACAAAATCAAGGTATAAAAAAGTTGGTGGATACACACACAATGAAATCATAGACTTAACCTACACCTCATGGGTCTTATTCAGACGCACCTCATTGCACTTGACAGTATCACAGTAGGCACCTTCCTGTACATGTGACATTGTTTGATCCAAACTAACCCGAAAAACAAAACACAACTCATAGCCACCCGAATCCTGATAGGTGGATTTAGACCTCTCACAAACCTGCCTAAAATTTCGGGTTTGAGTGCTAAATATCTCAAAACCCACCTGACTTATGCACACCCCTAATGGGAGCTTCTGACCTTAAGATTCGGTTCGACAAATTATTCTGATATCGTTGGAAAAAAATACTTGGATTTTATGACCTTGCTGGAGGTGAAATTCGCTGCAGATTTATATTATGGGATTTAATATTTTGGTGCAACTTCAGTTAGCAAATAGCAAGCCCAAACCAATTTAACTTTTTGATGTACATGCAGCTTCATTTTATTTCATGGCTTATCACTTAATTTAATATTAACTTCAATGATCATTTACTTGAATGCAAGGAACAGTTGCACTTTATTTCATCCATTTTCTACAACAACAAAGCCTTAATCCCAAATTTTTTGTGGTTGGCTTCATGAATCCTACTCTTCCACATTTCATTCATTCTTTCATGTGTAAATTTTAGTTTGAGTGGTACATTACTCCTTTTTTTCTTTTTTCTGAGACCAGTGCTCCTAGTAATGATATCTAACTTCATCTGGACATGTCCTTAAGTGTGATTACAAAGTGAATTTTATTCATAATTGGCACTACTTTTGCAGGTCGGTGTAGTGAAATACGTAAATGCATTACTTGAATTTGTAGCATATTGTGTTAAGAGCATACACTATACTAGTATTGACATCCGTAGAGGTGCTGAACAACTACTACATAGATATGGAGGTGATTTTCTTCAGGTGGATAATCTTTTTTATATTATTATCTTTCGAGGATGCTAGTCATAATCTTTTGATTTGATGGATCTAATGTTATGATATTTTTGTTCTCTAGGTCTCACCTCCTGTGGCCTCGATTCTGTTCCTTTATGGAACTGGGTTATATTTTAAGTTGAGCAACGCTGAGAGAAATGACGCCTCTCCATTTTTTACATCTCTTGACAATGGAAAGAAAATTCAATGTCTGACTCATGCATTGGATACCTTAGCTACACACTTTGATACCTCCATCTATAGTAACAAAGTACTTTTTCAGAAAGAAAGTGCTTTGTCATTTGCGGTTTTAGAACCTCCAGGGAACAAGCCCTCCAAGCACATACATGGAAATGTCTGTATATTATCATACTTAGATGCCTTTGAATATTTAT
Organism: Asparagus setaceus; assembly: GCA_012295165.1. Classification (NCBI taxonomy): domain Eukaryota; kingdom Viridiplantae; phylum Streptophyta; class Magnoliopsida; order Asparagales; family Asparagaceae; genus Asparagus; species Asparagus setaceus. The sequence continues at coordinate 65,956,809 of CM022705.1, read as the reverse complement.
GCTTGGTGCTAGTTGAACATGTAAATGCAACGTGGGAAAATTGTTCTTCACAAGAGAGGGCTGCCAGACATTCTGATAACATGACCTATGTACAAGACGTATTTCATCAGTTTTGTGATTTTGTTCTTGCTGCTTTTGAGTAAGTCCATGCCAATTCTTTTGTAAGTTGTATGCATGTCCCATTTTTTGCTTATGCTGTTGTGTGGACCTTGTTGTGAGAGTTTAGGTTTTGAATCCTCTATTGATAAATGCCAGGATAAAATATTAATGAAGTACTAATGGTGATTGCTATTGCCATGTCTACTTATAGATGCAGTAGAACATCTGAAAGGGACAAGGAAAGGCTCCATGAGAGTCGCAAAACACTGCTCCAAGTAGCAGTTTCAGCTTTGAAGAATTCACTTATTGTTTGTGCAAACCACAAGGTTGACTTTGCTTATATGTTTGTTTTCCTATTTTATTCTGAAACACTTTGTTATCTTTTATTTCCAGCTTAATGTTCTCTTTTTATTCCAGAAAAGCCTTTCCTCCTTTAAAAGGATCATTTCAAGTGCATGGATTGAGCCTCAAGAACTTAAGTATTTAATTTCAGCACTTGGTAATATTGGGGCTTCACTATACAATACTGGGCAGTTGAGACAGGTAGCTGCAATTTGATTATTTTAGGACTTCCACTATTTATTTAGCCTCATTAGCATTATTTGTAATGAACAGTTGGTGCCAGTTTCTCACTACGGTGGTTTTCCTTACTTGTACTGTATATTAGTTGTGTCTTGTTAGAATTAATATAAAACTATAATCCTCGACCCTCATCATAACTTCGGAGTTTTGGTGTAATGGTTAGAGTACTAACTTTAAGATGGTATCAAAGCAACCCAACTAAATTTAAGATGGTATCAAAGCAACTCAGGTTCAAATCCCACCGGCCATGAATTTTAAGCGGATTTTCTAAAAATTGACACCGCTACGTGAGTCCAGGTTTCAGCCCATAAAAAAGGGCGTTCAACCTGCGGGGGCATGTTAGAATTAATATAAAACTATAATCCTCGACCCTCATCATAACTTCGAAGTTTTGGTGTAATGGTTAGAGGGACTTAATTTAAGATGTCTAAATGCAATAACTTTGGTTTCATTTGTATTTGTTTTTTTGTGACGCATAACAGTTTCCTTTGTCAGAAGTTTGGAAGGCTAAATGAAAGCAAAACTATATTGAAGGGAAAATTGTTAGTTTTAGGTGATAGCACTGCACATCTACCTGCGATCCATCTATTAACAAGTGGTGAATTTAATGATAATACTTATATAGTACTCTTCCTGTCCTCCTGAGTTCTGGTCTCAATTCTTCTATGTTGTTTCTTAGCTTCTGAACTGTCACCTTTACAGTCCCCAACATGAATTCTGGAATTTTCTTTTAGTTCATGTTTAGAACAAGCTTTACTCATGAAAGTTCAGAATTATATCTGGTAAATGTTGAGTTCTGATTATTCTAAACGATGTTGATTCAGTAGATTCAAACAACTGCTGCTTCAAAATATTTGACTGAAAATAGTTGGTCAAAGAAGAAATGTATATATTTTGAAGTATTTTTTTTAGCATCATTCTTTTCTCCCCCTTTTTTTATTATTTTCTTTGTAAATTAACAGGGATTTTGAAAGAGAGAATTATTAGGCTTAGCTGTGCATGTATGGCAGTTAATGAGATTGCCTTATATTTATGTCCTCAAAAAGTATTCTCTGGTATCCGTAGGATGAGCTCACTATTCCCAGTTCTTTAAGTGTTTCACATTCCTTGTAAAATTTAATCCGTTCAAACTTTTAAGTTATTTCAAATTGAGGCTCCTAACGCTCCTTATACTTGCATGTGATTATGCTTTCTTCTAAGGCTTCAGTAGCTCTACAATTGCGTTGCAAAACGATAAGGACACATGTCAAGCTCCTTTGCAAGATGTACTTTGAAAGTCCAAAACACAGCGTTAATGATGGTTTTGCAGAGGATGAAATAAAAAGCGTCATTGTGGATGCATTTGAAAAGTGTGCTCTGATAGTGGATGTTCTTCACAAATGCCATGCTGCTAATGCCCGTAAAATTGCTGTGAAGAGTCTAGCAGAGTTATCTTCTGAAGAAGATATGTTTCCTACTTTATCTGGTTCTTTGGCTCTGGTGAAACAATGGGTTAAGGTACTGCCTTTGCTCTATTTTTGATACCTTTTTGTTATGCCACTGGCATTCAAGTCTAACTACTTAGAACCTTAGATGTTGTGCAAGGATTTTGGGAATGTTGAGGCAGTCGAGAAAGCTCCTTATCTCTATTCATTATTGTTGAGCCGTTGTTCGACATGGTCAAAGAAAACATTGGGCAAGATTCTAGAGCAGGTGGTTCCGGTAACTTCTAATTGTATACTTCATTGAAAGTTGTTCTGACTTCCATTTTGAATTTCTGTAGGAGCTTTTAGCATATGGATTAATGGAAACTCGTAACCTAGATCTATGCCAGAAGATGCAACTCAAAGTTATAGATACGCTCTTGAATGATGTATTGACTACAGAAGAATATAGTTTTCAAAGATCCAGGATTCTTGTTAGGAAGGCAAGAGTTCTTAGAGCTCGCGGTATAGAAGGTTTAAACGACTGTATTAAGTGTCTCAATGATGCAATTTCCCTTCTTGTGAGTTTCCTCTTTAGCTGTGTTGGATTATTATTTTGTTTCCTTTTTCCATAATCAGGTATTGGGTTGTGCTTAACATGCTTTTGACATTTTGTTCACTCATGTAGCAGAAAGATATACCTAGCATTCCTTCAGCAGAAAATGCTTTAATCTACAACCAGTTGGCCTTAATTCATATTTTGTCTGCACAGTGCAGTCAAGAAGACAATCAAGATCATGAGGTAGGATAACAAAATTATGTTCCATTACACGTGCAAAGTAGTTCCCTTGGATGACTGGAATTTTTTTTGCAACGTTGCTTCTCTTAAATAAGAGTAAAATGGAGTGATATCTTGCATTTTTTGTTTCTGTAACAGGTAATCCTGCAGAATGTTCATAAAGCATTGGGGATATGGTCTAGAATAGACACCCAAGGTCAGGGTTTCAATAAAGGCCACCTTGAGCTGGCTGCAACAAGTACAATGCAATTATTGTGTAGTATTGTTGATTTATTGTCAATGAAGGTAGGACACGTTTAATCTTGTCTTCAACTTCCTTTGGCATGTTACCTACTCAATATCTCTTATTGTTATCCTCTGCAGACAGTAACATTTTATTTTTACACAACTTTAGGGTTGCTGGGAACTTCAGTTTGGCATCTGTAAGCTGATCATCATGTTTCTAAAGTGTGAAAATGTCCCCATAGAAAAATGTTTGGCTATTCTCTGGAGTGAGAGAAGGCTAAACCACTCACTTTGTGCTTCTCCTGTAAATGAGGATGCTATTTTGCATATTTCACAACGCCTTGACAGTCACGCTAACTCTGTTGACTTTTGGATGACTTGTCTGAAAGATTATCCATCATATCTAGTGGCTTTCTGCCAGAAGTTTTCACTTTCTGATTCCATGCTCCCTGAAGTAAGCCTATACTGTTCTGAAAGACCTTTTGGTACTGTCACTGTTGACGAAGTGAAAAAGGTGGCATCATCTCTAATCTCAGATGTAAGTTTATTAACACTTGCTTAGCAGATTTATCTAAAATACATAATTTTTATAAATTATAATGTAGACTTCTCAAGTATTGTACTTATCATGTTTCGGTATCTGGTTGTTGTAGGTACCTTTGTCCAGTCAATCAGCTTCAATTGCCGGATATCTTTACTATGATTTGTCTGAGAGGCTGTTCTCAGGGGGACATTTTTTTGAGGTCAGTTGCATTATGCCGAAAAAAGAGCATAAAATTAAGTCATCATTGTCTAATTTTCTACTGTAATTTTGCTGCCTTGTTCACAATCTACGCAGTAGGACTAATGGAAAATTTTAAATAGTATATTAGTATTCCAGAAATAGGGATTTATAATATTTGTTCGAAAATGTTTGCAATATAAAGTATGATAATGTAATTTTCATCTACCAAGGTTTAATATCATGTTGTGTTGTCAGTTTCTATCATCTTTACTGGTATGGATATCAAGAGTTTTGCATGTCGGCAATTTCAAATCCAAATTATTGACACATGAAATAAGTCAGTTTAGTTACAAACTTTCTATTCATTCAGTTCCCTTTTATTCCTCAATATATACAAGGCTATTGACTCATCTTCTGTAGTTAAACCTTAAATCATGGTAGGGATTATGACTTCAAGATTTATTCAAGAGGGGCTTGGAGAAAAATGAGCTGATCTACTTCTGACTAAGCCATTTTATTTTGGTTGAGTCATCTTATTTCAGTTAACTTGATTGAGTCTACTTGTATTAGTTTAGTTAACTGTACTTGGGTTTATTTGATTGATTGTTCGAGTCCTATTTGCATTAGAACACCTTGAAGTCTATAAATACTTGTGTTACTTTCAGATTTGCTAACTTTCAGATTGAGATGAATTTCACGTTTGTGATTTGATGAAATTTATGAATGAAAGCGACTTTCTCTTGGTGTCAGACCTAACCCTATCCCTTCTTATCTTCCTCCTTTTCTCTTGCTGCTGTCACCCCACCTTCCCTCAATCATCTGTTGGCCTGGTCGCCTCTCGTGTAGCCTACCCAGCAGCACACTGGCCCCTCGCTTTCCTCTCTTCCATTTTTCCTGTGAAAGAGACTTTGACCCCATGCTCTCTGTTTCCCGCAGCCCCAACAACCCTTTTCCTGAACAACTGCCCAGCTGTCCACCAATAGCCAATCACAGAATCGCCGCAATCACGTTCCCTCACTACTGCGGCCGAAATATTTCCCCTTTTCTGTTGTAAGTTGAGATTTTTCCAATAATCGTAAAATTATTGATCCAACATTCGCAAAGCTTTGAAATGGCAACAATTCTTGTCACCAGCTTTAACAGTCATTAAAGTAATTCTGTCTTCGAGCATAGTTTTATCCATAGTTACTACTTTGCTCCCAGTTGCCAATGCATCTTGTATGTTTATTCATCATAGCATTATGATTTACATTTATTTGTAGATTATCTGTAGGCACCTTTTCTGGAGCATTCATAAAATTTAGGGATCTTCAAAGTTTGGTCTAGTTAGTGAGGAAATTGGATCATCATCTATATGCCTATTTTTTTGCAATTGATAGACTTGTAAAAGCTATATTTCTATTCTGGATCCTGTGTCAGATCTCCTATTCCATTAGTCATTATGAGGCAATATCAGTCTGTGCTGGTCATTATTAGCCATTTCGGCTGTAGCAGTCAGTTTCAGCTAAATGGTTGGTAATGATTAAAATCTTGCTTTCAAATATTACATAATCTATCTATCCAATGGCTTTCAAAAATTGTAAAAAGTTGAATAATTTGTTGCTTAAAAGACACTGACTGGTTCCCTGATTCCCTGAGTGTATCTCATTTATGAGATCAGTGACAAATAATTACTTATATCTTGCCTGTCCGTTACTCAGTGATTAGTTTATTAGATGCCTGACACTAGATCTATCGTATGTTTTACGGATCAACTATTAGGCTTAAAGAAGGTTTTATTCGTAAGCAAGCGTAAATTACATGCGATGTGTATTTTGTATGATCTAATCTGCATTTTTTGCTTCAGTATTCAGTAATTTGATTGAAGTAGTCCATGGCTAAAAAAAATATCTCAACATGACTAAGGAATGATGTAAGAGCTGTACCATGTCACTCAACACCGTGCCAAAGCATCGAGTCCTTTCAACACCATCAACAGCTCAGCTTATGAAGGGTTCATATTGACCAAAATTTGACCAGTGCTTCATTTTAGTGTGTTTGCATCAAAATGATGGCACTTATATATTTGCCTGAAAAGCTTATTACCTGCACCTATTTTTTTACACTTGAACCAAAATTGACATACTTCAGTTTCTTCTCACACTAGTTTGTTATTATATTTCCACGTATTTTCTCTTCCTTGTGGCTGGTCTTTATCACCACGGCTGGGTTTATTATCACATCAATTCATCCTTTTTCTGACCTAGTTCTGATTTAGCAATGTCAGCTTCTTTAACTATGTTATACACCATAGCTTTTCTCCTCTATTCTACATAGGCCACTAGAGTTGAATTTTTTGGCTATTGTATACAGTTGTAATCATTGCGACAATGACTATTGCTTATACTACTCCTAGTACTTTTGACAATGACTGCTACTTATCTACTGCTAGTACTTGTGACCATTACTACTGCTTATGCTACTCCTAGTATATGTGTTTTGACAAGTATATTCGTCTTCTTAGAAATTTGAAATTGATGCGAGGATCATCTGAGTGCCAATTCATATGCTTCTTTCAGTTTGCATCACATCCCCTTCATCTTCATTTTAGTTCTTCATTTTAGAGGGCTGATGTTAGGTTGCCAGAGGCTGTAAATTTTTGTTCAGCTTCTGGTGTGGTTTTGTTCACATCACCTCATGGTTCATTGCTGACTTTAAATTTTTTTTTTTTGGGGATGTTGGTGTGACTATTAGCCTCTCATATTCTCACATTATTTTAAGGAGAGAGCAGTAGAAGTCTCTGCCAGTCTTTAGTCAGGTTATATGCTTCATTCCGTCATTTCAATGAAGTTTTCTCTGCTGGCTGGTTGGCCCATGAATAAGATGAAAATGGCCTTTTCCCCCTTTTTACCGCTTGTTTTTGTTAGTTAACTGGTAAAACCTTCCATTTGGTTTTGATGGAGTTAATTAATCCTCCCGTTTCTTCCAAGACTTTTTTTTGGATGCAATATAGTAGGGACATTGTAGCAAATTCTAGCTATGACAACAAATAATATATCCTCTTTGTGGATGCTTGTATGGTTATTTTCCCGCAATGCATAATTATTGTTAATTTATCCAAACTCGTCAACCACTTCCACCCCAACTGCCCAACCACCCCAAAAGTGTTTTAATGGTCTGCTGTTTGGTAGATTTTCTTCGGATTCTTGTATGTAAAGTTGATCCATGTTATAATGATATTTATGAATTCGAAAATATTGATGAAATTCTAAATGATTTCCTATAGTGTTTCTTGCAGATATATTTTTAAATTCTTCCACATGTGGAGTTTTACATAAATTAGCTTTTATGATTGCATTATAAAATCTCTAACAAAGAATGTGATATAAAATGGTTGTCAAACCTTATATGACCCTGGATTTATTAAAGTCCAATTTAACAAAGGGTATCTCTAGGAGTGTAGTCCTAGAATCATTGAGGGGAATGAGGTTAAACTCATAATAGAGGTCACTGAGAGCGGGATCCCAACCTTCTAATTAGCGAGCTGCTCGACCTTCTGTTTTATTTGACTTCCTTATTTTCTTTTTCATCCTCGAAATCCAATCTTTTGGAGGGAATTGCAGGAAAAATTGAGTAGGAAAAGTTTGAAATTCTCATATCTCTTGCACTTGACTAGGCTGACAGTATATATGCTTAATCCTACTTGTACATACCAAAGACACTATTATACCAAAGACGCTAAATTCTTTGACGACTAAGGTTGTAATTATGAAGTCTTTAACTTGTTATGTGGTCATTTGTAATACTCGTCTTTCATTTATTCAGAAAAGTCTCATCAGAAACAGAATCCTTTGTTAATGTCTCGATCAAGTCATTAACTCATCATGTCACTGTCCTTATTAGTTGTCGTATCAGATATCAGTGAAATTTTCTTCCTTTTTAATGAAGCATCTTATTTTCTTTAGGCACTATCTCATGCTAGGATGGCCCTTTCGTTGCGAAGAAAAACCCTACAGAGGAAATTCATTTATTCATTTGAACACAGGTTTTCTGAATCTGTTGCCTCTGCAAATCAGAATAGGCAGGATATCAATTACCTTGAGATAATTGGATCAGTGGCTACTGAACTCTGGCCAGATATCAGTAAATCCAAAGACTTGGAGAATTCTATCCTTACTCCATGGAGTGTTCTCCGGTGCTACCTTGAGAGCATTTTACAGGTTTATGTTTGAAGTCCTTTGTTTTTCACAAAATCCAAGAGCTCAGCATTTCGAACCAGAAATCCTGTGGAAAAGCTTTATACTAACTGATTTTATATGCAGGTTGGGGTTATTAATGAGTCAATTGGAAATGGGGCTGAAGCTGAAGTTCTGTACCTCACTGGAAAAAGATTATCCACTTTGCAAAATTTACCCATTTTTCAGATTGCCTTTACTTCTTCATTAGGTAGGTTCTCTAGTCATTTCTTTGCTTTGGTTGCCAAATTTTCTCATTTTTATCGTGTTTAATTGTTATCTGGATTTTGGATTTCTATTTGCCAGGTCAACTTTATAGCAAAAACCAGTTCTGGGAATTGGCTGAAAGTGAGATGAACAAAGCCAGAAAACTTTTACTAGAAAATGACTTAATTATTTCCTGCAAACGTTGCAAGTTAGCTTTTGATGTTTCCATTGACATGCAGTTTGGAGATGTCTCCAGAAATTGCCCTGAGAAAGGTTCCGCTGTTCAGTTGTCATCTGATGCTGTACACGTATACAAGAAAGCTTTAGATAAACTGACTTGTAATGACATGGAGTGTTCTTTTAACCTCTGTAGAAAGACCTATGCATCTAGCGCATCATTGGACAAGAACAAGATAAAAGATGCCCAACAAAACGTTCTGAATGCTGGCAAAAGGCCTCCAACTTTTGGGGACGTTAGACTGCCTGAATGTAGCATTTGTTCTTTGACTCCAAATCTCAATGTTCATCAGGCTAAACAAGTGCACCTGGAAAACATTGAAAGCAAAGGATCAAACCTACAAAAGGGAATCAAGAAAAGTTCTCGGATTCGGTCAAAATGTTTACAGAAGGAACAAGATTTGAGTGCTGAGATAAAAACAAAAACTTGTCTAAGCAAGAGAAATTCACGTAATAAAAGCACAAGTGCGGCTGGTAAAGTGAACAACAATGATGCTACTTGTGCAAATGATGATCTTTCTCATGATACTCTGAGCCTTAAAAATTCAGAAGCTAAAGTAAATGGGAACCTTTCCACTGAATTTGCACGCGGAGAAGAGTGCGTTCCAAACAACCTAAAATGTTGGAGATGCCTTCTTACGAAGGCGATGGTAGATGGGTGTATGCAGAATATTAGTTATCTAAAATGGGAATGTCATCGTAAACATCTTGAACTGCAATTATGTTTGAAGATAGGTAATAACTTCTATCTATAGTGATGTTTCTTATCTCTAGCTATGAAATATTGTCTCATCCATTATGGTGAATAATGTTTGACTTGCACAAACCTCTTTGTTGTTTTTCTTGTTCAGCAAAATGTAAAGGCATTTGCTGCCGAAAAAGTAAAGCGCATGAAGTACATGATGGATTTTGGCAATGCATCTCTGTTATGTTCAACCAGAACCTGAGGTGTCCTAACATTAGTGATTCCTGCTTGATTGAGCTCACACAGGGAGAGGTTTCAAGAGATATCTTTCCAGTGGAGCGAGCTGCAATATTATATAATATGAGCTGGTTTTTCTTAAAGGACTGTAATCCAGAGCATTCCAGGTGATAAACAGCTACTGAGATTTGTAGATGCTACATGTAGGCATTGTAATTTGGCAATTCTCTAATGTATTATTTATTTTACAGGATGAAATGTTGCAGTCTTGCGAATATCCAGATGCCTGATATTATTCCTTGGATAGCAAGGGCCTTTGTACTTAGCCGGGAGCTGCCTTCTCTTTTCGAGAAGGTATGAAGCAGTTTTTCCTTTATCTTCCTTGATTGCTAAAGGATTGGCATAATCTAGTTGAGAATCAACACTCCAAATTTAGAATTTGCTTTATACTCTCACTTGTTAAACATAGGCTACTGTTGACTTTAAACTGGGAACTTACTAGAACTCCCAATTTCTTAGTGCAGGTGTCAAAACTCTTGGCTTCCGTATTGTTAATTTCCACGGTTGATGGCCCTGTTTCACTACCTTTGTCTTCAGAGAATTCACTATCTACCAGTCATTGGGCAGCATATTTTCATCAAGCTTCTCTGGGTACTTACTTGCCCTGTCAATATCTTGCTTGTGTGAAAGATAAGGCCTGCTACCCTAAGGTTTCAGAGGTATATCTATATTCCCTCTGGGATTAGGTTTTGTTCGCATTTTATTACAATGATGGCACATTTGATCCATTAAAACCTATCAATCTAGGTTAAGAGTGTACATAGTATATTAGTATTCTTTTGCGTTTCATGCATTGTTTGTTTGATACATGATATATATTGATTGTTGAGTTAGTTCTAGCATGTTCTTGTGGTCGTAATGGTGTTTTAGCATGTCTTGCATTTGTTTATCTAGGTCTACAAATCATCTAGAATTAAAGCAGATCTTGTACCCATGTATGACATTTGTAGACACAGATACGTAATATGGCTTGATTATACTAGACTTATTTGGGCCTGTTTTCGGGTAAAAAAGTTCACAATTTATCTATGTTGCATGTGTATGGGTACTGGTATGGGTATGGGACACGACAAATTTGTAAAAGATAGGGTACAGAGACACGGCTATATAAATATTTATATAATCATAGATTATATATTGGAATTTATAACTTTTACGAGAACAAGGATGAAAATTAAAATTCCTATAATATTTTTATGTTTCTTTTATTATGTGGATTATAAATTGGAAAAATCACTAGTTTTTGTACTAGGCATCCAAACGACCATTCAAAATCATAATTCGGAATCTGATCTATATCCAACGTGTTTCAAGAAGTGGAGGATATATGACCAAAAAATGTATGACAAGTGTTTTAATTTTTAAAGTAAAACATGCACTGTATTATTTAGTACATACCCAAATAAATGTATGCATATATACCAGGAGTGTCCAAGGAGTTTGGATATGAGTACGTGTCGGGTATGGGCACGATTCAGATTAGAAGTACCCAGGTAACAAAGCAATTTATTGATATATTTGAAAGTTCACAATTGCTCACTTCTTCACTCTCAAAACCAAAATTACAAATTTGAGATTCTGGAGAAATGTGCCGAAAGAGACTAGATCTTGGCTCCGTTGACCACACGAACATTGATGCTTGAATAGTTGAGACTATCTGTCTTTGTTGTAGAATTTGGTAGGAAGGGAGCTCTATTTAAAGAACTCCAACTCGTCTAAAAGGGTTGCTTTTGAATGACAAGCTAAACTCCAATGAAGTATAGTCTCCCTCGGAGGGATCACCTCCAAAGACCCAAAAGGAGTAATAATGGTGAAGAACACTAAATCAAAAGCAGTCAGATAAAGCAACTATTGCCAATGAAGGCGAGAAACTCTTGTTTGCAAGAGCTTGAACTCCAGGTCACTGAGCTCGTTTGGGGGCAAAGATGAAGAAGGCAGCCGCCAGTAGAAACCCTAGCCAAGAGGATGAACCAAGAGTGAATCCTTGAAATGGTGGAGATAAGGGGGTACTTTTAGGCTAAATTTGGAGGGGGTTGCGGAGCAAGCTTCAGTCGCAGAGCTGACACCGCCATGCTGGCATTAATTGCATTGTAGTACTGCTCAATCACTTATCAAAACTTTTCGATTGGCGGAGCTACTGTTGGCGTCGCAGAGCTAAACTGTCAGATCAAATTGATTGCAGAGTGGTTGTAGCAGCTCTGTTACCTCCATGACCCAACTTTATAGGGTCGCAAGGATAGTTCAACACAATCTTTAAGGGAATAGTATTGGGTATGTTACTGTAGCGGGTATATTGATTTGTCCTCTAACACATGTCAACATCAGTTTAACTCGCCGCCTAAAGAACTCGGTGACCATCGCGGGGCTATTCTGCCTTAGCTCCGCTGTGTTAAGTGTATCTGTGCTCTGTGGGGCACTGTATCTCGGCGGGGTTTAACGTGATATAGCAACGCGGGGTTGAGGTTAGAACTGCTCTGTGGGGGCACTGTAGCTATGCGAACTTGGACATGATTAAACTTTGCGTGCTTAGAATTGGTTTGTGCTCCGCAGAGTTAACCCTTCTTCATCCTTGCAAGGACAATTGCTGAGCGGAGCTCTTATCCCTGCGACCATAAACTCCACGACCCAAGTCTGCTTTAAGCGGAGTTTGAAATGAGTTTAGCTCATTTTGACTTGGGAATTGGGATTGCCTATCCTTATCCAATCTTGTGGACTTTGTTGATACTCGATAACTCCACCGGTCATGTCAAATGACCAAATTGCTCATGGTGAGCCTCATGCTGCATTGGGTTAATCTTGTTTGCATATTTGACCGCCTACAAGGCCGGATTTATGTTACATGGAAACAGTGCGGGTGCAGTATGGTACACGGAAAATTTGTAAGGGGTGAGTTAGTCAGTAGAACTAAAAACTAGAATTGGGATAATTCATGGCATAAAATTTTATAGGTCAATTAGAATGTGAACTAGGATAAATATTTAAGGAATTAGTCAACTAGAGCTGTATCAAAAATAAAATTGGGATAATTGTAAAATATATCCCACTTTTTCTACATCCCTATACAAATGAGAGGGTTCTAGTCTCTCAAATTATCCAAGTATTTTGCTATAACTTGATGGTAGAAAACTATTTGTATGGCATTATTTGTTTAGCTAATAATAAGCTACCTGCTAGGTATTCCGGCTTATTATCTTGTTTTCACTACAAGGTCATTTACTGTTTAGACAACTTTTGCATGAATTTAGCACCATTAAAAAGGAGTACTAGTAATCAGGTTGCATGCTGAAGTTCTCAAAATGTTTAATGTAACAAGCTTTAACCAATAAAACAGGATCAACGCTATGTTGTTGTATTAGTTTTCTTATCTCTATACTATTTTTGTGCAATGCCTTCTCAGTCATGTTTACATCCATTTGTAACTTATTTCTTTAACTTTTGGTGTCTTAGGATCCATGTGCTGTCATGCTGAACACAGCTGTCAAAGCATCAAACTATCTCAGGTTTAACCATTGACTATAGTTAAGCATAGTATGTTCTTCGAAAATACACTACGTTCATCAAATTGATATTATTTCTTAATCTTGTCTCTTCTCAGATTTGCACCGGAAAAGCTTGAAGACCTTGAGGATTTTGTGAGGGAGTTTTTCCAAAGCCTCCCTAGTGTTCCCATAGTTTGTATAAGCTTGCTTGAAGGTGATTATGCCAACCTTATTGGAGAAACACTGCTTCTTCCTTCCTTTGTACCTGCTTGGATGCTGTTATCACGTCTAAATGCAGTTGGCCAACCAATTTCTATGCTTCTTCCTGTAGATTGCATTCCAGAAGGTACGCAATTCCTTAGAAAGGTTAAGATGTAGATAACCAATTCCGTAATAAAATTGTAATGATGTATTCATTGTCTTATCAGACGTTCAGTTTAAATCAGTGGACGAATGGCAGTGCCCTTGGGGTTACAGTGTTGTAGATAATGTAGCTCCGGTCTTCAAGCAGCTTTTGAAAGAGAATTTCTTGTCATCCAATATGACAAATACCAGTGCAGATGCGAAGATCAACAACATCAATTGGTGGTCTCAGAGGAGCAATCTTAATAATTGCCTAAACAAGTTTCTGAAGTAAGCTTGCGTCATTGCTGGCTTTACCAACTTGAACTATAGATTTTTGCATGCCCACCATTTTCCCTTTAATAAATGTTGTTACGGTCGTTATAGTTTCCAACTTCATGTGCAAGTATGTAAAGGTTACATCATCAGCATTATCAAATGGTTTTTGCCATCAAACAGTCTTGGTAACTTTTAGCTGAGACTGCTGAGTAGACTCATTTGAAGAGTTCACCAATGATGATATTACGCTGTTTGGGAGATAGGTTCCAGCAATCATACACCAACTCTCTGAAGTTCCCTTGAACTAGGTCTTTAAACAAGATACAGTATACATTAATGGCAGTTGCATTCTTGTTGAAAGGATCATTGCAGATAAAGAGCAATATTGAAGCACGCTACTGCATAAAGTTTTACAACATCCTTAGCTTTTTGGCATCTTTGTTCAAATAACAATTTAGGTTTCTTTTATAGGCTAGCATCTGCTGTACAATTAAGGGTGAAAGTGGTTAAGATGGAAACTAACCTGGTGTTTGTTTTATTGTCGAAACCAGATCCATGGAAGATTCATGGCTTGGACCATGGGCTTGCTTGTTGCTTGGTGAGCTTTCAGATGTTGACTATGTGAGCAAGATGGTCAAAGAACTTATAAATGAACTGGAGCTTCATTGCGAAGTGGAAGCAAATATTAGTCTCCTCTCAGCTATTCTTGGTGGTTCTAAGTCTATTGCTGATGCGGAGGCGTGCATTTCTCAGTTTCTGCTGTACAAGGGCTACTTTGGTAGGGGAGCATGTTGTGGAAAGGAAAGATTGAGGGTTTTCTCCACTGCTTGTCCTAAAGAAATAAGTATCCCCAAGAATGTTTATAAGGTGATAGTAGAGATGGTTGATCAAGTTGTGGAACCAGCTGATAGAGAGCCCATAATTTTAGTATTGGATTCCGACGTGCAGGTGTGTCATCAAACATCTGATACATTGTTCACTTAAAATTTTCTGTTCAATCCTTGGTCATATCTTTGATTGTGGATATATTTTCTCCAGCATACCATATCTGGCAGCTGCAATATCTTTAGAATCGTGGTTTTGTACTATTATTTTACCCTAGGATAAAAGTCAGTATTCTGCGAGTTTTGGCAGAGAAGAGTGTATTTAAGATATTACCTACAGTGTGATGATCTTGATGTATAGTGCTGTATCTTGCAATTGAAAGTTTGTTATTTTCATATTTGAGTGATTACTAATAAATGAATTTGTTAAACGGGTCTGTAAACACTTTCCTGTGTCCTATCATTGTGCTATGTTTATATTATGTTATTGAGGCATCTTTTGCGTTTAATGTGTAATAATCCGTGAGAGCAGTTTGAGGGGCACTCATATCACAGAAATCTTCTTATGTACATGAAATTTAGCTGGTTATCTTTAAGGATTTAATCTGATCTTGGTGCTTGACACTGTATGCAGATGCTTCCTTGGGAAAATTTACCGACATTAAGGAGGCAGGAGGTTTATCGCATGCCATCTGTAGGCAGCATCTCTCTTACACTCAGAAGGTGTTCTTACTATCAAGAACTGAAGAACACATTTGGTTCCGGCTTTCCACTTGTCAACCCGTTGGACAGTTATTACTTATTGAACCCCAGTGGTGACCTCGGCAGTACACAAGTTGAATTTGAACAGTGGTTCAGAAATCAAAACTGGAAAGTAAGCTAATGTGTTTAACTTATTGAAATTACTTCCATTTTTTCTCATTTTCTTTTTAATTTCTCCTTATTTTTATTTTATTTGTTTACTTTTGCTTTATAAGTATGTGCATGCAAGATTCCCTTCTTCAGCATTCAAATCTAACTACATCCCCAAGACTCTCTTCTTATATTCTAGCTCTTGCTGGGCACCCCGATGCTGCTTTTAGTTTGCTTCGTATTTTCAGACATGGTCAAGATATGAATGTCATACTTTAAGATGTGCATATTGTCTGTCAAAATAAATGTTGCTAAAAGAAGTAAATTAGATATTTATGAATTTTCTAATCAATAATAAAGGAGTTGTTAGGATCGCAGAAGAGGATATTTTAATATAATCATGCTGCATAAATTTGCATGTAGCTTCTAACTTTCCATAGGGAAGCTATATTTGAACTTGATTTCTCAATTACTTCAAAATTAAATTGAATTAGTTTCTAATTGTGAATAGTGTAAAAATTTTACTCAGGTGTTTGACTGAAATGTTTTTTTTCGCATTGCTATCAAGATAGTTTTTTAAAAACTATTATACCCTTGTTATTTTATTGGGTTCAAGACACTTTTTTAGCCGTTTATGTAATTAATATGGTGTTTGCCCTTTGTTGTCTATTGGACACTGTCCTTGGTGATGTTTACTGCATGGGTTATCCGAATGCATATTTCTTGATGCAAGGATATTGTACTTTGTGTATCTTATACAGGGAGAAGCTGGAAAAGTGCCAAGAGTCGAGGAGCTGGTTTTAGCTTTGCAAAATCATGACTTATTTTTATACTTTGGTCACGGGAGTGGTATGTTCACCCAATTTCCCATTTTATGTTCTAAATCTGCCTCATGTTTTTCTAGCTTGACCTTCTGAGACTGTTTTAATGCAGGAATGCAATATATTCCAGGGAAAGAGATTCAAAGACTAGAAAAATGTGCTGCTATGCTTCTTATGGGCTGCAGCAGTGGTTCTTTGACATACAAAGGATGTTATGCACCTCGAGGTGCACCTCTTTCCTATTTATTTGCCGGTTCTCCTGCTGTCATTGCAAATCTTTGGGAGGTAACAGATAAAGATATTGATAGATTTGGAAAAGCCATGCTGAAGTCATGGCTACAAGAAGAGCCTGCCGTTGAGAACTGTATTCGGTGCAAACAATTAGTGAAAGAATTTGGGTGTCTAGAAATAGATGAAAAAAGGACTACCGTCCCTAAAGCTAGAAGGAAAGCCTCCAAAAGTAAGAAGTTGCAGGACTCTTCAGATAATGGTATGTGCAGATTTTGTCGAGGGAAGACAATTGCATCATGCATGAGTGAAGCACGGGATGCTTGCAAGCTCCCATTTCTGATAGGAGCCTCTCCAGTCTGTTACGGAGTGCCTACAGTGATAATGAAGAAGTCATAATTGTAGATTGCCTTCTTATTGTAAGTCCATCCTCCATTTTAGGACTCGCTGAGTATCGGACCATGTCATTTGTGGTTCTTGGGTTGGTGCAAACCTCCCTTCTGGGGCTTTCAATTTTGGTTCTGAAAGTTCCTCAAGTTCAACAAAATCATACATCATTCATGGATTATACCAATTACATCAACATGTGAAGCTGCTTGTAATACAATTTTCTATATGTAGGAGTTTGCCAGTCCATGTTGTATGTCCATGTAAATTGTTACACATGTATAGACAAAAGTTCCATTAATTTATGTTACGTTTTGTGAACTTGAATTCAAGTTTTGTTGTTTATATTTGTGCTGCTTCTGAAGATTGCTAAGCTCAGAAGTGTCTAAAAGCCCTCAGAAAAGGTAATGTGCAGCCATGATCTTGGGCTTTCCTACAAGATGATTGTTGAAATATATCGTGTATATCAGCTTTAACATTTCAAATTCTCAGAATATTTTCTCTTTATTCCTTTGCATGTTTGTAACCATGTGTATGTCGATGTGTTTTCATTGTGAAAGTTTATGAATACGGGACCGCTTTGGCTACAAGGTATGTACTATTTCAAGGGGAAAATGAAGAAAAAATTCTCTCATTTCATTTTGCCGGCAATATGGCTTCATGCTTGTTCATTGTGCCTTCAGGAAGTTCTTTTTATTCCTTTTTGCTCTGGACTAAAAGGTGGTTTTCAGTTGGAACATATGATGAGGTGGTTCACGGGCAAAGAAATACATAATTCGCTTGGCATCAATTTTCATGCTTGTATTTGAAATATGGCTCTGGATTAGATATTGGCAGAAAGTGGGGCTGGTTTTTGAGTATGTGGGTGCCCATTTTCTTAAATAAGCTATCAAAAGATGAAGAGTGATGAGATCCATGCATCTGATGTGACTATCAAGGTGGATTTCACGACTAGTCCATTCTTGGACAGCTCATTTAGTTGAACAAGTAATAAACTCATATTCATTTTCTTAATATCTAATTACATATCTGAACATGTTAAATTTGTCAAAATGATCTTGTATGTTATGTAAATCAAGTATTGCGCAATGTGATATCCTTGCTAACAGAAGGAGAAGCTTATGCAAATCTTGTATATTTTTTTATATTTTCGTATTAAAAGATTTTTAAAGCTAAGTGTCTAGCTTGTTTGTCTTTGAATTTTGAATCTGATCGAAATTCTGAGAGAATCCGTATATGGATACTTACGTGCTAAAGACAAATGAAATGTAGATATGATAATAGACATGATAATGTCTATATTTGATTTGTTAAGCATAGTATTTTTACTACTTACACTTTTCCTTCTGAAGGACTTTTTTCTTAAAGAAAGTTCTGAAGGATATTAGAGGTCAAAATGCCTTGGTGAACCCAAGACTATAAGAATGAAGAATGGTTTCGAGGGCTGATGACCTTGCTCTGATAACTTGCAAGCGTTGCGAGTTACCTTTTGATGTTTTCATGGACATGCATTTTGGAGAAAGGCTCCCCAGTTCAGTTGTCATCTGATGCTGTACAAATATACAAGAAAAGCTTTAGATAAAGTGACTCGTAATTTTGTGGAACATTCTTTTAATCTCTGTAGAAATGAATCTAGCACAACATTGGATAAAAACAACAAACAAGAAGTCCAACGACACTCTCTGAATGTAGCATTTGTTTATTTAGTCTATCACAATGTTCATCAGGCTAAACAAAATATTGAAAGTAAAGAGAATCACACTTCAAAAGGGAATCAAGAAAAGTTCTTGAATTCGGTCAAACTGTTTACAGAAGGAGAACAAAATTTGAGAGGTGGGGTGGAAGAGCTCGTCTCAGCAAGAGAAATTCGAGTCTGACTGATAGGACGAACAACAATGATGCTACATGCGGAAATGATGATATTTCACAGGATACTCTGAGCCTTCAAATTCCAAAGTGCTGAGTAAATGGGAATCTTTCCACTGAATTTGGATGCATGCATATCGAACAACCTAAAATGTTGGAGATGCCTTCTTGTGAAAGCAATTGTCGATGGGATTATGCAGAATATTAGTAACATAAAATGGGAAAGTCGTTGCAAACGTCTTGAACTTCAATTGCGTTTGAAGATAGGTAATATCTGCTATCCGTCGCGATTTTCTAATCTCTAGCTATGAAATGTTTTCGAGATTTTCTAATCTCTAGCTATGAAATGTTTTCTCGCCCATTATGGTTAATAATGCTTGACGATTTGCAAATAAAATTTTCTGGTAGAAGAGAGCCTTCCAAGAGTGCATATTTGCATGGGTAATACCAATTACTCGTGTTAATGGCTGGGCCTACAATAACTCATTCTCCAATTTTGCTTGTGTTTCAAGTGGAATATGTACAGAGTCTAGCTTCTTCAGCGGATTTAGGACTAAAGGCCTAATAACAAATGTACAAGATAATCTCTATGTAGTTTCACCGATGTATCTCAAGGACACAAGATGTATTGTGGAAGTCTTGCATTCCAAAAGAGCTAAAAGATGATGCAGTTTTCTTCTTTTTCTTTTTTCCCGGTAAGTAAATATAAACTTTAGGGTATTACGAAAGCAAACTTTGAAGTACATACTCCTTGTACACTATAAAACTCTTCACAACACGAAGCCACCCAAAAAAAAAAAAAAAAAAAAAACACCCAGCACAGACGGATACATACAGTGAAGAGGCAAAACATCAAAACCAAAATAATCTAACAAAAGATCAAAATTGCTTCAAAAGCTGATGTTGTATATCCCGCAAACAAAAACAGGGAATAATTTCATTGCTTTGCACCATTCCCTGTGTTTTAAGTGTCCTTCAGCGTGTCAATCCTGCTAGCTTGAATTTTTATCTCAAAGATAATAGCTCGCATACACTCCTCAAAATCTACCCTTTGTTGTAGAAAGATTAACCAGTTCCTCGTTCCCCGAATGTGGTATATACTCAGCTGCAGCCCTCTTGACAAAAAAAGATGTAGTTCTATCAAGAAAGTAACAGTCGTGGCCAATATCACCTTAGTACTTACATTCTAGAATAAAAGAACTGGATTTAAAGGGCATTTAGTACGGACCAGGATCAAATGAGTGACTGGAAAATGCCGATGGAGAAAAGAGATATCAACGTTCTTCAACTGGTAATAACAAATAGCCCGTCAAGGGTCTCCTATAGAAATTTCATTGCCTAGACCGTCAGGTTTATAGGAAGTGCTTCTTCCTTAGGAGCTTCTAATGGTTTTAAATACAGAATTCAAATATGAGCCAGTTGAGGTGGTTCTCTGGGGGTATCAAGAGCGTTAGAATGATAAAACAATGTACTACACATTGATAAGAAAATGTTGTTACAAGAGCTCTATATACAACTTCGTTCAGAGAAATTCTTAGGTGCTCCATGAGCACACATCACACCAATAGGAGAAGGGTGTGTAACACAAGAAAAAAATATTTAATTCCATCACCTTCTCATTTACTCATTTACAAGTGATCTGTGTCACGTAGCCTTTTCCTATTGGTTCGGCGTAGTGCTCATGGACAACTAAGAATTTTTCCTTTGCAAGAGATTAGATATCAACTTAAGCATTCAGGATCTTTGACAAGTTGACTTGTTTATACTTACCCTCTTGCGTGGACACTATCATAATCACCTTTCCTCCTGGTAAACATCAGTCAGGTGCTATAATGCACGCTTACTCCAAAAATTGATCTTCACCTAAATAGATGAAGGAAGAAAAAGAACAAAATGCATTCAGAGTTTGTTGCATCTAAAACCAGTATGAAAAAAGAAGGCAAAATTGAACATGTGAATCTTTACCTGAAAAAATAATCTCTGGCCAGTTAATTTAAGTTTATAACTTGTCCTAAACATAAGGCGAAAAACTCCATAAGAATAAACTGAGCAAGTATAAAAAGTATTAATTAAGATTATACCTTGGCTGGTCTACAAAATATGCTATTACAATCTATCTGTCCATACTTATGGTCGTAATATCAGAAAAGAAAGAAAGAAAACTGAAGAAAAGGCTTCCTGGAAAAAGAAGAAGCAAATTAGCCGGAAGTCTTATCATCCAATGTTCCAAGAAAGGCACATAATAAAAAGAGTTTGATCTCTATATATTTTATTATACATCACATCGGCACCAAAATAAACAAGTATCCAAAGAGCAATTGCTGTACATACATGCAATTAAGCATCTTATCTCTCGAGGACAAAACATGAAATCAACGTACAACTGTCTATACATTAGAAAATACACATATACGCATAGTATGGAACCCACCCAACAATCAGAACATCAAACCTGGGTTGCTTCTCATTATCAAACACAAAGTTGATAGGCAGCAAAGGTTTCCAATGAGAGTTAGAGGAGCTATTGATGCATTGATGATGGTGGAACTGGATAAGCGACGGGCATAACATAAGGTGGATGTCCATGAGGAGGAAGCATAACTGGAGTACCTACAGCAGAGACCATATGACCGGTAACAGGATGACCCATAGGCGGTCCATACATTCCAACCCCAGGCATAGCTGGAGGGTGTTGGGGATGCTGAGAAGGGTGTTTCATAGAAGATGATGCAGCTAGAGCTGGAGAATTTCCATTGGACTGACCGGTAATTGGCCCCTGAGGAGAGGCTACATCACCACCGTTGACCATTGTAATGTCATGGATACTTGATCTCCTGCGATCCCTGTTCATAGAATTTAAGCGGATAAAATACTTTTGGGCATGACTTGCTACCTGAGTCGGAGTCCTTGACACCACAAAGTTTCTTGATATGCTACGCCAATCGCCCTTCCCAAACTTGTCGAGACCAAGGAGGAACAACCTAATACATGATTCGAAACATGTGATTGGCTCATACATGGACATCAAAATTAAAACTTTGATTTGAATCTATCCTTCAATGTTTACTGGATGCATGACAGCATAAATAAAAGTTGGATTTTATCTTGTAGATTTAAACAAGACAGATTTTTCTACAGATTCCCATACCCACCAAAGAAAGCTGATTTATGTGTTATTGCTTCAGAGATAAAAATATGAGTAGCCAAAGAAAACAATGAATGAACAGAAAAAACAAAAATGGATTCAAACCATAAAAAATATCAGAGAACCGACAGAAAGTAACATTCATAATAATGTGAGATGATGGACACAATATACCGATCTTGAAAAACTACCATAAAACATGGAGTTATTATAAGTTTACTTTCATATACAGTATAAATGATAAATGCTAGAGCACAGAAAGTAAACATAAGAATCTACAGCAAGAAATATGCTCGTATAGTCCGTGTGCCACTATGCATAAACTCAGCTACGTCGTCTCATCTCCACTACCTACCACCTAGCCTCCATCTTACATTCCATATCAGTTTAAGCTTATGATAAGGAGACATAGACACCTAAACCCACAAACATGGGCATGGGATATCAAGCACCATAATTGTCTAAGAATCTGGATAGGAAGATATATGTAATGTATTTTGACTCCAAAATATGTGCATTCGTAGATGCTCATATATAAAAAGAAAACTAATTATAGTAAAATAATCTATGAAATAACAACTTTTTGACAAAAGGACGCAATATAGTGCATTTTATATATTAACAATTCTGATTCAATTTTCAAACACATGTCATGTCTAGGTTTGCCAAACATTCACATTATTTTGTTGTGGAAAATAACCAGCATCATAACTTAGCACCTCCAACGATGTCATCTACACTTACTACCCAAAAACCACTACTCTCGATCTTCCAAAGTTCAATTAAAGAATAATAGTAATAAAACATACGAAACACTAAAACTTAAAAGGACTTGAACCAATCCAATCCTAGCTAGTTCGAGCTTTCAAATTCATGTAACTGCAACAAAATCAGCAAAAACTGATCAACAAAGATGAGATCTTTTTCACCTGTGCTCTTCCTCGGTCCACGGGATCCCCTTCCTCCTCTCCTGCTCCGCCTTCGAGCAAGCCTTCCCCTCGAACCCTCGCCTATCTCCAAAACCCCCATGACTCTGATACTGCTGACTCTGCTGACCGCCATTACTCTGATCCTTCTCCTTCTCCTTAACCTCCTCCCCCAAATACCTCGGCACCGGAACTTTTCCCGCCTCGATCGCCTCCACATCCTCCACCAGCACCTCGAAATGTCTCCTCACCTCCTCCGCCGTCTTCGTCGAAACCCTAGCCGCGATCTCATCCCAATACGAGGAATCGATCTTGCTTCCGTCGCCGCCGCCGCCGGCGACGGTGGCTATGGCGTTCTCGAAGGCCTTCTCCTCGTCCCAGCTCCATCCGGCTCCCTCTCCTTCCTCCGGCGATGGCGTCGGCATGGCGTCAGGTTCCTAATCTCTAGTCTACGATTTGTGTTCCGGTCATCGGCGGGGAGAGGCACAGGATAAGGAATCGGGGATGGTGGGGGTTCACTGTACCGTGATTGGTCAGTGGCTTGGAATCGCTATCCTGTTCTTTGGGTGAATTTATTACGGGGGAAGGAAAAAGGAGGCGCAGCACGGGACAAGCAAAAGGGAAATGGCGGTAACCAGGGGGTAATCTGGCCTTTTTAACTTCCCTTTTTTAGTTAAGTATTTTTTTCACATAGCTCCATGTTTGATGTGTTATTTGCATTTTGAATTATCGATTTTATTGCAATTTTGATTTTGTTCTATTATTAAGACCTAAGAATGTACTTAATTCATATTCTATTTTTAGAATCCAGTAATAAGTGTTTATTCCACTGGAGCCGACTAGAGTGCGGTTAGGTGTAGTAGTTGCGAGGTTTTTATTAGCATCTTATTGCAATGAAATTCATTAGAGTATTTCTTTTTGTAAAATAATTACTCTTGGTGTAAGGCCAAAATAATAATAATAATAATAATTACCCTTGATGTACTGAATAATGCATGATGGAAAATATTCAAGTAAAATGATTAAAATTGTCCATAAGTGATGGGTATAAACTAGTTTAGCTACACTTTCAATAAATAATATGGGTGGCACAGATACCATAACCATCAGAGACTAATTGATTATATATAACTATTGTGGTATGTCATGGATAGCAAAATATGATTAATACTAGCATAGATAGCAAGACAAAACAAAAGAGCTGCTTTGAATCTAGCCCTTGAACTCCGACTCTGAGTTCTTCTCGTAACTCCTAAACAAGTCAAGAACAGCGATAATGTTATCATCTGAGAATATGCGTTCACCCTCCAATAGCTAAATCTCCTTTTATTTCTGCTTAAAGGATCTTATTATTTCATTATTATCTTGTAAATCTCTTTTACAAATAAGAAATGACAGGGGAGTTATATGCAAGAGTTATTTATCCTTAAAATCTGGGGATTCTTGAGAGAAATGAGACTCTGCTTGAGACTTTTTGTGTACGTGAGAGAGAGAGAGAGAGGCATACTCTATCCGTTGGCCACAGTGAAGAGCCCAAAAGAGACGTGGTCGTTTCTCCGTTTCTCATTCTTGGAGGTTGCTCACATTATCCATAGTCCACTGCTCCATTGGCTGCCAAGTCTTCATCAATGTCCTTGACCTCTTGGTTGTTAACGGGTCGGGTATCACATATTTGTAGGTGTGGTCCAAGTCTCTATTTAATCTTTTAAAATCACTAATCAATATTAGATTAGAATTTTCAACAAAGATATCCGAAGTAACGAAATTAGGTACATACATCATCAAGTACAACAAACCAAACGGATTACAACAGCATATCACGGCAAAATGGAAATGTGAACAGAGTCTAATTAATTGCTCCATGTCCATAAAAAAATCCATTCAAAAGTAGAATAGGTTATGTGTACTGGATTTTTGGCACATGCGTTATATGTGCATATTATGTGCCTGCAAATAATATAGCACGAAAATGATTTTTTTATTACATCAAATAAAATTATTTATGTTTTCCAAGGTTGAGGACCTTGTATACAGTGTGTTTTAATTCGTGAGGAACTTTGTCATTCTATGTTATGAATTAATTATATATATCGAAAAGCCATTGTTTGGTATTTACGTACAAACACTTCTGCACTTTTCCATTAAAATAGAATTGACAGTAATAAACGAGCAAAAAATGATTTTTAAGTCTCTTGTCATCTATGAAATTTATTTATCTTATAATGGGCCTTTACAAACTACACAATGATGTATAATCTGGGCTAAACAGAGTACGACCAACTATTCAGGCCCATTTCTCAAATTCCTCAAAGATTCCAGATATAGCTTTTTATGACGACACCAAACCCCCTCAAAATTATTACATCCCGAAAACTATATCCATGGCGTTCTCCGGCATCGCACCGCCGAGCATTTCAAACCCTAAGCTCGCCTTCTGCTGCCACGGCCTCAGTCGCTTCCCAAGAATCGAGGTGAACCACCTCCGCGGCTGCCGGAGCCGGCCCTGGTGGGCCCAGCCGGCACTCGTCCTCAGCTGCGGGCCCCGCCCGCTAGCGGCCCGTGCCTCCGCCGCCGGAGACGGAGGGGGAGAGGGGGGAAGCGCCGCCGAGGCTAGAACGAAATCCGTGAGCTCTTCAAACCCACCGCCTGTTTGTTTTATTTCCTCTTTTGGAATCGCATTGCTCTGCTTGGTGTTGAATGCTTTTGTAGCGAGATTTTTTACTTTTATAGTTGTAAAGTCCGTGTCTTGTTTCTGATGGTATCGTTTCTGATTATAGTAGAGTGATTGGGATTTTTAAGATAGGAAACTTAGAAATGTTTTTAGGATATGAAGAGTTTCTATGAGTTTAATTGGGTGAATCGTAATATATGGACAATGTGTAGATCACGGCGAATGGTTTGGATAATCAATATGGACGACGTAATGTGTATTCTCATTGGAAGTTGTAAACTTCTTAGTTACACCCTATGTTAGTAAGAGCACACTAAGAGCAACCTCTATGAGTGTGTTCATTTCTTATCCCATCTCTTAGTGTATATTCCACATGGAAATTGTAACACTATAGTGTTTGTGTGCGTGCGCGCGCGCACACACGCTCAACACCCAACACACGTATGAAGGTCTAGTAGCTTATACTTGAAATCTTCAAGTAGTTATTGTGCACAACTCTGAAGGCTAAAGTTAAACAAGAAAACTATCCCCTAGTTATCACTTCGTGAATACCACTTATAAGTTGGGTTCTTTGTCCTCCTGGTATTCATATATCATACAACGTATCCCAACTTTTTAGGGTCCGCTAAATGAATCTTACTTTTCCATTCATTTCTATCATGGGTCATCTCCACCGTAAAGTTAACTGCTATCATATCCTTCTTCATTGCTTGCAACCAAGTCCTTTAAGGTCTACCTCTAGCCCTCTTTGGCCTTTTCACCATAACCTTATCACTTCTCGTAAGTGGTGCATTTAGTAGCCTCCGTTGTACATGACCAAACCATCTCAATTGATTTTCTCTTATTTTATCCTCGGGGCAACCTTTAACCTCCTACAAATGCATTTCTTATCCTATCCTTTAGTGTATATCTAGAAGACCATTTTAACTTTCTCATTTCCTTTACACTCATTTTTTAATTTCTATCTTGTATATAATGCTTGCATTATATTTCTGCTATTCTTCTTCAAGTCTTTTTGGTGTGTACTTTAAGTTATTCGCGAATTGGTTTCTTGTCATATATTTATATTAGTGCTCTCTTCTCATTTGAGTTTCGCAACCTGATATCAAATAACATCTGGTGTTATTACTTTCTGTCAGGAATTTGAGACACCTAACAGAAATGTTAGTTCTGGAGAAGGCTATGTCGGTCTATTTGTACGCATGCTCGGTCTGGACAATGATCCTCTTGATAGGGAGCAAGCAATAATAACACTTTGGAAATATTCTCAAGGGGGTAAAAGTTGCATCGATGGGATCATGCAATATTCTGGCTGCATTAATCTTGTCATCAGCCTTCTGAAGTCAGATTCATGTGCTACTTGTGAAGCAGCTGCTGGGCTTTTAAGGACTGTGTCCTCGGTCAACTTATACAGAGATATTTTATCTGAAAGTGGAGCAATAGAGGAAATATCCTCTCTCCTATGCCGTTCTCCTTTGACATCAGAGGTATATAACAATGTTTGCTAAATAATTTCATCATTATAGCTTCTTGAGAAGTATTGTTAATGTTCACACATCACATATTTATTCAGGTAAAGGAGCAAAGTTTGTGTACCTTATGGAACCTATCTATTGACGAGAAACTGAGGGTAAAGCTAGTAAACAATGAGTTCTTACCTGTGCTTGTCAAGTTTCTTGATGATGAGGACATAAAGGTTAAAGAGGCTGCCGGCGGAATTCTAGCAAATCTATCCTTAAGTCCTTGCTGTCACAGCTTATTGGTAGAACATGGCGTGATACAGAAACTAGTGAGTTTTACTTTTATCATACGCAAACAATTTTTTTTCAAGTACAGTGATGGCTGATCATGATTGACATTTTGTAAATTTCCATTTCATATTTCATATGCAAAGCTAAACAAGATGCTTTTAAGAATATGTGTGTGTGTGTGTGTGTGTGTGTGTGTGTGTGTGTGTGTGTCTACACACACTGAGACTAGATGAGGAGTCAATTGTGGGTTTATAAGGGATTTGGATTCCCTCGTACACACATACATGCATACATACGTACATAGATAGGTCATGCATACAGACGTACGTGCATACATACGTGCATACATAGCGCATGAGGCGGCAATTCATTTTGCTAATGAGCTACCAAGAGATAGATTAGTGGTGAGACTCACCCTGCTAGTCAGACTGGGAGGTTTGGGCGTCATCACTTTCTATCTTGTGGTATATGTTTGCTCATAGCATTATTGGCTAGTTGATTGATTCTCCGAGCTTCCTCTTTTGCAGCCCAATAACTAAAATCAAATTTGCAGGCAGATATTTTAAAAAGGAACGTGGAGGACTCTAAAGTTCTTCGAAAAGAAGCAAAAACCACTCTTCTGGAACTTGCTAAAGATGAGTACTATAGATTTTCTATAATGGAGGAGGGTCTAATACGGGTCCCTTTTATTGGTGCTTCTGCATACAAATCTTTCAGATCTCCATCGCACTCCTGGCCTTCTTTACCCGATGGCACAGAGCTTCAAAGGAGTTCTCGTCCTTCAAGATATGGTGCTACTGAACTCCTTCTTGGTTTGAATGTACAGGAGAAAAATTTTAGTTTGGAGGAAGCTAAGATGAATGCCATAGTAGGACGATCTCAGCAGCAATTTCTTGCAAGGATTGGGGCTATAGAGTTGGAAGATGTAAGCAAATCTACAACTACACCTTCGGTAAATCAACAGTATACAATCTTGCCATGGGTGGATGGCGTTGCTCGACTAGTTTTGATTCTTGGACTTGAAGATGTTTCAGCAATTACAAGGGCTGCTTCTGCAATTGCTGATGCATCAATAAATGAACACATGAGAAATGCATTCAAGGAAGCTGGAGCCATTAAACCTTTAGTTCAGCTATTAGGTCATGATAATGAGTCTCTTCAAGAAGCTGCAGCTAATGCCCTTGAGAGGCTGTGTGTCAGGTTATTTAAGGTTTTCTTTTCTGCACTTAATCCATCACATAGAACCATCTATTTAACTCTTATAAGTGACTAGACATCTGATTTCTCATTCACAGTTCTCATTTTGTTTCTTTATTTCCTGCAGCCATGAAATTTGCCAGACAATTGAATTAGAAGGTGTCTTGAGTCCTCTAGCTACCATACTCAAGAATGCAAATACATCAAAAAATTTATTGGAAAAGGTTTTTCTTGGACATGAAAACTATATGTACCTCTTACATCATATAAAATGTGATTTAGTTTGTTTCTTAATTTTTTTTTATTTTTTATTTTTTCACTCTCAGGCTGTGGGCATACTTTTTCAAATTTTTGACCAAGGCAAGGACATGAAAAGAAAGGTGAGTGAGGCCATATACTTTCATGTTGGTGATAACGGATGCTTCATTAATTGACATCTTTGGTGGTAATTCTTCCAGAACAGTAATCAAGTGATCAATGGATCAAGTGGGAAGCCATATGCTACAAGCAATTCCAAGGAAAATGGTATATTGAAAACTATGGATGGCATATCACTATCAGAAGTGGCAGAGAGGTCCATTCAGATCTTTCCTCTGATGATTTTTGAAACTTACTATTACTATTAAAAACTTAATCTTCTTAAGCTTGCTACTAGATTTGTTATGATCTCATTTTAACAATTTCAACTTCGGATGGGAATGCAATCAACCAATTTCAGGGAAGATATCATTCATGCTTTATCTTATATGAATGCCTAACTAGCTTAGGGGCATTCTTAAGTACCAAAAAAAAAAAAAAAATTCTTGGTGATTGAATTATTTCGGCTACAAAATAACTTTTTGTTTTTATTCTTCAACTGCTTGATTTTAGGTTAAATTATAGAAACTAGCATGAACTTGTTTAGCTTTTTATTGGACTATTATGAACTTCTTAAATTACAGAAAACTACTAGCAGGCCTGTCAGTGATTGTTATCCAGTTTTCAACAGCGTTCAAAACTTTGGAAACTGTGGCAAACATTGTTATAGGCATTCCCTGTATACGGTATATCAAGCAACATCCAGACTTCCTTCACGGAGACTGAGCTTAGTGTAACTTAATGATGTTTTCATTACTCTCCTGTTTTATTCTCATCATATGTTCTTATTGTGGTGCTTAGCATGTAAGCAGTGCCTACTGGTATGTGCAGTTCGAATATGAAACTTAGCCACTCAACATGGGTTACATATACAGACACCTTCGTGTATTGGGTTATATACAAACTTTCAGATGTTGCATCATCAGCTCGTCACTGCTGATCCTCTTCCTGGCTTTTTCATGAACTACTGTTGTCCATTTGAAATTTGATCATTGTTCAACTTGGCTGGTATTTGGGTCATCTCTCGTGTTATGGTCATCAGAGTTAAGATGGCTACAATATATTTAAGTGTACTGCATATTTACGGTGCACACTTTTAATGCATATGCATTTTTAGGACGTGATTAAGGTGGACATCCATAATTGAGTGCATAATGAAACTTTCATTCTCTTTTTTTTATTGGACTTATTGTACTGAGACCTATCTAAATCTCTAGGAAGAACATTATCGACTCGAGTATAATATCACTTCTCATTAACATGTTGCGGACATCACCTCCAACTTGGCAAGTAAAGGCTGCTTCAATTCTTGAATACATAGCAGCCTTTGAGTCCCACGCAACCATAATTTCTGCATCAGATATTGAGGCAGGGCTTGATGATGTTCTTCAACAAGCGTCTTCAGGAGGTATGTGGCATTTTCATCTTTCTGCATATGGAAATTTCAACTGATCAAGTGCCTGTATTTACTTGTGTATTTTTGTGATTCCTATTGATTGTTGTATCTATCATATTTGAAGTATACATCTTGATCAATCTGGACTGTTTTTGTATTTCTTAAAGTTGTCTTATATTTGTCATCTTTTAGTTGGTGATCATTTTGTCACTATCTCAAGAATGAAGAATCGAAGATCGTAACTTCTAAGAACTTCCAGTAGGCTGCCAAGAAAAAACAATAACAACAATAACACAAAGCCTTTATCCCAAATTTTTGTTGTTCCACTTCGTTCTGTTAAGGGTTATCTCCTCCGATAAGTTAACCACTATCATATCCTTACTGTTTTCTTGTCGAGAAAAAAAAGAAAAAAAATATTTTGCAGTTTGAATGCTTGATCAAGTATTTGCTGCATCAAAGCCTAAAAGAGACATTTTTATATATTTATTAGATTATTTATTTTCATCAGGCTTAGTGGCTTTTGTTAATGAAATTACCGAAGCTAAAATTGTCTGGGTTGCATATTTCTTCATTCAGGATTATTTAGATTTTATCACAGTAAGCATAGCAATAGGTGGAGTGAGATGTGGAAAGACTGTTGACGCCTTTGCAGTTATACTATCTTGAAATTTATCTTTTAGTCCTACTATCTTCCTTCTTATACCGAATGAAGTCCCTGAGTAGTTTGATGCAATAAACACGTCTTTGATCTCAATGCTCTATATCTTTGAGCAGGCACAGAAGATAACATCGATGACCAGCTCGAGTTAGATCCTGTCAGAGCTGAAGAAATCGGTCTTGCTATAGCAGCAGCAGCAAGGCTACTGACGAAACTGTTAAACTTGGAGCAATTTAGCAACAAAATAGATTCTGCTCGTTTCATACTTCTATTAAGGAACATTCTCAAGTCCAATATACCTCTTCATTCCAAGAACTGGGTAGCTGCATGCCTAGTAAAGTTAGAATCACTAGCCAACTCAGAAATCAAACTAGATAAACCAGTTGACATGGAGGTAACCATTTATGAGACAATACCTAGACTCATAGAGCAGATGGAAAAATCATTCTCTCTTGAGAACCGACAAGCTGCTGCAATTGAATTGAACCATGTTGTCTCTAGAGGTGGAGTAGAGTGCACGAGAGCTGTTGCTAATGCTGGAGGGATATTTTCGTTAGTGAAATTGCTTGAAGAGGGGACGGGTGAAGCATTGGAAGCTACTCTGGCTGTGTTATACAATTTAGGAATGGACAGTGAGAATCATTCAGCGATGATTGCAGCTGGAGCTGTGCCTTTATTGAAGAGGATAGTTCGATCAGAAGGGCCATATTGGACTCGTGCACTGAATCTGCTGAGATGTCTTCCGACTTGAGCTATTGCGGTAGGACGATTGTTATCCTTCTTGAATTTATTGTTCGAACATGTATTACATAGGATTAATTGCAGATAGACCCCATGTAAATTTGAGAAGCTCAATCATGTTACAGTTTGCATTTATCGGTATCAGATCTAGACGGATATAGACAGGCTAAAACTGTTGATTTTGATACATTTCTCCTTCAACCGTTGAACTTTTAGAATGAGCTGGATTCTTTTTGGAGCTAATGAAGCTAAGCTTACAAACTATCATCTTTCTCAACAAGACAGGTAGAATTCTGTCAATACTATTTGGATTTAAGTCTATTGGTTGCTCTTTGACATTGCTTGTACATCATCCCCTTCCATCAATGCTTGTGCTTAAAAATTTAATAAAATAAAAATAAATGCGCTTGTTTCTTTTTCATATCATTAAGTAGGTAGAATGAATGGATTAAAACATAATAATAAATTGCCTAAGTCTACAAATTTGACTGTTTCGGAACAGCAAAAATCTAAGGTGCCTAAAATTTTAAAATGTTAAAATTATGATGAAAGGATGCTCAATTTGTAAGTCACGACATGCTTATTTTGGCCATTGGCTTCTTGCAATGCACATATAATCAAATTCAAATTAATTTACCATGCTTTTGGATAGGCAGACCTTTTGATCTAGCAAAGGAAATCCAAATCCAAATAGTAAAAGTGTCACTATTGTACTATCATCATGTGAACTATATTATCGGTATCCACGAAAATTATCCAAACCCAAACAAATAGGGTCTATTTGGCAACTTGTGGTATGTCTGTTAAACCGCCAAAATCAGATTAGGATTAATCCTGGTTGGTTTTATCCTAACCAAGTTAGGAACAAACCAAGAGAAATGTGTGGTCCAAAACAAAACTGATTTAAGGGTCAAATTTTGGCCTGAAGAAGAGGGGGAAATTTTTTTTTGGGTCAGTCCTGGCCTAGTTTTTGTCGAAAACAAAACAACCCAAAATTAGCTCAGGATTGAGTTTAAGGGTTTGCCAAACAAACCCCGAGATAGCTAATTAAGTGGAGCAAAATCCACTTCAGGACTAATCTTAGCTTAACAGATAATCGGACACGAGTTAGTGCTCAAGTTGCAAGATTAAGCTTGATCTGAATCAGTGCTCAAGTTGCCAAAATGACCAGTTAGTTGTGCAGAATTCTCAGGACCCAACCCCACAAATTTAATGGAACTGAAACTTGAAAGATAGGACAAAAAATTTCAAGCAATTTCTTGCTCATTAGCTCTCCAGTGTGCAAATAAGCTCTCCAATGGAGCTCACACCTTATGCCAAGTGTGACGCTAAGAAAGAGCCCCAATGACAAGTGGCAATTTCATTGATACTTCCTAAGTTTCTCCCTTTCTATAAAAATACAAAATAAGTAACTCATTCTAAGTTAAAGTCTTAATTAGACCATAATGAAGAAGGAGAGAGATGATGAAGGAGGAGCAAAGAAGAGGAGATTTGCTTCTTTGAGCAGAGCTTTGAAAGAGCACAAGGGTAGGTTCTACATATTTCAACGTTGCCTCCTCATGCTCCTCTGCTCTCATGATTGATGCAAATATTTGTAAGTGGGCATTTTGGTAGTTTGAGGTGAAGTTTTTGTTTGGATTACTCTTTCAATGTACATCGCAAGCATGAGAGTGGGAATGAGATTTAGTTTATAACCTTTTTTGTTTTAAATTTCTTTTACTAATGTTTTGGCCCTTTGACTTGTAAAGTTGTAAGCAGTTGAAGTGGCAAATAAAAATGGTCTTGTTCATTATTAGCATTCTGAAACTCAATTCATTTTAGAGGGCTCAAAATCTCAAATAAGTGGGCTGCTGGGGTTTATTCATTCAATGTGATTGGCGTCGAAGCATTTTCAGCAAAAGAATTTTGAGTACTTTCTCGAACATTTTACAGCTTATTCTTCTAAGAAAAACGATGTGGGACAAATCCCACGCTCTCTCTATTGAGAGTGGATAATCTATTGGCAGCCTAGTTTACGAACTAATTTTGTTGTTTTCAGGAGAGAAGTTATTTCATTAGCAATAAAGCTCTTTAAGAGAAGGAAGAGAAAAAGAATTAAGAGGTAATTGCATATTATTCACTTAAATCATTCTTAATCGCTAAATAGTCCCTCAAATCTCAGTATTTACTTATTACTGCCTCAAATCTTCAATTTTCTTGCAAATTCGTTGCTCTGTTAGGTATTCTATTAATATTGTTAACTTTAGTTGGGTTAACTTTAGTTGGGTTAAGCCTTAACCCAACATGGAAAATTAATCAAATGATTTATGAGAGGGGAATTTTACTATTGAAACAGCTTAAAATTGGGTTTGGATAAGTTCTGGCCGTTGAAGAAGGTTTTGGTGGGTTTGGGTTGCGGTTTTTGGGTTTAAACCCGTTATCAAACTGGTTGGTGAAATTATAAATGCTATTATTAAATAAGAGTAGTATTGATGTATATAATCACAGTCACTAACCTCGGTGTGAGCTTAGTTCTTAAGAGAGCGGAGTCCGCCTTCTCTCCTAATGTTCGGTGACGTTGCTCCGGTCAGGGGGTTCACCTACGAGAAAATACCTGTGGAAGGGGCGGAGTTGGGATCTCCGATGGTCCCTCCGACGATCAAGTTAGTATGAGGGAGAGGAAAAATAGGGAGAGGAAATTTACTCAGAGAAAATCACTTACATGGTTTGTTGTTCATATTGCTACTTATACCTAGGGTTGTGGGGGTATTTTCGTCTTTCCATTGGGTGAGAAACCACTGATGAGTCAGCCCTCTCTTTCACGTGTGGGTCAGTGATTGGCTGAGCACCTCTTTGTCAGCTACGGTGGCTGGCCTTTACAGGTGTCGAGTTGTGGGCGGATTGAGAGTTAGTGTTGTCTATTCGCCATTAATATGATGGGATTGGAGGCGCCTGTAGCCGCATGGGTCCGAGGTGTCTTAAATATTGTGAGAGATGGAGGAGTTAAGGGGCTGTCAGTGCATTTAATGCGATGTTGATGGGTTCGAATCTGAGTATAAGCTGTCGTTCAGTGGAGGGAACAACATAGGATGAGAGAGGGCCCGGGGCCACGACTTTTGGTCTCTTGAGGCGTTAATTAGAGTAATCAGTTGAAGGGGACGACTAGTACCGCCCTTCGCGTCGCTCCAAAGGACGGATGGCTAAGAAAGGGGGGCTAGGTTTGCTTCGCATTGTCTGGAGAGGCAGATGACTGGTTGGAAGGGATTATGGTAGATAACTGGTTGGGAGGACGACTAGTACCGCCTTTCGCGTCTTCCGGGGGGACTAGCGGTTAGAGGGCTATGGCTGGTCGTCCCCCATGTCGCTCGAGGGGACAAGCAACTTGGAAGGATAGCTCCGAGGCAGTCAATTGGTTAGGCGGACGACTGGTACCGCCTTTCGCGTCGTCCACGGGAGAGAGTTGTTGATGGGCAGACCCACACCGCCTTTCGCGTCGGTTATGGCGATAGTCGTTTAACGGACCGTGGCTAGGACGACAAGTGTAGGCTGCCCCATGGGTCGGGTGTGGAGGTTCATGTCGCTCCAAGTTGACGAGCAAAAATGTTTATCCATGTTAACTTGGTTTTCCTCTTTAATCACTAATTAGTGGTTATAACCATAACAAGTAGGAATATAACGGAAAATCCAACCATTTTCGTTTGACTTAACATAAGTTCACCACAATAATTAACATCACCTAACAAGAGGGACGGATTTATAATACAATTAAAGGTTGAGGGGCTAATAAGCAAATACTGAGATTGAGGGGCTAATAAGCAAATACTGAGATTTGAGGGACTCTTTTACAATTAAAGATTATTTAAGGGACTAATACGCAACTGCCCGAGAACTAATTGCGAAAACATGCTATATAGCAAAGATTCTTGTATTACGAGGGATTTTATAATCTCTGGGCTGTCGTGCAACTCGATTTTTAATTCCTTTTCGCTCCCTTTACTTACGGCTTATTAAAGCCTGGTGAACGAGACATTTTAATAATATGGGCCGTGAGGCTGCAAAGTACCCGAAAGGGAAACCATCGGCTGTAGTTCACCAGCGCGCTCACTTCATCCACATGCTCTCATAAGTTCGCACTCCTCTGAACTCTTCTCCACCACTAAAAATTTCACAAAACCCCAAAAAACACAAAACAAATTGAAAAATTAAAAATGAGAAGCTCCCAACAAAAACAAACACAAGCAACGGATAATGCATCCTAAATAACAAAAATCGAACCCCGTAGTATAATGATCCCATTATTTCCCCTGAATTCTCAACATTGATGGCCGTAGCAGCTCCAAGCAGCAACCTCATGGGCCTATCGGCCCTCTCCTCCCCTTTCCTCACCTCCGACCTACCCCTCTCAAAGCCCAGCCCGAAGCTCCACCGGCCCATTAAGCGGCCCATAACAATCACCCCAAAAGCCTCTATCATCTCCGACCTCGTCCTCGGCGTCGGCGTCGGGCTCCCCTGCACTGTAATGGAGTGCGGCGACATCATCTACCGCAGCACTCTCCCGCGCTCCAACGCCCTAACCCTAACCGCCCCCGGCGCCGCCCTCGCCCTCGGCGTCGCGTCCTACCTCTGGGCAACCCCCGGCGTCGCCCCTGGCTTCTTCGATATGTTTGTTCTTGCTTTCGTTGAACGACTATTTCGGCCTACTTATCGTAAGGATGATATTCAAATTGGGAAGAAGCTCGGCGAGGGGGCTTTTGGAGTCGTGTACAAAGTTTCTTCTGTTAAGAACAACCCTAAAGTATCGAGCTTTGCTTGATTTGGTTGTGTTTGTTGTTTGCCTGCAAGGTGTTTGTTTAAATGTGTCAATGAATTGCAGCAGGGGGATTTGATCTTGAAGAAGGCCACGGAGTACGGGGCGGTGGAGATTTGGATGAATGAGAGAGTTCGGAGGGCGTGTGCGAGTAGCTGTGCGGATTTTGTTTATGGGTTTCTTGAGGTTGGTTGGTTGTTGTTGTGTTTGTGATGGGTTTTTTGCGGCAATGGAGTTGTGATGTTTATGATGTTGTTTTGAATCTTGTAGAGCTCTTCGAAAGGGAAAGGGAAAGGGGCAGGGGAGTATTGGCTCATTTGGAGGTTCGAGGGGGAGGAGACACTTTCGGATTTCATGCTTAGCAAGGAGTTCCCTTACAATGTGAGTGACTGTTCCTTGAACTGATCTTAAATAGCTTGTGCTACATATATTGCAACTTTGATCTAGTAAGTGATGGTGCAAGACTTTTTTTTTTTTTGGGTGTGAGGAACCTTGGCTTAGTACCAGCCAAGTAAACCCAGGGGTGTGCCAGCAAACCACCCCCCCCCCCCCAGCAGGGTTCAAGCCCAGGTGAATAGCACAAGGATTGCAATGCCTAATAATTAGAAATTGGGGATAGAGACAAATTGACACTTGGCCTTTTGAGACAAGGTCCCAAGTTCCAACCACTAGGCTTGCCCGAGGGGAGAATGTTAGTTTTGATCAGATATTAGAAGATGTTCCGTTCAAATTTTTGTTGATTGAACTAATAACTAATGGTTATAATGGTTATTAACATACATTTGCCAAGTAGTTAAAATAGTGTATAAGGCATCAATAGATTTGTGCACCCATAATTAGGGTGCTAGCTCTACAATCTTTCATATAATGAGCGAATTGTTATTTCTCTTCCAGCCATTGATAGAGATCTGAACTTTTCTCTTGTTTGGCTCCTCCAGATATTCTAACTTCATGATGTCCAAGGAAACCTTATTCTGAAAGACTTAGGGGTTGTTTGGTTGGATGGAAATAGAGCTGCAAAAGTAAATAGAGCAGAAATAGAGCTGCAAAAGTAAATAGAGCAACCATATTTGTAAATACATTGTTTGGTTTGCTACGCTTTGACTAGGAAAGGTAAGTGGACTTGCATTTTGTAGAAAAAACTAGCAACAAATGCTACGGCCAATTTGGTGGGAGGAAAAGCTACAAGCTTCGAAAAAGAAAATTAAAAAAAATAAAAACAATTACACCTCATTAACATAAATCTTTTTAAATCCAAACAGAAAATCATCTACACAAAGTTTCCTTATATGGCAAAATTATGTAGCTTTTGCACTAATTGCTTTTCAACCAAACACTAAATTTGTATTGGAAATATATTGCCTACAATATAACCACAGATATCCAAACAATGAATTTATAGTTCATTTCGTGCAACAAATGCTACATGCAACACATGCTGCTGCAATTTATCATTGCACCAAACCAAACCACCCCTTATATATGTTGTTTTTCTATGACCCCCTAATGAAGCACCTAGATACTAATATATCCCAATTGAAGGAAAAAATACTGAGCAATGATGATGATTAGAATTGCACTAGCTGACATGCTGATGAGCTAAATTCTAAAACTATATTCTTCATTTCAAGATGAAATTAAGTACATATGTTATTGAATATCTTGGTGAACAATCCTATCCCTTATTATATACTCTTACAGTCTTACAAAGATATGTGAACCATTTTAGCCACAAGCATATCATAATGGCATAGCCATCTCTAGAAAAGGGGGATAAAGGCTTTGTTGTTGTTGTTGTGCACCACAACTGCATAGCAACCATAGGATCCCAGGAGTTTAACTGTCTATATCATAACTGCATGGCAACCATAGGATCCCAGGAGTTTAACTATCTTAACTTGTATTCGTTTTGCAATTTTCTCTTATTGTTTTCTTGTTGGTAGCAATCAATTGATAAAGTACCAATCAATAGCATTGTTTTGATCTTACATGGGTGGCTGCATGTCTCATAGTATGAATAGTTGACCTTTCTCTTGGTTATAGTTGACCTTTCTCTTGGTTATAGCTCAAAGGCTTGAGAATTCTGGTTAGGATATGGGCTCATGACGTGATGCGAAATAAGGGATGCAACAATTCTAGAAAATTGCTGCTTTGGAGAAAGAGTGATTTTTCCCAATACTGAAGCAGATAATGAGTTATCTTTTAATGCATGATGATGATATGAGACAACAGAGCCCAAGCCGCTTTGAGAAGGGAGTACACAACAGTCTTGCATCAAAACACATACTTTCTTGTACCTAATGCTGTTTACGTAACCACAATTACTAGACTGGAAGAGTCAAAAACCATAAAAACCAGATATTATAATATAAAAGATTCAAGTTATATAAATCGATAGTCACTGGAACAATTCTTATCCTTTATTAAGACCTTTATTAAGAAAGCAGGTTATATTTATGCATCTAGAAACCAAATTAAATTGTCAACCACATCAACTTAAAATAATTTCTCATTCTGGATACACCTCTGATACTTCTCTATTCTATTGTAAATTTTGAGATTTGTCAAAACTATTACCTTGCATGCATTCCCAAGTACAAAAGTGTCTTTCTCCTATGTACTTGGCATGGTTAGGTATCTTTATTGAACTATCAAATCTTTTTTAACATATGATACAGGTACTTATAAATATACATACGCACATATTAAATGCATCCAATTTCGTAAGGTAACGCTTCTCTCAAAATGAAGAATGGAAGGAAAAGTCTTAAAGTTTTTTTGCCAAAACTACTAGTTGTTATATTATAATTGACCTCAGGTGGAGACAAAAATTCTTGGAGAGGTTCAAGACTTGCCAAAGGGTCTGGAAAGGGAAAACAAGATCATCCAAACAATCATGAGACAACTTCTATTTGCTCTGGATGGACTTCACTCTACAGGGATCGTTCATAGAGACATCAAACCCCAAAATATAATCTTTTCTGAAGGTGCTATTTAACTGCTTTTAAATAAAGAATTCTTAGTATGATAATTATGTATGATGATTCATTCCCAGTATTAAACATATTCAGGTGATCGTACTTTCAAAATCATTGATCTTGGAGCTGCAGCAGATTTGAGAGTGGGCATTAACTACGTTCCAAAAGAGTTTCTCTTGGACCCTAGGTAACTAGTGTTAGCTTTGGTCCTCTGTACTAAAATCTGTTCAGGTTGCAGAAAATGTTATTTTTCTTAGAAGCATCTCTTTGCTAAAAAATGTTACAGTATGGAGCCAATGTAAAATGGAAATTAAAATCTTACTATTTTAGCTCATATAGCTTATATGGAATATGCATAAAAGAAGAATTAGGTGAGAACCAACATGTGACTTGTTTCATCTGCATAGTAAAGTTTTGGCTAAATATCAGAAAACCCCCCTTAACTTTGGACGATTATCAGAAAACCCCCTTAACTTTCAAAATATCAGAAAACACCCCTTAAGTATAGGGATTATCACAAAACCCCCCTTTAACTTTCAGATTTTATCAGAAAACCCCTTTAACTTTGAGTTTTTATCAGAAAACCCCTAAATTAGGGGGGTTTTCTGATAAAAACTCAAAGTTAAAGGGGGTTTCCTGATAATCCCTAAATTTAAGGGGGGTTTTCTGATATTTTGAAAGTTAAGGGGGGTTTTCTAGTAATCGTCCAAAGTTAAGGGGGGGTTTAATGATATTTAGCCTAAACTTTTGGTACATTACAATGTTAGTAACATGAGCTCCAGCTACCCATTAGCCCTTCATGTTGCTAGCAACTTTCTGATAAGAAATTTTAGCATGTCTTTCTTATGTTAATACTTCTTGAAACCTAATATTAACGGTTTTTTTTTCTTTGCATTGAAGTTTCATTTGTCGCATCAGAAAACAGTGTTTAAACAATGTTTGTTTAAAATCAACAGGAACATACTAATAAATTGGAAGAAATTTATAAATATTTTCCTAAAAGAATACTTATAAATTGCTTCCAATTTCTTGTGCTCCATTTCCGCCCTTGACAACAAGAAGCTATTCGTAACTAGTCTGATGTACATCTTTCTGCAATATCATCTGGAATTTGTTTTTGACTTGCACTGCCTTTTTTAATTTAACAAAATGAAAAATTTCTTTGTCTGGTAGCAATACATTCTTAGAACT
This sequence comes from Asparagus setaceus, assembly GCA_012295165.1. Classification (NCBI taxonomy): domain Eukaryota; kingdom Viridiplantae; phylum Streptophyta; class Magnoliopsida; order Asparagales; family Asparagaceae; genus Asparagus; species Asparagus setaceus. The sequence continues at coordinate 65,916,462 of CM022705.1, read as the reverse complement.
GTAGACATCACCAGAATTTGTATGATTTGAATTTTCAAGTTGAACAATGTGATATTATTCACTTGTACTAAATTGTCATAATGCAACTGAAATATAATAGCTTTGCCTGTCATCTTATACAAATCAAATAAACATTCCTCCTGTAGAAAAGTTCAAGTAGTAGTGAAGAATTTGATTCGAGACATTAAGCATAACAAAAAACTTTGGTTCTTAAATTTACACTTGTAAACTGTGCTAAATACTATGTATACACATCTCTTGTAGTATTCTATATTAGACTTTTTGTTTAATGATTCTTCATATTTTCTCCCAATCTTATATCTTTTGTTGTTAGGTATGCTGCTCCTGAGCAATATATCATGAGTACACAAACCCCATCTGCACCTTCTGCTCCAGTAGCAACTGCATTGTCTCCTGTCCTCTGGCAGGTTTTTCTTTTAACATGCATAGACCAAAATTTCCATTTCTTTCTATTTTTTGGAGTCCCAGGGAGTTTGTATGTTACTTCTCTGAGTTCCTCTTGGTTGGCTGAAATCCACCCTTTTTGTTGATTTTTCTCGTAACAGTTGAATTTGCCAGATAGATTTGACATCTACAGTATCGGACTCATATTCTTACAAATGGTAAGCACACGGAAACTCTGTAAATTTGTTCAACGCTTCCTGGAATACTATTTGTCATTTTATATTTTTAATAAAATTGAATGATGCACCTGTAGGCATTTCCATCATTAAGAACCGATAGTGGTCTCATTCAATTCAACCGTCAGTTAAAAAGATGTGGATATGATATGATTACATGGAGGAAGACAGTCGAACCTCGAGCTACTCTAGACCTCCGGAAGGGCTTTGAGTTGTTAGATTTAGATGGAGGGATTGGTTGGGAGCTTCTAATTTCGATGGTCCGATACAAGGCTCGGCAAAGGACAAGTGCAAAAGCTGCACTTGCACATCCCTACTTCAACAGAGAAGGTTTACTAGGGCTCTCTGTCATGCAAAATTTGAGGCTTCAGCTGTTTCGAGCTACTCAAAAGGATTACAGTGAAGCTGCCAACTGGGTCGTTGGGCTTATGGCGAGATCAGGGACTAAGAAAGAAGGAGGGTTCACTGAAGCCCAACTTCAAGAATTACAGGTAGGTTTAGAGCTTATTGTACTGGTTTCTTAATCAGAAGGTTGATTGCAAATACAGGCCCTAAAACTTGGACGAGACCCATTTTTTCCCCTCACAGGGCAGTTTATTTGTTTTTTTCCCTCAGTGAACTTGAAGTCGAAACTAGGTTAGGATTGATCACGGTCCAACTTTATCCTACCTCGGTTAGGAATAAACCAGCGTGCTCCAGCTTTGAAGCAGTTAAGGGTCATCTTTTGGCTTAAGGAAAATTGGGCTAATATTAGCCCCGTTTTTGCCAAACATAACTTTTCTCAATATGGGGCTAGAATCAATCATGATCTCATCTTGAGTTGTTGCCAAACACATGCAAAAAGTAATTTATTGTCACATGATGCTGATGTGATAATCAACCTAACGTGAGAAACAATGTTGTTTGGAGCTCATGGGGTTAAGTGTTGCTAAAATAGTTTATGTACTGGACATAAGGGATTATACTTTCATAATGCACTGTGTGTATTTGCAATTAACCCTGATCAAAATGGTGAAATTTGCAGGAAATAAAGCCGAAAAAGGGAAATGTGAAAAGGAACGCTCTTGCATCTGTCCTTCGTCTCCAGAGGAAGATTATAAGAACGCTGAATGAGAGCATGGACGAGCTTAACAGACAGAGGAAGAGTTTATGGTGGAGTAGATGGATCCCCAGGCAGGAGTGATTCTGGACTCTTCGCTTTCTATGCTGTAAATTTCTGTGCAGTAAATATTGTGCGCTTTGGTGTTAATAGTTTGAAAGTTGTAAACATTTTAAAGATGTGAAAGAATGTATACTATAAGAAGCTGTTAAGGATGGCTATAGTCTGGCTTCAGCTTCACATTGTGTAGTACAAGAAGGCAGGCTTTTAATTATTGCTATCAATCTCTTTACAACAAATAGAACAATTTTTTTTTTTTGAGGAATCAAAAAGATTCTATAATTAGCTTCAAGGATAATTTGAGTACAGATATAGTCTGAATCATCACTAAAGTTAGAGAGAAAAATGTATTTATATCTGCAAGCAAAATGAGTTAATTTGTATGCGCATGTGTTTCCGGAGCGTTGAATATTGGACACAGAAAAGTTTATGCTTTGATTTGCGACGTATAAGTAACAATTGAGTGGCTAAAACACCACTTGCTCCCTTTTTAGGTGCAAAAGGACACTCAGCTACAGCAAAAGGTCGGCCCGGGTACCAAACTAATATTTGCTGGTTTAAGGGAAAAGAGATTCTGTTAGTGATGGGATTGCATAAGCTGGTTCTCTCATTTTTTTTTATTTTTATTTTCTGGGTTATTTGCACTTAAATACCTCAAAGTTTACACCGTGATTAACTTTGATACCCCTAAAGTTTTTTTTTTCCAAAAAAATACCTGAAAGTTATATAATAAAAAAAACGTTGTTATGCCAATTTAAGACATTTTAGGGTATGAAGGCTAAATGTTTTGAACTTTGGAGTGGTTTTGGAAGGGGAAAGAAAACTTTGGCATATATCAAAGTTAAATGCAAAATAAATTTTTGATCTCTTTGGTACTTATCGTTCTTGAATTTGACATCTTAAGGAGGCTAAATTAAAGATAATCTCCTCTCCTGCATGAAGATTTTAAGTGCTAATAAATAAATAAGATGAAGGCTGATAAAATGTGATCGAGGTTATTTATTAAGGGAGGAATTACTTACAATTTAGTCAACTGATTAAATGAGCAAAGCCAGACCTACTATTCTCCGATTTTATTTATTAAGTTAGAAGCCCATCATTGTCAAAGAGACAAACATGCCAAAGCATTGTACAGGAAAGAGTGGGTTGGATGAGTTGGGCCCTCGATCATTCACCGACCCAGGACTTGGCCCCACTTCCACCCTCTACGTGTAAATAAACCAATAAATCCTTATTATTTACTATTTATGTAGTTGACCTTGTCATTGTATAATTTCGTTACGTTATAATTATAACCTCTGATCGCCTGACGTATAATGAAAACTATACAATGAAGAATTTCGATAAATTTAATGTTTCCCTGATTTAGAGTATAGAGAATGGTTTAGAGTCATTCATTTTAGTTATTTATATTATATAAACATATGTATATTTAGCTTCAAGGATAATTTGAGTACAGATATAGTCTGAATCATCACTAAAGTTAGAGAGAAAAATGTATTTATATCTGCAAGCAAAATGAGTTAATTTGTATGCGCATGTGTTTCCGGAGCGTTGAATATTGGACACAGAAAAGTTTATGCTTTGATTTGCGACGTATAAGTAACAATTGAGTGGCTAAAACACCACTTGCTCCCTTTTTAGGTGCAAAAGGACACTCAGCTACAGCAAAAGGTCGGCCCGGGTACCAAACTAATATTTGCTGGTTTAAGGGAAAAGAGATTCTGTTAGTGATGGGATTGCATAAGCTGGTTCTCTCATTTTTTTTTATTTTTATTTTCTGGGTTATTTGCACTTAAATACCTCAAAGTTTACACCGTGATTAACTTTGATACCCCTAAAGTTTTTTTTTTCCAAAAAAATACCTGAAAGTTATATAATAAAAAAAACGTTGTTATGCCAATTTAAGACATTTTAGGGTATGAAGGCTAAATGTTTTTGAACTTTGGAGTGGTTTTTGGAAGGGGGGAAAGAAAACTTTGGCATATATCAAAGTTAAATGCAAAATAAATTTTTTTGATCTCTTTGGTACTTATCGTTCTTGAATTTGACATCTTAAGGAGGCTAAATTAAAGATAATCTCCTCTCCTGCATGAAGATTTTAAGTGCTAATAAATAAATAAGATGAAGGCTGATAAAATGTGATCGAGGTTATTTATTAAGGGAGGAATTACTTACAATTTAGTCAACTGATTAAATGAGCAAAGCCAGACCTACTATTCTCCGATTTTATTTATTAAGTTAGAAGCCCATCATTGTCAAAGAGACAAACATGCCAAAGCATTGTACAGGAAAGAGTGGGTTGGATGAGTTGGGCCCTCGATCATTCACCGACCCAGGACTTGGCCCCACTTCCACCCTCTACGTGTAAATAAACCAATAAATCCTTATTATTTACTATTTATGTAGTTGACCTTGTCATTGTATAATTTCGTTACGTTATAATTATAACCTCTGATCGCCTGACGTATAATGAAAACTATACAATGAAGAATTTCGATAAATTTAATGTTTCCCTGATTTAGAGTATAGAGAATGGTTTAGAGTCATTCATTTTAGTTATTTATATTATATAAACATATGTATATTTAGCTTAACCACTAAACTAAACTTAATCAAGCAATATTCTAGTATCTTTGTTTAAGTTACATCTAGATTCGAAAATTTTGAGGATAGGTTAATCAAGCCAACATATTTATTTCCTTGGTGGTTTAATCAAGCGAAACGTCTTTATTTCCTTTTAAACGCCATATTAATTTACAGGAAATATTTGTTGCGAAACAAATAAAAACGAAATATTATATAGAAAATCATTATTATAAAAATAGGATATGATATATATTTTCTTAAAGGGCTATTTGCATTTTAGTACCCTAAAGTTTCATTCTTTTTCATCTTTGATACTATGAAATTCTTTTTGACAATTTGAGACCCTAACTTTTCAAACCGACCTTAATCTGTAGAAGTGTTAACTTTGTTCTTCACTTTTGGGAAAAAAACTAAAATTTGGTAAGGAATTTTAATTAACATCTGTCTTTTTCTATGTTGGTATTCCTTAGCAAAATTAACATCTATTTTTTTATTTATTTTTCTCTACACTTTAGGGTATCAAATTGTGAAAATAGAACTTTACGATATCAAATTTAAGAAAAGGGTTCAACTTTAGGGTATTGAAATGCAAATAACCCTTTTCTCAAACTACAAGAGCTTATATGCAAAAATAAAAGAGAAATATAACAGATCAGTCTCTGAAAATAACAAATTAATATTTATTTCTTGCTCCGTCCAAAAAAGACAGCGGTCCTTCACGCTTCGCCAGCGAAAAAAAGGAACAAAAAAATAAAAAAAAAGGCGAAAACAAAGAGATCAAAAATCAACGATGCCCTTTGAAGTCGGCGAGTGAGGAGACGCAGCGATAAAATTGGGATCCTAAAAACCTAATCATTTTATAAATTAATCGTCGATAATCAGAGAATTTAGCGGGCGATCGAACAAATGGCAACGATGCAGAGCTGGCGAAAGGCCTACGGGGCTCTCAAAGACACTACCACCGTCGGCCTCGCTAATCTCAACAGCGATTTCAAGGTTTCATCATTTCCGCTGTTTTTTTTGTGCGATTTTTCTTTTCCCCCCCGATTTTTTCTCCATTTTTTGAGATCTGAAAGTAACTGATCGCTGATCTTGAAGGAACTTGACGTTGCGATCGTTAAAGCCACGAATCATGTCGAGTGCCCGCCCAAAGAGAGGCACCTAAGGAGTAGGTTTTCTCTCATTTTGGTTTCAGTTGAAGAAATTTTTGATTTTTTTTCCCTTTCTATAATCAGTAAATTCTTGATGACGTGGCCCTTGATTTACTCAGAGATCTTGGCTGCTACTTCGATTAATCGCCCGCGTGCGGATGTTGCGTATTGTATCCACGCCCTCTCGAGACGACTGGCCAAGACTCACAATTGGACGGTACTCACCTTTTTTTCGTATATTTATTTTTAATCTAATTTACGAGGAATTTTAAATGGGAAGGAATTGGTTGTATGTGCATATATTAATTTTTTTTATAGGATGGTTGGATATTAATTTGTTTCATATTATAAAAGTGATAAGCTGGGGTTATGTGGCACTGAATGGGAATGGGATTTGGAGCTTTAAGACTTAAATCGGTTCAGGGCATTGAATGTTTGATGCTATCATATGTGAGAGGATCGAATGAGTATGCTCAACGAAGGTGTCCTTTTATATGTTGATTCAGGGTTATGATTTCTGTTTATTCATATGAGGGATGTGATGGTGGTAGCATGAGTGAGCACATTCAGCATATGGAATATAAATAGAAGAGGAAGGAGGTATCTGATGGTGGTTTTGTTGTTGTTAAGGGGGGATTTTTTACATTGTGCTTGTAATGAGGAAGTAGCGGTTGGAAATTTTTTCTGACTCTAAAGAGTGATTTGCCGATGCATGTTCCCTTGTTATTGAACTTCCACATATGGGAGAATGTTGACAGTTACCTTGTTAGACACAGTATATTCTCAACTGCGATCACTTCACCAAACAAGTCCATTTGGTACATTTTGACCAATGTTGTTAAACCGGTAGTGGGTTTCAAGGGTAATACCCATTACTAATCTCTCTATTAGTCGTTTGACTGAGGGGTTATGGAATACTCTGTAATAATTAAGTACCCTCTTTTCTTGATCTATAAACCATGGTAATGTAGCGTGTTTATTATATCCCAAATTTTAGGGATTTGCCTTGAGTTGTGAGTGATTGTGAATGCATAGATGAAGACAAGCGTATGGCCATATTGAATTAAACCATAGTTAGAAAAGTTAAATGATAGACACCAATAATGTGGAGATTAAATGAAAAGTGAGATTAGTGAGTAATTGGAGGCTGTGACTTGGGGTTTTAGATGGGGGGAAAGGAGCAGCTCACCGTGACTAAAAAAGAGAAAGGACTGTTCTAGAGAAGAAATAGGAGGAAAAATTACTAATTATATACTGATTTGGTTATTGAAACTGATTAGCAGAAGTTTTAGAAGTGAAATGATCAGTAACTGTAACAATACTGCCAAAAAATGCCAGATTTTGTAAAAGAATTCATAGCCTGAAACACCTAGAAATTAAAGGGTAGATGAAAATAAAAATTGATAGAAGTAGATAAATATAGTGTGTAACTGTATTATGCTGTTGGACTGGTCAGCAACCACTAGGATGGGTTATCATGAGGTTCCGTCTTGCTGTCATGGTGGCTGGAAAACCACCTGAAAAAGAATCCAATAGGGCTCATTCTCAGTTTGTCTATTAAAGGGGGGAAAAAGAACTCGTTCCATGAAACCTTTTTTGTTCAGTTTACATTTCTCATACACCATATCTGCTTTATAAAGTCAAACTTCAAATTGCACAAGTAGAGCAGAACATGGCCTGCAAAATACTCTGTGCAATATCCAAAAAATAGCAACAGAAGAGCATGTGTTGCCTGTTAACTTGGTTTCACTTGTATTTACTTGTATTTTAGAAACGTAATATGCATGTATAAATATAAGAGTGCTTATTGTAGGCTGTAAAAAAAATTACTGAAGACAGCCAATATCCGCGAAACACTATCGATGAAGGTTACAAGCTGACGACTTTCACGATAACAAAGGAGAATCAGAAGCTAATGTCTCCAGAGTACAAGGATTACAAGTTGACAATCCTTGTGAAAAGAGATCACAAGTGTTGATCTCTTCATAGCAAAACGCGGGACTTATCCCCGCGTTTCAGTTCAAAACGCGGAGCACATGGCCCGCGTTTCATTTCAAAATGCGAGCACGTGGCCGCGTTTCATTTCAAAATGCGAACCGCGTGGCCAGCGTTTCAACCAAAACGCGGAGCACATGGCCCGCGTTTCATTTCAAAATGCGAGCACGCCGTCTGCTTCAACCCAAAACGCGGAGCACATGGCCCGCGCTCAAGCTCAAAACGCGGCACACATAGCCCGCGTTGAAGCTCAAAGCGCGGCACACATAGCCCGCGTTGAAGCTCAAAACGCAGACGCGAGGCTTGCTCGAGCGCGAACCGGCGTTTTGACTCATTCAAACATGAGTTGAACGGTTCCTCAACCGTTTGAGCAATTTAAGGGGGTGGTTACACCCACTAAACCCCATTATGGAGCATTTTAAGGGGATGGTTATACCCTTTAACCCTATAAATGGGGGTTTTCACGACCAAATGGAGGAGGTTGAAAGGTTTTGGCCGGAGAACTAACAAAGGGGAGAGAACCGCTCTCAAGCAGTTTGGATCGGCGTGACGATCGGACCTTCATCCGTGGTCCGACGGAGTGAAACTTGAGGGCAGCCTCAACACTCATCGCTCCTAATTCGAACGGTGGAGATTGATTTCACCGGTTGGATGTGGAGATATTGAGGTTTTACCGGCCAATTGTGCAGAGAACGGTTTCTTACGTGCGGTTGTGATCGGCGTGACGATCGGACCTTCATCCGTGGTCCGACGGAGTGAAACTTGAGGGCAGCCTCAACACTCATCGCTCCTAATTCGAACGGTGGAGATTGATTTCTACCGGTTGGATGTGGAGATATTGAGGGTTTAGAAGATCTCCTTTCGGCATCAACTCTCCTAGAGAGTTCAACTCGACATAGCTTTCAAACTTGCACGGCAAGTTCTTCTCCGCCATTCTTGGCTAAAAGGATTACTAATCCTTTTCTAAAATCAACTCTATCAAAGAGTTCTTAACTCGCCCGAGTTCTAAACTTGCTCCGTGAGTTATTTTTCAACCTCGTCCCACGAGTCAAGACGGTCGGATCGTCAACGGGATACAAGATTCAAGCTCCCACCGCTACCGTGAAGAACCCAGATTAAATAAAGGGAAGGTTCTCCGTTGATCCTTCTCTCTTTTGTAAATCGGGCAACCGATCGAGGAATTTGTAATTTTTTTTTATCTAAGTCAGTTAGAGAGAGAGATTGCATTCGAGAGAGTTGTATTCATTATTCTTTCTTTAAAAATTTTCCTCGCGAACAAAAGATGGCGACTCTGCTGGGGACAACTTCTTTCACCGATGAAGAGGTGGTGGCGCAATCCGACGTCAAGCTCATTGGGACGACTGTTGAAACTCTGACCGTAGAGTTCGATCAAGCCAAGTTCGAGGAGGCACTCTCCTCCGGATCCCTTAGCCCCAAGGCTATGCGCAAGATCCACAAAGCCTCTAAGGAGACCAAAGTCCCTTCGGTTGCCGTGGCTAACCTGATCAGTAAAGATCGTGATGTCACTGCAAAAGCCTCAAATCAGGCGAAAAGGAGCGCTGCTCGCCAAAGAACACAGCCCCGAGATGGCCAATCGACCAACCAACGCGAACTTCGCGTTTGCGAGCCAAAACGCGATCCTGAGCTTCGCGTTTCTTTTACAGAACGCAAGCCTCGCGTTTATGTGCCCGAATACGAGCCTCGCAAAAGCCAGACTGAACGCAACCCTCAATGGCGCGTTTCACAGTCAAAACGCGGGTCCCAACCCCGCGTTCAATTGCTCAAACGCGAACCTCGCGTTCAGCTGGGGGTTGCACGCGATCCTCGCGTCCCCACTATAAAACGCGGGTCACAACCCCGCGTTCAATTGCTCAAACGCGAACCTCGCGTTCAAATGCTCAAACGCGAACCTCGCGTTCAAATGCTCAAACGCGAACCTCGCGTTCAAATGCTCAAACGCGAACCTCGCGTTCAAATGCTCAAACGCGAACCTCGCGTTCAAATGCTCAAACGCGAACCTCGCGTTCAAATGCTCAAACGCGAACCTCGCGTTCAAGTGCTCAAACGCGATCTTCGCGTTCCAAGTGCCAAATCATCGGCATATCGACGCTGCTCACATGCGGCCAAGCCGTCGGTGTTTGACCGATTGACAAATATCGTCTGGTCGCGAGCGGCGGCATTCTCACGGAAGGAGGCTTCAGAGGTCGAATACCTTGGAGTCACTTCTAACATGATCGGAGTAAGCGGGCCGTCAATCTCTAGCTCTAATGAGCGAGGCAAATCGGTCCCAGACTTGGAAGAGGCTTTGAATGACTCGACGGAGTTTACCGACATACTCGGACTCGAACAGGGGTCATACCCCCCGTCAATTATCACAAGTTGGCTAAAGGAATTGAGTCTGATGATGAGCATTCAGCCATCGCAGAATCTCAATCCTCTAGTTCTTTCATAGAGCATGTGAGCTGCCTACATGATGGAGACCGTGAAGATTTCAAGAAGAGGCTCAAGAGTATCGGGCTATGATGCAAGAGGCCCTCGATCACAACAAGAGTCCATCGATCAACTTCGAGATATGATAAACCAACTTGTTGCGGATAGAGCTCAACTTGGATAGCCGACTCAACACTTCACCAAAATCATCCCTGAGGAGTGAATCCTCAAAACGAAGAAAAATGAATGAAGCTCCCGATCAAGAAGCTCATCACGTAGAATCCTCCTCGAAGAAAGGGGAGAGGCCGAAACGAGCAAAGTCCTCAATCGGTAAAATACGAGAACCGAAGCCCGCCAATGCCATGGCTAATAGGTGCGAGCTCCAAGATCGGGGGTTGTCGGGCCGTATCTGCGAGAATGGGATACGGTTCCTTATCCTCAAAATTTAAAATCCCGACGCTACAAGCTTCGGCTGACGCGGGATCACCGAACCAACACATCTACCATTTTAGGTCACAGATTGGGAATGTGATGGCAAACGATGCCATAGCGGCTCGTTTGTTCATTGGCACCCTCAAGGGGTTGCCTTTGAATGGTTCATGAAGCTGCGGGTTGTATCGAAATGGGCGATTTAGAGACTCTTCTGTCACGATTCTTTGAAGATGACACGGAAATCACTGTCACTTCTCTCCTTGCCCTTAAGCAAAAGGAGGAGAGCCTATCAAAGTCTTCGTCGAGCGGTTCGAAGCATGGCTCTTCGATGCTCGGCAGTATGACACGCTTGCTCGATTGACACTGCCGACACAATTTACAAACCAATCTCCTAGCTCGAATGGGGTTGCAAAATGTCATTCCCGAAACAACTAGTCTCGAGTGAGCAGTGAAGCAATTATTGCTAGGATTGAAGTGAAGAAGAGGAGGCCGACTCAGAAGACACGGCTATTGATGACCCGACTCTAAATCGCGAGGTCAAGACTCGGTTAGTATCAACCTAGAATAATTACGGTGGGGTTGATTATCTATTATTTTCGAGTAGAATAATAAATTCTAAATATTGTCAAGTTAACAAAACACTTTTGACAATGTAAGCACTTCAACGTCTGTGACACCACTAAAATCAACTTATCAATCCTCTCCATAGGATGATAAGTCTACAAATTGCTCCAATCGCAACGTATCCTTGTCACGTTAACCTCACACTTTGACAATCAACTTATCGACTCTCTTCAATAGAGTGATGAGTCCTCAAAATTGCTCCGTCGCAACATACCCTTGTCCGTTAACCTCACACCTCGACAATCAACTTATCGACTCTCTTCAATAGAGTGATGAGTCCTCAAAATTGCTCCGATCGCAACATACCCTTGTCATGTTAACCTCACACCTTTGACAATCAACTTATCAATCCTCTCCATAGGATGATAAGTCTACAAATTGCTCCAATCGCAACGTATCCTTGTCACGTTAACCTCACACCTTTGACAATCAACTTATCAATCCTCTCGATAGGATGATAAGCCCACAAAGTTGCTCACATCGTAACACAATCCCGCCATGTTAACAATGCACTCGACAATCAACTTATCAATCCTCTCCATAGGATGATAAGCCCACAAAGTTGCTCACATCGTAACACAATCCCGTCATGTTAACAATGCACCTCTGACAATCAACTTATCAATCCTCTCCAATAGGATGATAAGTCTACAAATTTGCTCCAATCGCAACGTATCCTTGTCACGTTAACCTCACACCTCTGACAATCAACTTATCGACTCTCTTCAATAGAGTGATGAGTCCTCAAAATTGCTCCGATCGCAACATACCCTTGTCACGTTAACCTCACACCTCTGACAATCAACTTATCGACTCTCTTCAATAGAGCGATGAGTCCTCAAAATTGCTCCGATCGCAACATACACTTGTCACGTTAACCTCACACCTTTGACAATCAACTTATCGACTCTCTTCAATAGAGCGATAAGTCCTCAAAGTTGCTCCGATCGCAACATACCCTTGTCATGTTAACCTCACACCTCTGACAATCAACTTATCGACTCTCTTCAATAGAGCGATAAGTCCTCAAAGTTGCTCTAATCGCAACACAATTCTGTCACGTTATCTTATCAACCCTCTCCAACAGATAAGTTCCTCGAGTTGTTCAAATCACAACTAAATCCGAAGCCTAAGTAGGGATAAGCCTTGGCGTAACAGCGTTAGGTTAGTTCTTAGCAGTAAAAGAACAAAAGCCCACATATTCAAAGTTGTGGCGGGTTGTTATTAATAACACCACAATCCACACCTTACACGTGTGGGGAATTTTATCGAATCCTAAGTAGGGATAAGTCAACGCCTAACACGCATTGCGGTTTAGTCTTTTAGATTAAAAAGACACGGAATTCAAGTCCGGGAATTTTATCTCGAAACCTAAGCGAGAGATAAGCGCATCTAATACATGCGGTAGGGTAGTCTATTCCCGTGAGAAAGACGAAGCCTACGTATTCAACATCGTAGCATTAAGCCTAAAAGAGGTTTATTCTTTTAGCACAACGTCACATGCGAACGGATTTAGATAATCGCATGCTAGCCCGATTCAAGCGGTGTCGGTAAAGGCTCATCAAGTCCGTTGATGGTGGGGTTGGCGATAACCCTAAAGTCAACACCTAACAGCGTTCTTGGTTAGTCTCTTGCGGTAAAGGCGACAAAGTCTACGTATTCAACATCGTAGCACAACGTCACATGCGGTGAACTCCTCTAACATCAACTTATCGACACTTTTCAATAAGGCGATAAGTCCTCAAAGTTGTTCAAATCATAACTAAATAGCGACAAACAACTTATCAATCCTCATCAATAGGATGATAAGTCCTCAAATTTGCTTAAATCGCAATCAACTTATCGGTCCTCCTCAGCGGGATGATAGGTCCTCAAAGTTGCTCCGTCATAGCGTATCTTCATCAAGTCAACATTATACCTCGATGATATAATCAACTTATCAATCCTCCCGTGAGATAAGTTCCTCAAAATTGTTCAAAACACAACTAAACCACTGTCAATCAACTCATCATTCCTTTCCAATAGAATGATGGATCCACAAAGTCGTTCAAATTACAACACAATCCTATCAAAATCGTACACATCCTCGTGAGTTTGATAACCAACTATCAATCCTCCTCAATAGAATGATAAGTCCACAAAGTTGCTCACATTGCAACACAATCTTGTCATTTTAATCTCACACCTCGACGGCCAACTTATCAATCCTCCCCAGATAAGTTCCTCAAAATTGTTCAAAACACAACTAAACCACTGTCAATCAACTCATCATTCCTTTCCATAGAATGATGGATCCACAAAGTCGTTCAAATTACAACACAATCCTATCAAAATCGTACACATCCTCGTGAGTTTGATAACCAACTATCAATCCTCCTCAATAGGATGATAAGTCCTCAATTTGCTTAAATCGCAATCAACTTATCGGTCCTCCTCAACAGATGATAGGTCCTCAAAGTTGTTCAAATCATAACTAAATAACGACAAACAACTTATCAATCCTCATCAATAGGATGATAAGTCCTCAAATTTGCTTAAATCGCAATCAACTTATCGGTCCTCCTCAACAGATGATAGGTCCTCAAAGTTGCTCCGTCATAGCGTATCTTCATCAAGTCAACATTATACCTCTGATGATATAATCAACTTATCAATCCTCCCCGGCAGATAAGTTCCTCAAAATTGTTCAAAACACAACTAAACCCTGTCAATCAACTCATCATTCCTTTCCAATAGAATGATGGATCCACAAAGCTGTTCAAATTACAACACAATCCTATCAAAATCTGTACACATCCTCAGCAGAGTTTGATAACCAACTTATCAATCCTCCTCAATAGAATGATAAGTCCACAAAGTTGCTCACATTGCAACACAATCTTGTCATTTTAATCTCACACCTCTGACGGTCAACTTATCAATCCTCCTCAATAGGATGATAAGCCCCAAAGCCTTGTTAACACCACAAGTCCCAAAAAACCTTGTTCAAACCACAAACCCAAAGTCTTGTTCACACCACAAGCCATGTAAGCCTTGTTCACATCACAAGTCTTAAACTTTGTTCAAATCACAAGTTTCATATTTTGTCCCCCGACAAAACCTAAACTTATTGACTCTCATCAATAGAGCGATAGGTCCTCAAAATCTTATTCAAACCATAAGTACCCAACTTTATCAAGTTAACTCCACACCTCTGATAAAATCAACTTATCGACTCTCTTCAATAGAGCGATAAGTCCTCAAAAATCATCATCAAGTTAAAAAAAATTCCACCTCTGATGATAAAATAAATTTATCAACTCTTTGCAATAGAGTGATAAGTCCCCAAAAGCTTGTTCAAACAACAAGTATAAAAGGCATGCCAAGTTAACACTATACTTTTGGCACCTTAAAGAAAAGTCTAAAAGACTTAGTTGGAAATGTGGGGTTCATCCCCGCGAAGGACCGCCCCCGCGTTTCAACACAAAACGCGAGGGTCGCGCCCGCGTTTTAAACAAAGAACGCGATGGCCAGCTCCGTGTTTCAACCTCAAATCGCGAGGATCGGTCTCACGTAGCAAAGTTCAAGACGCTACGGTCACTCCTGCATTTCAAAAAAAAAAAGCAAAAATGTCGGAGTTCACCCATGCAAGATGAATGACTAGCATGGACAAAAGCAGAACATGACTTCTTTGAAGACAGAATGAGGAGCAATACCTTCTCAGGATCAAGCAAAAGAAGATATCCAAAGTATTCCGAAAGCTCGTCCCAGTCAACCGCGAACTTTCAAAAACTTTGGAGGGTTCTGAGGTCGTAAAAAATTACCAAGACGCCCAATATCCGCTAAACACTATCGATGAAGGTTACAAGTCGACGACTTTCACGATAACAAAGGAGAATCGAAGCTAATGTCTCGAGTACAAGGATTACAAGTTGACAATCCTTGTGAAAAGAGATCACAAGTGTTGATCTCTTCATAGCAAAACGCGGGACTTATCCCCGCGTTTCAGTTCAAAACGCGGAGCACATGGCCCGCGTTCGAAGCCCAAAACGCGGAGCACATGGCCCGCGTTTCAACCCAAAACGCGGAGCACATGGCCGCGTTGAAGCTCAAAACGCGGAGCACATGGCCCGCTTTCATTTCAAAATGCGAGCACGCGGGCCGTTTCAACCCAAAACGCGGAGCACATGGCCGCGTTGAAGCTCAAAACGCGGCACACATAGCCCGCGTTCGAAGCTCAAAACGCGGAGCACATGGCCCGCGTTCGAAGCTCAAAACGCAGACGCGAGGCTTGCTCCAGAACGCGAACTTCGCGTTTTGACTCATTCAAACATGAGTTGAACGGTTCCTCAACCGTTTGAGCAATTTAAGGGGGGGTGGTTACACCCCACTAACACCCCATTATGGAGCATTTTAAGGGGATGGTTATACCCTTTAACCCCTATAAATGGGGGTTTTCACGACCAAATGGAGGTTGAAAGGTTTTGGCCGGAGAACTAACAAAGGGAGAGAACCGGTTTCCTCTGCTTGTTGTGATCGGCGTGTGATCGGACCTTCATCCGTGGTCCGACGGAGTGAAACTTGGAGGGCACCTCAACACTCATCGTTCCTAATTCGAGCGGTGGAGATTGATTTCTAGGTTGGATGTGGAGATATTGAGGTTTTACCGGCCAATTGTGCAGAGAACGGTTTCTTACGTGCAGGCTGTGATCGGCGTGGCGATCGGACCTTCATCCGTGGTCCGACGGAGTGAAACTTGGAGGGCAGCCTCAACACTCATCGTTCTTAATTACGAGCGGTGGAGATTGATTTCTAGGTTAGATTTGGAGATATTGAGGGTTTACCAAGATCTCCTTTGTCGGCATCAACTCTCCTAGAGAGTTCAACTCGACATAGCTTTCAAACTTGCGGCAAGTTCTTCTCCGCCATTCTTGGCTAAAAGGATTACTAATCCTTTTCTAAAATCAACTCTATCAAAGAGTTCTTAACTTCGTCGAGTTCTAAACTTGCTCCGTGAGTTATTTTTCAACCTCGTCCCACGAGTCAAGACGGTCGGATCGTCAACGGGATACAAGATTCAAGCTCCCACCGCTACCGTGAAGAACCCAGATTAAATAAAGGGAAGGTTCTCCGTTGATCCTTCTCTCTTTTGTAAATCGGGCAACCGATCGAGGAATTTGTAATTTTTTTTTATCTAAGTCAGTTAGAGAGAGAGATTGCATTCGAGAGAGTTGTATTCATTATTCTTTCTTTAAAAATTTTCCTCGCGAACACTTATTATTCGTTATTTGCATTTGACCCGAAATGTTGAAAGAATACTTTTGCATTAAAGTAACTGACAATCTTCTCCGTTTACTTAAGAAGCTAAAAGGTGTGATGTTCCTTATTAAAACTAATTATCTACTCATTGCAATCTAGTTCCTAATTGCCTCCTTTTACAAGGTTTTTGGTTAATCTGTTTGGAGGGATGTTGCCAGTGAGGTAGAATCTTCCAATGCTCCACTCCCATCTCATTCAAATTCCAGCTTATAATTCGATTATAATTACTTTCTGTTTGACCCAACGTTGTTTTGCATTAGATTTTGTTAAGGTGAAATTGCAGATAAGCCCCCACATCTAGCCTTTAGGAGCACTTGAGAACCCTCACCTCATTTGTTAGCTCTTAGCACCCTATTGCCATTTTTAGGAGGATAAATTGCAAGTAACACCCCTCTTCCTCGTGAATTAAGGAGGGGTTAGTGCTAATAAATTAGTTGAGGGGTGTTAACTGCTACTGAAGGTACAGATGAGGGGTTCTCTGCAATTCACCCTTTTATTAAAAGTAGTCATTGATCAATTTTACAATCTTTGCTCTCTCTTTTATAAAGAATGGCAGGACAAAATGAAATATGACGTTCCTTAATGAACTAATTCTCTATTTATTTCAAGCTAGTGCCTAATTGCTCTCTTTCTCTTCCCAAATGTCTGTGTTTGAGTGATGTTTCGAGCGTGATAGAATTACCCAATGTTTCACTCATCTCCCATTCAAATTAAATCTCACGATGTGAATCCAAATAACTTTGTCATGCATTGTGGTTCTTGTTTTCTCTCCCTAATCTGACTGTTCTGGATTGTTTACCTCAAAGGCCTATGTTTATGAAGCATTAAGTAAAGCATAGAAATTCTTTTCTCTATCATGAATTTATTTTTCTCATCTGCTTATAGAATATCTTTCTTGAGCAGTAGCCATTCTGGTAGTTCTGAGTCTGGATTTGCATTGTTTTTTATGATGACCGTGGATGTGCACAAATAGAAGCAAGTAATGCCATACTCTTGGAAGATTTTTTCTGGTTGCTGATGTCTGGATTCTCTGAATAACCAAACTATCAAAAGCAAACCTTTAGAACCATCATCTGCTTTACCTAGGTTTTTTATTGTTTGCCAAAATAATATTTGCAATTTAGGCTCCCTAAACTCTAGATTTCTCTGCTTCGTTCCGTGTTTCTTCTCTGTAAGGCATAAGGTTGTTCCTCTTCAACTTTGTACAAGTTTAGTTGATCTTTTTGGCTACTCTTGTTTAACGGGAAATTCATCTTGGTCCACCGAGCATGGGATTTGCTGAAGAAAAATATAAAGTAACCTCCTTATCATGAACACTGCTGTATATTACATCAACCTTATTCTCATCCATTGCTTTGGTGCAAAGGCACTGGCACCTTTTATTGCAACAGCTTATCATGTACCAAGTTCGCGAGTCTAAAGTCCATTCCCGATAGAACATCTTATTTTTTCTTTTTTATGTATATAATTCTGAAGTGCGTTAAATGTTCTGGATTTATTCTGGTCTTCATTAGTAGCAAAAAATGAACCATCTGATTGTTATTAGTTGGAGGTTATCAACATTACCACAAATGTCATATGAAGTGTTTGGAACTTTATTTGTGCGCCATTTTCCAGCATTGCTCTCCTTTTTCTTGTTCTATTTGGTGGTTGTTGTCTATAACATTATGGAAACAATCCCTTCTCAAGTTGATTATTTCTCTCATTGGTGATGCTTCACAGGTGGCGCTGAAGACTCTGATAGTTATACATAGAACACTTAGGGAAGGTGACCCGACATTTCGTGAAGAACTTCTAAATTTCGCACAGAGGGGCCGTATTCTTCAATTATCAAACTTTAAGGACGACTCAAGTCCTATAGGTAAGTACAGTTTTAAATTTTATGATTTCGACATATGAACCATCTATTTTGCAGGATCTTGTCTTAAGTCATAATGTTTGAAGAAAATGTTATGTTTAATGTGTATTGCAGCTTGGGATTGCTCTGCATGGGTCCGGACCTATGCTTTGTTTTTGGAGGAAAGACTAGAATGTTTCAGGGTTTTGAAATATGATGTTGAGGCAGAGCGTTTAAAGGTACCTGCACAAGGAACTGAAAAGGTTTGTACAATAGTGAGTTCCTGGTCTAGTGGACAGGTTTTAAATGACTATATGTGGAATTAGTTTTTTTTGCTATTATTCTATATATATGTACAACTGTTGTCTGTTTTTCAGGGCCACAGTAGGACCAGGGAATTGGAAGCTGAAGACTTGTTGGAACAGTTGCCTGCTTTGCAACAGTTATTGTATCGGCTTCTTGGATGTCATGTAATATCACTTTCTGCCTCCTAAAACAATTTATCTCAACACCAGGGCCAAGTAGGATTATTAAATTATGAGAAGAAGACTGCGGCACTTTATGTATCTTTATTACCCTGTTATAGATGTTGATATCCGTTTCTTTTTGGTTATGTAGCCTGAAGGAGCGGCTATAAGCAATTATGTAGTGCAGTATGCCCTAGCTCTGGTAAGCCTATTGTTTTATTAGTCAACTAGTTTGTATTCTTTGTTTCTGTCAACATCTTCGATTTGTGCTTTAACTTTGACGCAGATCACTTATATTTCTGATGTAAATTGTTGTAAACTGAGGGGCATAAATCTAGCCTAACGGCCTTTTACAAATACAGTTATCTTACATTTTGCTTTTCCCTTTATAATTGACCAGACAACCATATCCTCTCTTTTATATAATAACAGTAATAGTAATATATTACTATTGTTGTTGTTGTTGTTATTGTTATTTTATTTTTTTCCTCCAATTTTCAGTTTAGTTGCTTTAAATATATTTTCATGTTTTTTTAATGTTATTAAGTTACTCTTGATCATTACTGCATTTAGTCCTTATATTCTACCTGAGTGCTTGCGCAGAATTAGAGCATCTGATCAGATTGTTCTATGGGACGAATTGTTTGCAGGTTCTGAAAGAAAGCTTCAGGATCTACTGTGCTATTAATGATGGCATCATTAACCTTGTTGATAAGGTATTTTGATTGCGATCATCTAGAGAATATAAGAATATCTTCAAACTAACATATGTATGGTCCTTATTTTGTACTATTGCAGTTTTTTGAGATGCCCCGACATGAAGCAATTAAAGCCCTTGAAATCTATAAAAGGGCTGGCCAACAGGTAGTACCTCTGTCTTGTTTTTTTGAATGTATGCTTCATCTTTGTGAACAAATATGAAGAATGTCCTAAGAGCATAAATAGAAGCTGTTGTGATTGTTGTGAAAATTTTAAGTTTGATGATTTTGCAGGCTGGGAGCCTTTCCGATTTTTATGAAGTTTGTCGGGGATTAGAACTTGCTAGGAACTTCCAGTTTCCAAACTTGAGAGAGGTATTATAATATTTTCATGGAACTAGTGGTTTTACATCTTGATCTTGCTTTCTAAGTAGAGGTTATTGATTTGACTATGTATTTTAACTCTGCATTACAGCCTCCACAATCATTTCTTGCAACAATGGAAGAGTACATAAGAGAAGCCCCACGAGTTGTGTCTGTTCCAAGAGAGCCACTGGTTAGTTATTAGTCAAACTGCATATGTTTTCTATTTCAAACATTTGGTGTATGGCATTGATTTTATTTTTAGCATTATAAACCTTTTGTATGTGCAGTTTATCAGTATGAATGCATGTATCGGTAACTGTCTTCTGTGCATATGTTTATGGTTGATGCTGGAAGGCTTGCAATTGACCTGCCATGGTTCTGAACTGTAATCACATTCGAACTTTAAAGTAGACTAGGTAGGATGCACGTGCATTGCACGTGGTCAAATATTATGATTGTTTTTTTTAAAGATTTATTTCTTGACTATAACTTGGTTGCAAAATTGTTTATGTTTACCATAAAAGATATTGCAATAATTTTTTCTGACCTTTGCACCTTTCTCGGCAAAGAACTTCAAAATATGAAATGACCTAAATACCCATTTCGGTCAATAAAATCTTCCAAACAGTAAAAGGGTACATCGAGCCCTTTATGGTGCTCACAAAACCTCTTTAACTATTTTAATTCAAAGAAATCCCCTTAGTTTTAGGGGTGTTGTAATAACCTCTTTCAACTTTGAAAATTTGATTTAACCCCCTCAAATATGGGATTTCTCACAAAACCCCCCTGATCTTTACACTCCTCTCGGCAAATCCCATTGATTTAGTTACTTCAAATATGAAATAATCTAGATACCCACTGCTAGGGCTGAGCACAGTTCGGGTTTAGCCGAAAAATCCGACCGAACTGACCGCTTTTTGACAGTTCGGGTCGGTTCTGGAGATAGTTCGGTTTCGGGTCGGGTTGTATGCTTTTGCAACCGTTTAGACCGAACCGACTGAAAGTGAACCCTTTGCTGCAATTTTTAAAGTGAACCCATTTGATAATTACTTCTCTTTGACTTTTTGTGGCGCCCACACAATAGCTCATGCGACGGCTTCTTGCTAGCTGTCATACACCGACGAGAGAGAGAAATCAGTCCAAGACTCAAAGCAGTTCCATCCCCGGAATAAGGAAAACGAAGCGTGGCCTTTCTCCTTCAATGATCAGTAGCCAAAATGAATTAAGATCTCAATTCTCAAACATTTATTTCTCTTTTTGGTCTTGCTCACTGTATTCTTTCCTAAATCCCCTTTCTCTTTATCTTCTTGAATTTGCACCCAAAGCCTCTTCTTTCTTGGTTGCAGGCATGCAGCCATAGCGTCCTCATGGTGATTGGAACTCGCAACAACCGATAAGACCGACCAAATTGAACCAAAGTAACTCGGTTCGGTTCAGTTTGGTTGTGTTTTGAGTTCGGTTCGGTGTGATGAAAATGGTTAAACCGGACCGAACCGACCATTTGCTCACCCCTACCCACTGCAGTAAAAGTAAATCGCCCAACAAATTAAATTTGAATTATTTAATTAACTTTGGATTAATTTCTCATTTATAAGTAAAAAAAAGCTAGTATGGTTAGATGGAAACTTTATCCCTTTTTATTGGTAATTGTGGACTAACATGAGCGAGGATGATATTACAGCAAAGTAGATCGATTAACTTTTAATTTATAAATAAAAAGTTAGAGGGCTTAGATGATTTTTTTATAGCTAATTATTTATCTAATAGAATTCCTATTAGGAGAGGGGTGTATGCATAAAGTTTGCATACATAACTGGCATAAGTAATGTAAGTCCATGTGATAGGATAGAAAATTGTCTAATGATTGGGATTTTAACTAAGGACTATACTGTCAAATAAACTATGAATATATAGGTCAGCCATGGATAATATTAGTTTAGAAATTTTCATTTCATAATTCGATCTCCTGTAAATAGCACAAAATTCATATTAATTATAATAGGATAACAATGTAATAATCAAAAGAGTCAAGGGTATTTTTGTATAGGGAAAGTTTCTCCCAAACTCCTGCTTTTAAAGGGAGTATGATTTTGAGAATTAAAAATCCAACATTGCCTTTTTGATTTGTCATTTTATAGGTTGGTTCAGATCATTCTAACTCGACTGAAAACCCATTTTTATGCATCCTGAGCTAACTTTGTATATCAACAGTTTTACACCTTCCATATAGTGTATCTTCATATAGTTTGAACTTTGAAGTTGTTATATCCTTAGAATCTCCTGTTCCATCAAATTTAGCGTGTTTATTGTTGTGGTGTCTATTTGATTGTTTTGTGAGCATGTTAATGTGTATTCGAGTGCATTTGTATAAAGGGAGGGGCACATGGTACATTCAACCAGTTTAAGGTTCAAAATCTTTTAACTGTCACAGTACTTGACTACCTGAATCCGTAACTTCTACGGTTTTCCCTTCATCTCCAAGTGTTAAACAAGGGGTCCACAAATTTTATTTTCTTTCTCCATAACTTTTAATCAGTTCAATGAAAAATGAAGTGGACCCATAGCTGACCCACTTCTGTCTGTCAACCTGACCCAATCCATGAATTGGGAACTGGGATCAAAAGATGTTTGGAACTAATTTTCTCAACTGTGAACCAGTATGACACTTTGTCTGGTGATAATCTTGTCGTGTTATTCCTATACGAAATAAAACTTTGTTTTGAAGAATTATTTGTAATTTAATTGGGAAAAGAACTGTCTCTGGTAATGTTAGAAAGCAGGTCAATGTACTATGTGTTCCACTGAATACCAATATGACACATCTTTCCTATGGTGCTAAATTGACCAATTATTTTTAATTTAATTGGGTCCTGCAGGATCACTTTGGGAACATACCCGGTTTCTAAATAGGTAGTTTGATCAACCATTTATGAGCCAGACCTGCTCATGCCTGTTGACTTGGGTTGAGTTCACATTAGGGCAGTTGATTGTGATTATTGTCGACTAAGAATGAAGACCTAGTTTTCAGCACAGGGGAAATTGGATATCAGTTCATGAGTTCATATTTCAAACTTGAAATGTCCAAGCATGAATGTAGGTAGAAAATTAGCAGATGCTAATTGGAAGTTTTAAAAGATTTCCAAAAATTCTATTTGTTATATATATTATTCTTTCAATTGAATTTTTTGGATGCTTGTCGTTAGGGGTGGAAGTGAACCAAATAATTAACAAACAATTCGGTTATTATTCATCCAGCTATTGAATCACACTCGATTCGATAGTTCATTTAACAATAAGCGAATAATTTTTAGTATGCGGTTAATAAATGAATAGAATATAATCAAACATATATTCAATTCGATAGATTATTAAATATTCCTTTATGTTTTATATTTATTATAAATTACAAATGGTAGATTAGGCGTTTGTTAAAAATTTAGTTAGTTTTAATTAAGGTGTAAGCTTGAATGAAAGAAGCAAATTAGAGGGGAAATCAATTATTGTCATACTTTGGAGGGTGAATTTACAAATATATATACAATTGGGCGGTGTAATATGCAAAAGTTACCGTGGAAACTAGGGGAAAAAATTGTGCGTGCTCAGACTTTGAACCAGGGACCATTGATTTATGAAGCAATGGCCCCAACCAAGTGGGCTACCAGATATTCGTGAATATTAAGCAAATAGAAAGTATATATACCAAATTGAATATGAACATCACTGTAGTATTCAACCCGAATTCGTCGAATAATTGAAATGCACCTGAATTCGAATTCAAATTTCATGATATTTGATTCTATGCGGTTGTTTACCACCCCTACTTGTTGTGACATCGTTTTGCTGCTTGAAATGTTTCCCTAGTCTGACACTCAGAACGTTCTTGAATACATTGCAATAGATCTTAAAAGTGTATCCTTGACTAGGAATTCCCGGAGAGACTACTTTTGACATACAAACCAGAAGAAACCGCCGCATCCGCTGACGAAGAAAAGCCACCTGTTGAGGATGAAAAGCCACCTGTTGAGGACGAGCCAAAACCAATACCATCTAGTACTGAAGTTGCTGCTCCCCCTCTATTGACAGATACTGAAGATCTACTGGTAAATATTGTTGTTGAAGTCTTGGTTGCATTTTCTATTTTATAATGCATATTAATATTCTTTTATCATTTTCAGGGATTGAATACAATAAATCCTGATGCATCAGCGATAGAGGAAAGCAATGCATTAGCTCTTGCCATAGTTCCATCTAGTATGTTTAGTGATTCTCTTGTCTATGGATTTCTAAAGAGCCATAGCATAATAGATATTTATATGGTTTGACTGTTGGTTATTTATATCCTGGCAGGTGCACCCTCAGATTCTACTGTGATGCAGGACAAGGGATTTGATCCTTCTGGATGGGAACTTGCTCTTGTTACCGCACCTAGTAGCATTAGCACATCTACAGTTGAAAGCCAGTTGGTAGGTTCCTCTTCCTTCCTCTTTCAGACAGTACTCTTTAATTAGTACTTCTAATTTTATTTTATAATTATCGGATGGCGAAAAAAATTAGTTGGTTTTTTGGGTATAAGTATGGATTATAGAAGGGTAGTTGGTGAGCAGAATAGTTGGTTACTCATATAAATTGATCAGTGACACATGATCAAAATGTACAGACAGTGCTTCAGTTATTAGAAAATGAAAATAAAAATTGATTGGCTCTTTGGATGTCATGAAGAATTATTTTCAGACATGGACATGCCGTCATGGTTTCCCACACATAAAAATTCTGAACATACACGGTATGTGAGTCTGGCACGACACAACTTCACCCAAGAGTTCATGCTACATAGATGAGGACACAGTAATTAAGGTGTGACACATAACATGCTGCTAGAAAGTAAGTCCAGGACCTACAATCAACTATACCAAGTTTAATATGAGAAGTTCCTTGGAATTTATTCAACGATTTTATCTGAGTTGTCAACCCGGGGACTACGGGAGATCTGTTCTGTTTATCTGTGTTATAAATTATTTGCCCCCCAACCCCTCCCCCCCAAAAGAAAAAAGAAACAAAAACAAAACCCAACCAACCCCAACCCAACAAAAACAAAAACGGTAGAACTGTAAGATTTTGTCTGCCAGTATATCAAAGAGAACACCATCAGCTTGTTCCAATATTTGATTTTGGTTTCATTCATAATTTCATACTATTTATATATAAAGGAACTGCTTTCCTGTTGAACTATATACAACCATGAAATTGGAACTTCTGTCTTCTGATAATGAATCACATTTGTCCAGTTTCCAGTTATGTTATTATAGGCGCTGTTCTATGGTAATTTTCCTCTGTGTCTCATACTAGTTCACATTTGGTTGAGTGGCAAGATAGTCGTTGGAGGAAGAAAGGTGGGCTAGGAAATGTCCCCTTCCTTTTTTCATTTGATTGAAAACCTTTTTTTTTTTATAGTGCTTCTACGATTATCCTTCTGTATTTATTTGCTTTGCTATCTTAGCAATTTGTTTTTCCAATGTTGGATATTTGATTTGCTTCTGGGTTATCCTTCTTTATGTTCTCAAATCCTTCATTTCCTTGTATATCGGTGCAATTGAAGTGTATTAGCATTCCCAGCATGTTCTTCTCTTTGAATCAGGTTCCTGCATGTCGCTGAGTGGTGTTGCCCAAAGCTTTTTTTTTTTTCCTCTGTATAATTCCTTTATCTTTCCTTGTACCTTTTTCTTTTCTACGACTGTGTTGGTCTTTAAAAGTGGTAGGATTCCCAGGTTTTTAACGAGGTTTTAGGACTTTTTTTAACAAACCACAACCTGTATGATCGTAATCTTGCCCAGAATCAGCAAGTAAGCACAGTTTGTAAAATGAAAAAATGGCTTTAGAGGGAATAAACCATTTGTAATCTAATCAATGGAGGTGTAATTATTCATGACCGCTGAAATATGTTCTATTCTTCACCATTCTGGCTTTGTAAGTGAAGTAAAGTGCATCTTATGGTAATGATTACGAACTGAATGAAAAGTACTGACCACACAGATAGCAGCGCTTCCATGTGCAATTTTGGCATAAGTTTGACTGCAGGTCTCATCTTGAGAT
The DNA here is from genome assembly GCA_012295165.1 of Asparagus setaceus. NCBI lineage: Eukaryota > Viridiplantae > Streptophyta > Magnoliopsida > Asparagales > Asparagaceae > Asparagus > Asparagus setaceus. The sequence goes on along the minus strand of CM022705.1, from coordinate 65,890,685 downwards.
ATACTTCATCGTTTTGTGGGCTTTTCATTTATATTATATATTTTTTTCTTTTAATTTTTAAATTAACGGGTTGCAGGGTGGTGGATTTGACAAGCTGACATTAGACAGCTTATACGACGAGGCAGCCTATAGGCAGCAGCAACAGCAGCAGCAGTACTATGGACCTCCGAATAATCCATTCATGGCAGCTGATCCCTTTGCTTTATCAACCCAAGTGGCTGCTCCGCCCTCCGTTCAGATGGCGGCAATGTCCCAACAGCAAGCGGCAATGATGATGCCTTCAAACCCTTTTGGTCAGCCAACATTTCCTCATCCTCAGCAGCAAATGTTTAATGGAGGAACAGCAGCTCCGAACCCTTTTGGTGACGCCACTGGATTTGGTACTTTCCCTGTTAACAACAACCAGCCTCACCAAAGCAATCCTTTTGGAAGTACATTACTGTAGCTATCAAGTAATGAGGTCCCTATTCTTTAGGTTTACTTGTCATCCAATTTTTCTGGGAATGCTAAATCTTGTGTATTGCTTATATCTAGTATTGACTGCGAGAGTGGTTCTTGGAGTGTAAAGAGACAATTGTGATGTTGATGCTGGTTATATGCAATGTATTGTGCATTGATTTTCTTTTGAGTTGTACAACCTGAAACATTCTCCGCATTCACATATATGTATTTCTTGTTCTGGAAATACGCTACTGTAGTTATTAAGTAATGAAGATCCTGTTCTTTATAGCTTACCTGCAATTCAATTCTTCTGGAAATGCTAAATGTTATGTATTGCTCATATCTAGTATTGACAGCAAGAGTTCCTGGATGTAAAGAGACAAATGTGTTTTGAGATATTCACACATGCACACACGCTATAGCAAATCTCCTATAAACTTAAGTTTATAGGGAATGGTTTATATAGCAAATCTCTTATAAACTTAAGTTTATAGGGAATAGTCATACACCAACTTTTCTATTCATTGATGTTGCCTTGGCACCTTATACACACTTCTCATATATATATATATATATATATATATATATATATATAAAGGCTCCTATAAACTTAAGTTTATAGGGAATAGTCATACACCAACTTTTCTAACCACTCATCTTGCTTTGGGATCAGTGAAAGATATAAATGCCACTTTGAGATTTGTGCATCACAAATCTCAAAGCCTTTATATCTTTCACGGATCCCAAAGCAAGATGAGTGGTTAGAAAGTTGGTGCATCACTATTCATTATGAACTTAAGTTCATAGAGCCTTGCTCTATATATATATATATATATATATATATATATATATATATATATATATATATATATATATATATATATATATATATATATATATATATATATAAAGGCTCCTATAAACTTAAGTTGATAGGAGATAGTATCCATCAACTTTTATATCCATTGATCTTGCCTTGGGATATGTGAAATCAAGAGGTACACAAATCTCAAAGATGGGTTTCATATCTTTCACGGATCCCAAAGCAATATTAATGGTTAGAAAAGTTAGTGGATGACTATTCCCAAAGCAATATCAACTTAAGTTTATAGGAGCCTTGTGGATGACTATTCCCAAAGCAAGGCTCCTATGAACTTAAGTTCATAATGAATAGTGGTGCACCAACTTTTCTAACCACTCATCTTGCTTTGGGATCCGTGAAAGATATAAATGCCACTTTGAAATTTGTGCATCACAAATCTCAAGGCAAGATGAGTGGATAAAAAAGTTGGTGCATCACTATTCATTATGAACTTAAGTTCATAGGAGCCTTGCTCTATATATATATATATATAAAGGCTCTATAAACTTAAGTTTATAGGGAATAGTCATACACCAACTTTTCTAACCACTCATCTTGCTTTGGGATCAGTGAAAGATATAAATGCCACTTTGAGATTTGTGCATCACAAATCTCAAGGCAAGATGAGTGGATAAAAAAGTTGGTGCATCACTATTCATTATGAACTTAAGTTCATAGGAGCCTTGCTCTATATATATATATATATATATATATATATATATATATATATATAAATATATATATATATATATATATATATATATATATATATATATATATATATATATATATATATAAAGGCTCTATAAACTTAAGTTTATAGGGAATGGTTTATATAGCAAATCTCTTATAAACTTAAGTTTATAGGGAATAGTCATACACCAACTTTTCTATTCATTGATGTTGCCTTGGCACCTTATACACACTTCTCATATATATATATATATATATATATATATATATATATATAATATATATATATATATATATATATATAAAGGCTCTATAAACTTAAGTTTATAGGGAATAGTCATACACCAACTTTTCTAACCACTCATCTTGCTTTGGGATCAGTGAAAGATATAAATGCCACTTTGAGATTTGTGATGCACAAATCTCAAAGATGGGTTTCATATCTTTCACGGATCCCAAAGCAAGATGAGTGGTTAGAAAGTTGGTGCACCACTATTCATTATGAACTTAAGTTCATAAGGCACTACTCTATATATATATATATATATATATATATATATATATATATATATATATATATATATATATATATATATATATATATATATATATAAAGGCTCTATAAACTTAAGTTGATAGGAGATAGTATCCATCAACTTTTATATCCATTGATCTTGCCTTGGGATATGTGAAATCGAAAGTACAAATCTCAAAGATGGGTTTCATATCTTTCACGGATCCCAAAGCAAGATGAGTGGTTAGAAAGTTGGTGCACCACTATTCATTATGAACTTAAGTTCATAGGAGCCTTGCTCTATATATATATATATATATATATATATATATATATATATATATATATATATATATATATATATATATATATATATATATATATATATAAAGGCTCTATAAACTTAAGTTGATAGGAGATAGTATCCATCAACTTTTATATCCATTGATCTTGCCTTGGGATATGTGAAATCAAGAGGTACACAAATCTCAAAGATGGGTTTCATATCTTCACGGATCCCAAAGCAATATTAATGGTTAGAAAAGTTAGTGGATGACTATTCCCAAAGCAATATCAACTTAAGTTTATAGGAGCCTTGTGGATGACTATTCCCAAAGCAATATCAACTTAAGTTTATAGGGAATAGTCATACACCAACTTTTCTAACCACTCATCTTGCTGGGATCCGTGAAAGATATAAATGCCACTTTGAAATTTGTGCATCACAAATCTCAAGGCAAGATGAGTGGATAAAAAGTTGGTGCATCACTATTCATTATGAACTTAAGTTCATAGGAGCCTTGCTCTATATATATATATATAAAAGCTCTATAAACTTAAGTTTATAGGGAATAGTCATACACCAACTTTTCTAACCACTCATCTTGCTTTGGGATCCGTGAAAGATATAATGCCACTTTGAGATTTGTGCATCACAAATCTCAAGGCAAGATGAGTGGATAAAAAGTTGGTGCATCACTATTCATTATGAACTTAAGTTCAT